>JAOQGH010000032.1:33915151-34075434 GCA_025769975.1 Gallinago jamesoni
CCGGCAGCCCCGGCAGCCCCGGCAGCCCCGGCAGCCCCGGCAGCCCCGGCAGCCCCGGCAGCCCCGGCAGCCCCGGCAGCCCCGGCCCCGCCCGTCGCCTAGCAACGCCGCGACGCAGGAGAGCGGCCCAGTGGAGCGTCTCCGCCTTCAGGCCGCGGCTGCGGGCCGGTGGGCGGCGGCCCCCGTGGCCCTCCGAGGTTGAGCTTCACAGCAACGCTCACCCCAGACCTCGAGGCTCTCCGTGTTCCGTAACTGCACGGTGAGGCGTAGGGAGCAGCACAGGAACAGGCACAGGCACAGGGGACTCCTCTGCTCCCCTCTGGTGGGACCCCACCTGCAGCGCTGTGTCCAGCTCTGGAGTCCTCAGCACAGGAGAGATGTGGACCTGTTGGAACTGGTTCAGTGGAGGGCCATCATCAGAGGGCTGGAGCACCTCTCCTATGAAGACAGTCTGAGAGAGTTGGGTTGTTCAGCCTGGAGGAGAGAAGGCTCCATGGAGACCTTATAGCGGCCTTCCAATGCCTAAAGGGGCCTACAGAAAAGAGGCATGTAGTGATAGGATAAGGCGTAATGGTTTTAAACTGAAAGAGGGGAGATTTAGATCATGTATCAGGAAGAAATTCTTTACTGTGAGGATGGTGAGACACTGGAACAGGTTGCCCAGAGAACTTGTGGATGCCCCGTCCTCGGAAATGTTCAAGGCCAGGCTGGAGGGGACTTTGAGCAACCTGCTCTAGCAGGAGGTGTCCCTGCCCACGGCAGGCGGTGTGGAGCCTAAACCGTTCTATAATTCTATGATCTGTGTGTCAAAATTGGCACCTTCTGTCAGTGCTGAGCAACTTTCTTACTTGGGCCAAAGTCAGACTTCACCCAGCTGCAGAAGCCAGCTGAAGTTGGTAGGATATATTATTTATGCCCATATCCTTCATATAACCCACACAGCTGTTAACACAAGATGTATGTACATGGATGTCACTCAGGACATGCCATCACAGTAGGATACAGGAGTGACACAGGTTCATCAACCCCGCTTTTATGGTCAGATAATTGTCTAAAACTTCTTATTTAGGATTTAAGCACTGTTGTGAGTAACACTTTTCATAAAGAATGTATTCATTTCAGTGCTCTCTAGAAAAAAAAAATAAACTCATAGCACCTATGCATTAATCTGAATGAAATTTTAGAGGTCAAGGAATGACGGTGGCGTAAAAGTAAATTGCCTGGTGTTTATATCTCCTAAAGCTGCAGTTATTTCACCTGGCAAACACCAATCACCAGCTGACCCAGCACTATGCCAAGCACAGCACACATACTGTCCTAGACAGTTCTAGGACAGCTGGGTGTCCTAGGGGTCATCTGTCTACTGTATGACCGGGGATGGAGGCAACCAAACCTCTGGGAATGTTGATCATCAAAAGAAAACTGTCAACTTTCGGGACTGTGTACAGATATGGAAAACTCTGTTCTTTCTCCAGTTTAAATGCTTGTGATCACTTCTTTTCTAAAATAAGATTAGTGCTTCAATTGTCTTAGTGATAATAAAGAACTTCTGACATACTCTCTGTACTGGTGTCATATTTGCAGATACTAATCTTCCTGAAAATACCTCATAGTTTTACATGTTTTGCAGAGGAAAATCTCTGGGACAGAAACAGGGAGAAAATATGTAGGACAGAGCCCAAAGCCTGAGGACTTGTTTGCCTCGTGTTTATTTATCCAGAGTTACATTTTAAAAGCAGTGCAGTTACGCAAAAACCACAACACACCCTGGGGGAAAGAGGCCCCGAGTTCTAATGAGTAACTTCGGGTTTAAACTAACAATTAATTGTGAATGATTGTTGATATTTATGTGTCATCTATGAGCAGCTCCTTGCTTTATTTACCTACATTTTTTAATGAACTAATAATGCTAGATTGCTATCTAGCTAGCTAGATGCTATTTGTTGAGAGTTATGCTTGATGTACAATTTTTTTTCTATTGTATTCACATATAAAAGCCTCAAATTTGAATGTGTGGTATTCCATCTCTCTGGGGAACGTGGAATTGGATGTACTTGTTTGGAATTTGAAAAGTAGTAAAGACAAGATGTATGTATTCTTTCTCTGTAATAACATTAGCAATTCCTGTTGAAGGCTAAATTATGTCCATGTTACAAATATTTGAGATGCCTATTTTATTAAATTCCAGAAGATGGCAGCAAAATATTTTGCAATTTTAAAACTGTTCCATTTTTTTTTAATATCCACTTTATTCTAGCTTCTTTTATATTGCCACTGATGTATTAGGGATTTTTTGAAAGACATATTCATTTAGATCAAATTTCCAGCCTTGCATACACTACATAGAAGGACAAAGATTTGATTTCAATTATTATGTTGTCTACATGAGTCACACAATGCGGCCTAATATCACCTGTATTATTAAATATTCAATGCAATGAGTCACTAGGATATAGAAAAAAAATCAATACTGTCAGCACTGAAGAATTCAAAATGTGTACAGATGTTTTTGTCAAAATAGATGAATATCAGGTTTGCATCTTCTAGTCTTGCCTCAGCCAAAAATCCCATAAAAATCCACTCAGGTGAATGGGACTTATGCATAAATATGAATGCAGGGCCCTGAGTTTTTGGTAGTTTTTAGTAGTCTTGCTTAGCAAAAAAAATATGTATGGAGGCTTATTGAAAATGAAAAGTGGAAGATTTTATGGCATGAATTATTAATGAGCATTAATATATGCTTTTTAATAATAACTGGTGCATATATCACAAGTATGAACTGGGCAAGGAAATGTACATTTGAAGGTGAGGTTGCTCTTTCTCTCTAAGTATACATGGAGCTCTAAATAATCCCAGTAATTATATTAATTTGGCTAAAATAAACTTAGAGGTAACATTTAATTCTGCTGCCCAAACACATGTTAATCTCTGCTTTGCCCAGAAGCTTAAAAAAACCCTTTTTAAAATGAGCATCATGGTGCAGTGGGATTTCAATCTGCATGAAGGATTTTACATTCAGAAAGTAGTCAGGTATGACGAATGTTTCACATGCCTGTCTTATATGCATATAAACAACTTCCAGAAGTGTTTATTTATTCATGTGGCTAGAGTTTGTAAGACTGGATTCAGGATTTCCTCTGAACAAATGACACAGAGATTGAAACTTCTACCATCGTATACTGTAAGTCATCTTAAGTCAAAATATATAAACACCCTTACCGGTAAGAAACGGTATTCTGCTTGCTTTGGTGTTCCTTCCCAAAGTTAAAAGTTGTATTTGAAAGGAGACTTAATGGCATGACAAAATGCCCGAGTTCATGCACGTTCCTTTAGAAAGTGATTTTTGGTGTTGGTTGCAAGGGTCTCAGCTCATAAATGCCTTAATGGGAATTAGACATCTAGCCAGGAGTGCATCTGGCTCTTCGATTTTGCATACATATTGGTTTAGCAGAGTAACATAGTCAACAGGTCAAGTAGCTTCTTCAGCTTTAAACAATGAGATCTTTTACCTGTGGGTCACTCTCCCAGACATTTTTCAGCACAAACATTAAAAATTGATCTTCCCCTTTTCCTCCCAGTTCACATGAAATAATCTATTAGATTTTGCAGGGCTATGAAAAATGAATCTGCCAAAATACAATATTCTTATTTTGCTTGTCTGGAAGTAAGACCATAAATACAATCAACTCTATGCCTTTAGGGCTAGATGTGCTGGGGAAGTCACGTGCCCCCACTGCAAGACATCCAGTATTGACATGTCTGAGCTGGGCTTGACCTGTGCTGTCTCAGATGGTGACAGCAGCGTCATTGCACTGGGAAAGCATCCAGCTTAGTCTAAGCACAGAAGTGGGTTCCTCCATGTGTTTGGAGCCCACAGTGTATGCTGTCCCACCTTAGCCACTCAAAGGCCCAAAGGTGCCCAAACCAGCTTAAAATTCCTCTGTAGTAACTGCAAAACCAGCCACCCACCACTGCAGAGAAATATGCAATTTTACTTCAGCCTTTTGTTCTCCTTACCTATAGTATTTTGAGTAAATGTCATTCTTTCTCAGAGAACAATCTGTTCAAACCATGACGTTGCCAGTCTAACTGGGAAGAATTTGTCAATTCACCTTAATTAACTTAATTCAGATTGGCAGTCCTCTACCAGTATCCCTGGATTATTCCACAGCTGCTCCTGCAAGAGCTGAAGGACTTGCATTGCTCCTTCTAAAAATATCTTTTTGTACCTCTCAGTCAATTCTGGAAACACAGATTTAGGTATATTTCTCGATTTTTTATTTCTAAGCAGAAAATTATGGCTAAACTAATACTCAGATTGAAGAGCTAGGTGGATATGAGTAAGGAAATTGGAAATCTGAGGATGCTAATGTATCTTTCCCCCCTTTGGATTTGCATTTGTACTACAATATAGTCTTTAATTAGGTGACTGAATTTAAATATTTTTAACCTAAGAAGAAGAACTGAGAGTAACTAAAAGAACTTGTGGATGCTCCATCCCTGGAAGTATTCAAGACCAGGCTGGATGGGGCTTTGAGCAACCTGGGCTAGTGGGAGGTGTCCAGGGGGGTTGGAACATGATGATCTTGAAGGTCCCTTCCAACCCAAATCATTCTATGCTTCTATGACTTATTTATATAGGAAAACCTTTTTTTTTTTTTTGCATAAAAAAAAAAAAATATTTTATTTTTCTTAAAAGATACTGTCATTATTCAATGATTAACACAGCAACTTGGTCCCTGCTACATAGAAGAAAGGGTTTATATTCCAATAGATCACAAAAGATATATGTTTTTAACCACATCTAGGACTACAAGAAACAAGAGCTGTCAGACTGAATCATCAGTTTAAAATTTAGCTTGATCTTTTCTTCATCATTCATTCCCATAGAAAGTCTAATGTTATGAAAACAAAATATTTCTTAATTTATTGGAACTCTATTCAGTGTTTTCCTACCATGTTTCCAGAAGAGATCAGCTGTCATGGAGATCAGGTAGAAATCCATGTTGTCATCAAAGTCATCCTCTCATTTTTACATCTCGATCCTGATTTGTAAGTATTTAAAGAAGATGCTGCCAGGATAAGGAGGTGTGCAAACTTTACTTTATAGATTCTTGCTCTTGGGCGTATTCAAGGGAACTTGAGTTTGATAGACTCAATATATACAGGAATAAACATAGATTTTGAAGGATCAGACTGCAGAACTGGGGCAAAAGAAGGGACTGATTAAGATGAATAAATTCACAACAATTTAATTTATGTAGCAGTTTATGAAGAATACATGTATTCTTGGCTGGTTAATTTATTCCTGAACATTAGACATAGAAGCAGCAGATGGAGGTAGATATCCAAAAAGAAGAAGAAAGAAAAAGGCAAAAAAAAAGAGAGGCTTATTTCTTTGTTTAAAGTTATTTAAAACTGCCTTTTTTCGTTAACAGTACTGGATGTGATTTTAAGGAAAGGCACTGGAAAACACAGGAATGAGATGCAGCTGTCTGGGTGTTGTGCTTGGTCATAGTAACAGACAATGAACTTTTCAAACAGACAAAGCTTGTATGTGTTGGTGACAGCAGATTAGACTTCCTGTAAGGGGAGTCATTTTGTATGCAAACGACTCAAGCTACTGCTATTTTTTGTATATAGATAAATTCTTCCAAAGTCTTGCAAATGTGAGCTCTGGTAGAATAAACACCTTTCATGGAAACCTCACAGACCTGCAATTTCATTAAACATCTCTCCCTGACAAAACATCTCTCTGTGTAATATTATATTTATGCTGCCAGGAAAAGCCAACAGCTGTGAAGTGCTGAGCAGTAACTCAGGCCTTTAATGTTATGGCACATTTCACAGAGAGAGGAAGAAGGCTTGTCACATCATCACCTTTGCGGCTGAGAAGCGTCTGGACTCCAGCTGCTTCCACCTGCAGGATCACCAGAGAGGCGGATACAGGACCTTGGGCTAAAGACTTGGACAATGTCCCGCAGCCTTCCAGCCCCAAGGGATGAGAAGTCTGATATCATTAAAATTAATCAGAGAAAATGGGTGCAGTAAAAGGCCAAATTAAATTTTTTTGTGGTCAGAAAGATTGACCGGCTAATTCTCCCTGACAATAATAATGTCTGCTCCAGCTCTTTGCATCTATATTCCTCCCTTGTCCCCTTTTAATTTTCAGTGCTGTTTTAGTTACACTAGGGCAGGGAGATCTAAAGGAAAACAGAGCTGCCGGGTCTGATTTTGCTACCTTTATCCTAATGAAGATAGAACTTTATGGTGCAAGTAGCTTCAGCAAGTAAAGATGTACGATTACCTGAGTAATTGTAGCAAAATTGAGGCCCATTGGGAGCACACTGACTGTATTGTTTAATCTTTTTGAATTTATAATTGACCATATAAGATAATATTTTTTATAACGTTTGAAGGTATTGGCTTGTCTATTGGTATACCTATAAAAACCTTGCTTCTACAATATCTGAGGGCTTCATTTTCCCTGATAAGCGGCTGAGAGAGGGAATTATTATTCCCATTTTCTGTATGTAGAGATAAAACTCAAGAGCTGTGCTAGAGACCCGAAGGCATGCAAAAATTCCATGGTGGTGTAATTTTGGAGGATTTCTAACAAACATCTTTGTTTTTCACTAATTTATGCCCTTAACCAACAAAGAAAATTCTTAAGTAAGAGCTTGTACCCATCAGAGGCAGTGCTGTACAAGAAGCAGAAGACCATGCATGGTATTTCAGTGCTCGATAAAAGGTGTAAGCACTTGCTAACAGTCAGTCCTTGTGGTGTTTTGGGGTTTTTTTAGTAAAAGAACTGATGAGTGGCATTTTTTATGTATACACTACAGACAATATATGCATTAATGATAACATGGTAGAGAAAGCAACAACATCAGACCAGCTCCTGAAGAAACATATAGATGACTGTAGCATCTAGTTGGGCATTTCCTATTTTCTCTTTAGCATATAAATGGGTAGATCACTGAATACTTTGTAAGATAGGAGCCCTGGTTTCCTTAGCTTTGGATGCACTGTACTTAACTGCTCCTTTAAATGAGAGCCGTTTTAAGGGAGAACACTTAGATAGCTTTTTCCCATTTCTAGGTCAGCCAACTCATGTCCACTGGTCACGGCAGGGCCTGCAGGCTCAGATCTACGATGGTAACACAGGAGAGACTTGCAAAATACAAGCTCCAGATTTTGTGTAGTTCCTATGGAGACCATGCTATTTTATGATATTTTTCATGAAGATTAAGTATTCTATTGCCTTTCCCTATGATTGATATTGTTGTGTATTTTTATGTTATCTCCACAAGGGCTATGGAAAGAACATTTCTTTCAAACACGTTAAGGGAAAGCGTTGATTAACCCCAGCACTCGGAATCAAATAATCCAAGTTAGCAATCTGGAACATTAAATCAAATTCTGTATTTGCAAAAGAAGCTTAACAGTTCATCTTTTCTTGTTCTCTGCATTTCCTTCCTTCCGTTTGTGACTTAGTTTATAGCCACTGTAACTGGGTTGAAATTTTGCAGCTGCTAAGACTACTTAGCTTTGGTTTAACAGCAAATATCATCAGCCCAAATCTGTGCTTCAAGTGATCTTTCCTTCCATTTACTATTTCTTTTTCAAATTCATTAGTCATTGCTTTCGGGGATTATCGAAAGCTGGCCTAAGACTGGTTCTCTCTGCCAGGGCTCTTCAGCCTGTTTTGTCAGAGGAGAATCCCAGATGGAAGCTAACAGGCATGCCAGAGAAACGTGGAGAGTGGGAGAGCGTCGGAGTGCCCGGCCTGTCTCAGGAGGGGCTCTGGGGGAGCACAGGAGGGAACAGGGGAAAGAGAATCAGCACCTCAGTGCAGATGGGAGCTGGGCTAGGGGCGGTGGGGAGAAGGCACCGCAAAGGGGTGGAAGGGAATAAACCGAGTGTTTTGTGTCAGAGTATTTTTGACTGTGTGCTCTTCAGGAAAGAGATAGTGCCCCCTCCATTAGGTACATTTTCATGCATGCATAGATTCAGATTAGCTGATGTAAATTGCATTTTCAATTACATAGGGCTGCCCAGGCTGTTTGGGGAACTGGGAAGGAGAGCTATTAGCTTTGGTACTGTAGGATCATGCTACCAGCTGCACTGTTCCATTTCTGAAGAAAATTCAGTCAGAATTAATGCTGTATCTCTGGCCAGCAATACCTTATGCCATAAAGATATGTTCTAAATGTCTGAGGTGCATGCAGACATTTCTAAGTACAGACCCAACACACTGAAGCATTACAAAGATTAATACATGACAATGGTTTTTTAAAACCGTATCTGGAAGACCATGTGTAACAGGAACTTTCATCACCAATTTTAGTCTCTTTCTTAATTTTAGTGCTTAAGGGGGCAATGGCTGATGCTATAGCTACGCTTTCCTGAGGTTAAAACTTATTATTTAAACAAGCAGTTTAAAAACTACTGGCAACCTGGCAGTAAGCCCACATATACATATGCAGACATTTATACTACAATATCTGTCTAAGCACCTGACTGCCTACCTATCTACTTAATCATTGGGCTTTCTGTGTTGAAAACAGATTCTGAAATACTTCATAAGAGGAATCAGCATGATTCCTTTCATCTCTTGCCTACGAATTATCCATAGTATAGCAATTGCACTTCCCACCAATGGTATTTTCTGAAGCTTTATGGTTCTGTAACATTGGCAAGCTTTAGATGCCAAATTAACAGGCAGCATCAACAAAGCAGAATGTATTTACCCAGCTGCTGAGAATCTTTTCCTGATAGTAGAGCTGTGGGCTATGAAAGCCATTTCATGACAAAATACAGCTGGGAATTGCATTTTGTCTTGTTTTAAAACGTTTTTTTTTCCTCTAGAAGAATAGTGGAAAGCTATAGTGGTGGTAGTGAAAGGCAGTGATCACACGCTGATCTTTTTATGCAATGTTTCAAAGCTGAAATGTTTCATAAAAACTCTTTGATAATGATGTGAGACCCATTTGCATTGCAGTAAATTGCTAAATAGATTTTGCAGTGTTTTTCTTAGACAAGATTGTTACCTCTTTTTCTCTTCTTTACTTTTTTCCAAACACACAGCTATTTACCTCACAGTTCAAATGAAATATGCCAGCTGTATTTCCAAATCATCTAGGGAAACACCGTGCAACTCGGGCATTGCTAAAAAAAAGCACAGTTCACATCATCTGTGGAGCAGTGATAGCTGCTAATAGCCCACTGCACAAGACTGCCTATTACACATCTAATGGGATTTTCTCTAGTACTATCTACTTACTTTTTGTTTCTCATTTTTTTCTCCAAAATCACCAAGGGAACCCTGGAAATCGGTGGGGACCTACCAAAACCAATCTATTTCCTTCTAACTTCTTCTTCTAATTTGTGTGGCCAGCTGCTGAAAGAAGGCCCTTGTAGAAGTCCTGGGGTTTTTCACTCTTTTTCATACAAACCAGTCAGCGTCTAGCTCATTGGAAAAAAAGCAGAAAAGTTCCAGCAGTGCAATGTCCATTACACAATCCAGTTAAGAAAACTGGATTTAATGCAAAAAAAGGCAGTGACTTACATATATGCAAATCCATGCATTTGAGATATTTAAAGTGTTCGGTGGTGGCCTAATTCTGCACTAGTGGATTTTAGCAGCAGGACTATAATGATCTGTGAAGGGGCAGAGCTTGGGCAACGCTGAGGGTTTTTCTAATTCTTCGCCAATGTATTATCTCAGTAAGAACATGCTCTTCAGGTACTGAGTGCCTGTCTTTTATCTGTGGCTTAGTGTTGTGTAATGAATGGCTTTAGCCAGGTTGGGATTTAGCACAGCAACGCTGCTAACTGAGCGCAGAAAGGCGCTCCCCATTCAAATAGTGCCCTTACACAATTCAGCACCTCCTCTGCTAGCTGTCTTAGTTAGCTTTAATCTTGCCTAATACAGATAAAAAGACTGATGAAATCGGGACTGCAGAAACCTTCCTACGTGTTGTGCAAATCCTGCTGATAGCTCTGCATATGTTTTTAGCAGCTGACCTCTGCTATACTAGAAGCTAGTTGGCTAGAGAAAGCTATCCTGTGTTGCAGTCAGATGCAATGTGTAGGAAAAAAAATAATCCAGAAAGGTATTTAGACTTTTAAATTAATGGAGTAGAGTGCCTGAGTATGATTGTGAGTGGTGGGGGTGGGGCGGTTGGGTTTATTTCTTTTTGTTTGGGGCTAAATGCATTCGTTGGAAAAAAAAAACTGAAGTAATTCTGCAATGTCTTGTAATGAGAATCAGCCTTCAAGGTCATGATAACACCCTATTTATTCTTGACAGATAAAAACCAAGTAGACAGAAACAAAGCTTTCCAACAAAACAGAGAAAGTTAAAGTTAATGTGAGCTCCAGATCTTCAAAGTGGAGAGAGAAAAGGTAACCGTTGAGATTTTATTTTGTGGTGATGCCTTTCCCTCCCTGTAATAACAGTGCTGGTGACATTATAGAGGATTTCACGTGTTCAAAGTGTGATGTTGCCGCTAATGAATGAAACAAGCAGCCAAGTAAATTAGCAGAAAGTAAATATTACCTGCCTTTTAAATTAGGGAAAATGAGCCTTGCAGTAGAATCCTGCAATGAACATTAAAATATACACTGCATGGTACAGTACCTAGCCTCAAAAATAGTCTCCACACAGATTTGGATGTTTCTTGATGTAGCATTTTTCCATTTCTGCTTGAAAATGCTTACGGCTGGCAAACAGGAAAAAAATTGACACCAATTTTTCCAAGTGGATGAACCATGCAAGCTAGGGGCCAATGTGATTGCTTAAACTAATCTATCAATTTGAATCTTCATATAGTCTGCTAATCAACCTGGCTTGCTCATATGGAGGTGACTGCACCATTTCTATGCTACAGGTTCTTGGGTGTATAGACTTTTTTTCACAGTTTCAGTTACCTGGAAATTGTAGTGTTATCTTCTGGGGAAGTTTCAGTTTGGAAGACTATTTGCATGTGTTTCCCTCTGTCTTACAATAATATGTATTGCCTCAGTATTGGAAATTGTATTGCTAGTGCTGCATCCTATGCTGTATACACAGGTTTTACACAGGTACTCTGAGTGGGATTTTGCAGTGGTATATACTGAGCTAATGCTCTCCCTCTGATGGACACTTCTATGTGTGGTGATTTAGGCCATAGCTGTGAATTCCTGTGAAGTGGACATTTCCTTTTGGATTATATTGTCTTACCCTAAGATAAGCAACTGTACTTACTTTTGGTATTGGTTTGTTGTAACAGAAGAGTCTACAGTAACAGACACATAGTTGTTAATTTGCAGATGTGAGAATTCAGCAGTGCAAAGCTTGATTTATTTGCTTGCTCAGTGCTATGTTAGCTTTGGCTTCCTTTCACATGGGACAAAAAACATAACATGTTCCATGGGGAATCATCTAACTGTGTTGAACTCAGAGGTAGTACTTAAATCCCCTTTAATTTATTTTTTCTCCTCTACCCTTTATTACTTTGTAACTCTCACTTACTTAAAAAGAGTTGCAATAGTAGAATATATTTTTGAAGGGTAGAGATTTGTACTTAGAAACCAGGCTTCAGATATCCATATTCTTTCTCCTTTCTTTTAATGGAGTGAGAAAAGATGTAATGATGTGCTAAAGCTTCTTGTGATGTCTGCAGTCTCTAAAGTTATATTGAGGCGATGACGAAATGTACAGCCTATTAAGGAGGACTGTTCTAAGATTCAAGTTTTTGGCAGACATAACCGCTGTCATAGGCTGATGAGTATCAAGATTAAATAATGTGGATTCTGCTATCCTTAATTTTATGACAAACATTCTGCCAGCATCTGTGATGAAGTATTTGAATAAAGTATAATACTTTTGTTTTCTAGGTTACAGAAGGCAATCAGATCAAAAAAGGAGCTAAATTGTAAAACCTTGGTCCTGCACTTCAAAGGGACCGCTTAGTGTTATACAACTGCTCTAAAAACATACCCAGGGTCTAAGCAAACATTCCTTTGTTCATTAGCTGTGACCATAGAGTGTTTCCAAAGTTATTCCCAGAAAGCAGAGATCCCAGTTACTGGAAGAAACCTCTAAGCACTGAACAACATTTTGTCATTTTTCTGTGAGACTTAGCAAAGGCTTTCTTAAGAAAATTAAGTTTTGGAAGTGGTGAGCACTTAAAACAGAGGGATCTTTTCAGCAACTTTTCAAATAATCTGTAATAAAGAAAGATACTGACAGGTACATTCTCTCTGCTGACTATAACATTACTGGTAACTGTCTGTGGTCCACAGCGAAACTGTGTTTATGCAAGTCATAATTGCTCCAGTGTTTTCTGTTTTAAATAGGGACTGTGGATCAGAACTGCATTCCTTCGAGAAGACAAGGTACAGCTGATGCACTGGAACTCTACCTGCATTAAATTACAAGACTGTTCTTAGTAATCGGCAAAGTCTCACTGCCTTTTGGCAAGTTTAGGCATCTGCTCCTACAGCACAGGATGTCAGAGTGTACCACTGAGATCATGTGAACCTAAGAACAGAGCATTTGCCTTTACAAACAACTATTTCCACTGTTGCCTTGTTCTTCCACACAGGCTTTTAGGTCTTTCACCCAGCCATATCCTTCCCAAGATTTTTTTCTTATAAAGGTTTTGCTATGAGGCTTTGCTTTTCTGCTGGGAACTGAATTTGAGAGAGAGGTTAAAAAGGTCATGCCTTTGTAGAATTAATCAGAGACATCTGACTAGATGCTGCTGCCTTTCCAAATTCATGAAAAGTTTTTAACTTGTATTTTGTTTTTAAAATCAAATCCCTCAATATGCTTTTCAGCTCTTCCATTAGTGAAACACAGACAAAAACCTCTTCTTAAATCCTAAAGGTAAACAGTTTTGGTAATTGACTTTTTGTCCACCTGTCACACAAGGTAATCACCATGCAGTATATTTATAATCTGTATTTCTCTCCAGGTGTCCTTCTCCAGAAATACATGCTGGGCTTGGAAGAAATAAACACATCAGTCTTTAAAAACATCCTTACAGACAGAATCTTTCTGGATTTAGAGCATGAGAAATTGAACCCCTTGTTCTATCACTTTAACAATATGAGGGTTTTTTTAATTCTAATCTATTTATACTTGCAAAACTTAATATTGGATCTTGGACTGATTTTCAGTTTTGGTCTTTACAGTGTACCCATGTGTGTGGTAACGAACAAGAGACTTCAGTTGAGATCCGGGTAATCTTGTAAATTCTAGTATTTCCCTAGTTGCACACTCATCACCACCATCCATGTCATTTAGTGCAGTTGACATAATAAAATTGTGTGAATATTAGATTATATCAAATGTCCATCTACTTCAGCACCCTGTCTCAGTCACTGATAGCACCAAAGGAATACGGCAAGTACAGTGTGGTTTTTCCTCAAAAAGTTTTCTTACCCTATGGCTGTGTGCAGCTCAGAAGGTTCCTGAGTTACAATTAATGTCTTTCTACTTATATTTAACAGCCCTCAGTGGATTCTTCTGCTAATGATACATTGAGTGACTCTTGTCCTACACCTCCTCACCAGTCCTTTGAATGTTGCTATTGACACAAAGTCTGCTTGTACTGAGGGGGGAGGAAGCCACAATGCAAAGTTTAGGAGAGCAGGACCACTTCTTGCTGACCATCCACAGAAAAAAGGGGAAGTTTAGTCCTTAAAATTATTATTTAAACCATGGTGATTTAGGCACATTAATTTTCTGCTATCTCAGGAAGTTAATTTTACTGTGTCAATGTTAAAAATGCATAGTTGAATCTCAACAGCTTTCCCGCAAACTGGTTGCAAAGAGAAATCAGAGACCCCAGATAGGAATGAAAACGTAGGACACAAAAATCAATGCCTTTCTTTTTCAAATCTTGAATTCTGTTTGAATTCTGTTTGAAACCCTTCCTATAAAAGGATTTTATTTTAATGTGACCGCAAACAGAACTGCAATATAAGATTGCATATGAACATGAGAAACAAAAATGTTCCTCTTTCCCGATATAAATTCCTCTATTTACTCCAGATATAGGAAATTGCATATTTCTTTTCCTCAGTTGTGATCTGTCCTTATGTGTTTAGCTTTCATACAGGAATAATAGCATCTAAACTATCTCACATAGAATGCAGGGAGATGAAGCTCTAATGGCTGCAAGATCCTAGCTGAGCATTTCTAATCCTTGAGCAGAAGCAAATCACTAAATCACCGTAATGAAAAATGCTGATATTTTACGGTCAACCACTGGCAAATCTTCTGCTGTTAGCATATATATTTTGTATGCTATAAACATGTAAACATTTTGTGTACTCTCAACACCAAAGAATTAAAGATGCACAGCTTAGCTTTGCTCTCTTATTTGTTCTGGTGAAACAATCCTTGAAACTTCATGTGAACAAGAAGCTTGTCATCTGACCCCAATTTTTTTTCCTAGAGCCAAATGCTATCACTAACCAACATAGTCTGTTATCCATCCATTTTCAATTATGCAACAGCAATCGGTAATGTCGTGCTGTAGTAGCCACAGAGCAGCCTGGGAAGACTGTTCCTGCCTTCCAGCTGCTCCAGGAAAGGCTACCTGCTGGACCATTCCTGTCCCATGACTTATCACCCCACCTCTGAGGGACTGCTGGGAGGAAAAGCCTCCCTTGCACTCAGCCTCAGACTCTTTCACTTCCTCCTGTCCATCGATGCTGGGGACCTTCAGGAACCCTCCAGAGCCCTTTTCCCCAGTGTGCAGCAAACAATCGCGTAAATGGCTGGTAAAACAGTAATCTCTTTGCGGCCTAATCTGTTAATTAGAGTCATTAATTGTAGGGCCACTGATTAATTAATTTGGAATGACCTAGCTCAGCAGAATTCAGTCTCCGTCTTAGATTTTGTGGGAGAGATTCTGATTTATGAAATTAAAATATTCTCACTTGTAGCTCACAAAGCATCAATTATTTCAGTTAATAAAAGGCATATAAACTGAGAATATCAATGCAAATATAAAGTATCTGGAGTTTGTATTACCACCTTAAAAATGTTATATTAGAAAGTTTTTCGTGTTCAACAATCATGCTGGGTCATACTGATGTTGTGATCACTTCATTATTAGCTGATGTGTTTTACTGTAGTTCAATAATTTCTAGAGTTCCATCTTTCTTATAAGTTATACACCAAATAAAGCTCTAATTAGGACCAGTGTCAGGCTGCTACTACTCTTACGATGCTACACACAGTGAAGATCCCTGCTTATTTTTATTTTCATTGCACTCCTATATTTTACTTTCATTTTGCTCCTGAAATACTTATAAAAATCTGGGATTTTTAAAGAACATTGAGCCTGAAAGCTCAGTGTTAAGAGTCCAAGACATTGCCCTAGTATTTACTCTAAGCTTTCAGCCCTTTCCTTGTCTTAGGCAATGGTCCCGTTAAGCTGCTTCTCCTTGCCCACACTGAGGCCCTCTTGAGCACATTCAGCAGTCACACTTTGTGGTTTTTTATGTTAAAGTTGAGAACCAAGATTAAATATAATTTCTGCTCTATGAGAAGGGCTAATGATTAATCAGTCTTGACAAAGGCAATAAAAGCAAGCTGCAAAACCTAGTATATTTCAAATAAACACTCATGTGCTTTACATGGAATAGTCTTTAGTAATTAATATAACTTTATGAGAGGACAATGAGGACTGTGGTCACCAGGTCATTTTCTATTTTGACCTGATCTAACATCAGCCTGACCTAACTTTGAAGCTGGATTCTGTTTTGAGCAGGTGTTTGGACTATATGAAAGTCTCTTCTGATCTAAATTATTGTATTATGCTGCCTGCTTTGATTTTGCATTAATATGTTGACATTGGTTCCATTAAAGCTTTTTGTTATGCAGAGTCGTGTGACCTCAAAGCCAAAGTCAGAAATAAGTACTACATCAAAAAATGAAAGCCATTTCTGCTATCTGTTCATTTTGAAGGTAATCCACAGATGTGAGCAGAAAACCTGTGGAAGAAATGAACACTGACATAAGCAAGAATGACAGGGAAGTCTGGCTCAATAGTTTTTTGAAAGTGTAGTTCTTTTTTGTGTATAAGTATGTGCAAACTAATTCTGTGTTCTACATGTGTGATTATTATTCATAAGTATTTGTTGAATATTTTTTTCAGAAAAATTCAGATTGTAGAAAACTATTCATGCTTGGATGCTCACTATTTGTAGCATGTGAGTGGACACTGAAATACAAGGGGACAGATTCTACTCTCCTAAAAATGCATCTATATTTTCTCTGGAACTGTAGCTAATGGTAGAAGTATTAGCAAGTAACTACTTCCAGAATCAACATTATCCTGACAGTACATATAAAATCTGAGCAAGTGTGTAACATTTCCAGAAATATTTCACCAACTGACAATAAATAATAATGCTCTACCAAATAATGACCAGTTGATCTCTTTGTTTGCATTTACACAGTATTTCCTGATTACTTTTTGATTTATATAAGCAGCTCTTTAAGCTTTCCTAGTAGCATTTCAGAGAAAAAAATATCAACATTTCTTTGTGCATTTAGACTCAACTCCATGAGCTCAACATCTGGAACTCTTTATAGTAAAACTATTTAATACCATTCTCTTCCAAAACGATACACAATTTATGGCATGGCTGCAACGGGTGTCTGTTCTTTAATTTTCTCTTCGAGTTTATGGTTCACATAGAATAAGTAATGGACAAACCTAAGTATGTCAGACAGTAACAGTTTATGAGAAACATGAAACCATTAAGAACATTGCACTCATTAAAAAAAAATTCCAGTATATAGAATACCGTTAATATAATTGCCAAAAGAAATGTTTAAAGCACATTTAAGTGCCAGTTTCGAAGATCTGTTTATATCTGTTTATATATGTGCCTTTTTTGTCTGGCACCTTGGCTTGCTGCTTCCTTACAGATTTTGCTACTTGCTGCAGATCTCAGTAAGAAGGCAATGAGGGGCAAAGTTTAAAAATTTTCTCAACTGCTTTTCTCTCCTAACATTTTGCATATAATATGATTGTGAAGTTTGATGTTGCCTTTGTATTTGAACCAGGAAGCCCCATCTTTTTTTCCCAAGGCCTTCATTTTCACATCCTCTTACAGTTCTACTGCTTTCTTTACTTTTTTTTTTTTCAGTCTACTATTTATAATTCTTCCTTTAATGCAGAAAATGTATGAGTAGAGAGGTGTCTTTCTGAGTATAGAAGTAATATGAACGTGAAGCCTGTCCCTCCTCTGAAGGTTAAGGGTGAATCAAATTCTTTAGCTGTGAGTGAGTCTGTGTGTCTGTGTGGGTTTTGTAGGGGAAGAGGAGAATTTCAGGGAGAGGACTAGGGCTGGAGATGGTAAAGTGACTTTTTTTCTCATGACAAAAAAAGAATGCAGAAAGGACACACGCCTGGTTGTGTAAGCATGTAAATGGTCTTTGCTTCCACACTCTACATACAACCTCTGTGACAGACACCCATTAAAAGCTCAGGTCTGCTCCTTGTTGGACAAATAGCATTTTTTTAGAATGCTCACTGCTGATGAACATGCTTATAACTATTCTTGAGAGTGGGTCTAAGAACCAAATGTATGTAAATTACAACCCAGAGAACCACAAAATCCTTCTTGCAGAGCTTATTTCAGTCTGATGGATGGAGAAAATAAATAGAAGGTGTGCTTGCCTTTTAATAGTTTCATGATTAATAGTGTTATCTGGTTTGGAATAGCTCATGGTCTGTGACAAGTGTCATTAGTGTACAGGTGCTTGGGCTTTTTTTTAAGTTCTTTTTTCCTAAAAGGTTATTACAGACATGTTGGGAAAAAATAGAGAATAGAAGAAAAGAAAATCTATTTATTTCCAATAAAATAATTGAGAGCACAGGTGTGTAATGGCTGGTTTCATTGCAAAAGTATCAGTTTCACTGCATTTGTATCAGCTTAAGTGAAAATGTACCAGCTGGAAAAATTAAACCAGCATGAATCATACATCCAAAAGGTCACTGATCTAAAAATATACATCCCAAGAAAAAGATAAAAATTATTTATGCAAACTAAAATTGCCAAGTAAAAATTAAAATCTTTCTAAACATTCTAAACTTAGGACATTAATTAATTTGAAAGTAATGTGGAAAGAGGCAAAAAGCCACCCTGTGATGTCACTTTCATTATGTGGAACACAGCTAAGGAGATAAAAGAAGATCATGCAGAGCCCAGGAGAAGATTAAGCCTCTTTATCTCACTGTGGGAGGCAGAGAGCATGTATACAGGTAGTATTTTGTGTATGGAGAAGAGGGAGGAACTCCAAATGACTGAATTTTAATGTGCACTTTCATCACTTTAGTTACTGATGCAAAACAGGAGATACGCATGCAGGTGCTGAGGTCACCCCAGCTGTCGATCAAAATTACAAAGCTAACAAGAAAAACACAGTCCCTCTTCTTAGTAAAGTTCCAAATATAAATGTTGAGAGGAAACAAAACCAAGCTCTGCTGGTTGCTGTACCTTCTTGTCACAACCTAATGCTTAACAAGAATGACAAAATACAGCATAAGTTTGTTGTAGGAATTAAAATAGAGTGCAGGTACTCTTGAAGTCAAAGCCTTATTAGTAAAGCCTAGAGATATTTTGATCCAAAAGTGTATTGTACAATGTTTTCTCCAACTTGGTTTGTATGTGTGTGCATGCCAGAAATTTCTAAAGGATACTAACTAGCCTTTCTTTTTCCTCTGGTAAAATCTCATGACAACATCATGCACTGGCAGAAGCACCTTTCCAGAGACTGGCATGCCACTTTGCTGGCCAAAGAAATAATGGGCATATAGCCACACAGGGAAACGTGGATTGTCCCATATGACTTTTGCTAGAAAATATGGCTCATGTTTAATCTTATCAGTAAACAGCCCCCTTATTCTTTTCTAGCCATCCAATTACATACATCCATCTCATGTCCATGCATCTCCCTCTATCTACCTACCCTTTCTTTGAATCTTGTAATGTCATACTGTGGGGTCATACAAATATCTTCTGTGTAAACTCACTTCTTAATTGCAAAGTTCCTAATGGGTTTAATGAGTTTTTCGGGGATGAAGAGACTTTGCACTGTTTTCTAAAGACGGATGAATTCCAAGTTTATTTAATTTCCCCTGGCAGTCTTTTTCACTGCCTCATCTCCTTGACTGTGGGCTATCTAATGCACTTGTAAGTCAGAGATAGACCGGGTGGTGAATCACTGCATCGGCAAGCAGGAAGCAAAATAGAAGCAAAAGTCCTAGCAATGCATCATTATGTTAGAAAGAGGCAGGAGGCAGGACTACACCAGGAAAGCGAATGGAGGAGCTATAGGAAAGCAGAAGCTGGAAAGAACAGTGCTGATTATCAAAGGCTCAAATTAGCAGCTACTTCAGTGAGGTTTTGGTAGACATTTATATCTTAGGTGAAGACTGATACATTCAGATTTACAACAGTTAAGTAATTTAAGGTAACGTGAATGTTTACCCTATGAATTAATCCATAAGAACAAAACTATGTTTTAAGAAATAAAGCTAATTTTTCTAACTATGTAAAAGCATATGTGTTATTGTTGCTGTTTGTTGATACAGCTATCATTGGCAGGATTCCTCCCTCAAATGTTTTTTGCACAACATCCCCAAACTAGCACATTTTGTTGCGGGCACTATCATGTAAAACAAATAAAAATATTGATTTGCTAATTGTTTACAGTATTTACTGCACAGTTTCTAAACAACGGGAGCCCAGTGCTGATGTGATTAGTTTTTATTATGTCTAGTTTTCACAAAAAGAAGATCAAGAAATGCTTGAAGTAGTCATGCCTTCATAACACAAAATGTCTTTCTATTATAAAGCACAGCATTAGAGCATCAGTCATGATCTGCAGCATGGTAAATAATTCCATTTTTGCTTGTACTGTAATTGTTAATGATAATTTTTATAACAATTTCTCAAACTTAGCTTGCACTGCAAAGATTTTGACTGAAATTTTTGCTGTTTAAATCAGCTTTCCATCTCCAAAGTAAAATTACCTCTGCAGGCAACGTAATTCTTCAACCAGCAAGGACAAGTAACTTCAGCTGTTTCAGTCACAGTATTAGATGAAGAAAGGCAGAGGATAATCTGGTGCTTCTCTCCAAAACTTACTCTTTCTGGTTACCAAAAAACTTTCAGCCATGTTTGGATCCCTGCTGCCACAAGTGAGAGAGAACACCTTTTTTTACTGCAAGGAAGGATTCCTGGCAGCACCCTGTAATGATGAATTCATTTAGGAGAGGAAGGGGGACATTAACCCTTCAGATGACCAGGAGGACTTCAAAACATGTAGATCTGGGCTGGCAGCAGTCAGTACTCATCTCCAGTTACTTCTGTTTTGGTAGGCTGGTGCCAGTGTGTTTCCAGTGACCCTGGGAGTTCTTTCTCTTGCCACAAACATGGCAAAAGCCTTCATGTTTGTGATGGCTCAAATTGTGGAACATCCCTGAAACCATCTCAACCCTTTTCAAATTTTCACTAAGGTGGTTTTATTATTTCTCACTTGATATTTTATTCCATGTGCATATTTTCCTTTTCAAAGTGAGAGCCCCCTACTAATTAACCTTGATTAGGAAAGAAAAATCAGAAAAAAGCAGTGCTGCTTACATCCCCAGTGATTGTCAAGTAGGGATTGGTGGGAGTGCACGACACAAGGGCTGAGTGTGCTTGAGTTTAAGGAGAAACATGAAGGATTAATGCACAACATGGTGGAAGAAAGGCAGAAAATACAAGAAAAATATTAGATGACCAGTGAAAGCTGTTGGAGGTCCAGGAAGTGTGTAACAGGACTTCCGTGGATAAGACAAATAGCTAGAAGGAAACATACACTGGCCTGTGGGAAAAAAACCCCATATGTGTCAGAAAACACTTCACACACATCTTAGTGTGACTAAGACTAAAAAAAAAAAAAGTATTAATGTTCAAGTTCATAAGTTCTGAAGTGTATTGCAATTTGCATATTGTCTAGCACAATTTGATATAACTTTGTTTTCAAATCATGACCTAGCTAATGAGTGTGACATTCTCTTTATACATATTTACAGGCTCTAACATCCCCTCTACCCTATTCATAACAGGCATTTACAAGTTATGAAAAATCCAAATCCAAACCAACTATGCAAACAACTAGACAAAAGCAGCATACTGTGCAATTCTGACTGACAGTGAAAGGGATCTTTACAGCCTTGTTGAGCTCTTCTAATTGTGCCAGGTTATTCAGAACCAGCACTCCTTACACTTCACTCCTCCATCCAGCTAGTTTTCGCTCTACAAATATTATGGAAAACATAACGTACAGTAGCAACTATAAGAATACTTACTCATTACAGTTCAGGCTAGCCATGAATCACTGCCAGGATTTTTCAGTCTGTTGGGTACACATTCAACAGCTTTGTTGGCCCTGTTCAGTAAAAAGGCAAACAGTTCTCTATTGCTCGTCAGTATAAACCGAGGAAGCAAACAGTCATCTAAGATCAGTGCTGGCTCTTTAAATCAACAAATGCAGGTCCCAGAATTTTATTCCTATTGACTCTGTTGGAAAAGATTTTATGTTTATAAGGCTGCAGCATCACATACCTTCCCAACTCAGTGAATGCTGTTCATAAAGCATCCGTGTTGCATAAGTCTGGGTGCTATCGTAAAAGACTATGAGGTCCTATCTGGCCATGAAACAGTAAATAGCAAGCAATCTCTTGCTGCCTCCTTCAGTATCAGATATAATAAGGGTCAGATTAAATTAGTAACCTGTTCGAAGCAAACTCATTAATATGGTTCCATAGGCAACTTCCCAAAAAATTGTAGAACTTCTTACCACAGCTTGTTATAGATACTAAAATTATACAGAGTTTCAAAAAGCAGCAGCAGAAATTACTGGGAAAGGAATTCATCAAAGGCTATGAAAGACAATGTGAAAAGCTCTGACCTAGGAAGTCCTGAGGCTGGGAGGGTTTCTGGAGAAGTGCCACCACTTGTCTGGTCTCCTCTTTCCTTACAGCATCTCTTGCGGGCCACTGTCAGGAAAGAAGTACAAGGCTAGATAAACCTTTTGTCTGAGCCAGTGTAGCTGTTCCTCTGTTCCTATGTACTCAGGAGCACCTTGTGGTCAGTCAGATTGGGTTATGCACCACACTTTTGCCTCTTCCAAAATTCAGGTGTCCCATTATTTCTGATCTGCCTGTTGTTCCTGTTGCCACAGTCCTGGCACACCTGACTGACAATCTGGGCTTTCCAGCCCCAACCTCATTAACCTTTGATAGCTCTCTTGTCCAGAGAGAGACAAATTTCGGATATGAAAAAAAGAGGAAGGCTGTGTATGCATATGGCTGTGAGGATATTGTGCTATGCCAGAGCAGATTGAGCCTGTGTAACAGTGCAAAGGGAGGGATTATATCAGCTGTAAACTCCCTGCCCCTTCTTGCCCCCAGTGAATCAGCATCTGGGCTGAGGGTTTGCAAGTGAACAATCTCTGTCAGCTGTCACCAGTGTCTCTGTGCCAGAGGACATTTCAACCTTCGTGAAATTTGGGGTCACTGGTGATTTTCCTGGATTTGTACTGCAGTATAACATGGCACATTCCTTAATGCTTACTTCCCTCTGCTTTGCTGGGCAGTGCTGATCATGACTTGCCTAGGATATCTTGCCCTTTTCATCTACTGCCATCATCAGCCACTCCACCTGGTGTCTGCCACCGCTCTGCTGCTACCTTGGGAGTAGGGTCTGTGGGGAGATTTTGTCTGTGAGCAGGCTCCTGTACGCCGCTTACCTCTCTGGGGCCCTATTTCTGATTGAGAGATTGAACAGAAAGACGAAAAGGCATAATGAGAAATCTAAAACAGAAATGGGAATGTCAAAATGGGAAAAACATAGTGGGCTGGAAGAAAGGGAATTACCAGAATTCGAACCTGAGCTCCTTGTTGATATCCCACAACACGCAGTCCTGGAGGAACTGTTCTCAGTAGAGTTGCTAGGGTCAATATAAAGTGTGTATAGCAGATCTCTTGCCAAAATGGACTTTTAAGGGGAGGACACTTGGCACTAGCAAAGGCAGTTCAGCAAGTATGTATCTGTCCTTCCAGTGCTATGTGTACAAGCTGTAACCAGCCCAAAGTCCTGCCAGCAGAACTTTCTGGTGTAGACATGACCTCAGTCCTCTGCAGCAAGAAACACAGGCTAATATTTGTGCAACAGAGCTATGTGTTTAAAAAAACTTAACATCTCTCTTGCGACCATACAGGCATGATTGCTGTGAGGCTGAATGACCAGTTAGATGGTGAGCTGACTGTTCATACAAGCCAGAAAACTGCATAAATTATAATCAAGCTATACAATTGTATAATTCATGCCTTCTTGCATGTAGTATTCTGAAATTTTGGAGGGAGTTACCTTTACCTTTTTGTTTCTATGTTAATTTGCCTCTTCAAGAAAGGGATGGTTTCTGTCTGCCTTCAGTAACATGCTGGTCATTTAATAAAAAAGTTGTCACATGTTCACACTACTTTTATTATGTATGATAAAAAGGTGTGATACTATTTCATTATGTAGTTTATTATGAACCTTGCTGGTTTCAAGGAATGGTGTACTTACAAACATAATTTCCTCCTTTTTGTGTGAGAACTGTATTCTGCATTCATTCTGTTAAGCAGCAGTTTATGGTGAGTCAGATACTGCCTCATAGACATGGTAACAAGACTTTTTATCTGATTAAGTAAGATTAAAGTGGAAACCCTTTTAATCAACATGAGTATTAAATTTAAATTGAGACAATGCTTTGTGATCAGCAGAGATCTCATGCCTCTCCCCTTCTGTGATTAGAGGGAGTGACACGTCTTTGCCACTAGCTGACTCGTGTGTGTCATTTGTGTTGCCAGCAGCAAGAGTTTCATGTGCTGATCTTAATGAGTCACGACACATATTGTTCATTATTCTGACATGAATTTTTCTTTTGGACGAATGTTGTGTGCAGCTTTAGTAAAGTAGCAGCGAAATACATCACTGTACTAGTGTTTTCAAAGAACGTTGCTCCATGGAATAGACATTGAAAAGCAGCTTCATGCTAGGAATGTAGTTTCAGCTCTATATTAGGAGGATCATCTCAACATAATTATTTTGGAGTATCTTTGGAATGTACAATAGAGTAACATACATGGAAATGACACACTGAAAATCAATTTGTGAAAACAGAGGGCTGGTATCATAGTGATATTAATACATACCAGACAAATTACTTCATTTTTATTACACAAGGCTACAGATGAAGTCAGAATAGTAAAGACGTGCATTTGAGAAAGGGAGGGAACAGTTAGAGCTGGCAGAGGGAGGTCTTCAGTCTGCTGGTGTGTGATCAAACAACTTTAATCAGCAACTCATCTCCTTTGGCATGTAGAACTGAAATTCCACTTTTAAAAAAATACAGGAAAAAATCATCAGCAAGGCTATTTAGGGAATTTCATGTAAAATGATGGCTTTTCATTTTCCCACTGAAAGGAACGTATTGGGTCTTAAGATAATATTGGGTCTTACTTTCTTAGTGCAGCACTTTCAGAGTGGTGCTGGGAGCTGGTTTTCTGAATTGCAAAAATTTCTATTGAAATTCAGAATCCACTGCCTCTATCACACTTTCAGTATTCCTGCTTGATACCCATAAAATATGTGGCTGTCCTGGCTAGATAAGAGCGGAATGGAAAGAGAGAACATTTTCCTTTTATGTAGGCTGTAACATCAGATGATAATATCTTTTCAGCATATACTATTGCCTCATGGGTAGGTGGTGTACATCTCTGAAGGAAAATAAAACTATTCAAAGTATTACAACAGAAAGCAAACTGTAGTCTTTTTTTAAACACATTCTCTCTAGCTTTTTTCTATGAACTTGAAATAATTGAGCTGGATTTCAGTCTTGGGTTATGTGTGAATGTGCAAAAGAATAGTCTGGCTTTATCCAGCTGCTGTTTTTTCTATGATTGCTGCTATTTTTCACAGTTGCTCTACGTTGATTTCTATACTTTAAAAGTTTTCTCTTGCTGTCCTGTGCAATAACATATAGAATTACAGCCTCACAGAAAACATGTAGTAAGGAAAGACGCTATGACTATAAATCCCAACAATCAGATTTCTGCATGAATGGGTATCTACCTTTGTATATCTTCTTTAGACCCAGGATCAGCTCTTCCCTGAGATGCTATTCATGACATGAACAGCTAATACATGAATAATAGATTCAAAATAATAGTATAAATAACCCTCCTCCCTAAGCAGATGTAAAAACAAACACAAAGCCTAGCTGGAATGTGCCTGATTAAAACTAGTTTTCTAAATCCTCTTAGAAATCCTTTAAATACACCAGCTATTTGCAAGACATGTTTTTCTTAGAGAGCTGCATGAGTTTATAAATCAACTATTGCAATCAGATGGAAACAAAGAGGTACTTCCTTTTACTTGTCATTGCCTACTGTGGCTCATAATTTTTAGAGAAACACAGCAAATACAGACAGTAGGGAAATTAACATTATCCACCACTAATCCAAACAATGCAGGAACATCCTTTTTTTTCCCTGCTCACATTATTGGTGTTTACAGTCTCTCTTAAATATTCTTGCATCAACAAGTGGAACCACTAGTTTATGTTTAATCAAGCTTGTGACTTACAGTAACAGTGAGGTTGCTTAGAAAATAAAAAGTTAATCATGGAAAAATTCTGAGGTTTTGAAATTTTGGGGACACTCCATTTAAAGGTCATGGAGGAAGAGGGGCGAGCCCCAATTCAGTGTAACCAAGAGATGGGTAGGCCAGTCAGCTGAGAAATGAGGCAGCTTCAGATCACTCTTCTGCCTGACACAAAGAAATAATTTAAAGTTCATAAGAACATTCCTGTTTAGTCTAAGGACTGGCACGTGCTTTGGTCAAAATTTTAACCTGGATGTGAGGAAATGTACAAGTGAAATTTTCATCAGACCAATAGACTTTCATACAATGCTTTGGTATTGCTGGAACAGTAATTTTTACACAGATTTTTTCTTTCTTTTTTTTTTCTTTTTTTCCTCAAAATAATGATATTATTGAAAATTGACACTGCCTGATGTAGATTGTAGAAGTCTTCGATACTCTTCTGAAAAGATAGCATTTTTAGTAAAGGAAAGCCTTTAGCTTATTTAAAATGTAAGTAATATTTATTGGCTTGAGTTTTCTCTTTGATGCTTTTAGGTTTATATCATTAACCAAAATGAATCAGATTATTTCTCACAGCTCTGTGCCTCTTTGTAAAGGTCAGTGTTTAGTTACTGAAAATGTTGGAAAGATACATGTGACATTTTATGCTATTGATCTGTTTATAATGTATCATAGTGGCCTCCAGTGCTTTAATTTCCTTACTAGTCCACTTTTAGTGTCACTGTCAAGGTGAGAAATAATGTTTTATGTCTTTCCTGAGTTTCTCTGTCTTTACCTTCTGCCTGCGTTTCACCACTTGACAAAGTCTTTCTGTCTTTGGACTTGGCCTTTCAGGAGAGCAGTTAGTTGGTCTGTATCCCTTTTTACTTCATCTCTCATGCCTCAAAGAATTTAGCACCATATCAGCTATGTTATTATCCAGTACACACTTACTGTGGAGAGATGAGATGCTGAAAATAATGTAAAAATTAAATATTCATTAACTTGAAGGTTAATTTGACTAGGAGTGCATGTGTGTAGGAGTAGTATGCTTGCAAGCTCTATAGTAAGTAGGTTTTCAAATTATATAAGTGACAGGCTGATTTCAGAGTTATAACATTTTGTCTTGATGACCGACAATGGAAATGGAAATTAATATAAGAAAAAAAAAAAGTTCTTGTGAATATACTGTCTCCCTTATGCTAATGGAGCAAATCCATATAATCCATGGAGCAAATCCATAACAATGGAACTAATCCATATTTACATAATATACCTGGGATAAGGGTGAGGATTTTTTACTGATTTGGCCCTTGGCACCTACACCTGGTGTTCCTAATTACCTGGGATAAAAAACTGAATTTTTGGTTGTTTAAGTTCCATGGTAAAACTGAAAGACCTGGCAGTAAGAAAACAGGATGGTGCATTCAAAAGTTATTCATATTGCTTGGTATTAGGAGTTTGCACCGTGGGGTAGAAAGCTGCTTCTTTGGGAAAGGCAGAACAATATTCTGAATGTGAATAGTAGTTTAGTAGTTTAGTTAGTGGTTTTACCAGGCTGCTCTTGGGTTTGGGGACCATTCAGAATCTTTTTTAGTTAGGTTACTACTCTTGGTCTAAGGGAGTTGGAATTTTTTTCCATTCCTTTGCACTATCTCTTAACATATTTACAAAATGTGGTCAGAAGGAAGATTAAAAATAGATCTTCTAACACTGAAATGTATTGGTTACTTTGAGCTTGGAGCTCTCGCTTTTGTTTATCATTCTGACTAGGACAGAATTTGATTTGTTTTAAAAGGCCATTTCATTTTATAGGCTATGTGATCTTGTGCTCATCTTGCAGACTTGTATTTTCACCACTGACACCTCTGACACACAGCCCACTCATCATTAGAAGTCATTGCTTACTTTAAAATACTGTTTCTCCTCCTATGTGTAAGGTGTTGGCTCCACTTCTCCACAGAGATTACCTAAGGCTGCTGAATGCCTTCTCTGTACATTGCCCAATTATGTGATGCTTGGATCAATTAATGGCTGATGTTCTTTCACTGAATAGTTCTCTCGTTTATTTATATTGAGTGCTCCTATACGTGCCTCTGAGGTGTTCTGTAAAAAAAAAACAAAAAAAATCTGAGCAAAACTTCAGCCTTTTGAAAGTTATTTCTCATGCGTCATATAGTTTAGCCTTTGTATTATGTGCCCTCTAAAATAAACATTTGAGTTGAACTCAATAAAAGTTCATCTTAAGTTTCTCTCAAAATGTTAACAGTGAAGTCTGTTTCCGCCTTCCTCTTGGTGTCTGAATCTGTTTTCTTGTATGTGGATACATGCATGAGCCTTTATCTCTATGTATTAATTAAAAATGCAGGGAGAAATGGAGAAAGGAGAAAGGAATTAAAATTACAATTTAAAATTACAATTAAGTTAAAGAATTTAAATTAAAATAAAAATTAACATGCAGAACAAATAAGCTTCACTTGAGTTTGCACTGAAGAACTCTGCTTGCTTTCATCTGCCTCAGTTGTATTGCTCTCAGGATAAAGTATGATAATATGACTTTTTCACATTCTGGTTTTACTATCAGGCCCAGTATTAGTTTAAGGACTAGGAACATCCTAGTCTGGAAGAAAACATGAACAAAACCGAGAATAACAAAGAAATGAAGACTCTTCTTAAGAGTCAAGACGATCATCAATGTTTTAAGAAACTAAGAAATAAACACAAATGGAGATTGAATCCATTTTAAAATGCAAAAATTGAAGGCATGCTGTCAATGAATTGGCAACCTGTTTAGGGTGTTGTAAAACAAAGTAAGAGAAGAGTGATTTTCTGAAATGGCAAGTACCTCAATAGAAACTGTCTCTCGGGCAAAAAGGTTGCTGTCTTACAACCTTTAAGAGCTTGTAACCTCCCCTGGAGGAGCTGGGGGCTGTGTGAAGGTGGACATGCCACTGCACTGAAACTGCTGCAGTGTTTCCCATAGCAGAAGCAGTGAGGGTGCTGGCAGCTGGGCAAGCTCCATGGCAGGAATTCCATGTGCACCATTTATCGCAGTGTCAACCCCACAGCCAGGAAAAGGCACTTCTCACTCCATGGGAAATCCAAGTTACGTCTAGAATTAATACATGAAGCTGATAATATACTATCACAATTATCACTTGCACTTTGCATTTGTACTCAACCTAAGTACAGAATACTAGGTGAAACTCTTCTAAAAGAGAAAAGGTAATGCAGGAAACACATCGGCTTTTGCTGCTTTTAGACAGAAGTACAGCAACAGACTGTGAAGAAAGGTTAAAACTGACACAGACATGTATAGTCCAGTGCCTGCTTTGCTTGGAAGGAGTATGAATAAGCAAGTTGCAGAGATTAAATGGTGCCCAAGGAAACAAGAGGACAATACATCATGCTTTAATGTTGAGTAACAGTGGAGGGACAATTAAATGAGAGATCATTATTTTTTTAGCGTCTGGTCCTCCTGGGTTTTATTTGCCTGTTTCTTTTTTAGTATAAGTTGCTTCAGCATAATTTGAAAACATAATGTATTTGTCTCTGGACCGCAGTATTTGAAAAGGTAAATTAGCTCCTTCTGCCATTTTGTGGTTTATTGTAAGAGAATGAGTCCATGATAAATCCTCTTGCTTTGCTGTAGTATTTGCAGCCAGAATATTCCTATTACACTCAATGAAGAGGTAAAAAAAAAATAGCTCTCTTGTCCACTACTAATCATCTCAATATCAATTTAAAACAGATTGTCTCCATTACAAAACATTCTTTTAGAGATGAACATTGGTATTGCGTTGAAAGTGTACACTTTTCTTTCTTCCTTTTGTTTTCTTTCTCCAAGGAACTAGAACAAAGGAATGATCTTTATCCCTTAGATGGACATTAGGGATTTAAAAGTACTGGCTAGAGTAAACAACAGACCTACATGTGATATGCATAAATGGACACACACCTGCCCTTCCAAATGCCTCGTGAGAAGGTAATAGATCCAGCTTCAAAAATTCTCCTTTTCCATACCTGCAGTGAAAACTCCTTAGAAATTACATGAAAGGACAGTTGTAGATTAAGATTCCAACTCAACATGCAAAAAATGTTGTGATTTGAAGTTAAATAATCCAGAAAAAGTCACAACTCTCCTCCACACCTCCCCAGTAGAAAAGCAGGAACAAGTTTGCAAACTTCATAAAGTATTTTGTATTTATAATTGGCTTTTCAAAACTGACCCAGCCATGCTTTCCAGGACATATTAACAAACATAACTAAATCTGAAGCGACTTTCTTCTGAAATGGTGAACAATTCATGCTGTGTAAAATCTTTCACATGCATTCAGCACTTTTCCTCATTATTTTTTTATTGAAGTTCAAGTTGCCTGTTTTATCAGCAGGGTATAGTATATGAAATTGCACAAGAAAGGAAAACAGTGTAGAATATAGTCTGTGCTCTCTGTTTGCTTTGATTAGACACCAGAGATCTCCATGTATATTTCAAAGCTGGGAAGATGAGTTTTCAAAGTAAATGTATCTTAAATGGCATTAAAGAAAGTGATGTCACCAGTGGTCAGTGAGGATACAGAAGAAATAAATAGAAAGGTTTTCAATGAGAAGGAGAAAAAAGAGCTTTTTTGTATGAATCCGAGTGAGAGAAATTCTGTACTTCTCAGAGGAGGGAGAACTAACGCAGAGCTTGTTCTTTTCTGGCAAACCTCTTTAAATTTGTGGTCTGGATAAAGAAATATGCCTTCTAAGAAGTAATTAATATCTTTTATTAACATCACGTCTCAGAACGAGACAGTAATTTTGTTTGAAATTCACTGCCAGAAGATAAATTAGCATGATTGAACTGGGAAACATGAAAGCCATAATTCACATGCTTTATTCAGGTAATTATTTAAATTATAGAAAAGCAAAAGAGGAGGGACTTACATTTTAATATATCACAGAATAATCATATGTCAGAAAAGTATGCAAAACTTGAAAAGAAATGTCTGCAAATTAACAATTTGGAGTTCTTTTTTCCCTGAAGACAAAAAGCACTATATATAGTCTGTAGGCTACTAGTGACACAGAACAATAAATACTGGCAAAAGGTAGTAAAAAATTCCAACACTTCTTATCTTTTTTATTATTTTTAAGAGCATTTGTAATAGAGATGATTATTGGAAATGAAACTGAGTCTGTAATTACAAAGTTTATGGCTTGCTATATCCCATTAGACTGGTTTATTTATTTTTCACTTTTGGTTTGCTGAAATGCTCTTTTTAAGCTGTTTATGCAGTGTTTGGAAAAAGAAAATTCAAAAGAAAACTAAAATGGCAAACAAAAGAGGAATATGTAGGGACATAAAACTCAGAAAATTATGTTACTGGGGTTTTACAGAATTGAATAATTCTGGTTTAGACACAGAATTTTTCTGTATGACTTTAATCATACATAAAATGAGTGAGACTTCACTTAAAGCTTTAATGTCCTGAGGAATTTCCTACAACTGTTTTGTATTCTTGGTTTTTTTTAAACATTACCGTTTTATTGCCATAATTAAAAAAAAAAAACAAACCACCTCAAAACCTACAAGAATCAATGCAGGTGAATTCACGTTAAACTACTTGCTTATGGTAGTGTCAAAACCCATGTTTAAAGTAGATTGAGCAGAGTGGTGAACTTGTTCCAGTTTCATTTGCTCCACGTGGGCAGTGTTACAGTTCTACTGCTGCCACTGTACATGAGAAATCAGTTTCAGAATCAAGTAAGAGAAGGACAGGACTGTTATGAAATCTTTCATAATCCCTGCAAGTGTATGGCATGATATGGGACTACCATTATTCTCATCTTGTTTTACATAGATAATCATTTCACAGTTGTCAGAGCAGTTTTCAGTTGATTTAAAAATCCATTGCAAATGGAAAACACTTTTATATAATAATAGCAGCCTCTGTTAAGGTTTGGCTAATATATAAATCTCATGCTATCAGATGTACACTGAGTTTAAAAATATTGTAAATGTTTAATGGAGTTCAGACTTTGTCCCTAGCTAAGGTTTCCAGACAAAAGACAGGAACAAAGAGCGTGAGGTTGAGAAATAATTTCTGTTGATTTTCTCTGAAGTGGGATTATGGTCAAAGAGAGGTTTGTAAAATGTGAACCTTAGGCAGGTCCCAGAGCCTCATCCATCCTGAAGGTGGGGCCTTCCTGGGAAATGCACCAGAGAAAGATGAAGCATCTCTTTATCCCTCCTATTCTCCCAAAGGACTCTTGTTGGATTTTTCCTCTTGGGTACCCTTTTGGTACCAAAAATCCAGCAGTAGATTCATCTGAATGATCAGATCCTACCTTCTATGCTTGTGGCATCTCAGCATCAAACGATGCTGTTGAATTGTCTCCACTGGTTAGGCTTAATAGCTGGCTCTATTTATTTATGTGGTGCATCTGATGTGCTTCTTTTTGGCAGAGATCTCACACATATGCATAAGATTAACTAAAGTAAATTTTTTTAGAAGCTTAGTAGCTTCAGAAGCTATTTGATCTTTGAATGCATAAATGAGCACAATGAATGCAGCTATCATAAGGGTATTATAGAAGCAGTGTCCATAAAGTTGATAAACAAGGCACATCTGGTGATGACATTGTTTGTGGCCAGAGACCCCCTACTGGCTACAATAGTCTCCAGTGCTGAAGTGCTATCATTTACCTCTTTTGAGATACAGAGATTTGTACTGTGTTACGTGTATGAGTTTGTGTAATAGGAGTTGGTCTGCTCACAGGGTTTCAAGAAGCCTCTCTGGTCTAAAACAGCTTGAAATCTATGTTAAAATGAACTTCCAGAACAATGTTATAGAATATAAAAACTTTCATTTTCATACAGATGTCTAGAATATGCTTGCTTCTTTGCCACCTAAAGGGAAAACTAGCAAACAATGTATGTAACAGTAAAATTGAAGAGACTGTTGGATTACATGTAGGTCTACTTTTATCTACATATGATTGTCTATCTAGTAAAACATTATTATCGTTTATTATTATTATTTATTTTTATTATTGTTATTATTATTATAACCACCACCAGGATTTTTTTTTGCCAAGAGTAATGTTAATTTTGAATACTAAAAAATTCCTCTCACATAAAGGACAAATTAAATGCTGTGGGTGGTCAGTGAGAAGTAAAAGTCATCCCTTTACTGATACAGTAGGAAAGGAAAGAGAAAGAACCATGAGAAGATGGTGATAGGGGCAAATCACGCTTTACATTCTGAGACTATCTCCTTCTTTTTGTGGAAGAAAAAGAGTAGGCTTGCAGTAGAATTACATCAAACCCTGATTTACAATGAGTCTTTTGTAGAGAAAATAGATAGGAGATAGAAGACATAGCCACAATAAAAAGTGAAGGATTTTGAGGGCAGTTGACAGCAGTCTGTTTTTTCTTGGCCCTACCTTAGTAGAGAGTACAATCATGTGAATTAGGAGCCTGAGAAGCATACATATAATGATACTGCTAGCAAGAAATAGACTAGTGACTCTGAACCACTTTTATGTCATATACCATTACATAGAATAAGAAAAAATGGTGTAATCAAGGTAGTGACACACTGAGGTGGAAGAGAGGTCATTTCAAATAGTTCTGATTCTGGGATTTATTAGTGCTGAAATAAGGAAAAAGTACTGGATGTGACAGGAAGATTTTTTTGATAAAATGGTTTTGTACTTCAAGTTGTGAATTTTTCAAAACCAATTTTTCTTCCATACAGATTGATTTTCTACTCACAGTAATACCTAACCCTATCTCTAGGGTATTCCAGGGTCCATATTCTATGGTCACTGATATGCCTGTTTTCCAGTTGGCAGTGGTAATTTTGGATTTTCATTTTTCAAGAAACTGTTGGCAGTTCTCATTTTCATGTTTATACAGATCAACAAAGAGCTTTGAATTCTCACAGGTCTCAAACTTCAAATATGTTTCCAAAAGCTTCTTTATTATTTGTTAGGCTTTGCCTCAGTGAACAGCATCGACATTTTCACAACTGCTGCTAGATGCCAGATTAAAATAAGTAAAAGCATGTCAAAAAAGCAGTTCATATTTAATTCTATACACTGTTTGAGTGTAACACTGAGGTTTCTGAGTTACTTGACTTTAAATCCTATGCTATAAAGAAAATTTTAAAATATCTGGATATTAATTATATTAATATCAAACAGAAGGGTAATCTCTTATATTTTTAATACATTCAGTCTTCTGTATAGCAAAAAGTCATGCTGATTCAATAACTAAATAACCTAGAGTACTGTCTCTAAATGCTAAAAGAAAATAAACCCTCCTTTCTGTCCACTGAAATTATGGCAATACAGTTAAGAATCCAAACAAGATGGACCTGGCAAAGTTTGCAGTTCAGGAATGGGGAGAATTCAATGTGTGCTTATGTTTCATTCTCAAATCCTGAGATGTCTTCCAATTACAAAACATGATTCAAATCTTCCAGTTGGTGTCAACTCGTGTAAGTCTGGTCTTTGCTAATTCATACGAGGCTGAAATTTTATTCTGGGGATGTGTCTACACTGTTCTCGGCCATGTCATGTAGAACTGCTCTAGGTTGGGAAGCAGCAGAGTTGCTTAGCTCAGACCCCTGGCTGATAATGTCTCGACTTTCCAGGGCTAGATGTTTTCAGATGGCACTGCAGGATGTCCCATAGACATAGTCAGTATTTTCATGTTATTCTGTCATGGACAGCAAAGAATATTAGAGTTACATAACAAATCTTGCACAATTACTTTGCATTGCCTGTGAAGCCTTGATTAAATATACGTAATTTAAGCTCCACTAGAGTGTTATTTTTCTGCTGGTCAGTTTGTGAAACAGAAGATGCCAAGTAACTCTTTCACTTAGGAATTTCACTCACTTGTCTTGACTCCATGTAACCTGCCAGAGGGATAGCAATGATGATATTTTTGATTTGAATGAGGGTTGGCTTCCTTTTATAATTTAACTTCTCATCCCATCTGCCAGAGATGTCTTTCAAGTTAAGTTAGCTAGAATCACATGAAATCAGTTCACTGCAGACAGACTCAGAGATTTTTTTTGTAAAGCAATCACACAGTTTTTTAGTGTGTCAAAAAAATTTGCTTTATTTTTTTTCCCAAAAATTCTAAGTCAAAATAAAAGAGAAGGAAGCTGACAGGCAACTACACTCATGACAAACAAACTGCTCCAACAATAGTTTTGGCTGATGTTTCTTTAAAAATGTGAATAATACCAGCAAAGGGGAATGTTATCTAACCCTGGAATAGAAAGGGAAGCAAAAGGACTAAGTAATCAATAGCTTTTTTAAATATACATACACATACATATGTATATGTATACACATGTGTGTGTATGTGTGTAGATATTGAATTTGTTTTCTTGAAAGAGTTTTTGTATTTCACTGACGTGCCACCAAGATGATCCATGGTAGCTTTGACAGAGTGAGACAACTTGGGGATTAGCACTGTCAAATATATAGAGAGTAGGTCAGCCACACTTCCTTTCTATTGAAAACAAAGATGCCTGTTCAAATGAAAGGCAAGGCACGTTTTAGCACCTTTCCCTTTTGACCACTTCAGAATAGAGCTCCTACGGCAGCCAGCAGCCTCATCAGCATGGCCATTGTTTCTCATTCTGCTGCTGCAGGCTGTGCTGTAATTAACTGGTAATTAAGAGCACATGGTCTTACCTGAATTGAGCTACCTGTAATTCAGCTGCCAAAGCAGGGAGCACAGCAAGTGTGGGATCTGAAGAGAGCCCATCAGAGACCCTGTGGACTTGCTCATGTAGCTAAAGCCAGGCTACGTGGGCTATGCCTGTGCTAGTGACTAGAACAAGCTGTGCCTGTGTGCTGGCCCCGAGGGCAAGTGTCACAGCATAGCTCACGTCCACACAGCCACATTCTCTTCATTTCCCAAAATAGAGAGGCCTGAACTACAGCGTCAACTGGAAGCCATTGTTGGCCTTTGCTGTCCCCAGCCTATTCCCCAGGAGAGCGCTAATTGGCATTGGTCAGAGCTGGGCCAGGGAGCACGAACGCAACAGGAGCACAACTGGGGTCTCACATGCCAGTGCTCGGGTCCATAGACTCATCTCCATTAAGTAACATCTATAGACATGGCCACATGTACTAGGACCTGAACAAGCTGAATTAAATGTCCTATATGTGCTTCACCCAACCTTTCTTCATAGGTTGAATATAGGTACGGCCTAGTGTATGAGCAAGACACTAGCTGAGATTAAAATAGTATCCAAATAATTGGATCCCAGCTATAAACACCATAATACTAGTTTTTGCACTTCTCTGTCCTGCTGTGTTTGTTATACAGGAAGGGATGTCTAAATCATTTCTCTGTGTTTATGAATTCCCAATGTGCATTAACATTCAGTGCAATAAACTGGAAAATGCCAAGTGCTATTTTAAAGCTGCTTTTTCCAGACACACACTGTTTCGTATTTGGTCCTTTTTCTTGCAGGCTTTATAGCCACAGAAAGAATGCTGAAGACAACAGGATGAATAATGTACTTAATTTAGAATGATTTTGCAAGCTTATGCAAGTAGATTTCTAAAATCTTATGTTAAAGAGAGTTATTTTAGTTTTTTTACTTTAGGGTAAAACAAAGTGTCTTCATATTAAGGGAATGTTTTCTCTATTTTGGGGGGGTTTGTTGTGTTTTTTTTTTCTATAAACTAATGGTAATGTGTAATGTTTTTAGTTTCTTGGAGCTGAAGAGAAACAAAACTTTTTATTTATAGAGGTTTATAAAAGGATCTGATTTATTCTCCAGAAATCAATGATTTGGTATAAATAATAGCATGTTCTTTACCTGCATCACTGAGAACCATTGCACTGCTTAGATGGGAACAGAGTTTATACTAAAAATCTGCCAGAACTTGGGGATAAACAAAGATTTGGATGTGGTGACCAGTAACATGACAACAGTGGGCGGATATTGAGTGGGAAGAATGTAGAAGGAGGGAAGTTGAATGCCACCAATTTTTTGGAGCTGAGAAACTGATAAGGAAAAAGAACCTGGCATATATCCTTAGGATCTCTTTGGATGCAGGCAGTCACCACTCCCAATGGCAAATTCCAGAGGAGTGGAACAGATTCACACACTCTAGTGTTTGCTGTGATTAGGGGTGGAAATAGCATGTTTAGAAATATTATCTGTTTGAAGAAATGGTGGTTACTAATACTGCAGCTTTCCAGGTAGGGGTAGAGACTATGCTCCAGCTGAACAAAAATCATGTTGTATGATAGCATCAAGGTGCCAACGGGCTTTGTTTTTCTATATATAGTATTAAAACCCTAGTTGGAGGGAATGAACTAGTGGTCAAAGTGTCAGGCTGGAGTGGAATTGTACGTCTCTCCTTATTGCCTGTTACCCAAGCTATATGCAGTCCTATTTGCTAGTTCCTTTTCACAGCCATGCTGCCAAATTCTCCTGCTATGGTTGCACCCACCCGAGTATATTTAGTGCAGTCAGTGCAGTTTCTCAGTCTTGACAGTAGGGTAACTGAGTCAGTATGAATTATCTCAAAAACAACATGACAGAGTTGAGTAAAAGCAAAAGCTCGGAAACCACACTGCTATTTTCTAGGAGAAGCTTGAGGAAAAGGAGGAGGCAGAAATAATTTGTTCTTCATTTAATAGCATTGGATAACTTACTCCACTGGTCCTGTATCATTCAAATAGCCAAGATTTGGGAAAGAGGCAGATAGTGATTTTGGATACTGTCACCCACAGTAGGTTTTGTCTACTCAGTATGACATCTTAATAAAGCACTGACAAGTTTAACTTCTGTAAATTATCAAGTACTTTGAAGAATCTGAAGCTTCATACACAGAGGCATATATCTGTATGAACTGCCACTAAAGACACTCATGAACTGGTAGTTTTTTCTCCTTTGAGTTATTGGGAAAGATTACACTGCAAAGTGTTTCTAAAGCACTAAAGCAATGTTGCATTGTTTTTGTTAATGGCAGAATCTAATGTCCACTAAAATGAGAGGCAGATGCATGAGAAGCAGATAGACTCAGGGCCAAGCCACCAATATGCATTTATCATATTTAACAAAAATATTTTTTTCCACATTAGTAACACTGACAAACCAGTAGGCAAGTCCCAGAGAGCTATTTACACTACAGCAACCACAATTGCTAAAAACCTTTGAAAATGTGCTGCAGTACTTTTCCCTAATGTAAGTAAATCCTCAAGAATAGCTGACCCAGGTATCTAAGGTAATTTGTGTATGTCACCCACATACTAGACCATACAGGTATGCCAGAAGCCAAACACCTTTGAAGGTTTTCAGCTTACAGTGATTTAAAGGTATCCAATGCAAACAGTCTCTAAACTACACTGAAACTGAAAAAACAACAATAGTACCTGGAAAAAAATGAGCTTCTTATGAATAAAGTATAGAATTATCTAAAGGACCTAGGTCAATCTAAACTTTAAGTTATTGTTAAAATGCTGATTGTTTGCCTTAATAGGGCAGCTGCGCCAAAGAAACAACTGACTGCAGGAACAAATCTGATATGTGTGATAGTCATTTATAAGTGGATTAAGAGTACATGTGTAATGTGAAATAATGAGAATTTATGTTTAATAATTATCCTTGTGAAATTTTCAGGCTGCCCAAACACACTGTCCTCCAAAAACATGTGGACAGTGAATAACTTAAAGGACAAAAAAATGCATTATCAGTAGTATGAGGTAATAAAGTATTCCTTCTTACTCCTTTTCTCATAGAGAGAGACACAGCTATTGAAAATGCCCTCCTATTTAAAATATCCTTGTTCTCTCAAGCAAATAGTTTAGAGGCAAAAAAAGCTTACAATAAAGAGTTTCTTGCTTTGCTGAATATCTTTCCAGGGAGTTGGGAAAGACAGAAAAAATGATCATTTGTGAAGTTATTCTCTGTTGACTTTGATTAAAATTCCAGACTTTTAATGAAGTTGAAAACCCACAAAGAAGAAGAGAAAAATAATGTTTCATTGACGTATAGGAAGGCTGGACAAAATACAATGAGAAAAGTATGACTGAAAGGTTTCTTGAAAGGAATAAGAGACTTGCCTTTCCTTTGCTAATACGTAAATGTATCTGGAATATACTCCCTTGCTCCAACAACAACTGCAGTAATTACCACAGCTTCTCTAAGCCTTTCACTGACAGTCTGAAATTTCTTTGAATTCTGCCTTTAATCAACGTTTTTCCTGGACCATTTGGAGCAGGGGCATCCCACTGAAGCAGCCTGTCCCCAGATAGTTCCTAGCACTGTTATTGTTACATAGACCAGAGATAACCATTCTCATCGAGCCTGTACCTCATCCTCTCTGCAAGGGCACAAATAGTGAGATTTCAGATGAGCTCAAAAGACTTTGGAGCATGAGTCCCAATATTATTTTTTTATTTTGTTGTGGTAAAAATGTCACTCCACACTTACTTAGAATATTTATCTTTACTCCTTCACCTTGAGCACTTCTACAGAGGAGGCACCATCCAGGCCTGTGATGGGGCATATGTAAGAGTCATTCTCCAAGTACTGATGCCTCTATGATGCTCCTTAGAAGCCACTTCACAGCACACTGCAACAGTATGCAACAGTACAAGACCAGACTAAGTGCAGAACACTTCATCTATCACACATCACTTGACTGCAGCAGTTGTTGACAATGTCAACAAACTACTGAAAAGAGTAAGATTTGTAGATTACACTGAAGCAGCTTCTAATTCTGTACTCTGAATTGTAATAAGCAAAATTCAGTAAGCCTCTATTACAAGAATACACTTGAATCCTAAAGTAATTGCCAATGTTCATTTCTTATCCTTGATAAAGTAAATAGGCAGATTCAACAAGTAGTGAAAACCAAAAGCATTCCTACAAAATCAGCAGAAACTAAGTGAGGGGATTTTTTATGATTTAAATAATGAGTTTAAATAATCATCAGTGCACAGAACACGGAGCTGTTCTGTGAAACACTTAATAGGCTAAACTCCTGTCAAACAATTACACAGTATTCTCAGTGCTGAGAAACTTAAATGGTATTTGCAGGTAGTTAGTGCAGAAGAGCAAATGAGCAATAAAACATAGAAGACAAACAGTTCATCTGCAAGAATACAAGAATATAAATGCCCTCAACAGAGGAAGATGAATGTTTGTGAGTCTTTATAGCTTATTAGGTTAAGCATCATTTGCTGTCATCAGTATAAAACTCCTTTCTAAAGCAGCGATAACTATTGTAAGCTGTTCTCATTTGCAGTTGAAACAAAGAATTCACAGTGGCATTTCAGGTTCTTCTCCCATTCATTCTCATCCTACTCCTAAAATCAGTTTATCTTACCATATTTTCTCCAAGAAATCTCAGATACTATTATTCAGGTTTTACTTTGGGTTTGGTTTTGGTTTTTTTGGGTTGTTTTTTTTTTTATTTGTTTGCTTGTTTAGTTTTTTGTTTTGTTTTGTTTTGTTTTTAATTATCTGAAGGTGGATTTTCATTTCAGGTGGAAATGCTGAAGGCCACCAGAAGAAAGTTATAAAAATGGCACTTTTGGCCCTCAAACTCTGGAAGTGAAACATGCTATTATGGGTGGAGGTACTCTTAGGCCCAGACATGCTGCTTTCATCACAACAAGGCTCCAGGAGATGAAATAGTTCACAGATAAGTGCTAAACAGTGTGCTCAAGAATAGATACAATGCAATACCTCTTCCTCTTATCCAAAAGCAAATAGCAATAAACTTAGCCAAGCTTTAATAGGGATCCTAATTTTATTTTGGCCACGATTTGTGGAGGGGGTTCAAGCTCACTCCTCTTGCTATTTGGCATCGGTCAGGTCAGCTAATTTTGAGCTAAAGAATTGTAAGTCTGTTTTCTGTGACAAAAATCTGTCAGAAGGCCAGGAAGCTCTGTGGCATACGAGGGTTACCAGCAAAATTTTTCCAGGTAGCTCAAGGGAAGTTGATTTTATTCAGGTAAGGGTCTTTGGCCCATTTGAAAAATCCTTGGTTCTGGTCTTAGGTGTCTCTCCTTGACAAAGTCTGACACTGTAATTCCTAACATACTTCACAGGGGAAGCTAAGTCAAGAGAGCACTTTCCACATGGACAGAGAATTAGGGAGACAGGGGAATTATTCCCTTTCCGTCACATCTATTTATCACTGAGTGATTTGAATAGGCTTCTTCCCCTCTGTTTAGGTGAGCACAAAAATAATTCATGAGCAAGGAATAGGCTTCTACAAATATTTTTCCAATGCTTAATGTTCTTGAAAAAGAGATATTGGATTAAGATGATGAAAATATGAAGGCAATAGAAATCTCAACAGTCTTGCCATGCTCAGCCATTGCTGAAAGTTACATTATCTATTGTGTTATGAGAACTTACAACTACTGTTCTGCATGTCAATGATTTGCAGTGCTTAACTAAAGGGATGGCAATTATAATAATAATAATGTAATTGTACTTTGAGTAATTGTGCATATTGTATTGAATTCAAAAGCTTTGACTTTGACTTACAGCAGCATCAGAAAATGTTTTGATTCTGCAAAGCACAGTAAGAAGACTTTAGTCAGCCTACAGCCTTCAGGCACATAGGTCTCTTTCCAAAAATAGGTTAACTCCTTCTACCAAATGGAGAACACCTAAATCAAAACTCCTCAGTGTATTTGTCTGCTATGTATATTGTGTAGCATAGAGAGTAGTGTAATTAGTCATCCCTTCCCAGTGGTAATTAATGGAAAAACTTTAGACTTCAGGAACACTGTGTCTCTTTTCAAAACCTATCAATCATTTTTAAAATTTGCAGATTATATAAAACATTTTGCATGCTTACAGTCTGTTAAATTTTATTGCCACATCCAGACTGAGGAGAAGAGTTCGCTGGCATTTTACTAATGCAAGGAGATTTAAAATTTGTATGTGAAGTTGCTAACTTTATTAACAGCAATATTATTCTTACTATGCTTCTGCCATTTCCTTCATTTAAGGAACTGATAATCAGAGTTGAGTGAGTCATTAGCATCCCTTATAAGCCATATTTGATAAGGCAGACTTCCCCAGGTAAACATTGTGATTTTAAGCTCATTATTTTATACAGTTCTAAATCCTTATACAAATAACTTGTATAAAAGAGATACTATATAGAAACCTAAACCAATCAACAAGCTTGCAAAGTTTTATTTCTAAAGATATAAACACTTTTCCTGTTGTTCTGCAAGTGTTGGCTAGTAATGCATTTGTGTTTGCTTTTGAACAGCACAAAATACTGCTTATCATATCAAAGCATAGAAATCATTGTCACAGTCATGATTACAAAGGTAGCATTAGCTTCTGGTGACTGCAGTGAATTGGAAAGGATGTGGTGGCAGAAAACAAAGGTTGTGTTAACCTTGATGGCAGAAGTGGGGGAAAGTTGAAGGTATGATTTCTCTTGTGAGGGTACAGTTCAAAGCAGCAGGTTAACGAGCTGCTTTGTATGAAATTTTCAGCCTCTATCAATCCATCCATCCATTTACCGCAAGAATACAAAAAAAAAGGTGCCTAGAATGAAACAGCCTAAAACCCTCTTTGTTTCTATTTATCTGGAAAATTGCAAGGGCTGGTAAATGAACAATGAACAGACTTGTTACTTATTGATCACAATAGTAGTGATGTGTGCACATGATGGCGAAAACAATATGCACCATAGTGCAAGATTAAAAAGGGTTTTTTTTAGAAATTAATATGTAACTTTATCAGAGAAATTACTGTTGACAATTTATTGGTTTTAGGATAAGCCCTCACACATGCTGAGCAAAGATTACACATAACGTAACATTGTTAAGGTAAAAATCTGTGCCACGTGAATAATTCACACAGAATGATGTTGAGACCAGTGAGATTAGCTAGCAAAAGGTAATGGCATACTTTTCAATTGCTCTCAGTCATGGGACTGTCAGGCTAGAGAGCACCAGTCTCAGCATTCTAGGATCAGGACATCATCTCAGTACCTTTCCATTTTCACAACCATGGCCAGTATTCTGCAGCTGCATTAGAGGCACATTGTGTGGCCTTTGTGGGGTAGGGAAGGGACAGGAAATCTCTCTGACAACCTAAAAAAAACATACTGTTACTTTGTGCCACTGTAGGATGGGTATAGAAAAGAAAATGTGGTATGTGTTGCAGTTTTTACGTTATCTCATTAAATGAGCCATGGCAGCCCTGATCGCGGGAAGCAGCAGAGCTGGTCTAGCAGACCGCTCTTTTGGGGTTAGCAGAATTTGCTACTTGTCTTTCTCCTACCATTTGCAGGCATCTTTCTAGACACTACTTTATTGTCATGAAGATCTACACAGAAAATTACACCATAGCTGTAGCAAGGAGAGGTCCTAAACAGTCATAAACCCAGGTCTTTGCTGTGAAGTCTTTCTCATTGCAGTCAAAATAAAACCCAACAATATGTCTGTATAGAGGCAGCCATAAAAGAAATATACTCTCTTCTATGAGGAGGCAGATTTTAAATAGGGCAATGACATTTACAATATTTTGCTATAAAAAGCAATAAGCCGGAGTGGAGCTCTCTTGAACCTGGCATTCAGCAACTTGCAATAGACTCAGAATATTGTTATTTCATACATTCTATTAGAGAAATAGTTCCAGTCTTACTGTAGCTGTTGTTGCTATGGTTCCCTGTGTTGGAATACATGTTTATCTGCGCATTCCCTGTCGCTGAGGCTACCTCATATGATAACGAAATGAAAGGAGATGCACATTTGAAATTTTCATCCTCCCAAATGGGGGAGTATGGGGTCTGCTGCTGTAGACTACTTCAGAATAATGGCCTCAAATACACTACCACGTAGTCTGAAAGGGTGATTTAGGACATATCTCAGTTTTGCAACGGAATGTCTTGTAAGTGCATAAGCTTAGCTTTGAACAAGCTGGTTCATTTTTATAGCACAAAAAAATGTATCTCTGTGATAAAATGTGGTACTAGACAGAGACTTTTCAGCTTGGTCCATGCCGGTTAGCACAGATTCCAGAAACAGAATTATCTGCTGTTCTGCTTGGGCAGTCTCTTTGTCCTAATTCAAAGTAGCTTTCAGTACTCTAATGGATTCTGAGATACTGGCTTCTGTCCTGAAACAAGCAGAATTGTGTCAGTATGACTCTGCACCACCACCAGTAAACTCAGCCCCATGCTAGTATTACTTTACTGCTTTCAGCAGGCAAACCAGATGATATGGATTCCCTTGGGTAGCCTCACAGTAATCCTTGGAGCAGTATTGAATGTGTCCACTGACCATAAAGCACAAGAGCAGAACTGAGCCTGCACTGACTCTATCCTTTAATTAAAAAGTGAGTTACAGAGAACACAGCACCAGTCAAGGTTCAGGATTTACTCTTCAGGGTCTTTCCCAACAAAGTACAAGATTGCTTCTCTCCTCTGTGTTCCACATCTACCAGATACAAAGGCTCATGTACCTCAAGGATGCTATGAGGCAAGCAGCTCCCCTGAAAGAGGCTAGAACAGCTGTGAATACACTTCAGCTGGGCCAGGTTCACTTGCAAACAAAGTTCAAGTGAAAAAATGAAGGAATGGAAAAAAGAGCAAACAACATATTTATTCAGTTCCCGGTGACTCTCCTACTCACTGGCTCTGTAGTCCTACTCACTGCTGAGAAAATTCAGGAGGTATGTCTCCCTCATAGAGCTCCACAAGGGCTGACCTTAACATTTACTTTATTATCCCCATGGTGAACACTGCATAAAAGCCCAGCATAGCACAAAAAGTGCAAAAACCCCAACTCAGCCAGATCCCTGGGGGAGGTGTTCTTTGTACATTTCCTGCCCCCTGTAGTCAAATAGAAGCCAGTCAAAAGCACACACTCTCGCCCTGGCTTTTGCAATATGGGAGCGTTTTCAATCCAATCTCTTCCTCTTTCTTTTCCATGCAGCACTGACCTAAGCATGCTCCATGCAGCAGAGTCACGCAGAGCAAACAGAAGAATTCAGCCATGTTTATTTATATAGCTAGACTAATCACTGCAACCTTCTGATGGTCACCATGTGTCTGGCAAGGTTCAGCTGCGGTGTTCTGGGAAGCTACAGCCTTGCTTTCTCCCATGCATTCCCCTATGCAGCCCTGAATGAAAAAGGGAGCGCTGTGAGACAATGACAATCCAGCTCCTATACCTACACATTGGAACAGCTGAACTTTTGCTCCCTCCTCATTCTTCCTGTCCACATCCTGCAAATCCAGCGACTGCTTGAGACTGTTCTTTATACAGAGTACAATCTGAGGTGAAACATTTGTAAGAACTAGTGCTGGACGCATTTTCACATGAACTATCGCACTTAGAAACAAATGCTATTTAAAGTGGGTTGTCCCAGGAGTCTCTCGCAGTTAGCACAATGCGCTTTCCCAGAAGGGGTTCAATTTCAGGTCCTGAACTTGTCCCACGCTCCCAGACCTCCTGGGCCAAAGACTGTGGCAGTCACTAAACCCAAACTCTGGCTGGGAGCTGGTACTTTGGATAGGTCAGTTCTGAGCCATTCAAAAGAGGAAGTTTGCATATCCAAAGGGGGAATCAAATTTGGCCTTTCTCAATCAGCAGCTGACCCCCTGCCACCCGAATGAGGGGAAGTGATGCTCTAAGCACTCCTGGGAAAGAAAACAGCTGTCTTTCCCACTTTTTCCCTTCCCAGAGAAAACCCCCCAAGGAGAGCCATAAAGAGGCTCAAAATTCCCAAAAAGGGGGACATTTTGAAGAGCAGACTAGAAACTACAAGGATTTTTGCAATCCTTATTATTTTTTTCTATGAAGCTATCTATAACCTGAAGGACTTCAACAGGTACCTGACTGATTTTTGTGGTGCTAAAAATTTTTTGTAGAGAGTGTCCAGTTTTGAAAGATATAGGGGCTGAAGTTGAAAGGGAATGTGAAGAACCTAAGGGGAGGGGTTAATCAGTGCCTTGCACAAGAGAAGGCCCTTTGTTTTGAATATTCCATTATTTTCTCCTATTTTCTAAAATTTTGTGGCAAACAATGCAGATGGTTTACAGCAGTCTGTCTCCTTTCAAATCAGTGAAACTGATTTGCAGCTCTGGGGAAACCCATGAAGGTAGCGACAGTCTAATAACTGTATTCATCTGCTGCAATCTCAAGAAAAATTCTTATCAAAGGTTTCAGTCTGGCTTTAAAAAGTACTGTTATGATTTTCCTATGTTCAGGAATGCCATGCATCAACTGCTTTATGAGGGTTAAGAAGATGGACAGTTGAGAAACATGAGCTCAGTTTTGGTATTATTTATTTTCAGTGTGCAATATAGAAGTTGCAGGTTCTCAGGAAACACTTTTGTTAATGTTCTGCTGGACAAGGATAGAATCACCCTCAACATCAGCTTTCCACGGGCTGCAGAATGGCTCTCTGATACTCACTCTAGCCACCAAGCTGTCAGTGTGGTGTGCTTGTGGGGAAGAGAGATGTATGTATGAGGATTATAGGACAGAATTGAGTGGAAGACTATTGCCAAATAATATTCAAGGCATGGATACTGTATTAACTACTTATATACTTATTACCTTTTCTTAAGCTGTTATCATGATGTCTTTCCCTAACAAGTCCTTCCTGTTTTTATGTGCACAGTGGAGGACTTTGTGTAAGGGCTGTACTGCCTAGTGAGGGTACCCAGAGAAAGGCTATTACCATGCACACCTGGCAGGATTTTCATTTGTTCCATTGTTCGGGTATGTTACAAGTACATTACTGCAGAAAGAAAAGACTTAATTTTAAGCTCAGGCACAGATAGACTCCTGAAAAATCAATTTTAAGACTAGAAAGAATTTTAATAATTTGAGAGACTGATCTTGTGCATGAAAACAGTATGGTTGATAGACAGTAGATCTGCATATTTTCTGCTTCTAGCAGATATTCAAGGTTAATTCAAGAAGTAAGTCAAGAAAAAGAGAATCATTAACAAAGATCCTTTGGTAGATAAATGGAATGGCCACGTTGCGATCCTTTAACAGCTGCCCTGTGACTTTTGGATTTTTGTTGCAGCAGAGAATGACTAATTGCAATCAGTTCATGTATTGGTACTTATAGACTGGCAATTTAATTTGTGTGAAGCACTGAATTTATCACAGTATTTCAGTAGCAAATTATCTGCATTTGGTAAACTGAGGAGTAATTTGTGACTAAATGAGTGATTTAATTTTTTTTTTTTTAATCTCATAGCATTGATCCCCAATTACAAACTCACCCATGAATTCCAAGTGTTTTATACAGTGCTAGAGTTTGAAATGTCTTTGCTAGCATTTTGATGCTAAAGTCAAGTATCTGTTCTCAGATGGAAGGCCTCATGTACCTCCTCTGGTAATAGAGAATGGCCAAGAGAACCTCATAATAGCCCTGATACTGAGAGCTGCAGAACTGCTCCAGTGTGGTGACCCAGCTGGTCTGGCTAGCTTTTCTGATGCAGAGGGTATAACTACTGTGTTTCAGGCTCCAAGTTTATATTGCTTCAGAGCATTGTATTTTCTGTGGAGGAATAGTCATGAGCAAGTACATTTGATGCTCACTCAATGGTCTTTTCATCTTGACATGTCCCCAGAAGTTTATGTTCTCCTAAGGGAGACAACCCTTAGAGCACAGGCAGGATGTAGACTGAAATGGGGTGACAGAATTATGGTTTAAAATCTTTCAGCGGACTGAAAATAATTTTTGCAATAATGTTTCAAACAATTCATTTAATTTCTACATATAGAGGCTTTCTGGGCTAGTACTGAGACAAAACGAGAAGACAGAAGAACATGTGAGAAAGGTTGTGCCTGTTTAGACTTTTGAAATAATCAATTTCATATTCATAATCAATAATCAACAGTGACTTATGCTGCTTGCAAATTCCATTTGCAGCCTTTAGTTTAACCTCTTCAAATCTTTGATGTCTTATAACACTAAAGGTGCTTATAATCCTAATAGAGTGGATTTTTAGAATATGGAGCTAGTTAGCAGTTAAACTGGTGTCCAGGTATAAGGAATCAGTTATTTTTTTATTTTTAGTTCATTGGGACTTAAAGTTCGGGAGATATATTTCAGGATATATATTTCAGAATTTAATTCCTCCTTTGGGTCCCAATTATGCTCTGATCTCCTCATAATTCCGCTAAATCAATGCTCCTACTCCACTCCCTATCTCCAGCCCCAAGTCAATGATGTGGCTGGTCCAATATCGTGTCTCTCCCTCTTGCAAACCCTCTTGCTAATCAGAATGGAGACTCTGTATGCTCCTGAGAAGAGAAGAAAATGAAGCAATGAACACAAATCTTGACACCAAGATCTTACTTACAATGTAGAGCCCCGTTGTTACACATAGCTGCTGTCAGCACAGACATATATGCTGAAGGGCACAATACAACTCTCACTACATAAAAGCAAGCAGGAGAGCTTGGTGTGCAATAATTATATTTTACACAGTCATCTCCCTTGTTGTCCCTTCCTTTCGAAAATATCCATATGGGAGCTTCAGTTCACGTGCTTTCAATGAAAGTGTTTAAAATTAAGTGTTTTTTCAGCTTCTCTCAGACAAGCGACACACTGGTTCTGCTGAAATAATTTTGCTTTTCCAGTACGTCGAAGAGACACTGCAGAAAGTGAATGGCGTTTCTTCTGTTTCAGAAGAACCTTGATTTCTGTGCACACATTGAAATAAAAATAAAGCTGCTTGGAATCTGTGTCAGCATGTGACACTATTTCTTGCTGCAGAGTCATGAAAAATTCATGCATTATGTACTGGTTAAGAATGTCATCCTTTCCTAAGAGCCAAAAGGCAATAATTCTCTTAAACATTGATTCAAAATAAAAATATCACAGAGGCTTCTCCCCAGCATGGTACATTACACAAGCACATAAAATGAAGAAAGGAAGAAAGGTCACAGTAAAGGGAATGCAAGATGTATTTAATCTGGTTAAACAGACAAACTCTCTAGGGCAGGAACTGTCTACTTATGTGTCTGTGTAGTGCCTTACACAGCAAAGCTCTAACCCACTGGAGCCTTCATATTCTCAAACAGCAACAATACTCAGGATTCTGGGAGTTAAGGGAAAGGCTGAAGCCCATATTTGATTCTCATTGGCTTAGCTGATTTCTTCTGACCTTTCTTTACAGTCTTTGCATTTCAGGGTACTTAGAATACACGCAAACCCTACTACAAGTTACACTGCAAAGAGTATGATATTAAGGAACACCATTTTCTAGTATTTTTTAGGAGAATTGTTATAGCACATAGGCCTTTCAGTCACATACGTGGAGAAATGGAAGAGAGAACTAGGAAAATAGCAAAATAATCGCATATGATATTTTAAATGAAAAATCCCTGAGGAGGCACAGTTTGTAATATAATTCAAATTCCTAAATTGCAGAATAGAAAGTTATCTGCCTAATAAAAACATCATGGGTTTCAGCCCAGATGGGAGCACCAACTCATTGCCTTTTATTCAATTAACAACTTAGACACCAAAAGCAGTGTATCTCTGTAGGTACAGTTAAAAAAATAATTTCTTAATTAGAAGAATAATGTTCTCTAACCAGTGACTTTATGCAAAACAAAATAAGTCTACAAATAGTTTGTGCAGTTGTCTATGCTACCCAGCAAAGTGAGAGCCTTCCTGCACACGCTGAATACTGCGGTATGGTCTGGGAGTGGAGTGGCTTTGCTACAAACAAGCCATAAAGGGGGAGGCATTGGCAAGCTTTATGGATAGAACTAAAATCATTAGACCAGATAACATAGTTTAAAAGTAGTAAAAATGGGTTTTGGCAGAAAACCCCTTCCTCATGTTTTATATTTCTTCAGTCTACGAGTCCATTTAATTTTTCCAAATATACCAGCTGAGTCTACTGAATGACCAACTTTTGAATCTACCATCTAAATCTTTCTCTCTTTTGTATTCCATTTTCTCTTACGCACTTCTCTGACCAGAAAGTCAAAAATATGCAATAATAAAGCTGCATCCCCATTTTGACTATTGCTTCCCTGCTAGGGGTATTTAAGCTTTGAAACAGATAAATACTAAAATTAATTTCTTGTAGCAAATTTTCTGAAATTGCTTTCTTTCCTCTCTTCCAAAAGTTGAATGTATATTTAAATGAGCCTTGACTACTATCTTCTGAATGTTTATACTCTGTATTTTAATGAGGGACAAGCTGTGCAGTAAGTAGCAGTGTTTTAACGAGGAACAAGCTGTGCACTAAGTAGCAGAGGGTTAATCTCAGCACCTTTTTATGGCTCAAGTGATCTCATCTTAAAAGTACATGAGCTACAAAAGACAATAATTAGAGATTAAACAGTTATGAATGCAGAAGATGTTGGTCTTGTATAAAAAGAGTACAGAAGTAGTTTGATAGCTCTTATCTTGTCCATTTGTAACATTTTCTGCAGGATTAAGGTAGCCTGTCCAATGAGACAGTTTAGCCATATTCTAGTAATTTGATTCTAATTGTCTTGCAATTTGAAGATTCACTTCGAAACCCTAAATTCACTTGATAAACCCTAAATTGTTCGCTTACATAGTAATGTTCTCTTTTTATTGTTCTGCTAAATTTTCATTCCAAATAATAAGTATCTTCCAGTGCTGCCTAGGTTAGCCTCAGAGAAGGGATTTTTCTACCAGGAATGGCAGCTTTGCATTTGAGAATTGGCACTGTCATTTTTTCATTACAGGATCAGACCCAATTTAAATTATGTAGATTCCATCTGTCAGTTTATTTTTAGACTTTAATGTCTTATTATTTGTCATCCGTGATTAGTATGTTAGGGAAACCATGGGACTCTTTTCAACTTAAAAAAAACTTTTTTTCAACTTTAAAAATCTTAGTTTTAATATGTATAGCTCCCACAAACAGTGTCCTTGTCCTTTATGAAAGAAAACTCACCTCTATCATTTGGGAATATTGTTTTTCTGCATTTGATGAATAAACACTTGCCTGAATACAAAGACCTCAGTTAAACTCCAGTAAAGAAAATAGATATGAAATATTTCAATTGGAAAATTTGCTAAAAGCTACAAAGCTACAAAGAAAGCTTTCTCACTGACTGTGATGGCCTCTGTGGTCAGATCAGTGGTATGACTTCACAGGCATGAAACAGTGAAATCTTCCGAACTGTTCTTCACAGGGAGAAGACACCTTTGCCTATGTCCTTTGACTGGGAGTGAGGAAATTATTAAATCCATCCTACAACACCCATATTTTGAAGTCTCTCTTTTTGGTAAGAAAGTACTAAAACAGGTACAGATTTAGACTTCCTGTAATTTAAACTTGGTGATGCGTAAAGCAGCCTGGCCTTCCCATTAAAACTTCTGTCCCGTGCTACCCAGAAATGCAGCCCCTCTCTCCTCCTCTCAGGCAGGTCTAAAATCTTAATAATTAGACTTTGTGATGTGATGCCATTTCAGTAAATAAAATTAGAGTTTTCTAATCCTTTGAGCCAGCTGTGTCCTCCTTCTTTCAGACTGTATGTTAGATTCTTTGAATTACATGGATGTGCATGATCTATCATGACCTGATCAATCAGGGTGCTGTTGGGTTGACTGTTATTTTGGGCAGGTAATTTAATATTAGCGAGCACAGCTTTTTCTGCATTCAAAAGTCACATACATCCTCCCCCTTCCTGAAGTTGTGGAAAGGTACATGTTTAGGTCACTGCCAACAAAGACTCTGAAACTAAGATGACAGTCCAAAGACAGTGGGCTGGCAATGCTTATATGGAGTGGTGTTGCTAATATCTCTAAGGCTATGTTGAAAAGGGTCAGCCCTTAATTGTTGGCAATTCCAAGCAAGTCAGGTGGTGCTGTTTGGTTTAACGGAGAAAGAAAAAAAAAACTTCTAATGAAAATCTTAACTTGGCTTTCTGCACCTCCTTTTCACATCTCACTATTAAGTTAAAAGACAAAGAACCCCTCTGAAAATACTGTGTAATTACTTGTCCAAATTGTACATGAAACATGTGCAATATTTGATCCTTAAAGACAGTTTCCTACTCTTTTTTTACTCAGAAAGGATGTGTTTTAGAAAGACATACACAGATAATATTAACCTGTTAATATTAACTTCTCTCACAGACCAGTAATTCAGGAATAACTTTCTGATATGGGTCTCACCAACAAAGAATTTGCGTTAGTGAGATAAGAAAATGACTGCAATACCAGGTCTACTCAAACTGTCCTCCTTGCCTTTAATAGGCTGCATAAGATATGCCATACAAAATTCCACCCAGAATCATTATGTGATTATCTGTACAGAACCAGTGACACTTCAGAGGTTTTATTCTACCCAAAGCGTGATTTCAAATGCATCTCTTTCTGACAAACTTTGAATAGATTTAATTTTAATAGTGAGAAATGTACAAGACTTGTAAGAAGGCAGTGTCAGTAAAGGTTTCAATCAGCACACATGCTAGATATTTTTCTGTGCTTTCTGCCAGAATACCTCAATGCTTTGTAATGTAATTTGGTTTTCAGTTTAAAACCAAACAAAAAGATTGCTTGTAATTCTCTTCAAAACCCATGTAAATACTGCTTTTCCCTTCTCCTGTGCCTCCCAGTTCAAAAGCATCTGCAAATATTTTATAAGTATTGTTCCAGCCCCCTTGAAGGCTAGCTAATTAAATTGCATGGCTTTGGAGACATATGTGGAGACAAACTCTGAGGTTAAATAATGTGCCAGAGAAAAGGGCAAAAGTCTGCATCTCAGTTATGAACAGAAGCTAAACCATGCAGCTACTAGCCATCCATTTTAAGTTCTGTGACTGCTTCTCTTTTGATTAGAGCTAGTTCTTTGATCACAGACATGTGATAGTATAATTAAGCCTGATGAATATTTATTTTCCTCACTGTGCATCATTTAGATATGTTGGTTTCTGTTTGCCTAGTTTAACCCACTTTTCTGGCATGACCCCTTGGTGGAATGATTTTTGACATTCACTATCCTGACTGTTCCTTGGATGCAGTCCCTAATGCTGGCTTTTGAGGAAAAAGCAGCCTTGATCTTTCAGAAAGCAACATCTCCAAACTGAGTTCCTGCGAATGGATTGATTTATAATTCAGGCAATTCCAACTTTACACCACCTTTACAAGTTTGCTGTCCTACAGGAAGGTGCTTCACATTTACAAAGGAGTGGATTTGCCGCAGCAAACTCCTCTATTCGATGAGCACACGGGATTAGCAGTGTCGAACCAGTGGTTTTCTGCTGTCAGGGAGCAGCTTGCACTGCCTGGGGTGCCTGCCCTGGCACCACACTGGAGAGCTCAAGCCAAAGTCTTGCCATCATTGGTGACACTAAATGGAGGAGGTCCCTCACGTTTCCTATTCCAGCAAGGCTTAGATGGCTTTTGGCTTGTGCAAGGTCACTCACAGCCCCTGACAGAGCAACGGCCACAGCTTTCATTGCTGGGTCTGGCAGGACTTGTGCTAGCAGCGATGAAGCCAGGATACCAGTAACAACATTCTCTTTGCCAGTTTTGCTCCATGAGGAGGGAAGCAGATTCATTCTGCTCGGAGACAGCAACCCAGTATTTTTTGCGGCAACCAGAACTATTCTAAGCACAGCAGTTTTCAGATTGCAAATATTTAGATGAGGCATCGCAAGAAATATAACGTGAAAGAATCCTACTGCTTTCTGATTAACGCAATATTCATCACCATCCAAACTCTAGCATGAGGTCGGGCACCAGTTTGTCATTTATTAATCATTTTTATGTCTCAGCTCCAGTCACAGAAAAAAAGGAGTTAAATAACTCAGTTTACAACTGCTAAAAATAAACTTGCAGACTTGCTGGATTCCTCCACATTAAAATGTAAACAACTGTCAGCTCTTCTGGAAAAGCTAGTTTTGCCCTGCCTGTGACTTCCCCAGGAGATTTTCTGTTTTTTTAAGAAGTTTTATGCTGAAGATTTGTTTCCATAATTGGGACTGGCCAGTTTTCTCTCAGAAAAAATGAAAACTAAACTCTTTCCAATTAAAACAATTGCTACTAGAAACAGAGCACACAGACCATGTAGAGAATGGTGTGAGCCGCTTCAGCAGGGATTGCAGCCAATCATTTTCAAATTTGGGTGCCGCAAGAGAGGCAGCTAAATCCATATTTAGACACCTAGATTAGAAGTGCCTGGTCTGGCTTCACTGCCAGCACCCACAGATCCTATGGGTGTCTTCCACTGTGTGTCAAATCCAGGATGTTGGAAAGTAAGTCTATTTTTTAAGTGCCTAAATTAAGAAACATTTTTTGGCATTAAAAAATAAATAAACGTCAGGCCAAAATTTTTAACACTTTGTTCAAAATGTTCTTCTTATGTTGTTACCTGCTTTCTAAAGCTACATCAGACCAAGACCTAGTACATTAAAGCATGTGCTCATTGCTTCAGAGCTACCTGAGATTGCTTGGTGCAGAAATAGAAGTCCTGACATAAGACAACAGATAAAATATAATTGATATACTTCACATTGATTGACATATTGCACTTTGCTTTGGGTTGGGGATTGTTTGCATGGAAATACTTGGACTATTTTATCAAAGCATGCCCAGATCATTGTGTAATAATACAACAGTTAGCCAGTCAAACCAGTCATCTGACTAGCATATACTTCCCCTACGATTTAAGTTGGTTTGGAGGATCTCATTTTTAGTGATCCTTTTCTGCATGATTGCAGAAATTGCCCCTGTCAGTCATGGTTAACAGTTATCTTACAGAATGTTCACTTCATAGACCACACATACTTTTTTCAGATCTGGGAAGTAATGGGTTACAACATACTACACTGACTTAGATAAATGGATAGGAAGCATGAAAGAATACTTACCAAAAGCCAAAGTAAAAAGGGAAATAATGCGTATTCTCTTAATTTAAAGAGAGGACAAGAGCAACAGAACAGATAAAAGACAAACATACCCCTTAATAAGCAATACAGACCGTCCTCATATCAGTATAGTGTCATCTAAGATCACTGTTAGTTCTGTGAAAGCCTTCCAAGGGAAGGGTCTCCAGGGAATCTCTTCTAGTGCTTCCCTGTGATTAGAAATTTATTCCTGCAATTAACTAGTTTGCACACTGAAGCTTATTCCTTTTTGTCCTAGGAGGACATGAAGTTCTTTACCTCTATGCAGTACCTGTTCAGGTACTTGAAAACTTATGCCCTCCCTCAGTGACCTGCTTTATATTTAAAACAACATGACTTCAGTGTTTTCCTGTGAATCATTATCTCCTAACTTCTGGTCTTTCTCTTTTCTCTCACCTGAAGACCTTTAGCGAAAGTGAAGGACTACTCAAGTGAACTTCTTTACCAAATCTGGACACAAAATTGCCCAACTCTGTGACAAGGGGTAAATGTTGTTTGAAAAATCACTCTTTTTTCTTTTTAATCTGTCACTAGCAAGTTTCATTTGATTTCCCTGAACTCATGCATTAGAAAAGATGGTGAATAACTTTTTATTCTTTCTATAACATGTTCCTTTCTGCATAATGGCACATTAGTTGCCTCTTTTCCAGGCAGGGTAGCACTGATCTAGTTAATTACTCATGCTGAAGCTGTTCTAAAACTTAGACCTTCCTCTGTAGTTTTGTGCTGTTCGCTGGATCCCTTTTTCAAAAAGTCATTTTGCCCTTCCCATTGCCACTTTATACTGAGGTGGCTTTAAGTGAGAAGTTACATACTCTGGCTAGTAGCTCAGCCATTTCATGTTTGCATTCCTTTAGAACTTGGGCAGGTGTCATCCAACCCTGGTGGTTGGAGTATTTTGGAGTATTCTGTCAATTTGTTCTATAATCTGTTCCACTGACACTTCAGTTTGTGACAGATTCTCTAACACCTCCTCCAAAAAGAAGGGTTTCAGCATGGAAACATCCCTATGTTTGTCCATGGCAAATGCTTTTATGCCTTGCTTATCTATTGGCTGTCATGCTTCTCTGGCAAGCTTTCTGCTCCTGATGTGTTTGAAAAAGAATTTATTCTTACTTTTTATGTCTTTGCAAGTTATTCCTCAAAATCTGCTTTCACGTTTAATCTGCCAGTGCTTGTGGCCATGTTTGATAACCTCAGTTGGACAAGAATTCAACTTTATGAAGGCAGCCTTGACACTGTCTCCCATAACATCCTTATAGGTAACCTTAGGCCAGCAGGTTGAGGGAGGTCATTGTCCCCATTGTACTCTGTTCTGAGAGGCTATGTCTGGAGTACTGTGTCCAGTTCTGGGCTTTCCAGTTCAAGAAAGACAGGGAACTATTGGGGAGAGTCCAGCAGAGGGCTACAAAGATGAGCAAGGGACTCTCTTACAAGGAAAGACTCAGACTTCTGGGTCTATTTAGCCTGGAGAAAAGGAGACTGAGAGGGGACCTCATCAGTGCTTATCAATATATAAAGTGTAGGTGTCAAGAAGATGGGGCCAGACTCTTCTCAGTTGTGCCTGGAGACAGGACAAGGGGTAACAGACACAAACTGGAACACAGGAAATTCCATCTCAACATAAGGAACAACTTCTCTTCTTTGAGGATAACAGAGCACTGGAACAGGGTGTCCCTGTCTTCCACCTCAGGCAGTTGGGTACCTGGAGAAAATTGGTTAAATTATTAAAGACTGAGGCAAAGAAGGCATTAAGTACCTCAGCCTTTTCCTGATCCTTTGTCACTATGTTTCCTCCTGCATCCGGTAAAAAGTGGAGATTCTCCTTAGCCCTCCTTTTGCTGCTAATGTTCTCGTAGAAACATTTATTGTCTTCTACAGCAGTAGTCAGATTAAGTTCTAGCTGGGCTTTGGCATTTCTAATTTTCTCCTCGCATAACCTCATGACATCCTTATAGTCCTCCTGAGTGGCCTGCCCCTTCTTCTAAAGGACATAAATTCTCCTTTTTTTCCTGAGTTCCAGTCAAAGCTCTCTGTTTGGCCACGCCAGTCATTTCTGAAGCTTAGATAAAAAGTAAAAAATCCACAAGTCATCTAGTGAGTTTGTCATCTTTATGGATTACAGGATTCGGGGTGGTGGAGGCGGGAAACCACCAAACCCCAAGAAAATAGTTTTATCTAAATAGGAAGAAAAGACATACTGAGACTGACTAAACAATTCCACATGTTCTGTGAAAGTTCTCCCACTAAGCCATGGAATAAAGCCCCTTAGACACATCTCAAAAGATTATAATTCTTACATATGCTTTGGTTCAGCTTATCATCAGAAAACTAATTTCCTAAAGATGAAGAGCTGTTGAATTTCTGAATTTGTATTGGAAATCCCCTTTGATAGTTTTGTTAATATGCAACTCTATATTTGGCTCCAAAATAAACAGTTGGATCAACTCTTCTCTTCTAGAGACCATGAATAGGAACAGAGGGCAGGGAAAATCCACTGAAGATTTCTTTGTTGTGTTTCTTCTGGTTTCTTCAAGGAGTGGGACAAGGCTTTGATCCAGTGAAACTGCGCACAGCTTATGCACCCCCAAACTCACAGTTCCTGGTAAACTTCAAAAGATAGCATCATACTCACACAGGTCATACAGCATCATAGCACTTCAGTGCTGCTTCTTAGTGTCATGACTGTGACAGAATCTTACATCAGAGGCACCTCCCAGTTCCTCTTATTCATGGGAATTCATCAAAAAGAGGGGTCAATGGGGAATAAAATACAGTCATTTTTCCCTGTCCAGAAGACATTTCATGTTCTTCTGCTTTGCCCATTACAAAAGGTTATGCTATTACCCACTGAATGCCAATAAAAAGTCCAGAATTAAATTATACACATATATGTGCATTTTTTAAAAGAAGCACTTTCCAACTAGACAAGGTAATGTATGATTATAGATCAGTGTGTCAGTTGCAGTGAAAATCAGCATCTGTTATCACAAGCAGCAGTTTCACTTAAACATAATTTAATCAAGAGTTGGAAAACTCTTTCTGGCAACAGCAAACACTCATTAAGGTGCATCAGTCTTCCCTTGTCAATTAAAATTGATTCAGTATAGTACAGAGGATGCAGGCAGCAACCATAAACAACCACCTGTGCTTTTAACTGAGGTTTTCTAGGTTCACATCCTCATCAACACAAATAATTGTAGTCACCCCAGAAATCAGCTGTAAAGGCAGTTGAATACACTTGAGAGAATATGTTTATATCTGGCATGAGCTCCAGGATTGCAGCTCCACCCACTTGGACTTTCCATCAGCTGACCCCAACACTTTGTAAATATTTTTATGAGCATTAGTTCCCTTAAGATATTGAGGAAAAAATATTTCTGCGTGCTCCATTGCCTTTGCTATACTGTATATACTGTGATTCCCCTGTTTCCTGCAAAATTTTATTGTTCAAAAAGGAGAATCATCAAGGCTTATTTTTCTTGAAAAATAATAATTTTGTGAAGCATTTTTTCAACTTGGGGTTTCTTTTGTGCAACTGCCTCAGATGATCTTGAATTTATCATTTTTTAAAAATTCAAAATTAAATTCAAAATTCTAACATGGCAAGCTTTTGAAACTCAGAAAAAAAAAAGTCAAGGCAACCTAACAGTAACTATTGAGACTAATTGAGAGCAGCCCAGAGTCTCTAATAAGTCTCCAGCTGACTAAACATGTCTGCAAAGAGAAAAAGTAGTTTGTCTCTCTGAAATTTACTGCCAGAATAGACCTACTAGACATAAGAATAGAAGTTACAGATTTTGGCAGGTTGCTCTGAACCACTTTATTATGCCACTACAGTTGAGTACAGTGCTATAATTTCTGCAGAGCAGGCTGCTTCTGCCACTCTGCTTGAGATCTTCCACCCAAACATGACAAAGATAATAGGAGTAAAGTAGGGTAATTATTCATGTAGATAACTTAGTAAGACAGTAATATAGGCAACAGAAAGTATGTAAAAAATATACAACACTGAAACTAATCAGGTCAGAAGTTCATAATGAAAAACCATTACTGGACAAAGAATGGCTATCTCATTTAGGATAATGCAGTATTAACAAGGAACACACTGACCAGGCTCCAGGGAAAATTAACTCTGAAAAAGAATAAAATATTCTCAAACCAGTAGTCTGCCCAGCTTCTCAGCGATACTACAGTTTCCCCCTCAGTTCTTGGAATGTAACTACTTCTGGCATTAGAAGCAATAACGAAGTTCAACGTCTTCCACCCGAACCATGGATACTTGGCTTGTAAGAAGCGGGTAAACCAACAATGCAGGCACGGATGCATTTGCTTTGGTTCATTTCAAACCAACTTGAACACTATCAGCTTGGTATGATATGGCAACTATGCTTCTTAAGGCTTGTGTAAGTTGCAAACCATAGCTACAAACAGGCATTAACCGTTAGTGAGAGCAGAAGCAAGGGTTTTTAATTCAAAAGCCTGAAGCACGCAATTGTTGCAGAAAGTTTTCCTTCTTTGTGAATTTACAGTGAAATGTAATTGTAACACAAGGAAGAATTTATATTCCTACTTTAAAATGCTTTAAATTACTTTAAACAATCTATTTATCTGTGCCTGCTTGACTTCTATTTATTCCCAAACATAGACATTGCCATGTGAAAACGAAAATGCAAATAGTCTGCGTTTTTTAACACTTTTATATGAAAGTTCCACAAAATGATAGTGAATTGTAATTTATGTTTGTATTGAAGCTAAGTGGGATTCTGCTTTAGGAAAATTTTTAAAAAAGTTCCTCTGAAACCTGCAAATTTTATGTAAATGTTAAGCTAATGTGATAATATAATTAGGTGATATTTTAGAACCATAGAGTCAAAGAACGGTTAGAGTTTGAAGGGACCTTAAAGATCACCTAGTTCCAATCCCCCTGCCATGGGCAGGGACACCTCCCACTAGAGCAGGTTACTCAAAGCCACATCCAGCCTGGTCTTGAACACCTCCAGGGATGGGGCATCCATGACTTCCCTGGGCAACCTGTTCCAGTGCCTCACCACCTTTTCTTCCTAATACCTAATGTAAATTTTAAATTATTTTGCATAAACACTCTCACTTTGTATTTGTATCTAGACATAAGATATATATATTTTGGCTCATGAGGATGCAACTCAAATATTAACAGAATTTCAGGTACCTAATTTGAGTAAGATAAGGACTGCAGTTAATGAAGATACATATTTCTAATAAATAATCAAACTGAAAAACGTCTATATGCAAGCCAAACCACATAAAATTTCACAATTCTCTTAGGACATAAATGAGGTACATTTAAATTTAAAACAGTATGTAACTTCCCCATCTTCTCTACTTCCAACAGAAGTTTGTGGAATACATCTTTATATTTTATTTAATATTTCAGTATAACATCCACTTAATAGTCTTTCCTATGTGTTCAGAAAACATGCAAAATATAGGCTGTCATTAAGTTTTTATCTATCTGAAATTAATCCTGTGAAGGACAATCAGAAATTTTAAAAACAAAAAAGATAAAAAAATTAATATACTTATTTTTATGTTAATCATCAACTAGTCTGAATCCCTGTGGACATCTGTGGGTGCCCAAGATTTTGACAGATATTATTTATGTTTTTTATGGATACATGTATCTTCTACAAGCCTTTTCATTTTAGAAAAATAAAAGCTTTTTCTTTTAACCCAACAATTCATTGGGATGTCTGTCCCATAAGAAGACCAAGCAGCAATAAAGAAGAGTTATAGTATCCTGACACTTCAGTATACACAGTGGGATCAATCACGATTGTTGGCAAGTCTTTACCTCAGAGAAATGACAGTAGCTCTCACTGGAAATTCAGCCTTCGGTACAGTTATAGGGGCCTCAAGACAAACTGATGAGCAAGGCAAGTGTGAGGCAATTGTTCTCACTTAATATGGCAAATGTAAAAGTCTTAAACACAGTTAAAAGACGAGCTTGTTTTAAGACCAAATGATCTTTTCTAAAAAGCTGAAAAGCAAGTTACTTTTCATTTTATGACTTTGAATAACCTCTCTCCCTTAAATGAATGCAAAATACGTATTCTGAAACGACATTCCGTTTTCCTTCTTATGGTTACTTGTGCCTGAAAAGTCACTCTGTATTTAACCTTCCTAATAACATTACATGTAGGAGTTTATACTTGACTTCAAAAAATTCTCCTCCTCTACTACCCACACAAAATGAGTTACTGATGATCATTTTAGTCTTTAGATACTGTTTAGAAAAGTAAGGAGAAAAAAGTTTCGTAATGGATTAACCTTCACATCTTGTCTGAAGTAGGAGTACTGTGGAAATGAATAATTGGCAGTTCCTGGCTCTGTCAGATTCACAAAACCTCCCCACATTTCATAGCTTCAAAAATCTCTCTTTATTTGATATAAACTAATACTCACATTTCTTCCAACAAAGTCCATTTGCCAGTAATGTAGGGATGCTAAATCAAAGTACAGCTATATTTATTTGCATCTCTATGCCAGAAAGACGAATATGTCTAAAATAGGACATTGTTCTGAGAACCATATGAAGCCAAAAAACTAAAATGAGGCAGGTCTCAGAGAACACAAGCAATATGTAGAACATTTTTACATTCAACTTTGCACTAGTCATCTAAAGCTGAAACCACTTCCCTACATTTTACATAAGACACTGTTTCAGTGGCCAGTGTTGGTTTTAAATAAAAATGATATAGACTCATATGCAGCAGTTGATTTTTCAGTTAGTTCCATCAAGACACAGTTAATCCATGTGCTTGGTCTTATCCATATTGTGAGTACCTGAGAGCAGAAGTTCTTTGCTCTTACCAGAGACAAGAATTAGGCTTCTACTTTTCACTGGGTTTGACAACACTGGGATTTTTTTGTATTTCCAAATAAGCAAAAACTGATTTGCCTTTCCATCATGCCAAAAAAGAAATGGACCAACTTTCCCTCACTGCTCCAAAAACACACAGGAGATATATTTGTATTTTAAAGCATGTATGGAAAGGAGAGCATAGAATTTGAAGTGCTCATTTGGCACATCAATAAATCTCATCTAACCAACCTAGTTTGTTTGTCCCTTCACTCCCATTCAGTGAAAAAAGCCAGAGTGGTCTTTGCAGCTGCTGCTTTTCGAGACAGACAGCATCTCAGAGATACACATCCATCAATAAGTCCTGCAAACTTTTAAATGTTCTGAAGTGTTGTAAAGGAATATATCTCACAGCAATAAATATGTCATGCCATATTTAGAGATGACGCTTGAGAATATACAGTGTTAGTTAGAGGAATAGAGGAATCTTGAAATTTCTACTGCTGCTTTTCTTTCTTAAATTTTGAAAATTGGTACAGAGGCTGCAAGTAGAATTAGCTTTTTTCTGGGTTTTTTTTTTTTCATCCATCTTGGGTTACCATCAGATAACCAAAGGAAAAAAGCTTTCTTTTTCTATCATCTGCAAAAGAGGTAGGCATAAACAGGCTTGACGGAAATAATTTTGAGAAAAAGATTCATATTTTAGTAGTTAATTCTAAGAAATAAATAGTTATTCAGTCACATATTTTCAGTGAGAAAAATGTAAGTCTTTGAAGTTTCCTATTGCATGCAGCCTCACACAAATAAATACAAAATCTAAAAGCCCCCGAAATTTAAATTTAAAACAACAGAAGATTTTAAGTAATAATGCCTCTACTGTTGCCTCAGCCTCAGCAATGAATTATGTCACAGGCAATGACTTCAAGTGCCCTGAAGGACAGAGACTAAGTGTGATCTTGAAAAAGTCACATTTTCTTTATGCCCCAGTTCCTTCTCTGCAATAATGGGATACAACACTTTCTTCTCTCACACAGAGGTCATAAAGAAAAATACATTAAGAACTGTGAAGGATTGCCACTCTAATTATCTGACTAAATATGGAATTTAGCAAGATATAGGCCTTTGTGATGGAGAAATTTATGTTTTCTTCGGAGGGGAACCAAGTACAGTGTTTCTCTTTAACATGTTTCTTATTCTCCTGTCCTTTCCATTGAGGAGTCTATTTAAGTTCTTCTGTAGCAGTTATTACAGGGATATGTTAACACTACCCAGTCTGACCTCCTTCTTTAGCCTCCAGAGGTGTAGCTTTCCCTGTTGTGGTAATTTGGGTGGGAAGGTGAATGTAACTTCATGAGCCTCACATTTGGTGTGCTTGTCTAGGGAACGGTTCCAGGTTGAAGCCCCATTTCTGAACATACGAGTTCTGTACTTGACATAAATGGATCCTGTCACAAGCCACTGCTGTAGCTGACCACAAGCTGAAGTTTGTCACATCAATTTGAGCGGCATTTTGAAGATGACTACTTACAGCAGAGCTGGACAACTGTGACACAGAGGCAGGGAACAGAGGAAGCACTTATAGGTTTGCTCACATATCATGTTGTCATTGACTGATGTAACTGGATAAATTCCTAGGTTATATTGTCCCTCTTTTTTTTTTTTATAAGGAATACATGTGAAGCAATTCAGCACAAAATCACAGTTAAATTTTGCAAGTCACTGTAGCTAAACTGGAGTCCTGTATATAGGAGAAATAGCATTTCTTTCAGGAATGAGTGAAGAAATACAGTTATGTCAGCTATTGCTGTGTGAGCAGTGAGAAACAATTGAAAAGTGCTGAAGCAGATCCTTAACTGGTCTAGGAAGAAATGCTTTCTGGGAAGATCATTCTTATATTAACCAGTTCTGTACATCATTAATGTCCAGTAGTAAACTGTCTTTTTCTACAGTTCTACTTTAGTCTTAGACCTGGTTCTGAGATCAGCTAATTACCAGCACAGCCAGGAGACAGTACCATTTATGCATGATATGACAGTGAGAGCTTTCTTCTAAGTATCACAAGAATTTTGTGCAATGCTATTCGCAGCCTCACTCTTGGCCTCATCACTGAAACACTGATTAGACTGTTGGAAGGGGTCCTTCTGCTATGGATGACAGTTTATAAATTCCTAGCTTTTTTGTGATCTTGGAGGCAGAAGGACTACAATACAAAAGGAGCTGATGAAGCCTCTCTATCTGATTCCACCTTGCTCTTCTCTAATGGTCCCTGATACTTGGGCTAGGGAATTCTACAACCAAAGAGAAGAATAGGTACCATGGTACCAAAAGTGTAATGCTCTTTTCCTGTTTCCACTTCTAGATGTTTATACAGCTGGAAGATAAATCCACATTTTTCCACCTGGTTCATAATGTAAGGAAGAATATATTTGTCCCGAGCTTCCCCAAGGCACAAATACTGCATAAGGCAGGCAAGTGTGACTAGTAGGTGTGTGCTTGAAGAATCCCTTCAACATTACAGTATAAAAATTTATAGCTATTCCACTTCCAAACTACATGCTGCTAAATGACAAGAAAGAAATCAGGTCAGCTGTCAGTCAGTCTGTCTACTCCTTCCAGGTAGCTAACTGGGGCTACAGAGTTATAGTAATTAGAGTAATATTTACCTGGTTTTTAGTCTGCATTTAAACACATTTAGACACATGACAGGACTTAGGATAGATGCATGACAGTCTTTCCCTGTCAGATTATTAGTTTGCCCAGTTCAAACTGGGTGAGAGGTTTTCTGAAAATAGAATGAGAGCTAATGAAGACAAAATTTTGTCAGAAAATGATTTCTTGATCATAAAGCTACTAGTTACTATTGCTCTGAGCCAGCAAGTAAAGGTGGCACCGTTGGTGCCTCTCTTGGCATGTATCAAGACAAACACTAAAGAGAAATAATAGCTGTAGAAAATTAGATACACATAAGATAAATTATCGCATTACAAATGCAATTGAAACTTAATAGCTAAATTCTAGCCACACTCTAATTAGTAGAACTGTGAAGCAAGTGGCAAAGATCAAGTCATGTAATTTTTATTTCAAAACGTAGAGGTTCGTATCTTTAAGAGGTTTACTTGCAAAATAAAAGACGCTATATTTTGTGCAAAGGAACAGAGTAAGACCACTACTTTTTAAAAACTAGATTTTAAAAATTCTAAAAAGGGGGAAAAATACATCTCTCTCATTTCTCAGGCCTCATAATACCAATACGTAATAGGCAATGACATTGTTCCTATTTCTTTGATGGGAAATTTCTGCCAAAGCATACTCTTTGTTGAATCTGCAAAATGCAATTTAGGAACTGCACAAACCAGAGGAGACAGCTGTATGGCACAGCCAATGATTTAAGTAAATAAGAGAGTTTCGATGAAGGCAAACTCTTTAAAGTTAGGCAACAGATAAATGGCCAAATATCACAGAAAATAAGAAGAAATATTTATGTCATTTAATTAATTTGGCTGGTAAGACAAGTAGAAATTAAATTTAGAGACTGTTTGCCAAAAAAAAACCCACCCTGAAGGAAAAGACTGGGAGAAATTTCTATTTGGACAGGGATTAAGGAATAACCCCTGACACTGCAGCAGTAATTATGGCTTCTATCATATGTACTGAAGAGAGATTACAGAAGTGATAGTAAAATCTCTAGCCAATTCCACTGGTGTAAAATAGTCAAGAGTAAAAGCAGACCCTCCACACAATATTCTGGAACAGTTTACCTTCTGTAATAGAGGTGTACAATGTCAGGATGACCTATTGACTGTTACAGGTTGTTGAGGGTAAGTAACGGTTCCACTTTTTTGTTTAAATATTAGCTAGTGGAAGGTCTAGAAATTCGTATCAAGCAATGCAAGCAGTTTACTAAATGCTATGTAGAATGAAGGACTTATCCAATAGTCTTAATGGCTGTGTTACAGTCAGAGAAAATGGGCTGATGTATATACAAGTAGAAAATAAAATCTGTTTTCACTGATTTTTTAGTAGGTGTTCACAAACCATAAAATCGAGTCCTGAAAGACCCAGTTCGTAGTAACAGTGGACTTAGAATTACATTGGTAAAAAATGAGTCTGAGAAATTTGTTCCAGTAGGATAGAACTGGTGAAGTTCACTTCTGGTCAGATTAATAGCAAAATTGACCACTACACAAAGCAGTTCAGCTGCAGAGACAGACAAAACAAAGCGGGTCTCTTAGAAGTATCTTAAATACTATGTAATTGTCAACTCCCATATGGACTGGGACAAATGACAGTGTCATGGTATTTTAATAAGTGATTTTAGATTAAAAAGATGTTCAGATGTGTGAATTGTCATGTCCTTTTTCTCCATTCAGACAGATGGAAAATATCTTCCAATACAAAATAAAGCTGTATTGGATAATAATCCACAGCTAGAATTGGGAACAGAAACAGAAAGGCTAATGATTTAAGACAAAATGCAAGAAGGATTCCTACTGTCTTTGAAAGGAAGGGTGATCAGGACAAACATAAGCCAAACAGGACCGAGGAAAGAAAAGAAATAAAACCACTTCATGAAACTGATGTTATGTATCTAATGGAAGAAAATTATCTTAAAGAGCAATGTTTCCAACCAACCATGAAAAATACTTTTATACTATTGTAATTTCAAATGGATATGTATTGTACAGAACTCCATTACCCAAAATCCAGACTGAGGGAGTAAAGATGTTACTTTTTGTCTGAGAGGACCTGTTATAAAATCATTTGTAACAGTCAAACGTAACTGCAAGGTTGCACTAGGTGATTTCTGGTGGTTTTGTCTGACCTGAATTATTCTATACTTCTGGGATGATTTTGTTTCCTTTACAGCCCATTGATACCACTATGTCTTCTCAGGTGGTCTATAATGAATGTTAGTAATATCTATGCTTAACATGGGTGGTCAGGAGTCAAAGAATTAAGCTGCTCAGCAGCTGACTGTGAGTAGTTGATATAGATTTACCAAGAGTAAATTATGCTTTACATACCCGTTTGCCTTCTAAAATAAAATAGCTAGATGTGTAGATGAGCAAACAGCTGTATATGCTATCTTGGCATTAGCAAGGCCATTTTGACACCATCTTCCATAGTATCCAAGATAAAAACTCATTTTCTGGGTGGGTGCATGATTAGATTGGTGAAAAATTGCCTGGGTCATGAGGGTAGAGGTTAATGGTCTCTATTGGAAATTCAGTTCCAAATGGATTTCCTCAGGGATCTGTGAAGTCTCTGCTTTGTATCTTCACCAGTACCTTGGATGACACAAGACTGCCAGAGCAGATGATACACTAAAGGACAAGGCAGACATTGAGAGCGACCCAGACTGACTGCAGAAATGGGTAGACACAGAAATCACGCAATTCCAAAAGGTAAAATTCAAAGTCCTCTACGTGGAATGAACCAACCCGCTGCATCGTTACAGGCTGGACACTGCTTGGCTGGTTAGCAGCTTTGCTGAAAAGGACCTGTGAATCCTGGTAGACAACAACCTAAACAACAGGTCAGCAGTGCTCCCTGGCAGCAGGTAAAGCTATCAGCAAGTTGGATTGTATTAAGCAGAATATAGCCAGTTTGTCAAGGAAGATGACTGTTCCCCTTTACTCAGCACTTGTTAGATCACAGCAGGAATGCCACATTGAGTTTGGTACTCCTTCTGTACAAGAAAGACATTGATAAACTGCGGCAAGTTAAGTGGGTGCCACCAAGATGGTCAGGGGCTGGAGCACAAGGTACAAGGAGAGGCTGAAGGAACAGGGTTTGTTCAGCTTGGAAAAGAGCAGGACATGTTGCTACTAGCAACTTTCCAGTACTTATGATAAAACTACTAAAAAGATGGAGCCAAGCTCTTTACAGTGATGTTGTAAGAGGACAAGAAAGAAGGTCAGAAATTAGGAGGGAAGATTCTGACCAAACACGGGGAAATCATTTTTACCAGAAGGATGCTCAAGCATTGGAGCAGTTTTTCTTTTCAGGAAGGCTGTGGCATCTCCATCGTCAGAGACCTTGAAACCTGTCTAAACAAACCCCGGAGCATCTGGGGCTGAATTCAGTGTTGATCTGGCTTTAAGCAAGAGATTGGATATCTGAGCAAGGGGCCCAGTGATTCTACAGTCTAACATTTAAAACAGTGTGTCTTCTTCATTGAACAAAAGACTTCAGCATGGTGAACCCCAATTTAAATGCATGAGAACTTGAAATCTGCTTTTATATTAAGCTGATATTTTCTTCTCTAAGACCTGAAGACTGTCACTACTTTAACAGAGCTGCGCTGTATCAAAGTCTTCTCAATGCCACTCTTCCACTATAATTTCTACAGCTTCTGTGATTGTGAGCACAGCCCAGCATGCATGGTGTTCCCACTGCTGGCAAGGTTCTTTTCTGTCTTACCCTCCTGTAGAAATCTGTTTTTGAAGACAAGGCTATGTTAGCAATGTTACTTTATCCCTGACTACATCAAGATGAAAATTAAGGGCACGTGTAGGGGAGGAAGCTACATTATAAATATGAGCATGGATTTTTATTGTTCACAGCTGTCTTTGTCTCCTCAAAAAAATTGTCTCCCTGCCCTAAATGTTCATAATAGCTAGGAAATGGAGACTGAATTGCTTTTCAACTTTAATAATGAATCTGCAAGTGGAGGAAATAGGTTTTGTCTGCAGATTCTGATATTTTTTTTAATAGCAAAAATTGCTTCACATAATTCATTTATGTAAATATCCCTGTGGAGCAACTGCATCAAACTCCTTGACAACTTTAAACTGCTATGCTTGTGTTACTGCAAAGCATTCTGCTGCCTGATGGCTTTTGGCAGAAATCTAGTAAACACACATAACTCAATTACATGAGTTTTAATAGAAAATGGAATTATTTTATTCATAACATTGGCATTCTATGTGTTTATTAAACTGTCCTGCTTTTCTTCTGTGTTGATTAAATGGAAGTCAAACTGTTAAAGGCATCCTTTGAGGATATTATGCTGAATTCTCTGCTGATACAGATTGGCATAGTACCAGGTTTGGTCCAGTAGTTTTAGTAGAGCAGCAGAAATTTAATAATTGTGCCTTATAGCTAAGGCAACTTATAGCAATAGAGCATCTTGAGCAGGTAATTAGCAGATTGAAGAACCCAAGTGTCTCTGGTTTGTTTCCTTTGTGCTATTTTTTAAATCTACTTAGTTTATTTCTGAAAACAAATGGCTACTGGAGAAGAAATTCTAAGAAAAATCTTATATAAACAATTTATTGTGGGTAAAATTATCTTTAGAATGAAGAAATATATATTGGACCTGCAGCAAAAAAAGCACCATCAAAAAAAAGAAAAATTAGTTTCTTCCTATCAATATCCATATGGCTTTAGAACTGATTAATAGATGCTGTCACATGCCAAAGATGATAATGGTGCTTGCACATTTAATAAAAGCACATACTCCTTTGTCCTTTGGAAGTCTCATTTTGTCCATGTGCAGTACCTCACTGGAAACTACACATTCCTGCAGGTTCAGATCAGTCTAGGTGATTAACACAGGCCAGAAAATTCTCCCTGGACATTTTTGACCAGCCAGGGCAATTCATGAAAGGTCACAATGGGCAAGCAATAGCTCTAGCTTCTGAAAAACTTCTTTCCCTATCTCCCCTGATATATAGCCCCTGTTACATCTTAAGCATCTAAAAGCAAGATACCACCTTTTACACTGAATATGCTGCTACTGCTACTTTTGAATGTGAAATGGTCACTCTCAAACACAGGAGTGCAGAGGAAGGTGCTGCCTTCCACAGACGCAACCAAATGCTCCATGATCTCCTTCAAGCACTGTGGGCCAGACTGACTGAGCATTTTCTGGACATGGTGGGTCAGGGCTCCTGACTGTCATCCCCTGAATGCTGAGGAACCACAGTCCTACCAAAGGGCATGGAAACATCTTGTTCCCATGCAGAACTAAGTACACAATCTGAGTTTCCAAGGAACACTTCCAAAGTCTGGATCCTACTTATGTTGATTGGAGCTTTTGGCAGTTAAGACAATGGCTACAGAAGCTAAGCACCTCTAAAAAGCAGATGAGTGGAAACTTTCTACAATGCTGCTAGGGTTGCTTCTGTGCTTTGGGTATCTCTGATAAAATAAAAAAAAATATTAATTAAGATGATCTCAGACATTTTCAACAAGAGCATGCAATAATATCTAGATTAGATTAAAGGAGTTTTTTATATTAGAAAGCTCTTAAAACTTCTCAAATTTTATTGCTTGGTAAGTTTGAAACAAAAAAACCCCCACATTTTGAAAGCAAACTGGCTTCATAATTTTTTCAAAGCTATATTTAAGGCAACCTTCTATACTTGTGGTTGCTATTGCATACAATGTGGAATTGGGGACTAACCCTTTGAAGCAAGAAACCAAGCAAGACATTTCATAGCTCTCTGATACCGGGCAGAATAAACTGATTTTTCAGCACAAGGCACCTACTTTCTAGTTGGGAGTCAAAAACCTAAATCTCAGTACAAGCAGAAATAGTGAACAAGGAATACCCTCTGAGAAGAAATTGAACAGATTTAGGGCCCAGCACTGACACTGAAAATGCACAAAAAGTTGGGGAAATCAAAGTTCTCTCTGTTATAGTGGGTTTCTGTACCAAAAGGAAAGACAAAAGGTAGTGCGATTCCTAAAACTGGATAGTTCTGAATTTATGTGGTAGCTTAATGTCTTAGGCTTTGAGGTAAAACATTACCAACTTCAGTAATTTTACTTCTTAGCTAAGCCTCTTCCAACTCTCTGAAATTAACAGCATATTGTGCAGAAAACCGTTCCTTCTCAGAGTGATAAGACCTGTGTTTATAGTTGATGCCAAGGAAAGTTATGAAGAGAGGTTCTTGCTTATACTTACTGCTATAAAACGGCAAGTCCGCTAATCTCATTATTTGCCCCATTGGAGGGTTAGAAACAGAAAAGTGTAGAGGAGTCCCACCTGCAAGGAAGAGCAGACAGGACAGGTGACCCAAAAGTAGTTCACTAGCTTGAGGAATGACTGCAGACATTTTCTTTGCCTTTCATACCAAAATGAAATATGTGGGCAACACATTTTGAAGCACGGAAGGCAAATGAAGGTGAATCCACAGAAGAATTTGACTGACCTAACGTCAAAGAACCACCCTTGCAATTTTGTAGCTTCCCTGATGGGTGGCTGGTGCACAGCACAACATGCCTCAAAGCAAGGCTTCTAGGAAGGAGGTTAATCGATGGGATAGACTGGGGAGGTCAGCTCTGTGATGTGTCCAATTATTTGTCTGCACAGGCAGCAGGCTGACATGCACTGTCACAGCCTTCCAGTCTGCACACCTCTTTCTCACAAAAAGAAGGGCATACAGAATGGGGAAAGAAAGCATGGCTCCCCCATGACAGGATGTCACTTTTGGTACAGCCTTGAAACACAGTGTATACCAGGAAAAAAAAAAAAAAGTCCTCTCAAGTCTTATTATTTCGGTATAATTGTAGAAGACTTCAAATGCGTCTCTGATAAACAGTCAGATTTATCAAACAAAAATAAATGTTCTAGTCCAGATTGAAGATCATGGGTAGCCTCTGTGGAGAAAAGAGGGGTCAGAATAGCAAAAACAGAGATCCAAGGAAGTTATATGGGGTCTGAAATTAGTATCTCACAAATAGAATATTTTAAGTGTCCATATGCCAAGATAACAAAGACAAAGACAATGACACTTTCTTGGTACTTCTTTTGGGAGATATTAGAGATTTTGTCAAAAGCTGAAAAAACCTGGTTTAGTTGAAATTGAGAGGTGGCAGCGGAATAGAGTACAACCTAGAATACTACTGAACATTCAAGGGCTCTGATAGGAGAAAAAAAAGAGATGAGTGATGGTTGGTAACTTCTGAAATGACACAAAATCAGAATGTGATTTACATTAGGCTTTTGACTTGTAGTGGCCCAAACTTGTTTAGATTGGTCCTTGTGAAGAAAAAGGTCCATCCTTTTTTTTTTTTTTTTTCTTTAAAGGCAGGCAAAATTATGAGTAACTTGTATAGTATAGAAAAGAGTTGAACAGAAATCTAGAAAATTAGGGACTTGCAGATGGGCAGGGAATAGATAAAACATATACATCTGTAGCAGAGAAATAAGGAAGGCGGCAAACAAGTGGAGAGGAAATACACATACTGTTACACGTGCTATCTTTTGGTGAATCATAAAAATCCCTTTCAGTGAGAAGGGCAAAGTGGCAGTGGCAGGGAAAGTAACAAGCATAAGACTGTCACAGGCACCTATTAATCTTGAAACTTAAGACTGCTTTGCACAAATAGCAGACATGAAAACAAGCATAGAGTCTATCTGTTCATGGATTTCCAAAATGCTCTACATTATGAAAGCACAATAGGTCTGAATGCTAGCACTAAGGTATCATAGTCTGTTTATGTTTTCATGAGCTGATACATATTTAGTTGCATTTGAACTTGGTCCTATTTTGATCCACTGTGAGCATCAGCATGATTCTAAGGTTCTTCCAAAGATAGGTCTACCAACAATCCAAAATGGATTGCACTGCGTTCAGGGACTTTTAGAGACTTTTAATAATCACTAATATTGACATATTCGTAAATATTTCTTTCAGATACTTGCTAAATTATTGATGCCTGTCAACCCAGTGAGTATTTGAAAGAAGGATATAGACATAATGGAATTAAATTTGAAATCAGACTAATTTTGATGTCTGTGTCAAAAAAAATACAAGTAATAAAAAAATCAAGTGAAACATGACAGGCTTTTAAAGGTGGTCTGGACTACAGCCTGAAAAAGGGCTGCATGAGACAGAACAATTTAGGATTTTAAAGGAAATTAATATTTATTGAATGGTTCACATTGCTCTGAAGGCAGTTGATTGTCATCAGCTTCTCTAACAATTAGGTTCTTTTGAGATAGTTTCAGGATATGTTTAATGGGATAATAAAAGAATACATTCTCAATTTTTCCTTTTCACAGAACAATATGACCACAATAATTCTTTCCTCTTACTTCTCAATTACTTGTTTATATGGAATGGTGAAGAAAATTAATTTTACAGTGAATCTTCAGTTTCCTACAAATACCTGACTGGGAACTTGTATACAGAGGAGCTGCAGTGATCTGGTGAAAGATGTAATGCTAAGGCAGTTTATTTTAACTGGTGCAAGTTTGTCTGTAAACATTTATTAGTTTGTTGCACCTCTCTTTACAAAAATGATAACAAACTTCTCTTGCATCCTAGAGAGAAACAACATCACACCATGTACTTACTGATTGTGTACAAACACAGAAGACCCAATTGCAAACAGACTGGTTTTCTGACTGGCTCCTGGCAGCTCACAAAACACAGAACATACTGGGATCCACAACCAGTCTCAAACTATTTAAAAGTCGAACATTTAACCCTGAAGTTTAAATACCCTAGTTTATTTTAGCATTAGCTTGCAGCTTTCTTTGGGATGTAGCCTCATTCATGGGACTTGGAGCTCAGTGAGGCCCGGAGGCTCCAGCACGTGGGGCAGTGGGTATCCCAGAAAGACGCAGTTATTTAGAGTCACCTTCAGCACTTCTGGCTGGTGAAAAGGAGGGTCCCAGATTTCACCCCACCCCATCCCAAGGGCTGTGGGGACACAGCTCAGTTCACTTGGAGATGGTACTGCATAGCTCTCCTCTAGATGTGGCCCTGTGAAAGGCAGCGTTAGAGGCTCAGCAGGCCCTCCCGTACCGCAGAAGTAAGAGAACCTTCCTATAATGTGCCAGGAGAACTCTTCAGTCAACATTTTGTAGATTTTTCATGGCGGTTTGTGTGCCAGGCTTAACTGAAAGTAGCTCAAAACCCAGTATTTTATTTCTGTATCCTTGTCTGTACTGCTTTGAAGTGTGTGATTAGATGGATTTGCTTTTTTGCTTTCCTTAAAAAGTTCCTATTTTTTGTTTATCAAGTTGCTAGTATTTGAGGAGGGGTTTAAACTATGAAAACCACTATGTTGTTGGCAGCATAAAATATTCTGGCTTTTCGTAGCAAGCTACAAAAAAGATAACAACTAGTACAAGTTTCCCATTTTACAGAGCAGCTAGTGGTATCTTGTTGCCTAGAATCAAAGATTCTCAGGTCTAGGCTAGCAAGATACCTGTTTGATGAGTTTATCTTCTACTCTCTGTTAAGTATCATGTAATCCCAAAAGGCAGCAATAAGAAGCAAGATTTCATATGGAGCATACCCAGCTAAAATACTATTTTTATAAATGCACATAATATGCTTATTAACTTATATGTACAAGCTGTTCTACTAAATTGTTTACCCTTTGTACAAACAGTACTGGCATCAGATTGGATAAATTACACTATAGGTGAGCTATTACTAATTTCATATTGTGACTCCACTTTAGAAAAATAACTGTAATTAGGAAGAAGTAGATTGTAGCTTTAGCATAATATCCTAAAAAAAATTCTGTCACAGGAATCAATTTTTAATTATATATTTCTCCTATTCATGTTGAATTCCATAATTCAGAGTCCTCTATAGCAAGAGAAATACATGACCACAAACAATGTTAGCCTTTAGATACATTGCAAACTTTCCCTTTTCTTTTCTATCCGAAAGTCCTCCATTGACTCAATGTTTCTGCAAAAAGGTTTTGTTCTATTTATGTTGCTAGAAATAGTAAAATTTTTTAAAAATCAGTACTGATGTAACATTATCTCCATTCACCTCTACATTTTGCTCTCTTCCTGAATATTAGTTTATTGCTAATATTGATGATAAAGCACTGGGATTTTCAATAACTTACAGCTTCACATTTTGGGACAGAACTTTACAACTCTTCAATAAGAAATCAGAAACCAAAAGGTTAGTGCTTTAGCCAGATAAGATTCAGCCTTTTCACCAGTTTCAATAGCAAGTGTTTCCTCTGTCAGTCTGCACTTCACAGCTTTCCTTTGTATTTCTGCATTTCCTGTGAGCTGTAGCAAAAGTATGTGTGAAACATGGGAACACAATCCATAAGGATTTATGTGCTTAACTGACTATAAAAGTCAGGCAATAGCTCCTTTCCACATTGCTCTGCCCAAATTTCCAAGCTTGCTCTATTATCAAGAATCAAGGCTTTCACATTAACTCTGCTTTTCATAGACTCTCATCCATCCTGTCAAAAAACTTGTATTTTTCACTGAATTTCATTGTGCTGAATACGTAACTTGATAAAAAGCCAATATTTGTCTCAAGTTTGGCTGCAGTACAGTGCATTTTCTTTTGTAAAGGAAGTACAGACTGAACTCCCTTCATTTTGTTACAAAGATGCACACATGCTGTGCACGAGGTGACAGTCTACTGGACTCAGGAGGTGTTGGAACAAATCTGAAAGGTCTCATTGAATATGGAGATAAGTATTAACTTTGCTGTGCCAGAGCCTTTAAGATTTTTCCATTAAGTGGATCAGCTGTTGATAAAAAGAGTATCTTGTAAAGACCATGTTCTCTCATAGTCACAGACATACTTTTTTCCAATGACAGATACAATAAATATCTATTTTTACTTATGTGCAAGATTAAAAATAATACTTCTTGCCTTCTTTTCATTGTAAAACTCACACAGAGTTCAGCTCTAACATCCAAGTTTTCTTTTGATGTTCATTTTAGAATATATATCCCCCAAGGATGGCAAAGTGATGCTATTTTTTGAAACCTATTTTCAGACACATTCTTCAATATTGATGCTTTACTTGCTAATTTAAATTTTTTATTAAAGGAAACTAACCACAGAATCTGAACGGTAAGATAATAAATAACAAAAGCAACTGATTCATAGAGTGAGACAAAATCTGAAGACTTTCTTAAAGCAGCAGGAGTACCAAACTATCATGTAGCCAGTCTGGAAGTAAATTAATAGATTCAGTGTGAAATTCAGCAACATAGATTCGAAACCCATTACTGTTCATCCTAATAAGCATTTCTTCTGCAACACTAAAATGCTTATGATGTGGAGTGAAAAAACCCTGGATGTGTTATTTGACAGTGGGTATGAAAGACCATTATATATACACTGGAGCTTGAAATAATGTTCCATGTGTGCCTCAGTTTCTCTATGAGCAGTGTCTGGATGGCTGCATAATCAGTGAGTTTGGCATATGATGGTTGGTTACAGCAAACTTGTGAAATAGAAGAGATACGCAAGGACAACTCACCACCAACTCCTTAAGATACCAAGATAAAAACCCATTTTTGAGATTAATTAAGTTACAATTAAAACATGATTACAAAGTTGGTGATGGGGTCATGGGAGAATGTTTAGAGAAGCATAGACTAGATTGTTTCACTTGGCTTTGCAAGACAAAAGCAGAGTGCTCTTTATAGACAGAGTGCCTGATGGATTTTATGTAATACCAGGGAAAAAAAAGAACTACTGAAGCTACATGAGAATTATGTTAACAGCAGAGAAAAATTTTAAAAAGCCAAAACTTGCTCTGCATAATTTCAGGCAGCAAATCAGAGGAAGTTTCTTACCCTTAAAGCAGCAAGGGTATGGAACAGTCCTCCAATCAGAGCTGTGCCATGCAAGAAAACCCACCACCCTTAATTGGTTTCAAGACTCATAAACTGATCAAGATAAGAGGAATTATAAAAGTGTGTTGCTTACAATAGCCTGGTTCCAGCCCCCTGTTCCCATTACAGCTCTGGACTCCTTTGGGAGTTTTTTAGCAAGGATCAGAAGCATTACAAGTGCCACTGTGGTATGCATAGCCAAACCTCCCCCAGGAGAATCAGAGCTAGTATCAAAACTACCAGGACTGGTACACATATCCTCATATATGATTGCCTGTCTCAGATTCTGCAGAATAAACCAAATGTGGAAGCCTTGATCCCTGTTCTGTTTGTTTTCAGAGTAATTATCGCTGTTGGCAACTCTGACAGAGAAGGAATGACTCAGACTGAATTAATATGTCCACAAGCAAAAGCAGAGTGTTTACAGCTAAAACAGGATACAGCTACAGTTGCATAAGTGTATCCATGCTACAGTCACGATAGAGAAGTCTATCATACATAATACAAACCAAACTGCTTCTCTCTCCCTCACTTCCATATCCTATATCAGTACTTGTAACATGAGGAATCACATCTGGATTGTTGCTAATGACAACATTTTTCAGAAAATGTCATTCTTGTGGCCTTTAGAATGTTGCAACTTCACTTAAGACAAAGTTTTGGTTTTCAAAGATGCTTTTAAACAGCATCAGTAAAGTTGGAAATCCTGGGCTGCTCAATCCATCATGATTAGAAAAAAAAAATCTCAGGTTTTCTGTAGGAAAATAACAATTTATAAAAAAATTTTGCGTAAAAACTTGCAACACACACTAGAGTGTGGTGAAAAAAATAATTTTTTGAAATCTTTACAGCAATTTTCAAATCAGATTCTCCTCTGGTCAATTATATGACAGGACCAAATTGCCTGCCATTAATGTGCACAATGCACAACAAAGCTGAAATGTTATTATATGAAAAACTTTGGTAAATAACTACTTATTACTCTGTTTTGACTATGTGTAGGCTGCAAGTGACATTAACACCAGTTTTGCTCTGAGACAAATCAGGATTTGTAAATTTCACAAATTTAAAAAAACAGCCAAGCTTGTGTATCAGGGTCTGAGCTGAAACACCCCAGGGTCCAGAACACAAGTTCAAACAACTGTGGCCATGACTCGTGATTAGAGCATAGTCCAGTCTGAGTTACTGGCCACTGCTCTCAGAGCACTCCACATTAATCAACTGCTTAAAGTAAAACAGCCTTCATCCCGGGACTCTCTGATCCAAAGGAATTTCCTGCACTGTGGCACAGTTCAACTGGGGGGGGAAAAGCATCTGTCTCAGAAGAACATAGCATGCAGCTTGTGGGAATAGCACTCTAATGTGAAGTGGAACATTTGAGTTGGAACTCCCCGAGGCTCAGGGAGATCTGACACTAGGTCGACTTTCTGGTCTATCCCCTTGGCTATGAAAAGGAGGGTTGTCATCAGTCACATGATACATGAAAGGACTGACTAGAGACAAGGCTAAAAACTGAGATAGACCTGGACTATTGGAGCATGGCTGTACCTGCAAGGACCTTAAAGTCAAAAGTACCGTGCAATGGACTTGAGGGACTGAGCATGTTTTCTGAAAATAACAGTTAAGGATTTAAATAGAATTTAAATGTCTAGTTCCACTTCAGATCAGCTCCTCTATCCCTGAGTGTTATTATCTAACTCTTCCATGCCCTGAGGTACTCACTAAAAATAGACAATGCCTGGACTGCCCTGAATTTGCTTCAGATCTTTGTTAGCTGTTACATCCTATCATGCTCTTTTGCATCCTTGGCAAGATAAATCTTACGCAAGACTGGGGTAGCAAAGCCATGTTTAAAATAACTGTTAATCTTAAGGCTCTTTAGCCTTATTAGCTCTTATAGCCCATAGAAAGCAAAGGAAATTTATGGTGAGCCTCTCCCTATGTGATGGCACAAATAGAGTATTTACCAAGTAAAACTCAACCTTAATGAAAGACCATTTTTAGAACTACTGATTTACATTTAACATGCAGTAGTGGATACATAATTTATCGAGTTAAAACCTTAAATATCTTTATCTCCTCTAGCTGTCCACACCGTTATTGAGGGTTAAAATGAGGTAATGCTTTTTTGTTTGTTTAGGCAAACAGATTCTAAGACATCAACTGCTTGCAAACAAGGACAAATGAAAGGTTAAATTAATAGCTAACAGGTAGCTGTTAAAATAATCTCTACCCATAGGAAAAGCTCACATTATCAACACAAGCTCACTTCAGTGGTGGTAATATCTGCCCGAAACCTTGAGGTGCCACTTTTCATACAGATTCATTTTCTGAAGATGCTGTGGAAGACTGGAGAACAGCTCTGCCACCAAATCAATACAAAGAATTTATAGCAAGTTCTTCACATAATATGAAGAATTCTTCATACTAAAAGTCAGCATGGGGTACTAGCTACAAGAGTTTATGACTACCACAAACTCCTTGCCGATTCTTTTGAGTGAAGTTTGAGTTTACTCAAATCTTTGCTGTAACATGGCAGAACTGTTTTTTCTAAGTGCCTGAGACTTTCAAGTATTAAGATTTTGGACTCAAACTGACAGCTTGTGTACAAATCTTTTCTTCGTTTAGGTCTTTGCATAGGAGACCAGGTGCACTGCCTGGTTTTGTTCAAATGATATGCAAAATACTTGGCTGTTCACCAAATAAGTATCTGTAGAACATAAGGAAAGTGGAATTTATATGCAGGTCTACTCAAATCTTCATTTGCTGGGCAAAGGAACTGTGCTTAATTCATCTCTGGGAATGCTCTGCTCATGAAGACATGACACTTTGTACCTTCCACACCTCTATTCTATGGCTTTGTAGTCATTACCACACAAAGCATCTGAATATTTTGGGCATAGATTAAAACAAATGAGTTCTGAATTCAAGGAGCCCCAGAAGTCCAATTTCTCTATTCCCTGACAGGAGATTTGTCTCCAAGACATATTGTGCAAGACCCTCATCATCTGTTCATCCATGCAGTAAGGAGATGGTTTGTCCAGTGTTCCTTCCATTTTGACTTGTAGCTGAACTCTTCCTTACACAGAAAAGAATAGTCATTCCTGACCAGGTTAATAGGACAGGAACTTTTATTAATAAAGAATTTTTGATAGAATTTAAATAAGCTTATTAGTTAATTTTGCTGGTGGAAAAAAAAGTCGCAGGGAAATAAAACACCTGGCAGAACGAGAAAATGGAAGGCTCATTTCGTATACTTGTATTTTTCTATAGCACAATTTTATTTCCTATAACAGCAGAGAGAGGATTCAGTAGACCATTGACTATATCTCTAACTGTCCAGAAAACTCAAATAACTTTTTTCAAAACAAAGGCTTATTGGGGAAAAAATAATAAAATGTAGAGCATGCTTTATTTTATTAGTATGATAAAATCTTCCCTTTATGAAACATAAGCTGTGTCTTTTTATCCAGCACTTCGTCTGTCAGCAACTTGCAGCATACATTTTGTAGCAGAATTCATTCACCTTTTGATATAGACACTTTGTGATATTCAAGGGTACATCTACTTATTTAGTTCATACCAGGAGTGCACTTTTGAAGTAAATCTCCTAATTGCTCTTACTTACTGTTTATATATCACAGAAGTGTCTTGGAGTACCTGAATAGATTCCTTCTGAATGAAATGAAAGTTGAAGACGGACCCTAAAAACCACCTAATGGGCTCTGACCACAATTGGCCATTCAGTCCACAGGATCTTGTCTGAAGTAAACCCTCTTGAGAATCATATAGTAGGGACATTAAGGGCTTGATGCCAACCAGCCCTATCAAGCCACAAGATGAGCTAATACAAGCGTAGTCTAAGTGCATCCCTGTAAGGTTTTGTGGATGCAGAGTTTAGCCGCCAGCACCCGCAAACCCACTAAGATATCCAGAAACAGAACTTCAGATGCAACAAGAAATTTAGTAACAAAGCATTCAGGCCTCAGAAAGCACAGATTTCTCACAGGCTTGGCAGCAGCTGAGCACTGAATGACACAAACAAGAAAAATGTTTTAGGTACTTAAACTATAATCCAGTCATCGATGTTCCTAGCTGGGCAGGTAGGGCTCTTTCAGGTTTTTTTGTTTTGTTTGAAGACACACACCTCCCCCCAGCAATCTCTGTGCATCATAAAGGCAGCATTTATATAAGGATGTTTTTCCTCCTGCAGCGGTCAAATACCAAAATGAATTACAGAGCTCCATGCTTTGACTCTAAAAACTCCTCAATCCATACATACATGACCCTTTATCACTGCAAGGAGCTGTTGTTTGAGATACTAGAGGCATGTGTTAGCACACCACTGTGCCCAGACCAATTAATCCCACTTCTCTGAGGACTGCCCAGCCTAAGTGGCACATCCTACTGACACCACTTTCTTCCTTCCAGGACCACCAGCATCAGGGTCAACAGCACAGACGCAGCTTCTGTACAACAGGGCTCTGGCCTTATGTGGCTGAATGTGATATAATCTCACCAAAAGAGGGGGAAATAAAACACCTAGCAAAATTGGAGGCAGTCACATCACTTAGTAAAAAGTAAAAAAATAACTGCAAACTGCTCCACAGGCAATCTCTTCTAAGTGTATTATTCACATCTGCTTTTCAGTTCTTCAAAGTGGACCTGCATAATTGATCATTACAACTCTGATGTGTCAAAAAGAGAATTCTCAGGCAGCAACAGAAACACAATATACCTATGCAACCATAATTGGTGGTAGTTGGCTGATAAGAAAACCTGGCCTTGCCCATCACACGTCAGACTTCTACAAAGCCACCAGCTAAGGAGAACCAGACCTCCTTCCAGCCTCTGTCAGCTGAGCTAACACCCCTCCTCTGCAATAACTTTCACAAGTAAATTAGGACAGGGCTAGTTTAATCTACAGCAACCTGTTAACGCTTCCTTGGCCAGTGTGGGTTTTTTATTCTTAATCAGAGAATGTTTTCTTGACGTTTCATGCCTTTATTATAATGCTACGGAACCTTTCTGTCCAGTGGACAACCTACTCTGTAACCACAGTTTCAGTCTTTTTTAGAGTTGCAGTCCCCCCTGTACACCCTCACTGAACCAATAATTAGTCAGTTCTGAATAAAGGAAAACACATGTATTTTTGAATCTGCTTCCTACATCCCATGAAAAGCAGTGAATGCTGTTTTCTTCAATGAACTTTTATTAAGTTCTGTGAACTGCCCCCTTCGTACTAGAAAATGTGTTTCTTCCATGTAGAATCTTACTTACATTAAAATTTGAATTACATTAATGATTTCAGTTAAAAAAAGAAAAAGGGAGAAGGATCCCAGATATTTCTTGCACCTTGTTTTTATTTGTAACTCTGGTAATCAGGCATCCAAGTAACAATAGGGACACTAAAAATGCTACCATAGAGTATAATCCTTTGATCCTCTGACAGAAATTTCATGAATAGACATATAGCCTGATCTTCAAAGTCACTGTATACACCTTCTGCTATCAGCTTCAATCAGGATGTTTGCACAGGCAATGAAAGGAATACTAGGTATATTTCCATTGCCCCATTTCCAGGGCTTGTCCTCTGGAATATGATCACTGCAACTCTGGCAGTGCCCAACAACCCCAGGTAGGAGGAGGACAAACTGTTCCACCTGTACCAGTCACCAATCAGCCCTCCCTAAAGCTGCTAAATGTATTTTACTAAGTTTCTTTGTAGGCCTCACCTCAATCCCATTCTCTGTAAATAGAAATCACATATCTTGCCTGAACCAAAGGAAAAAAAAAGTGGTAGTATGGGTTAAATCTGCTTAGTTTGTTTCCATACTGGCTGGTAATGTTTTATGTTCGTAGCCACTCCAATTTATGGCATGCCTCTCTTGTGTCTCGCTGAGAGCTGTTACTCACACGTTGCTTGTGTGCCTCAGCGTGTGTATGCAACCTTTGCTATCTGCTGGAGTCACCCAGGATTTGGGTTTTTTTTGAATGGAGCTCCAGTCAATATGATTAATTTATACATTAAAAGTGAATTTGCAATCTCTGACTAACAGTTTTGCTAGACTGAGAACATTACATTTTAACTAGCAAATCCTCATGGGATTTGTATTTCCAGATAGATTTGATTAATAAATGGAAGCATAAAGTAAGCCTCATAATTGATCATTGTTCACAGGAAGCTTATTTACATAGGAGAAGATCATGTCTAGTCCTAGATGAAACAGTCGACAGGCATTGCTAGGGGGCTGGATTTAGTCTTAACTATCTTTGACCCAGTGCCTTGCATTGTACTTTAAACAATGCTCCAGGAATGGAACAGTCGCATAAGCTGTGGATGTAAACCAGCCAATTTTATATTCTTGCCTCTGAAGAAGCATACTGTTTGCTTTTTGGATCTATTATCTGCTGGGGGGAGGAGGTAGTTAAGTCCAAAAATAACTGTAGGGAAATTAAAATGCTATGTTGCTCTGCCAGCTACTTCTATTATTACATCTAATTATCGTGAGAACCTTTCCCGAGTTCTCACCAGCAATTTTTTCACTTAAATAACTTGTCATAATAGCTGCCATCAAAGTTCTTCTTCAATTCAACTATAGTTATTTTAAATTCCTTAAATGACACTTAGAACTTTCTTGAGACAAGTTTTGCAGTGACATATTCACTGCACAACTCTGTCAAAGTCACAGCAAAACCTGACTCTCTGAGTCAAATTTTTTGCAAAAACTGATCATATTAAAATGCTATATGCTATGCATAGGATAGGAAATTCAAGGTTTAGTGCCAGAGTCAATGTGAAATCAGAAGAGAAAATGCATTTTTTCTTAACATGTAATTTATCTTATCATTTAATTGCTATTAATGTATTTTCTCTATTGCATGTTACCCTGAGTTTCCAAATTCCTTGTATGAAAAAGCAAAAGTTATGAAATAATGGAGAAGTGTATCAGGGAAAATGTAAGTATAAATTATAGGTGGTCTGTGCTGTTTTAATAAAGAATATTTTCTTTTACCTACTGAATTCTTTTAACAAGGCAGCACCCTTCAAACAGATTACAAAATTTTCCTTATATGCCCCAAAGAATAATAGGGTTCAACTTTTTATATATAAGCACAAATTTCACTCTATGCATAAAAATTAGTTATTTTCTTCTGTTCTGTTAATAATTCACTAAAATAACATGTATGGTTAAAAGTCATCACAAAGTCTTACCACCAAACAATACGAAACATTAGACAGAGATTTGCGTGGATGTTAGACTTGCTCATCTGTATAGCAAATGCTTGTAGCGGGTCAACAGCACACCTGTAGTTAAATTTTGGTTGAGGCTAAGTAAATGTCACCTGAAGGCTTTAAGGGTTCAAGACAGAAAATAAATTGGATTTCATTCCTGAGCCGAAGTTAGTTAAAAGAAGAACCTGGTTTCTAGTAATATTATTCACCTATTCCAATTTTGGTAAAAGCAATGTATTTTGTTACTTCATATACTAGCAGACTTGTGGAACTACTCAACCGGTTACTAGTTAGTTTTGGTTGATCTAAGTTGATTTCTACTAACAGACAATAGCCCTAGGAAACAGGATCTTGGCTTGAAAAAATCCAGCAAGAATCAGGAGAAAGTTTCAGAAAACTTTCCATATAGATTGAAAAGGGTTATATAAATATCTGATATCCTTCAGTGTGACCACCAAGCTTGAGTTTCTCTTGTGATATGGTATCTCTGGATTTGCATAATTAGCTCATCAAGTCAATTACATGGCTGGTGATGTGTTTTATCCTCAGCTCTTGTACCTATACTGATCGTCCCCTAAAAACACAGTTTCCCAGGTGTTTACATAATTAAATACTTCTTAATATAATTGAGTCTTGATACTTTAATTAAGAGATGGATAGTCATAAAAGCAGTGAGACATGTTACAGATCAGTTCCAGAAGCAGCTTTTGGCTTTTTCACTTTGAAAAGTCCCTATTTTTTTCTTCTGAATGATTACAAATAAATTTCTCAGAGTATTGCTAGTATTAAAATAGACAAAACCTGGTAATAATGTATTCTCCATGTTGCAACCCACTGTTGGTGTAGTAGGAGCGTCCCGCCTTTACAGCCCTTCCAGGAGCACAAAACACTGTTGCACTCGGCTCCTTGCCTCTGTATCCCAGTCGTAGATTCTTGGTCTCTTAGCTATTCCAAATTTTGGGATATAATAATTAATTAGCCACAAATATGCAGGCCAATGATGATAGCTATCTAGTAGAATTAATTTTATATTCCCATAGTTTCTTTCCAGCCACGTCTGTAAGAACTGTTTAAGCTTGACACTTCACAAACAACCTAAAAGGCAGCTCCTCTACCATGTTTTTATAATCAGTTGCACATTTTTGTATTTTCTCATCTTATGTCATCAGCAAAGCCTAATGTCACTCTCCAGCTTCATACTTCTACATAAGCTTCAGTAAATTCTTTCTTGAAAATGCTGTACTAAACGGTATCTTAAGAAAGCTTCTGGATATTCTCACCTGGTCTGTCAAAAGGACTAATAAAGTTTACTTAGCACTTTGACAGATTATGATTATTTTTATGTGGGTTAAATGCTACACCTATTATATATGATCTTGTCATGTTTGAATAGCTGCAAGTAAAAAAACCAGTTGTACTCAAGATACAATGTTTGCAAATCTTGATAAATCATTTATACAATTTAAGCAGAAGTGGAAATCAACTCTGGCATTTTAGCGCCTTGCATGTTTATTTTTCTTTTTTAAGAGAAATTATACTTTTGTAACTTCTTATATTTCAAAGTACAAGCAGCACATGAAATGAAATTTACTTTGTGTTATTATTTTCAGGCTTGTTTCATTGCAGACATTAACAAAGGACCAAAATAATGACACTGGTTTTAGAAGACGGCATTGCGTGTAGTCATGGCAACAGAGAACTCCGTGTGTACTAGCCTCCCAGGTATTTACTGAATTTGTCGGGTGATGTCAACATGCACTGAGTTATTTGCTGCCACAGCCACATTTTGTCAGTACTTAAGTTGGTTAGGTTAGTACTAAATCAGCTACAACCCTGTGAGCAGCCAAGGTGTGCTAAAATCAAAGCATCATCTCCTTCCAGGGTTCACAGTCCACTCTGGTGACATCCTGTGCCCTCTGATGCTCAGGCAGAAAGCAATCTGCCTTGGATTTATTGCTGACAGATATAGTTCAGGCAGGAATGCCAGTCTAGAGGAAAAAACTGAGAACAGTGCTGTCCAAAATCTGTGGGCACCATTCCAGACCTCCCCCCATTCTGAAAGTATGGAAATGACACAAAATTAAATCCTTGGAGACAGTCAGATGAAATATGTCAATTCAAGTCAAACAATCCGAAAAGAAACGTGCTGTTTTGATATTCCTGATGAAAAAAGTGAGAAAAAGCAGTCTTTCTGGGGACAATTTCAGTGTTGTGCTCTCTGAGTTTTCTTAAGAAGACTTACTTTTAATTCTGTAATTGCTCAATGGCATTTTAAATTGTTTTAAATTACATTGTTTACATACCTGATTGAACAGGAATGTATGCCAAAAATGCTTTAGCAAATGTTTTTTGCATTTGACCCTTATGGTAAGACTCTTTCAGTGACTAGTCTGTGGATGATTCTTTCTGAGTTATGTCTACCTACAGCAGTCAAGAGAAGGGGTAGGGAACGGTTCTACAAGTCAAGAGGACTGAAATTCTATGTTAATGTTTAAAATCTTCCTGCGCTTAAGTAAACTCTTACACATAAATTCTGAAAACTTGGCAAAAAGGAACATTGACCAAATTAAGATGGTTTTGCAAGGGCACTAGGCAGGAGTCATTACAACTTTAATGATGTTGTAATGTCTTCCATCTAAATGTGAAGAGGAGCTTCTCTGAGGGTGACAGAGCACCAAAAGAGGCTGCCCAGAGAGGTGGTGGAGTTTACGTCTCTGGAGACATTCAAAACCCGCCTGGACATGTTCCTGTGCAACCTGCTTCAGGTGAACCTGCTTTGGGAGGAGGGTTAGACTAGATGATCTCCAGAGGTCCCTTCCAATCCCATATCATTCTGTGATTCTGTGATCACCGAGTATGGATTTGAGGAAGATCTTAAGGTCAGACATAGTCGCCAGTGTGAATAAAGATCAATGAGTAACTAGGCCAGGGGTCTTCTGACACAAGAGATAGATTGATAGAAAATTAAGAATAAGCACCAAGCACCGGCCTTACAACACTAAGTGGATACTAGCAGACTCTGAATTCCTTCCCCAGCCATATTTGGTTTACATTTAGTATGTAAGCAAATTACATTAATCATAGAAGTCCTATTTCTTAATTGTTATGCACAGTGCCCATTCACAATATTCTCAGGATATACCAATATTTTTTTTTAATTTTTCTAGCCCTGAAGCCTGTTATGCCATTAGCCAATGTAATTAAAGGCTGCAAACTACAGGAAAAATGTTCTGAGTGCACATCATTTGATATGCCACATTGCCACTAATATGCTATGGTGTTTCTCTTGCAGATTTTAAGTAATCTCCAGCAAATTTTCTACAGATCTATTAAGTATGGTAGCTTGTCTCAGACCCCTTAGTGAGTGCATTCCAGCTAAATTAGGCAATACTCCATAATAATTCTCAAGCTCTGTCATCAGTATCCGCTAAGAGTAGCTATGGGCACAGCAATGCACTTGGTGATATTCAAACGTTCTCTCTCTATAGACATATATAAAACATGGAAACGAGGAAGTACAGTGGTTTCTTAACCAGGAGATCTTAGATGTTTAAAAAAAAAAATCATATTATGGACAAGTTCTTTGCTGTAATCAGTGGCAAATATCCTAAAGTGTAAAAGAACTGCTGAAGTAAAAAAAAAAACAAATCACAAAAAACCCCAAACAAAAACACCACCCAAAAAAAAAAATGAAGTCTTAAGTTCACTGGTATTTTTAGATATTTGTCAAACAGCATAACAGCATGAAGGATTTAAAAAGTTTGATCCTTTGGAGACCCTTCCATCTACGCAAACTTGTAACCCAGTTTTTCAGTTCACAAGAAACAACATTTTTCTCCTCTGTTTTACTTGGCTTGAATTTCAATTGGAACTTCTCTTTCCCACAGTGTACTCTGAAGTGACAGAGGGAGGGAGAGAGAGAAAAAGAGGTCAAGCATTTTCTTAATGGATGACGGAGTTAGCAGCAAGGGTCTGTGACTTACTAATTTTCAGTCAGCAACCTCTTCAGTAGTGAATATGCTAATTCATCATTATCGTCTTCAAATTTGAAATGTATTTGAAATGCTTTTATTATGTACCCTCAGGAAGTGTGCCTTGGCCAATTTGCTAGCCACGCATTAAAGGAGAAGTAAGAACAACCTAACCTTTACTGTAGGACATTCAGCTAGACCCTGCAGAAGAGGACAGAGAGGCACCCTGTTTGACAGCAACTCACAAAACCTATTTATCATCAGCTACATGGATTTCAAAACAAAGCAGTAAAGTGTTCTAAATCTTCTCACTGCCAGTTGGGAACACCTAATGAAAAAGCAAGCTTTTGGGTTACTTGAATATCATTTTGTGTGAAACTGTGGTTGGTTTATAAAATAAACTGCTCCGGTGAAAAGTAATGATGAATAAAAGTAGCAAGTTATAAGGCAGAGTGAAGGACCTCATGTTACTTTACCTTCATTAGTCTTTATTGATTAGAGCTTCAAATCAAATTAACTTTGTCTTTCTCATTATAACTCTAAGCAGGCTTGGACCATCAGATAGTTATTAACTACAGGAAATGCCCTCTGACTTGATCATTGCTGTATGAATCTATAATGCAGACAATTCATTATGCCTGTGCATTATCACCAATTGTGGTTATGACCTTTTTAATTTACTTAGAAAACAGTAGTATAAAATCTTGATGGGTGCTATAATCCACATGTCCCAGCTGCTGTCAGCGATTGTCATAAGAGTTACACTGTAGTTTACTGGAGTAGCAGCCAAGCTGATGCTTGTGCATAAGTACATAAGATAAAAAATCAGTCCTGTGGCAAGATACGTGCTGTACCCGGAGAAGCATTTCAGAGTGTGTCTATCTTTGAACACAAGAGCAACCTCGTTATTTCTGTGATCTGACTCCGATGTTTAATATCAAGTATACATTGAACAAGTTGGCAGAACTGAAACCATAATGCTCTGCTCTTTGCAAGACTGAGCCCAAAGGGCCTTTCATCTCAAAAAACAATGATTAGTGATCGTACTGCAAGGTCAGCCACTCATTACTGTTACATGCTCAGTATCAGTCAGCTGCACAAAATATATCAAAAAGCATTTAGAATAAAACATTGCATTGAGATTATATAATAATTTGTTGAAACAGACTAGACGGAAGTACTAAAAAGTTCAAGCCAAACTGCACCATTATAAGTTTACATACAACTTCCAATGACTTCATATCTGCTGACTGCAGGGTAGCCACATGTTTTGGTCTGAAAGCAGAATTTGGCTCTATGACAACTTAAAAACAGAAAGAAGTCTTTCAAACCAGTTGGTGGATAATGCTTTGTACCAAAGGTCTTTGTATTTCAACCAAAATGAATCACCACACTCTCTGTTTAGACAATACTTTTTCAATTCAGGTCAGCCTTAGGAAAACCACAAAATCATGTATTTGTATTAAAATACTTTTTTAACTTTTTTTCAATTGGGAAGAATTCTAAACATCCATGACCTATTTATTTATTTCCAGCTAGATAGGAATTAATTATATTTATAGCACAGTTTACTAATTCATCTTTACGTTTTGATAGCAGAAAGGCTGTTAATGGAATTGAGATACTATAGCAACTGTTCAAGTGTTTTATACATAAAACATATACAGATGGGATGAACTCACTTAGATGAACACATCTGATTATTAACTACATTATTTACCCTCATTAGTATGATTATACGCAAACTAATAACTAAAGAGGGAAATCAGACCACAGGGTTGACCGATGGCTGATCAACTTCCATGGTTTTAAATGTTACCAAACTCCCTGAAGTGATTTGGGTCGACCCCAACTAACCTCGTCCCAAATAGTTCAGTCGACAGCATGGGCCAGGGACTGTTCCCAGTGATCAGTGTTCACCTTCTGAGGGTGAGAGAGTTCAGATGCATAGACATGAGTATGTATGTCTCAAGGCCAGAGAAAACTCCATGGCACATTAAAAATCACAGAAACACAGAATAATTTCCATTTGAAGGGACCCTTGGCTGTTATTTGCTCTGGCCCCCTGCTCATAATAGGGCTAACTTCAGTGAGATCATTACTCAAGGCCCTGTTCACTTGAGTTTTCAATATTTCCAAAGATGGAGACTCTGCAACATCTCTGGATCACCTGCTGCAGTGTTTGACCACCCTCACTGTGAAGATATTTTTCCTTTCAGTAGTCAGAATTTCCCTTGTGTCTGTTATCTCACCCTCTTTTGTGCACTGTGAAGATTTTGGCTCCGTCTTCTTGATAGCCTTCCATGAAACAGTAAAGACACCGATGAGACCCTCCTGAGCCTCTTCTTCTTCAGAGTGAATAAATGTAGGTCTTCAGATCTTTCTTATGCAATATCTGCTCCAGCCTGCCAAACATTCTGGAGGTTTGCCACTGGGCTCGCTCCAGTTTGTCAGTGTCTTTGAGTGCACAAAAGTGGAAGGGGACACTGCAGCATAAAAATTGCTCCCTTAGCTTAGTGCCATATGTTAACTTCCTGAGAATGCTTTCACATTTTTAGTGAGCAAAGGTTAATGGTTCCCGTGACATACTGCCTTGGCAGTTTCTCTGCAACACCTCAATCTGGGCCTGTGAGAAGCAACAGATTTCTTAAGATTGCTAGTGTAGGGCTAAATTGACTCTTACATAACGAGTAGCATGTATTCAAGAGTATGATCTATATTAATTGCATCTACATCCTGGTTTAGGTTATCCCAGCTGTTTTACATAGAGTTATGCTGTCACTAGACTGGAGACTAGGAGCAATATAGCAACATTTCCACTGAAGCTAATCCAACTGGCATTTTAATGCACAAATCCTAGGATGAAAAGCAGTATATATTAGTCCAAGCAGGAATCTTCACCAATTTGGTTTTATTACTCCCAGTATTCAGGTTCCTCTATTTATACCTAAAGCTGGCAATTCTACACTGTATTGCAAGATGCAGGCAGTATAGACGTAGTCTTCAGCTGAGCCAAGGGTATTCACTCTGATTAGAACCTGAAGAGCTTCCTTCTCCTACCAGATGGCACAGTTTTGGCTCATGACACAGAAATGAACTCATAGCTAGTCTTTAATGCATAAAAGAAACGCATGTTGCTTCCATTTTGTAATCTGTTTGCTATCTGCTTTTTCAGTGAAGATAGTACTTCTGACAGCCCACTTTATAATTAATCCTGACATCTTTGATGGTCTGTTTCTACATGGAAAAATGGTGTTTTCTTGCTATACTGGCATTTCACATCCCACAGGGTTCAGAACAAAGGTGGTTCTGCTGTGTTGCTTGAATGCTAAGCTTAGAGTAAGAGATGACAAGGTGAATGTAAGCCTCTGATTAGGTGGATCCATTTTTAAGAAATGATTGATATATAAAATCTGCATCAGATTCTTACCAAAAAAAAGTCTTGTCCAGTTAAAACCCACAGTATTTCTTGGAGTAGTGCATTAAAAGGATACGTATGTACAGCTAATGATAAGTGAACTTTAATGCTAGATAGCACTAGTATTCACTCTCTTATAACCAGTACAAAACTGGTTATTAGAATTTTTTCTACTTTACCCATATCTGGAGCATGTAATTTTGTTTCATAATGACAAAAATCAATCTTAGGACCTTTACCATGGGTAAAGCTGTAAACACCTAAAACTTGGAGGCTTTATTTGTGCCTTCTTATAGAATCATAGAATAGTTAGAGTTAAAAGGGACCTTCAAGATCATTGAGTCCTGCCACAGGCAAGGACACCTCCCATTAGACCAGGTTGCTCATAGCCCCATGTACAAAATCTGTATCTCAACACTAACAGATACTAGATCATCTGAATTAAAAACTGTAAGTAAGCTTGTTGATTTATTTACCTAATATGTCACAGCATAAGCACAAAGTAGGATCACCTTTAAGTGTAAGTAAAAAGGGGGCGATGTTAAGTTTAAGCCTCTGATAATCATAAAATTTCCTGCATATTCTGATTATTACTGTCCTGTCTCTTATCAGTAAGGCATATCAGCATGCAGCACTTTTAAGCAGGTCTGATGAAAGCAACTATAAGCGAACCAGATTGAGCACATCCACTTGCACTGTGTTGTACAAATTTATTTTTATTTATAGGGGTTTTTTTTAGATTTTTCAAGATATTTTTGCATATTGCAGGTTTACACCAACTAGCAGACTGAAAGAGCAATGTAAAGACTCCAGAAAAAGACCTTGCTCCAAATATTTTTGTAACTTTCTGAGATACGTGTCTCATACTGGTGGCCCAAAAATAAATGGTAAGAGTTCATCACCCACACTGCAGCACTTTTCACGCACCTTGGTGTGGAACAGAGGATTGTCCTTTCTTTGTTCTTCCCATTTTAAGCAACTGACACCTTGCTTTTTAGTTGTAAATAACAGGATCTTTCCTCTACTATGGAATATTGGATTTTCTGAAATAGGGTTCATTTATAACCTGGGATAAATAGATTAGATGAGTTTCTATACATAGACATATATACACATATTTATAACATTGTATCTATAAATAAATAAGAAAACTGTTTAAACTCCTGGCTGCTTTCTCTGGTTTGCAAGACCAAAGAATTAATGAAGCAACTGACTTCAACTATATTTATCCTGTAGCACTGTACAAAGCAAGGGAAATGATTCCTAGACTTGCATGTTTATATTGATTTACTGCTGAGAAGTAAAGATGAGAAAATTTTGCCTGGCTCCTATTCTCCCATAAATTAATAAGTTGCCATACAAAGGTGAGGTCTCATTTTGGGAATAAGTACCTCTGCAAACACTTGCCAAATGGATCTATATACATTGACTGGGTCATATTATGGATGATCAACATTGAAACTGTATGTTTTGACTGCAACAGATACTTCCAGTGATATTTACTGAATAATGATTTGGTTGCATAGCAGCCTAAAAAGGAATACTATGTGTCCTCCTGCTGCATCCAAGAAGGGATACAAGAGCCCAGTTTTAATATGATGAAGGCAGGAAGCTATGATGGAGCTGTACTTGTACATATATTATACTTTATTATAACAATTGCTTTCTATAATTATGGAAAATGGCTTTTGCAAAATCTTCTGAATCTGTACTAGGCTTTTGTGTGTTAAGCCATAGCAGGAAAGTGTGAACGTTCTTGACAGGTTTTCACACTGGAGCAAACATTACCAAAATAAACAAAACACAATGTTTTCACAATTAATTAGTTTAACCAGAGCACTTTTTTTTTTCTTATGAACAGAAATTTGAATGAATACAAAGAAAAATAATTCAATTATAAATACACCTGCAGTTGAACATAATGGTGCCATCAATTTTTTAGCAGACTCCACATTACAGTCCACAGGGAATCTGTTAAAATATTGATAGCAGGATATGGCCCATTATGAGGACACACAACGTGTTCTGTTTTAAACAGAGAATTAATAAAGATTTGTTTGAGGAGGATGTAAGAAGAATAAATGGTGTGGTTTGTTTCAATATATTACTAGTGCATATAATGCATTCTAAACTATTGCCTTTCACTCTCTTTTTTTTGCCTTGCAACATGAATGTTATTCATGAAAAGAAAAAAAAAAGGAACAGTGAGAACAAAAATATTTCTATTATGTAATATATATAATTTTATCCCTCTCATATAATAGAAACTAGACTCCCCAAAAAGACCAGAATACTCAAGAAAGTGGATTTTTTTGCATTATTTTCTGCTTTCATCTCATCCAGGTTTACCAGAATGGGAAAAGATGTTTCCATTGTTCTGAGAGAAGGAAATGTAAGCCTCCATTTTTAACTTAAACTTCTTGAAGACTTACAGAATGCATAAGACACAGACACTAATACAGTATTTCATATCTTTTGTCCTTTTCCTGCTTCCTTAGAAATAATTGTGGTATCTTTTATGAATGTTTTCTAGCTAATACTTTCCAAAGCTCAAAAAGGAAGAAGCACATAACACTGATAGCAACTTATTCTTGGGAATTTTTATGAGATACTCTTTTCTCATTTTACATTTCATTCTCACCCCAAATAGTTATTCCTTCCCCTAATTTATTTTCTCTACTGGCCTAGGGAAGAGAAGCACAAGTGTAATGAGGAAGCCTGTCAAGCCAACATAGTTCTTAGGACCCCATGGTTCACACTGACAATCTCTCTCTGTTCGCCTGGTTTTGGTCAGCCTTAAAAGCCTATCTTGGAAACAAGGGGAATTTATCACCTTTTAGACAGGGATCTTGAAAACTGATGATCATATCCATTATCTTCAGGTTTCACAGTTTAAGTAAAGTGGAAGCTTATGTAACTTATTGTTACTTATTTTAGCTAGCACAATATATGAAGATAAGCTCTGCAAAGACAGCTAGCTGACAATGACAAGCTTTTGGCTGAAACAAGCTTTTGGCTTTCCCTGTTGGCAGGGCTTGGGTAGCTCTCAGAGCATCAATCAGGGTTTCATAGCTCCCCTCGCCCCCCAGAAGGGAGAGAAATCTGGGGTGTGTGTCACAGCTGCCAAGTCTGATTTGAAGCTGGGAGCAGTTTATGTCAGGTCCACTGTGCAAGAGCAATTAGAATTGATAGATCTTGGAAATATATGTGGCACCTGTACAAATGCCAGATCACCTCATTAAAATTGGTGCGATTAAACTAAACAATCATTAAACTGATCAGATTTGACTGAGCCATCAAATAAAGTGGAAATGAATATTCCTGAATGCCCAATATCTAAAGTTATCTCAACTTCTTGAGTGTCCTTTTGCTCCATCTTTTGGAGCTGGAGTCTAGCTGGTATACAGTGGTTTGATCCTGTAACCACTAACGGGTTACAACCATGAACCCATTCAAATGTGTCAAGTGAATAAGCTCCAGCTGACTGCATCTTTGTGCAGAACTGAAATCAGCAATCTCAGACATTGCCATCAAGTGGGGCCAACAGTAATTCATGCCGATGGAGTTATATTATCATCTGGTGCTGGCAGGATGTTCCTTCATTTTACAAAACAGAGCAAGAAGTGAGGCATTACATCCTCAGAGTTTTTCTCCAGCAGCTGCATCACAGAATGCAGTTTTCCTACATCAGTGCCTTTTTTACTATTTTTTTTACTTTAGTTCAAACCTTGATATAATTACTTTGTCCTTGTTTATATGGGAATATGCTTATATGGAAGATCTTTTGAAAACTGAAACACAGAAGACCAAGGTTTTTGTAAGAGAAAAAGTTATACCTGGTCTGGTGTGGCCACATAAAGAAAGGGGTAGGAAAACCATCTTATTTTCATCTGTTTGAGCTCCTGTGCCTGCACCTAAAATGTGGGTAGAGACTACACAATCTCCCTGGACAACCTGGCTGATTGTCAACACGGTGAAACTTGTTCCATCTTCTTGGTTTTGACTATGAAGTTGGTCTCTCATAAGACGAAAGTGCTAGCAGATTGGGTATTCTTCATGAAGTATTGTGGCTTCAGAAAATATGCATAATGCTACATCTTGGATTTACAGAGATGGTATAAGGACTGTATCTCCCCATAAATTTTCTATATGAAATTTTATCCTAAATTGCATATAATCTAACTTGCTGATGGGCAAGAAGATATGCACTATGTATTTTAGCTACAATGGAAATAATTTGATTTCTGTAAGTTATGAATGCCCGGCAGAAGTGCCTTTCTTTGGTTGAAGAGGTGTATAGACATGATCACATTTCTTGTTACAAATATGTCTCTTGAAGCTCCACAACAGGCAACATGATGGGGTTACTCCTTCAATAGCAGGCCACATTTGGTGGTGGGACAGCATGAAATAGGGATTTTATGACTTCCAGCACTGAGATAGGGAAGAACAGATAAAGACTAGCAGAAAGAGGAAGAGTAAATCTCAGAAATCCTTGCGTTCAACTCCTAATGAGATCTATGGGAATTATAAGCTAATGTTCCTATACTCATCAACATTCCTACAATCACCAAAATGAAGATTAATTAACATAGCAATAAATCAGTAAAGGGAAAATGGGTCTAATGAAGTTTTGATTGCACAAATTTAATTGTTTGCACAAGTTTGCATAAAGAGAACATACGAACTAGATAGAATGATTAATTTTCAATTTTGCTTTTTAGCAAAGCTAATTTCTCTACCATTTGCAGATCTTTTTTTTAAGTAAACAACAATTAAGGCACAAGGCCAAAAAGAGTATGTACTCTTTGAGTATGTAAATATATATGTTCTGTCTAAAAGATAGATGCCAAGGGTTGGCTGTGCAATTAGTGTCCCACTTGTTGGGTCTTAGAGACAAGGGCGATGTACAAGGCTTGGTATGTAAGACTGACAGTTACTTTATCTGTTACCACACAGTCAAGATTTTTTGCTTAACAACTGTGAAAACAGTGCTCGGCTGAAGTGAAATTAGAAACAAAATTTAAAATTTGAATTGTTTAAAGAATTGTTATAGGAGGAAAGGGAGATAAAGGTTCAATCTTTTTTTTTAACAAATAATCTTGTTTTAAGCAAAGCCTAAGAGAGCTATAGTGATCATAACTGAGTATTTACGCTCACAGATACAGAAAAACCCAACAGTCTTGTTTTTTCTTACAACTTTAATTCCTGCCAGCAACAGAAATATGCATAAATCCAGTACTGGCCTTGGTTGGATGCTCACTATTTAGGGTACGCTATAATGAGGTATAGAGGTTTCCAAATTGCAACTCCAGTGGCATTCTTTCCCTTTCAGGAGAAAGCAGGTAGCCTGTGCGCCTCACCCCTGCAGAGCTGGCTGCGTGCCTAACAGGGCATTACAGGTCGCTCTTGTCTACAAGAGCAGGCACAGAGATCATGGGTCTCTGACAGTCTATGCTTCTTATTTCAGTAGTTAAAATTTCTAAAACAGAAAAATAATGAATGAATCTTTCATGTATAGCATTCATCTATCCCACTACTGAAGTCAATGAAGACTGGCATTCAGTAGAAATAAAACAGTGAGAGCAGATATTGAATTTTCATGTTGCCTTTTATTTTTGCCTTATCTTTATATGTCATGACTGGCCCTCACCTTAACTTTTCTATACTGCGAAGAGAGTTCTGTACTCAATTTCTTTTTCTCTTTTGGATATAACAATAATGGTAGGTAAGCATGGAGCTAGTCCATAAGTTGTAGCCCTTTTTATCTACCAGAAATATTTTTTTTTTTAAAAAGTCAGGTAGAAGTAAGAAATGATGTGTTATATACGCTGTGTTTCATTTGCCTGCAATGCCCAGAACAGCAGTCAGAGAGAAGACAACACACGTGGTGTCAGTCTTTGTCACTTTAATATGAAATGCAATTACCTGAGCTGAGGCTAGAAAAATGGATGCAAAGACCTGAAACTACAGAAATGCAACAACTGCTTTTGTTGTGTTGGGTCTTTTTCTTCACAAAAATCCATGAAAAAAAACATTGAAAAAATGATTAATCCAGACAAAAGCAGTATATCACGAGACAAACTAAGTAGGTGTCTTTCTTATCGTAAAAGTAGTATGATGCAGTGACTACAGATGAGGTCTTATGAGATACTTATGTCAATATAGTACATACTAACTGATGAATAGTGCCTGACTGCTCTCCTTGTTAAGAGAAGTGGTGGAAGAGAACAGTGGTGGATATTTCTGGACTGGAGCTTTATAGTTGTTCATGATTTAAAGACTGATCAGCCACAGTTAGCATTTAGTTGTGATATAACTCAGTCTGATATAGCTGTAAAGATTCACATATATACTTCACAGTGGCAATATCAAAGCACTTCATGTATACAATCCATTTAAAAAAAACCTGAGAAATATGAGGATAAGTACTTCAAATATGGTTCAAGTAATTAACACTTCATATAATAAACTCAAGGGATTATCTACATTAAGGACTGCAGAAGTAGAAATATCTCCTTTGAGATAACAAATACATTAATTGTTCTGATATCATCCTGGGACAGGAAAGTTAAATAGCTTTAGTCAGTCTCTTTCAACCCCTTGTATAAAGCAAGCTACATTCAATCCTGTGAATATCATTTATTCACAGGATTCACACAATCCTGAAGATCATTTATTATGAACATTACTATGTGCATATTCATGATCTTCCATAAAAGAAATGTAAAGTCTATGCATATGAGAGTAGGACACACTGAATCACCTTTTGGAACAGAAATAATATGGAAATAATTGCTTTACTTCGAACTTGTGATACAATAGGCTGTATGGTGGTGCAATACAACATAGTGCTATCATTATATACTACTTCTTTAGAGGAAGCAATGGAGAAGAGCAGTAGAATCATCGTTTCATAGGATCACAGAATGGTTTATGTTGAAAGGGACCTTAAAGATCATCAAGTTCCAACCCCCCCTGCCACAGGCAGGGACACCTCCCACTAGACCAGGTTGCTCAAAGTTCCATCCAGCCTGGCCTTGAATACTTTCAGGGATGGGGCATCCACAAATTCACTGGGCAACCTGTTCCAGAGCCTCACTACCCTCACAGTAAAGAATTTCTTCCAGATACGTAATATGAATCTCCCTTCTTTCAGTTTAAAGCTATTATACCTCATCCTGTCACTCCATTCCCTGATGGACTCCCTCCGCATCTCTCCTGTAGGCCCCCTTCAGGTACTAGAAGGCCATTATAAGGTCTCCCCAGAGCCTTCTCTTCTCCTGGATGAACAATCCCAGTTCCCTCAGCCTGTCTTCATAGAACACCCAAATAAAACAGTGAAGTGGGTGAACTTTCACCCAAATAAAACAATGAAGTTATCATAGCAAGAAGCAGCAGGACTAGTCAGTGTCTCCTACCCTCACAGCCTACTTTTTGTACAATCTAGAGCAAAGATTCCTTTAATCATGACAGTAAGGAATACCTTCTTCTAGACTAAAGGTAAACTTCCCACTGAATGCAAACAAATACTGCCAAAACTATCCCCTAAGCCCCATGTAGGCAGATCACAAGATTTTTAACAGACCAGAATTTCACAAACTACAGCCTCAGAACCATTGGGGCTCCATGGAGTGCTTGCTGCTGGTTTGCAGAAATTCAGCTGACTTAATAATTTTGCCCACTCCTTTTTTCTAGTAGCTGAGTTGCATAACAAGACATCTGGAAATACACAGAATGCTTCCCTAAAGCTGATCTACTATGGAAAAAACTCCTATTGTTGTCACAAAAACCTGAAGCAGGTGCAGACCAGAAGAAAGATGTCTGTGCAGATGTAGGTGGGAGGAGCAGCACATGCAATTTATCAGGCAAGGTCTGATTTAAACGACTCATCCATATGAAAGGCCAATGAGGAAGTACATCTGGTGACTTTTCCTCTGGCAGGTAGAAGCCTTGAGAGGTCCAAGGCAAGGGAGGGCAGGAGAGGAAGAGACCAGGCAGGAATGAGGCAGTCACAATCAGGTAATTAAACCAATCTGCTGCATTTTAAAAAGGTAAGATTTGTCCCAGATACACAACTGCACTTCCTAAACTTTTATGACACTATTGAGTGCATTTCCCTAATAATGCTTAAAAAGTAGTTTGCCTCTGTGCTATTCCCTCAGGAGGTTACAGATGGAGCTTTTCTATTGAACAAGAAGTTCAGTGGCCATAAAACTGTATTAAGCATCCATTTTCAAAACCATTTTAAAAGATGCCTATCTATGTGTTTAACTACACTAGGAAGTAAAAAATATGACAAATCCCCTCTACACACTGTATCTATGTTTAACCTGTATTTGATTTCTTCTTTCCATGAAATTCTATACACGTTATTGTTGGTGATATTTTACAGAATCAATAGAGACATCAAAGAGCAGAACTAAAAATATTCAGAATTATGTCTTATCCTCCCTCCCTTTCACACTTCCCCTTTTCTGTCAGTTCGTTTAGTTTCTACTTCTTCTGCTTCTAGTAAATCTGTGTCTTTTTAAATTCAGACAAGCTTTGACCTTCAGACTATATTTTTTTTTGGTATACCATTGATAGTAAAGATTCTATGGGTCAAAAATTTCTGTTACTTACAGAAACATAAGCCATCATTCACACGAGTTAATCAGTAATTTCTATAAAACCCAGCATCCTTTTATAAGTAAGACACACAAAGATTCTTAAATTTCAGAGAATAGCAGGCACATGCTCTCTAAACAACATATATGGTAAAACCTTCACAGTGTTTTGTTATTTGATTGTTTATCTTTTAGCCTGCAATTCTGGAGTCAAAGGTTACATCCAAATCTCACTTTTCATTTGAAAACCAGAAGGCAATACAAGTAATTTAAGAAATTTTAACATGTTATTTTAAATATTTTTCATGTTAAGCTAATATAATAATTATTTGAAATGCAAAGCCCTTCTATTAATGCATGGGATACTAAGAGATAATATATTTGATGGCAATAACAATAAATTATTTTCATTCTCTAGGAGCTTCAATGAAGAGCCAAAATTTGGACTTTACAGTAGTCTCATTAGGTGAAAGACACTCATGTTGATCTCCTTCATTTGCAAACTCTTCAAATATTACATTAAATTCCATGTTTGTGAATAGACCTACTAATGTCAGTGGCTAGGTGTTCGGAGTCAAAAGTCATAAAATAGCTTGACACTCAAAAAAATCATATTAAAATATCACCCAGGTTCCTCCCGAGTATGTGCTGCATTCATCTCAATATGTCTTTTGTTATGGTTCATAAAAGAGCTTGCCTCAATCTTCTAAGCTGAATATTTCACACAACGCTCTACTAAACGCAGATATGAACAACAGGTACAAAAGAGTACTACCATCCCAGATACTAAAGAAAAAAAGAATTTTTTTCTTACAACTAACAGCCTTTATCTCTCTTTCAATAGAGTCCTTTTGAAATTACATAATAGGCTTTCAAATAGGCCCCATCAATGCTTCAATTCAATTAGTATATTAAATTGTCTATCTCACAAAGTAATATATTTCCCATAGAAGAGGATAATTATATTTTTAAATGTACTTTTCTGCTGGATTTGTTTTCTTTTAACTAGGAAAAATAATCCATTCTCAACCATATAATCTATTCCAATGGAGCATGGAAAAATATATTCACTGAACCAAAACTAAAGATAATAAAATAATTAATCACTGCAAGACTCAGGTCTTGGAGGAGGTCTTTGGACAAGACACATGGAATCTGCATGTGAACAGAGTAAGCCTGCAAGGTTTGTCCATGCTGACCTTATCTGCCTTTTGGCCTGAAATACGTTTTTGTGTAGTTTTCCAGACATCTGTAGAAATATATATATTCCCAGTAAAAGATGTTATATCCCCTTGAAAATCATATTTCATGTTATCCCCTCTCTGCTTGGAAACCTGTTGAAAGTTATTATTATAACTTTATTATAATATTATTATAATATTATTATTTGTATAATAATATATTATACATTTTATATATTTCAATTATACATATTTGATAGGTTTATTTGCATTTATTTAGTTGTTCTTCCACTGGCTACAGTGAACTAGTTCAAGTTCTGCCCTTACCTTGATCCTATCAAAATATTAATACAACAAAATAGTATCCTTTTAAATTTCTGCTGGGTATGATTCAGGATGTGGATTAAAAAAAGACTAGTTGATTTAAAACACACATTTTAAACAAACAAAAAAAAAAGAACATAGATACAAATATGGAATTTATGGAATCATAGGATTATAGAATCATTTAGATTGGAAAAGACTCTTAAGGTCATTGAGTCTAGCCATTTATGTTGAATATCAGTTTCTGACACATCCAGTAGCAATCACTGCAAAAAAAAAAAAATGACAGCAATCTTATTTAATATTTAAAATAGAACAGGGTAACATGGAAAACTGTAGCTATGGAGTAAATCTGCAGAGACAGGGATGAACAGCTTTTATTTTTTACTTCTAAGAACTAGTTGGTTTCCTCATTTGTCATTTGTTTGTGAATTCTCCCCTATAATATAGGTTGATTATTTTAAAATATTTCTCAAACATATAGCTAACCTTGTTTCCTTCCTCTCCATCAGGGGTCCTCCAGATATTTTCCAAAATTAGGAACAAAATGACAAGGGAAAACATTTTAAGTGTTCTTTGGACTAGGTTTTTTATTGGTTTTGTTGTGTACCTTAAAATTAATTATTTAATTCTTTCTGAATTTACCATAACAAGTAATGAAGCAAGTAGCAAGGAATTCCCTAGTATAAACTTGTTATTGAGTGTCCTTCTTCTCTAACTGACATTCCACAGGTATAGCAAAAGTACAATATAAAACTCAGTACGCAGTTGTATCTTACTGCATTTCTGCACATCACTTTGGAAGTTATTATTGACAATAATTTTTCCACACACATATCCTACCCTCTGTAGCCACAGACAGTCCATACTGACAAATAAGCATCCTCCAGACACAGCTTGTGCAGCGTCTTTATTCTGAATATGGCATCCTACACTGAACTATCACTTTTAATGTTGACAAAATGTCCTGGATAATAAAGTATCTTGCATGTTAATAATAGAGCTGGCAGTTTAATGGGAACCAACAGTTTAATGGAAATATAGGCGATTGGATATCTTTTTTTTTTTTTTTCCCAATCAGGCTTTTCCAGGATAATACTGTTTAAAAAAAAAATATATCTTTTATATTTTGGTTGGAAGAAAACACACTATTCAAGTCAGTTTAGTTCATTACCAAGGGATATTGACTTTTTCACTGGAAGGTTTCAAGTGCTCACTTCTTCCAGGAGTTATAGAAAAGTTAAGTCCAGAAGTCATAGGATAATTAAGAACATAGTTGTGGGGTTTTTTATCCCCATAGACATTAAAATCTAAAACTAGAAGGTAGCTAGTTGCATATATTTTTCCATTATTTTTTCCAGTCATCAAACATCTCTTGCGCCTTTATCTCACATTCACCCACCTGTGAATGTTTCATTTCAAATATGCTCATATGTGAATACCACCTGCTATTACTCTGTATGTGAATAAATCAGTGTCATGCTTGGACCCAAGGCAGGAAGTCCATTTGGATGCTTTGAGATTCCTGCTGAAGTTAATTAGTCATTTCAGCTATTACTTTACAGACCCACACCCTCACAGAAAGGTAGATACAAAACTGCACACAACAGTCTAGTCTAGTCATCTATTTCAGAAGTTTCCCACACATGGATTTCTACAACAGGACACCATCGCCTGTTATTCTGGCACCATTAGAGAGATATTAAAAAGAGACTGCTTTGCATTAGGAATGACAAAACCACCCGCAGGACAGCGGCAGTTTATATATTGAGGTGATATATATAACTGAAATAGAATTAAAGCAGATGGAGGAGACCTGACCCCTGCTTAGAATGTCTTAGGCATCTGAATTGTCACATCTCAAGATCTCTTTACTGTTGTAAGCTCTGTGATAAACATTAAGATTAAAAGAAAGGAAGCAATGCAATAACATCTCAGTTTTGACAATTATAAAAGTGTGGCTACTAAGAAAAAAATTATTACAGTAAATTTTCTATTTTTCAGGTCATTCCTGAAAAATGTAAGCAGATAATTTTTTTTTTTAACCCATCAACATTTCTAAACAGTTATAAATAATCCATTCACTATGGCCTGGGTCAGAAACTGGAGTGACTATCTGTGCAGGTGAGTAAAGGAACAAGAAGAACTATACCAGAAGTGTATAGTATGAACAAGAAGAGCAGATTTTGTTGGACTTTTTCCTGAGAGTAGGAAAGGATTGAGAATATACTATTCAAATTATAATGTGATTCTAAATGTGTTTCTACCACAAACAAGTTTCGTCAAGCAGGCTGGTTTGTAAGCTTACCTAGCTCAATTTTATGCTAACTAGGAAAACTCACATAGTTACAAAGAATTTAAAAACACAAGCAAGTGACACAGAATAACTGGCGGGTGAGGGGGGAGCAAAGTGAGAAGTGAATGAAAATTCTCAACCTATTCTAGAATATTTGTATTTTTAGCTATTTTAGTATACAATCAAAACCCATCAACAAAAAATTCTCTTTTTCAACAGCACCAGCTCCAAAGAGTTGAGATCTGAGCATCAGGTGTGGCCATTCTCCCACATGAACAAATTTTCTGCACAAAGTCTGCATAGACCAACTTTAAAAATTATTCCAATATAGCAGTTCTAATACTTCCACTGATCTTTGATTCCTATAATTTTGTAATAGGGTGGTTAATATTGAGTATAATTTCAAGCAGCCCTTAGACTCTATATGCTGACTTTCAGGAAGTTACAGTGCTCTGTGCTTTGTAAATTACTATTGCTCTGTGATACAAAACTTTACACTTATCAAGGAATTACTTCCTTGTAGCTGAGGAGATATAAGGAGGAATGAAAAATGATAGATTTGTAAAGCCAGTGCTTCCCATTTGGAAAGGTTAGCATCCTCTCATATGCTTTCAGCAGTACATTCTTTATCAGAATTATAACAATTTTAGAAAGAACATAATTATTTTCTTTTTTAGGAAAACGTCATTCAAGACAACTGCACTTGTACATTTGAATAAAATGAATCTTTTACAGTTTAATTACATTTGAAGTTAAATTACATATTAAAAACTGAAAAATTAAAAATTAAATCACTGCCAAGGCCAAGTTGCCATTCCTATCTGCAGCTATTCAAATAGAGGAACCACGACCTCCAGAACTTCTGAAGTGATTCTTCATTCTAAAGTTTACTAAATCAAGCATTTTTCTTAGAAAGGATGATAACTAGACAATCTTTTTGAATCTTTTCTCCCTGCTCCTGAAAGATATTTCCTTATTTGGATATGTGCTGGAAAGGTCTATTAATAAGTTTTTCAACCAAAAAATCAAACTTAAGGAGACTAGGACAGACCAGTATAATAAAACTGTCGTTAACATCATAAACACTTTCTTTTTTTGCCTTACCTTTAGATTGCGTGTTTTGTGGTATATGTTTGTGTTTTTCCTAATCAGGAAAGATAAATAGATACACCTCTGAGGTTAAAAAAGCATGTATAAAGAGACAAGCTTTCACATACCACCTACAAATGATATTAATTAAGTTACAACGATAGTTACATAGTGTATTGCCAACTGAAAAATCCTTTGCTTTGTAAATAACTTAGTCCATGGTGATGCTACGCATGATAGCTATACAGTGGGCTCATTTCCTTAGATGGAAGATCAGTCAACTTTTCAGCCTCCTCTACCTACCCAGGTACATAAACCCACCTTAAGCAGAACAAACCCTTACAGAATAACTCACAGGAAGTCAGAAAATCAGTTTTTAAAGTGAAGATTTTTTTAATTCAGATTCAAGGTAAAGAAGCTGTGCTTCTGTTACAAAAGGTGTCACAGGGTGATCCTGGTGGCAGCATCTGGGTGTGGAGGATGAAAGTCAAAATTGGTACATGTGTCTGTAAGACTATCTATGTGCTTTGCATTTTTTTGGTTGCCAGTGTAAAGTATATAATTTGAAAATATTACAAACCTAATAAAATCTACTTTTCACCTCACTTTCTTAATATTTTTCACCAAAGAATTACTGCCACAAGAAAATCACATTAAACTTAATGATAATAAGATAATGATGAGGCTAAAAACAGATGCATATGATCTTTACTATTTGAGGAAGAATGTGTTTTTGTCAGCTGGCTGAAAGGTTTGTTTTTTTTAACTTCAGTTTTAAGAATGCATGATCTAGCTGTGCAAAACTCCTCTAACATGGAGCTCCTACTTTCAGGACCTTTTTCTTATCAAACTGGTTCTTATAGGACTGACAGTATCATAACACACTTTTGAAGCTTTTGAATTTCTCCCCATTTGGGAGCAGCAGTTTGGATAGTAAAAGTGTAAGCAGTGCAGGGACATAGCCAAGAGAGTGGCACTTGGTGAAACTTAGCAGTGGAAATTTTCATAGAACAGCTCATGTGTATGGAATTTGAAATTCAGAGGCAAAGGAATAAAATCACTCAAGTGATGCTGCTCTCATTACTGTTCACATTTTTTTATTATTCTTACCAATATTTTTATCTTTTGCCAGGTAGCTCTTCTGTCTTTTCAGAACTTGGTTTCTTTTCTCTTTTCCTTATTCTGTTTCTAGTCATTATATTAAGTCAATTTCAGATTTCCTTCTTTTGTTGTCTTATTAACATATTTAATTATTCAAAACTGAGAGCTTAAATGTTACTTTGTGCTGATTTTATACAAAGAATCTACTCATAGGCTTATTCCATGGCAAGGTCTACAGAACAAAAGGAGTGTCAGGCTCATTATAGGACAATGTGCACTGCCAAGAATGAATCCTTTGTGATGAATACAGGTGTAAGATGAAGGGAAAATGACAAATGTTCTTGTTCAACATAAACCAGAAGGTTTCTGCAGAGATGTGGGACATTAAAAATGACTTTAGGAAGTTTTATAATGAGAAAGAAACACACATATTGGAGGGTGTGTGTGTGTGTGTGTGTGTGTGTGTGCGCGCTAAGAGAAATCAACACTTTATTTTGTAGAAAATCAAGCTTAATGGGCCTAATGTGTCAAAGTCAGGTGATAATACACTTCCATCTGTAGTCAGTCTTGAACTAATTAATTTGTGATTGTTTGTACACCATTATCGCTCAGATAACACAATACTCTAAGTCTCAGAAAGATTATTGGAGTAACTTTTTCCTGGTGTTATTTCACAGGAAGTGCTCTGCTGCTGTCACAGAGAGAGGCAGAAGGCAGTCCCTTAGTCAGTTCCCTGTAAGCCACTCCATTTGTATCTTCCTACAATAAACGTGTTATTCCTTACCAAGAAATGATCAAAAGAGGAATTCCTTACTAAAAGAGGAAAATGAAAATGTAGAAGCAATGAAAGAAGGAATGAACTGTTGGGAAGTAAAAAAGGGAAAAAAAAAGAAAGGGATGGGTGAATGGGGCAGGTGGAGGGGAGCAGGGAAGTTAAAGGGAAAAAAGAAAAATCTGAAGATCTGACAGGAGGAGAAAAACTACAGGATAGTCCTTGAGAGTGCAGTTCCCATTTGTTTGAGTGTTCCCAGACAAGAAAATAGTACTGTCTGCATGCGCGTAGCCCACACGAGAAGTCCCGTGAGAAAGAGGCTCCTTCTTTGGTTTTATTCTATTTTTCTCAAAAATAATAACCTGAAAAAAGACTGAATTATAATTTTTTTTTCTCCACCTGAATTTTCAGCAAAATTTCCATTATCTAGCCATGATTTATCTGACTAGATGGATTGGGTTGCATCAAAAGAAGTGTGGCCAGCAGGTCAAGGGAGGTGATTCTGTCCCACTATACTGCTCTGGTGAGACCCCACCTGGAGTACTATGTCCAGCTCTGAAGCCCCCAAGATAAGAAGGATGTGAACCTGTTGGAACAGGTGCAGTGGAGGGCCATGAAGATGATCAGAGGGCTGGAGCACCTCTCCTATGAAGACAGGCTGAGAGAGTTGGGGTTGTTCAGCCTGGAGAAGAGGAAGCTCTGGGGAGACCTTATAGCAGCCTTTGAGGACCTAAAGAGGACCTACAGAAAAGAGGGGGAGGGAGTCTTTATCAGGGAGTGGAGTGTTAGGACGAGGGGTAATGGTTTTAAACTTAAAGAGGGGAGATTTAGATTAGGTATTAGGAAGAAATTCTTTACTATGAGGGTGGTGAGGCACTGGAACAGGTTGCCCTGAGAAGTTGTGGATGCCCCATCCCTGGAAGTGTTTAAGGCCAGGCTGGATGAGACTTTGAGCAACCTGCTCTAGTGGGAGGTGTCCCTGCCTGTGGCGGGGGGGTTGGAACTTGATGATTTTTAAGGTCTCTTTTAACTCTAAGCATTCTATGATTCTATGAATTGAAATTATTGAGGTCACTGTACCTCATATTTATTTGCATTTACTAAAATAAAACAACACTGTTTGGGGGGGTTGGGGAGAGAGTAGGGGTGGTGTTGCAGTTCTTTTTCTGTTTAATTAGAAAGCCAACTCAAATCAGTTCTTTGCAGTATGATGAGCCTACTCAGAATTTTCAGTATTCAGTTACAACTGCTGAGAGCTAGACGCTGTTGATGATGATACCTTTGCTCTGTAAGTAATCCATTCATTTTAAGTCCATGTTAACCAACCTAAGAGGTTTCAAACTAAAATGATCCAGGAACAAACACTGACAACAGGAAACTCTACCTCATTTACAGTATGTTCAGTAAGTTTTGCCATGGCAGGTAACTAAAATAAAAGAGAAACCCTATCTATGCAAACCAGTGTTTGCAAAACTGAGGTCAACCTCATTTTATCTGCAAACAATGCTCTTGCTTTCTCAGTGGTGATAATTCAGTACTGTGTTCCATTTCCTTTTGATACAAAAGGAATAAAGTCCCTTTAACTACTCATGATAGTTTCCCACAAAATCAAGAATGGATCCAGATGTTTGAAAAATAGTATCCAAAATGGAAGCTTCATGAATTCACTCAATAATGTTTTCATATATCTATAAAATACTGAGAGTTTATGTGAGTAAGAAGTAGCATATATTTGTACTCTTATAGCATCCAAACATGTAAAAAAATTATTGGAACCCATTGTACTTGACACAGTGCAAACAGAATCTCCTTACAAAAAGCAAATAAGTAATGTTTATAATGAAGCGATTATGCAACTTTATCTAATTTAGATCAGAAATTGAAATATTGAAAGAGAAATCCTGTTATGCACAAGAATAATACTTGATCTTATTTTCAATAATGCTAAGACAAGAGATAAATTGAACGCCTCAAATGTGATTGCCAACTTGTACACAGTTTTTTTTCTTCTCACATCATTTTAACAGATTAATTAAGCTGATATCCAGAGACTGTGGAGAAAGAGTGGTATTACAGCAGTGGACTACAGGACATAAACCAAATATTTCTCAAAACTGAGCAGTTTAGAAATAAATATTTTTTTCTGTATTGTAACTAAGTTAGAGTATCAGCGAAATGCTGTTAAATAGCAGGGAAATTAGTTTGGAATAGCTGCATTGTCTCAGTACAAGTTTTCCACCACTGCCTAATATAGCTGTGTCTTTCCTAGTTATAAGAAACACATTGAATAGATTAATAATCTAATCTAATCTTTATATATCGAATTTCTTATACATCAGGAAATACCACAGTTTTTGCTAGACTTGAATTCCTGTACCAACAGGAATCAATTCACTAATCTGAAGACAAAATGTGAAAAATGCTAAAGCTTATTGTAGCATAAATGTACTTTAAGGTATTTGCTGCCTGCACTCCTCATTCCCTGACCTCTCTGCTCCCTGTGGGAGCTGCTTTCCTGCTGCCCACCCTCCCATCTGCCTTCCCAGGCTTCCTTTCAATGGAAATCAAGGCACAATGGAAAAGAATGCATTTGCAGAGCTCGTCCAAGACTAAGTCAGGGTGTCTTCAGGGCACGCACCTGGAGCAGGGAACTGAAAAATTATTCTGGACCACATAGCATAGGCATAGTAATATTTAGTAGAACACATGACAAAGATTTCATAACAACTCACTTGGGACAGGAAGAATGCCATAACAATTTAAATTACAGGAGGATGCAAAGAGTTTGCAATTACTCAAGCTGGAACTTGTATTTAAAGTTGAGAGCTCTCTAAATATGACTTCAGAAATGAAATAAATGTATCCTCTGACCAAGTATCACTGCTTCCTTTTATAAAAAAGAGGTATTAGTACTTGATCAGTACAAACAAGCATTACACCTGTCTTCCAATTGAAAATAAGAAAGTTGGGCAAGAAAGAGAATCCAACTTGCAGGAATATGTTTCCACAGGAAGTCTGACTACCTGTAACTTCCAGTGAAGAAGAAGGTTGAAAATCCTATTTCTCTGTCACTGCTGTTAGAACCATTGTTATATTTTTATGACTTTCCATGGTAAAACACTGTAAGAACTTCACAAAATTGTCTTTCTATACAAGATGAAGACACGATTTCAGAAGACACACAGTACATCTATCCTGCCCTTCAGGAAACAGCAGTTTACCAAAAAGACTTGGAACAGCAACAAAAATCCTTTCGAACTTCAGAAATCTTGTGTACAGAACACCTTGCTTGCATGTGTATGAAGTCTATGAAAGAACGGGGAATCTGTGCATTTATTCATTCATTGAAGCTAAACCCTTCTTCAAGGTAGACTTAAAACTGCACAAAACTTTCTTTGGTGCAAATGTAGACATTACTCCTGACAAATATTCAGATCTGACTGACCAAAGCTGAGTAACAGTAAGAATATGACGTGCTATTTTAAAAGGAGTCTTTCAGTGGAAAAGGTCAAAGGAAAAACATTTTAATATTGGTACCCTTTTGAAATGCAGTAGGTTTCCAATCAACAACACACATGAAGATATTTATGAGCCTTAAGGATAAGCAATTTCTAACTGAGATGATTTAACATTGTCCAGAAAGGGACAAATTGAGTTTGATGTGGATAAATCCCTGAAATCTCCTCTGAATTTGATATATTTTTAATAAGAAGTCCAGCAGATGCCTTCAGGCACATCAGTGGTAGTATGTTTTCCACAGTGTTTTCAACTCCCTATAGCAAGAACAAGTGAAGCAATAAAAGAATACTAACCAGGTGGCAGAGCTATCCAAAACCACAGTTAATCTCAGTTCAGATGTATTTTAGCTAAGGCAAAATTAAATTAACGCAGCACAACTTTTGGCATCTAGATTGATAAAAGATACAGTGTATAATACTTTTTTTTTTAAAGCTTTCATATTCTCATCCGCCTTCAGGAATAATTGTAATTTCTTGCTCTGTAAAACCCTATTTGATTACCAGTGCCATGGACCAGGTGACTGTCACCTTTCTGTGTCATGTGCACCTCCTCTGCACTGGAATGAAAAGCTAATGTGTTCCTCACGTGAGTCTCCAATAAATGTCATTGAATGGCAATACTGAAAAGGTATCATTATGGAGTGGAGTAGAAATTACAATTTCTATCAAGAAACCTGATGAAAAAAGCCAAGCATTACAGTTAAGAACTAAGTTTGCGCATGCCTTGAAAAAAGATGCATAGGATAGCCACATCACTCCTGGGTTCAGTAACCCACAAACTAGAGGTGAACCGACCATGGGAGTCCATGAGGACTCCGGTTGACAAGATGGGATTCAAAAGCTGAAAACCTAAATGAGCATTGTACTACAGCCAAATGGACTCCTAACTGAAGTGGAGCAATGCACAGTTGCAACAATGCTATTTTTAGTGTCAGTGATAAAGGCAATTAATATCATTTGGGCTGCAATAAAGATTATATGGCCTGCACTAGGAAGAGCACAGCCAGCAGGTGGAGGAAGGTCATGCTTCCTTTCCGTTCAGGACTAGTGAAACACATCTGGAGTGCCGATTCAAGGCCTGGGCTCCCCAGTACAAGACAGACATGGACTTACTGCAGCAAGTCCAGCAAAGGCTGCTGAGATGATTAGATGACCGCAGCACCTGACATATGAGGAGAGGTTGAGACAGCTGTAACTGTTCAGCTTAGAGAAGAGGATGCTCAGGGAGATCTCATCCACAAATATAAATAACTGATGGGAGAGAAAAGAATTGGAAGCTGGCGCCCTGTGAAAAGACAGGAGGCTGTAGGAACAAACTGAAATACAGAAAATTCCATTTAAATACAGGAAAAACTTTTTTTTTTTTTTGCAGTGAGGGTTGTCAAACAGTGCAACACGTTGCCCACAGAGGTTGTGGAGTCCTCACCCTTGGACATATCCAAAGCCTGACTGGACACTGCCTTGAACAAGATGCTTTAGTTGACCCTGCCTTCAGCAACCAGGCTGAACTAGCAGGGTTGAAGTCCAGAGGCGCCTTCCAGCTTCAGTCTCTCTGCAGTTCTATGATCTGCCAGCATCTCCAATCCCACAGTACTGGTGCCTGAAGTCATCAGCTGTTCAGCACCACAGCTTCAAGCTGCAGCTTTCTGTATTTTCAGAAATTCAGTTGCCATGGGGGAGATGATAAATTTGAGAGGTGCTTCTTTGAAGGCATCTGATTTTGAAAACTTGGTTTAAACACAGCAGATGCCAGTAAATGGCAGTTTAGGAGTGCTAATTATGCTCTGAATTATGACGCCCTTATATTTGATTATATATACATCTTAGAAACATTACATATAATATAATCTTTATATTTTATTGGTAAAAAAAAGACAATTTAAAGAAGAAACTGAAGAAAATGTATCCATTTTTAAGTGTGACATAAGCTTTTCTTTAGACTTTTTGGTATTTGTAAGATCTTGTGAAAAAAATGTATCTAATTTTGTTTGGAGAACTAACATTTCAATGGCTAAAGTAAAATGAATACTGACTTATATTAATATTTCAATTAATCTAGTTTAAGATATTATTTTCTTCTTCTAAATACTCACTTCAAAGATCTTACTCATAAGCATTTTCTTTATTTGGTGCAAATTAACAAGTCATTAACTAGTACGCACACAGCAATTGATGTGATTGGGACGAACAGTGGCTTTTCAAGAACTCTGGGAGACCTTTGGGTACTGATGATGCAGTTTCTCACCCAGCATTAATTTGTTGCACTGGGCACAGCAGGTTTACACTGCAGCGATCAGCATATCTAAATAATCGCACAGCGCATCCTGGAATAGGCATTCTCTGTGCAACAGAAGCTCTTACTCCTTTTGGTAGAGAAACTTGATCATGGAATTCATTCATATCAGTAGCTTAGAAGCTGGTTCTACTTTTTTTTTTTTTTTTCAGAAAAAACTGGTTCCCTGAGGCAAGAAAAGTGAGACTGAACAGCCAAAGGTAGGGTGGTTGGCAGGTGAGGGCACCTTGCCTTAAGCCTGATCTGTTACTGGAGGCAAGAGACTGCTGCAAATACATTATCTATTAATACAGTAATTTTATGAGGTACACAATGTCCTAGACTATTTAGCACTCAATTAAGCTTCACATTGCTTGTCAATAACTGCAGAAATGGCAACAAAATGGGCTTTGGCTTGGTCGAAGGAATTCATCAGTTCTTTAGCTGACAGGTTTGTCTTTTAACACTGCAGGGAGGGAAGCATGGTGTGAAGCAGATATATTTATTAAACCATTTTTCAGTTCTGACAATCAAGGAGGCAATAAAATGTTCACACCTTGAGCTTTGATACCCTCTCTTGTGTAAAGCTGGTCCGTTCGAAACCACGTGGAGATGTGCTGCTTCTGTTTTGGCTGGTTTCAACTCTCTCCTTCACACTATCTTAAGTTACAACAGTGAGCTACAAGATACCGTTTCTTCTCTTGCCATGTAGGTATGGTGCTCCTCCAAACTCATCCTTCAGCTTACAACAGCTTTTTTTGTGGTGAAACCTGTTTGCTTCCATGTGACTTGATAAGGCAACTAATCCTAGTGTGAGGTCAGTCACTGTTAATTGTTCACATCCAATAAAATAATAATTTCTGACTCTGGGCTTCCAAAACTATCCAATGTTTTCACAGTGAGAATACTATGAATATGCTATAGCATTTGTGAAAATTTAAAAATTGTGGAGTTGTTGTTCTGCTTTGATGATGACATACAAGAATTAGGAGTATGATTTCAGACCTGGGCAACTCTGTAAAACGTGCTTTATGAATTTGTGTTCTAAATTGAATTTAACTTGGCTCTCCGACATTCGGAAACTGTTTGAAGGAGTCTTGTTTTCTGTGCTTATTTGGAAAGGTATTGTTTCCTCATTGTTATTGCTTGGTTATTATTTGTAATAGCCACACTCCAAGGGTAGAGTAAAAATGTATATATTACGGATTGCACAGATTATCACTAGCAAAAAGCAGATCAAAGCCATGGTAGAAAAAGTGCAAATAAATCAAATACGATAGGACACGATTTTCAAATGGAAGAGTGCCTGCAAGGATACTGGTGTGGAAAAGACATTCCTAACCGCACCGCCTTGCCGCCCCGGATGACACCGGCTCCTGCCGGTGCGGACACCGCCAAGCAGGAGCTCCTGACTCTGCGCGAAAGGGACATTTCTGGAAATCTCGGTTCGTGCGGTGCTGCACGGAGACGGGGGAGTACCGCACCCCCGAGGCGGGAGCGTGGGGCAGCAGGGCAGGACACCCTCTTTTCCAACCCCAGCCGAAGTCCCGCACCACCTGCGATCGCCGCGCAAGGGGCGCGCCGTCCCACCGGCGCTCGGCGGCGGCGGAGTGTGGCGGGGCCGCCGGGGGCACCGCACCACCCCCGGGACGCCGCTACCGCCCTCGCCGCGGCCCGGGGCCGCCCGCCCCGGCCCTGATTGGGCCCGCGGGAAGGCCCCTCCCGCCGGCCTCCCCCCCCCGCCCCGCCGCCCGGGCGGCCCCGCCGCCGCGCCGCGCCCGCTCCCCAAATACACCTTTGCGGCGCCGGCGGTCGGCAGCGGCGCATTGCCCAGAGCCCCTCCGCGGGGCTTGCGCGGCCGCGGACAGCCCCCCCCTTCCCCACCCCCGGCCATGGTGAGTGAGCGGCGCCCGCGGAGCGCGGAGCAGGGGCGCGGAGCAGGGGCGCGGAGCGGCGGGGACCCTGGACAGCGCTGGGACGGGGCGCCCGGCGGGGAGCGGCGGGGCAGGGCCGGGGCCGGGGCCGGGGCTCTCGCTCCGCCGTGCGGTGCGGGGCTGAGCCCCGGAATCGGAGGTGAGGGTTTGGGGAAGGGGGGGGGGATGGGGGGAAGCCCCCTCCCCTCGGCACCTCTAGCCCCCTTTTGCACCGTGCCCCGAGCCAAATAAGGTCTTGAGCGAAATCTGTAGGGATTTGGGGCTGGGAGCTCGCTGGGGGCTCGCTGAGGTCTTCAGCCAGGAGGGTACTTGGGCGGCCTTTGTGCATTGTGAGGCTTTCTAAGAATTTGCTAACAGCTAGTGCCCGTCAGGCGCATGGAACGCATTCAGACTAGTTTTACTGCATTAGACTTAGGTAGGGGCTCCTTTTCTGGGTTTCAGAGTAATTCGTATCGTTACACTTCATGAATTAGACGCAGACCTCGTATTTAATCACATAGTTGATGCTCTAACAATAACTTCATTTTTCCATTTGTTATTCCTGTTCTGTTTTTTTATAGGAAGCATAAATGAACCCCCAAAGTGCGTTGCATTCATTATGACTGGCAGTTTACTTTCTCAGTCGATTTTCTTAGCTCTGCTATTCTTCCTATTTTTTCAAGACTTTAGGCTTGTAATTCCTTTTCTGAGTGGATAGAGTTATTTCTGGGGCTAAAGTTCAGTGACCATTACTAGCCTAGGCCTAGTAGTCCCTTCATAAAATCATCTCTATTTATAAACAGGAACACTTCAGAAGTTTTTCTCTTAGATGTAAAGGAATACTTTTGTACGTCTTACATTCTCAGCAGCTTGATCTAATGCTGCTCCTAAAATGGCTCTATTTTCAGAGCTGGTCATTTACTCTGTGTATATAGTGAGATGGGTTTCTAAGTTTGAAGGATGAATTAACAGGGAAAAAAGGTCCTAAGCAAGGATACAGTGTTACCAAAAATGAGTATTAGGCTGAGATGAACTGTTTGTAATGCTGTATTTGGGCTCTGCGCTTTCACTGGACTACAGGTTACAGTATGCTGCGTATGGGTTGGTTTAAAGAGAAATGGTAAGACTTTTGATAGCTGAAATACTAGTATGAAGACATTTTTAGTCACTCAGATTTTCCATTGTGAAGTCTCAGAGTACAGTTACACAAAAAATGTAACAGAGCAATTTTTTATAACAAGTGTAAGAGTTTAATTATCTTGCTGTGAATAGAACAGTGTGTTTTACTTATTTGGAAATGGTCTAATCTTATATTTTCCTAAGACAAAACTCCCAATGGAGCCACTCCCTTTTCTTGTAGTTATGATTAAGATGATTTGTTTCCAAACTACAGAAAGTAGGCGCAAGGAACCATACACTTTAAAACATATAAACAAGGCTGTTGTTTTTCTAGGGTAAGGAATAAAAGGTGGTGATAGCCCATGCTGGAGAGAGATTCCAGTATCAGACTATTGTCCATAATTAATCAGAGAATTTAAGCTACCAGACAATGTGTGCAAATACGTTACAAATGCACGCACGGGAAGTTCTCTTTATTGTAGAGAAGTTTCTTGCTTGGATTGTGTTGCTCTGGGGCGCTACATATGGCCATACATTCTGTAACTCTGATGACTATTCTCTTTGCTTTGCCAATAGCAAGAGCCTTAAATGAACTAGATGATTGTAAGGAAGTGTGAGGAATATTGGAATGGTGATATAAAAGGCTCTGCATTCTCAGAAGAGAAAAACAATTGCTGAAATCATGCTGATGTAAAACAGGCAGGAAAAGTAAGGAAGGAGAAAGAAGGAAATTGCCTCTTGAGATCTCTTGGTTGTATTGTTTTTTTCCATGGAATTATGCAGCTTGCAGCTATTAAGAGTCATGACAGTGCAAGATCATGAGGCAAACACTGGAGGAGAAAGTAAGAAGAAAGTTCTACAGCAGGTCTTTTACCCGTTTTTTTGAGATTATCAATAAAATAGCTGACCATCCCCTCTCCCACTGGTTCACTTGTCGAGTATTCACTTAAATTATTCAATTAAGTTTTCAATGAACCGTTAAAAATGGGAAGTCAAGGTTAGACTTTAATGTCATGTCCATAAAACTAAGTACTAAAGTCTTGTCTATTTGTCTTATTCTGATAAATTTTTTCTTTAAAAAAATCTGTCGTTAACCATGCTACAGTAGTTTGTTTCAAAACAGATCTCATAGTGAAATCAAAACACATGTAAGAGTTTACACTAAAAGATACACAAAACCTCAGTAGCAGTCAAAACCTGGTTATGTCATGTAATAAAAGGTAAAATATCACAGCCATTATGAACATAAATGTTTGAAATTTGAAAATAGAGACTCAAAATAAGCAATCCAAGAATTCAAGGTACAGTTTGTAGCAAATACAGCTATTTTCCTTTTTACTGAAATGAGTTGTTAAGCCAAAAGATGTTGTAAATTGCACCTTCATTTAAAAAAAATAATCAGGCACCTCAGTAATCTAAGGGAACAGGCAAAACATTCTAAATTATCAACAAAGAAATACACATTAGAACGTACTGGTTGTATTTGTTATCGACTCTGTAGACAAGCAGCAAGTTTTCTTTTTTTATACAAAATTATTTATTTAAGAAAAGTTCAGTATAGGCAAAAAGAAGTGTTTTAAAGAGTTATTGGAAACTACGGGACATGCTTTAAGGAATTTTGTTGTAATGATATTTAGAAATCATTAAGTTTCAGCTTGCACATTTATTAGCAAATGAAAATTGAGCCATGGAGAGCTGCCATTAGAGTTTCTTTGCTGGAATTCCTTGCAGATTTTGTACTATTTCCTTTTTAAAGATCTGGATTGTCGATGTATTTATTAAAATTCAGTGCATTTATTTAGATGCTTAGCATTGCAATTGAGATTTTTAGCACTTGAAATTTAAACTAAACCAAATTTCACATTTGACTTCTTTGATTATTCTTTTTAGGATGTATTCAGCATTTGAGATATGGCTTTAATATATATGGTATATATTCAGCAGGTCTTGCATGAGTAGTTTACCAGGAGTAGAGAATTCAAGTTTATCATTGAACAGATATTAATATTGTTAAGTCAGTGATCAGGACATAAGTCTTTGCTCCAGAAAGTGACACTTCATGACAGAATATTATTATCTATTTAATTTAAAAATTCCAATAGGGTTTAAATGTGTGCATAAATGGGCTAGGGCTTCTGGCTAGGGCTTCTAGCTAGGGTGTAAACAATTAATTAATTAATTAATAATAAAGGTTGCAAAATTTGCTAAAGACAGCAGTTTTTTTGTAAGGTTTTTGCTTATAGATCCACTTGCTTTGAAACAATTGAAAAGACCATGTTAATATCTCTAATGAAGCCTTTTGCTTGTAACACAGGTATTGATTCCTACTTATTTGGTAATACACTGTTCTTCTAGTTTTTTGGTTGTCCTCCTGAGGTGATGCCACTCTTAGGTCAGCACCAGTGTTGTCATTTGGGCTTCTCCTTTATGGCCTGTAGCTTATACAGGATGTTTATTTATGTTTGTAGATGCAGAGTGGAGCAAGCTGACGTCTACTCCCTTTTCATAGGAGGGCAGGATTCCCTGCTGACAGTTGTTCTGCTGCTTCATGACCCAAGTCAGAGCAAATGCATTCTCTGGGGATTAATTTTACTTTGCCATAGAGAGACCTCATCAAGTGCTGCTTGTTGCTTCAGATGCCAAGTAAATTCAAGCTTTAGAGCTTCCACCTTTGGGAGAATCTAACCCTAACAGAGCATAGTCTTTTGTGATATTCATTTCCACTTATTTTTCATTCATATTTCCTATTATATGATAGTTGTGTTATGTTGAATCAATGCCCTTGCTAAGAATATTACTGCTTTCATATTTAAGTGTGGAGTAACATTTGTTAACTTACGTTCTAGTTTGATTGAAGTGCCCTCTTCCGTAGTTCAGAGCCTCACTCCTACTTTTAGGCACCCTCCCTGCTTCTTGTAAACTCAGCAGTATTGTGGTAGCCATAATTCTTGATTTTACTGTTCTGGCCTCTTAAATTAGTTCATTTGTGTTACTTAAAGCCACCTTGTGAATCGATTTTCTTCTTGCATATTCATACTAGAAGTAGCTGTTCCAAGAGAATGGAAGTATTCAAACAAGCCACCTCCTTGTGCAAGACAGCACCAGTAGGCTAATTTCTTACAGGCAGCACATTAAGCCTAGATGATAACCAAGTCGTGACCTTATGTATTATTTCTGAGAAGGTACTTCTTTCATGAGACCCTCTGTCTGTACCTCCTCTGCGTATGTATGTGCCTGAATGTGAACAGAATGCTATGCTGTCCCTGCTTGGGTGCCAAGGCCACTTCTCTGTCCTAGGGCAAGGAGAAAAATGCCCGAAGACTTGCATCCCAGCATGGGTCTATGGGGCACAGAGCTGTTTGAAACCCTCCCTTGGGACCGTTTGGCTATGCCTTGCACTTTACGCATGGCTATGCCCATTGATTGTTTCAGCTAAGTCCAGATAGAAAATAGGTCAGCCATGCAGTGGCTCAGGAAGAGAGCTTTAATTGTGTGGGTTGTAATCTAGAAAGCAGGGTGTGTGCATCATCATGGAGGAGGCTGGAACCAGTTCCAAAGATTTTATCAAGCGTCATGGAATCTAGCCCTTAGACAGCTATTTGTATGACAGAGTTGCAGAGAATATCCCATGCAAGTCATCCAATTCTTTCAGTGTGAGTAAAAATTTCTTACTATAAGGCAATGCACTAAAATCCTTTTGATTATTTCTCCTTTCAGAACAAAAATGTATCACTCTTCTGGGGAAACTATATTTTGTGGGAATCCTCCTGGTGTAAGTCTAGAATGTCATCGATTCCAAAGGGTACGGTAAAACTTATGGTTTCCGTGATGCCACATACAGCAGTTGCTGCTAAACTTGACACTTTTAATGAATAATAGCACAGTTATTTTGGGGATCCCAGAAGCAGATTTCTGTATGCTATATCAGACAGGAATGTGATGACTGCCTTTCTAATGTTCACCAAAGTAAACGTGTGTTTAATTTCATTTTAACCTTGCATTTCACTTGGCACTTGATACAGATGGAGACTGACAAAAGTTGTTCAGGGAAAGCTGATTTCCCTCCTTGGCAAATACAGAAACTCTTCACACATGAAAGAGCATTAGTGAAAGGTTGACTACAACGGAGGAACACCTCATCAAGATTTACATTTTGTTGCTTGGAAAAATTGGGATTTTGCGTTTGCTTATAATTATTTATATTATTTGAAAACACAAGATAATATACCCAGCTGCTGTTAATAGGGAGGGGTGTCTGCTTATCTTAGTAGCTGTGTGGCTCCCTAGTCCTGACTGCAGGCACCCTGGAGCCTAAAATACTCATCGCAGTTCCTGTTTTAAATAGCACTGCTAAAAATGGCAAAATTTCCATGTCTTTGGAGAAAGCATGCATCAATCTAACTTTAAATTTCCTTTTTTTTTCCTTTTTGCTGAAATTGTTATCATAGTTTGCACTATCAAACAGAGAGTGTAGAACCCCTGCCTCATGTTGAGAAAAATATTTGGTGGACCGATAAACTTCAAATTTTGGTAAAAATATAGCCAGTAGTCCATAGAAACCACAAAGCATGTTTAGAGGTAGGATTTTAGAATTTCTACATGGGAAGAATGATAAGAAGGGAAGGACAGTCTTGTGGCTTAAGAAATTTAGCAAGACTTCCACATGGTCAATGTGGAACTGTTTGTTGTTTTTTTTTTTCCCTGAAAAACTTAAAGAAATAATGATTGGAATAATTACAATTAATTTTAGATTGAATTAAATGCATTTTTTCGATGCAGTTAAAGTTATAGGTTCCCAAACAGGTTGCGTGACGTTAATTCAAGCAGCCAAGAGGAAATGCCTTTCCTATAAGCAATTGTAGAAATGAAAGAAAGAAGTTAAACCTGGTGTGTGTTAGACATGAAGCTATAGGGCGAGGACACCTTCCTTGTTCTGCTTTTACTTATAGCACCTATATGCTTTCATGAATCCTACCTGCAAAATCTACTTGAATTTCACTTGTAGAAAAGTGCATGTATTTTGATCCCATATTTATTTTTAAAATCTGGCTGCAAATTTTTATAAGGTTTGACCTGTTTGGGTTTTTTAAATCACTTAGATCTACTAAACTCCTGTCAAAAACCCCTTGTGCAACTCTGTTTATGAGATCTGGATTAACTTCTTAGCTCAGCTTCAGTCTTTATTTTGTGACCTCCAGTGTGCCTTATTTCCCCACTAAAAGAAGCATCATAATGCTTCCTTTCATATCCCATTTTTCTGTCTTAGCTGTTCAGAGGGCAAAACCTTTAGGTGAAACATCATCTTTTACTGTATATTTGTGTGTCATTCTGATCTTAACTTGGGCCTTCTGGGAGGTTAAAATAAACAAATAATACACCAGCAACAGTATTTGAGAAAAAGCAGAATGCACGATAACACTGGCACAATTGATCAAATAACAGTCTCAGTGCCTGAAGAGTGACTTTCATGAATGCTAAAAGGTAGTGAAATAGTTCCCTCCGAGATGAAAACATTTGGTTGTGTGGTAGCAATGAAATAGCATAGAGGAGACCAGTCTTTCAGTCACAAATTAGGCATGGATTGCAAAACGTTTTGATAGTCTCATGAGGCAGAGACTACATTTGTAGTATGATACTGTAAATCCACAGCTGAACATCAACTTAGATCAGCTCTGCCCTTACTCTGCACGTCACACGCTCCATGTCTGTGAGAGATGTAACAGGATAGCCAAATATATGTGGAAAAAATCGTGGGCCATAACAGCAATACATTCTAGAACCACCAGAGTCATAGCTTAATCAAAGTTTGAAATGTGCAACTATACCATGCATGAGATGATAGTGGTGGGTATCATGATAGAATAATTGTTCTCTTACAAGATTAGAGACTGGCACTAGCAAATACCATATAAATGTTTTAAACTGTTGATTAATATAAAGTGGTTTCATGATATCTTCCTTCCAGTCTCTCTTTGAAAATAATTCACAGTTCTAAGCAATACCAAGTTCTAAGCAAAAATAGGTTTAAACAACAGAGGGGAATTAAAAGGTAAAAGTATTTTTTCAATTAGGTTTTGAAGTAGTGAAGAGCAAGGAGTACTGATGGAATACAGGATTATGATTTACATGTAGCAAAAGCTAAAAAAGAACATCCATCCCTGCCCACGTTTTAGGCAAATTTTTGTTAGCAATAAACTGGAATAAGGGAATAATAAGATAAGAAACTGAAATGAGAATAGTAGTGGCAGAAAAGCATCTAATGTGTTGATGTATTTGAAAAAAATACACTTAGATTTTATTGCAGTTGCTGTAATGTACTGTATGGCTCATCTATCTAATGCTGGAATAAATATGCAAAAAAAAAGGATGTTTATTCAAGTATTTATATAACATATCCTCACTGTTTTCTTTCCCAGGTGTTACTCTGCAACCATGGAAAATGCTCATAATCTTTGGTAAAATACTCATAAATGTATTCAGATCTTCAATGCTAAACTTAGGCTTGGTACTCTGTCTTTCAGCAAAGAAGCTGCATTACTTAGGAATGCAATCCTGTTGACAATTTAATATATTATGGGCAGTGTGGGATTTGGATGTCTGTTATAAACGGAGTTGAATATTCAGAGCAAAGGTTTACAACATGAATATGCTGCAAAGACACTTGTGATACTGTGATAACTTCATTTCTTCATTGTCACAGGATACTTGTAAAGTTAGTGCATTTGTCTCATTGGGAGTTGCCATGTACAAATACTGAAAAGAAAAGTTTTGAATTTTCAACATCACTTAAACTGTAAGCAGAAATGTCAGAGGTTTCTGACCCCATGTAAAGGAAGACTGTACACAGTGCAGCAAAATTTTCTTCTTCCCTGTTTTGTTTTTTACCTGCCAACATTGCACATTCCTCAAGATTCATGGTGCTTCTGGATGCACCAGAATACCAAAAGGCTTAAAAAAATATTGTCTTCATCTTGGCAGGAAATTCTTCGTGAAAGAGATACTACCTTTCTTTATCCTTAAACTTAGGTGTCTGGTTATATCCTCTAGGAACTCATCCCTTTCATTCCCTCCCTCCACCCCAGCTGTAGACATGGTCTCTCAGCCTTTTCTTCATGTAATTTCATACATTTCTGGAAAAAGAGGGAGCTTGTTATGCAGCATCCTCTTTCTGTGCACATACAAACACAGAGGTAGAACTTATTATTTGTTATGGGATTTCTTTTATCAAGAACCCAGGTAACAATAAATTTTAACTTTCAGCCAAAGGAGCATTTATTTTCAGGGCAATATTTAAACGACATTCAAAACCACTGAGTACTCCTCTGGGTACATATGGACTCAGTAGGGACAGAATTTGATTTTGGTTCATGTTTAGGTTTTCTCCCACAGTTCACTGTCCAGTCTCTCTGTCCTTTCACTTCTGAAACAGCTGAGCTGTTTTCTGTGCTGGTTTGGAGCTAATATTCACAGTACCAGTATGCAACACAGCCAGTTGGAGATATCCTATTACCTGGACCCATTTTTGAAATGATCATGGTTTCTTAATATAATGAAAAAAAAACCAAACAGGTGTGCAGTGGTGGATACCCATTTTACAGATTCAAAAAACAGTACATACAGAGTGGTTGTTCACGTTTTGGCGGAAAATAGTACTTGAAGGGCCTTCGCTGTGGGACAACTCCTACACAAGAAGTGGGTGTTACGACACCTGGGTAGTTTGTCTGTCATTGCACAAGCTGAAGTGTTGAGGCAAAGGTGTTTATCAATTACATTTCATATTAGTTTTGGTTCTCAATTAAGTAAATCTGAGATGACCCCATTATGTCAGTGAAGGCAATGCAGCTGAGATCCTGCAGTCATTGCCTGCCACTTCAGGGTTCAGATTTCAGCCTTCAGGGATGACTGGCACTTAATGTCCATTGGTCAGCTGTCATTTCCACATGTCTATCTGCTGCTCCTTCTCTTTAGCTCTCAATTGGAGCCCTAGACTCTGCAGAAAAGCTCTCCAGCTATGTTCTGTGCTTGCTTTGCCTCAAGACTGAAACCCAAAGACTCCCAGCACTGAAGCAGAAATTACCACTCTTTGAACTAAGAACTGAGTGCCCTTACAGTTCCTTACCTTCTGTGGTGGCGCGGTGGGAGGAAGGCTTGGTGTTACTGGTGATTGCTGAGACTCGTGCAGCTTCAGGCTGCCTCGCTGGAATGCAGGTCAGGGCCTTCAAGGAAGCCAGGTAAGTCCCAGTGCTTCCATCCTGGGATCTCAGATGCATGTGCAGCACCAAATGGTATTTCAGAAGGCCTGACGGAGGAGAAAAGACGTTCCTTATAGACATATTATAAAAGAGAAGTGAAATATCTTTAAAAAATCAAAGATAAAACTATGAAATATTATATCAGTAACAATGTGCATCTGGCCTTTAACTTACAAATCAATGCCATTTAAAACAAAATACTAGAAAATAACATATGTCCAAGTCTATAAAGTTTTCAATTCTTTATTAACACAGTGGGACCTCATTACGCAATGCAGCAAAACAAGGTACGTCACTCCCTGCCTCCCATTTGGATGCTAGTGAGGCAAAACGCTGAAGCTAGAAATTGGATCTTGGCAGCCAAATCAGGGTGATAAAGGTGTATCCTTCTTTAATTTTGCAACAGAGAGTAATATATAGCCAACAGAGTTGGTTGAAACATAAGCTGTAACTACCACAAAAAAAAATTCCTCTAAAATCTCAAATATTGCTGAAAAGCTCCTTGATATTATAATTTCAACATTTTTCTATAGACTAGAAATTATTTGCATAAGTACCCACTATACTTCAGTGGATTTGTAGTAGAGAAAAAGCAATCAGTAAGAGAACTGTCTGTGTTTTTGCAAATGGTTTGTTCTATTGCCCATGTTTTCCTTCTTTCTTACCGATTTTTAAATTCTCAAGTCCTTCTTTAGGTTTCCTTCCCTACTTACTTCTGTTTTTCCCTCCTTGCTCCTTTATTCTATCTGTATTTCCCTTCTCTCCTTTTTATCACTCACATAATAGAGAAGAGCAGATATTGCAAAGTAACACTACCATAAATGAGAAAAACTATGCTATCTGAGAAATGGAGCAAAGATTTGATCTTTCAGACTTTGGTAAGAATATTATGATATTAACATTGTTGCAGTCAAAGCAATTATTCAGGTTGTAAGATGAAGAACCATTGTTGGTAAGAGTTTTCACATGATTCTAATCTTTTGGAAAATCCAAGTCCTCTGGTGAAATCATCTCCCTTGTTTCACGGAAAAATTATCAGCACTTTCCCAATGAGAGAAAGACCTGAGGGCCTGGCCCAAAACGTCAGAAAAGTCTGTGGGAAAAGTAACAGGATGATCCTTAAGGATAAAATACATTTATTTTATCTCCATACTTAAAAGCTTGAATTTGTACCTCAAATTAGAGGCTGGTGATTGGTACATCCAATCAGAGATTCTGCACCGTGTTCTTTCTTAACTCTTTCTTGGATTTCCTTCAGATCTCTTAATCTCTTTAATCTCTGTTAATCTGAAATGCCTGACTCAGAATTCAGTCAATTTCAATGGAATTTCCAAGCATTTCGAGCTAAGCATATGTTTCTGTGCCAGTCTGTGCCTGGCACTCTGGCACTAAAATATCCAGAACAGAAGTAGGCAATAGAGTTTCAAAACAGCTGAATAACATTATTTTTATTTTTGTGGGTTTTAATATTCAAGTTTGATATTGCTACAAGAAGCTGCAATTCAACAGCTAATGCACTTGAGTTGGTATAATGCGTGGTTTGGAACATGCTAAATCTTTCTAAATGCATCTGTTGTAACTGAGGGAGCAGCACTGACTGAGGCTTCTACTATTTGATGATATTTTTTAGCTATAAGGATGGAGCTTTTCTCTGTCATTTAGCACTACTGAAGCATATATGTCATATTTTCCTTTGCCTCGTGAGCAATGCCTCAAGGATCCTCTGATTTTCACTGAAAATATTAAAACAAAAAGCTACATTTTAATAATGACTGGAGAAGTGTCTTTCTAAAGGATCTCATATTTTTTGATCTGAATAACCTAGATTTCTGCTATAGTCTGTTCCACATATTCCTTTTGTTTTTAAATAGAACTGTCGAAGATGAATAACTACCCATAAATATTTCCAGTTTATTTTTCCACAGGGCCACAATTTCACCTCAGTCTTTACATCAAGGTGTCACCAAGGCCAAGGGGAAGTTCCACATACAGAATATGTGGTAAATACGGCAGTTGTCTCTGAGGTAGTTTTGCATCCTGCCGTCTCCCTGCTGCTGCCATTTGGATGTGCTAACTTTTCCTGTGCAAAAGTCACCTGAGAAATACTCTGTGCCAGTTGATTTTTTTTCACATGCTTAAAAGAAAAGTCGAATAAATGGAACGGAAGGATTTAATAGATCAGTAGCTGTGGTAACTCCAGCAATTGCACTAGAGACAATAACAAGCATCACAGATTGAACATTCTACAGGAAACCAAAATCTGCCTCTTGATTTATTTAATTTTTAATTTTGATTTATTTTAATTTTTACTTTCGTTACAGAGGTGGTATATACTAACAGCTGGCTAGTATTAGTCATTAAGTGCATATTTACTGTGATTAAGTAACAACATTAATTTCTCTTAATACCACATGTTCAAGTTCAGTATCTCACAAAACATCTCACTTTTACTTTGCTTCATCATTTTAGTGAAAAAAAGCAGCCTGTGTTTTTAAAGACAATATAAATTCATGTATTTACCTAGCTTTCTCTGCTTTAAATGGGTATCTGCTGTATTTTCCAGAGGATTATTAGAAAGCAACTAAGCGATATACTCAACAGGGAAATTGGTATTGTAATGTATTCCTAGAGCATTCAGTCTCGCAAGATGCGCTGATAGCCTTTGGAACTGTGCTTTACAAAGGTAAGATTCACTGCTTTTGTGTACTCAAATTTTTTTAAAATAGCTGATTTTGAAAGGGATGGGCTGTGAATAGGCCAATCAGTGAAATAAAAAAACGAAGGTAGTAATTTACAGTGCACATGGCCAAATCAGCAGCTTAATTTATTTTAAACATGTTTTATAGCATAAACCATCTGGAAGCATTTAATCAAAAAGGGAGGTGGCTGCTGGTCCTGCCCAGGGAAGAGAACAATTGGGAAAGTAGCAGATTTCTCCTCTTCAGAGCTGCTTTCTCTGCCATGGGCTCTAGGTAAAGCAGAGTCAGTAGCTCCATGACGGCTGTGAAAATACGTCTTAGACCACCTGCTCTGGTTGAATACACCTCTTCAACCAATATATTTTTTTCCCCTCAGAAGAATTACAAGGAAATGACCTCGCTGCTGCAGGATAAACCATTTTCACTAATTAGAAGTTCCTGTTATTAGCTTCCCATGCATAGTATTTAACTTTTCCAGAATTTCAAATGACCTCAGTCCTGCGTTTACCATCACATCTGCACACCTACCTCCAAAGCCTCAAAATTAAAATAGCCAAGGCTGTATTTTCCTTCAAAATAAGAAAACAAACAAATCAGTATTTCTGTCACAGAACTGTTAGGTTTAATCCTATTCCTGCTATATCCAGAAACCTGCTATTGACTTCAATGGGAGTTGGCGTGAATACTTAACTATGAATAAATATGAAAGGTAGTTGTCAGTGATTTTCAGTGTGAAAATGATTTTGCAGACATTGTAAACAGAAATGGGAGCTGGCAAATATTCAGTCAGAAAACACTGCAATTGAAATCTACTAATGAAGCACGTTTTCTACAGACCTAGTTTTCAAACCATTCTCTGGGATCTATGGAGTTCAGAGAAACTTTTAGTACTCCATTATTTATGAAACTTGCTGTTCATTGCAATTTAAAGCTGTGAACACAAAGGGAATATTTAAGCATATGCATTGTCATAAGACACTACAATCAATGCTTTATATCACTCTACAATGCTCCAGTATGTTTGGGAAAACAATACAATAATGGTATTTATGCAAATCTGTGTGTTAGTTGCATAAACAGTTACACACATTCAGCTTCAATTAAATGAATACGTACATGTACAAGTCTCAGCAAGATATGCGTCTTAGAAGAAATAGAGGAATTATTTGAACATCTCTGAATATGCTTCACAGTTAATCCAGACCATGATTCTCAAATTAGAGGTTACTTCATGCATGAGAAATTTGGTTAAATAGTTTATTGTTTCCTTTACTATAGAAGACACAGCAATCCTGGCTAAGTCATGAATACTAGCTAAAGATTTCAGTAAAAAACATTGTGAGAGAAAAAGTTACTAGATTTCACTCTAATTACAGAATTACAATTATTTGTTACTTTCTTTGTTCCTTAAAAAAAATATGTTTTTGATCTATGAACTAAATAGAAAACAGATTTTTGAAGACAGACATTCGAAGTTAGAGGTCATCTTAAATGAGTAAAGTTATATGCATTGGTAAATTTGAGAGATTAAACTGTAAGTCAGTCTTTGGAAAGAATCAGTAAGCACAAAAATTGACAATTACTTTATATTCTAGAACCACAGCACTTCTCCTGTTGTGGATTCTAATTTATATTCCATTGGCTTCTAGCAAGACTTCAATTTTTATGCTTAACTCCTGGTAACTTATGAACACCTCATATCTTTAGGACAAATTTTAATTCTTGAAAAGGAGTTCTGAATCACAAATTTACTTCTTAGCTTTTCTCTTATGATTTTCCTGAAAGTATTGTAGTTTCATGGACTGCAAATGCAGATTAAATATTTTATTTAAAATATATTTCTTTAAAGTGTGAAAATAGTTTCCAGGCACTTTGGATTGGTTTTGGTTTTGCTTGTCTTCGCTGCAGTCTCTGCTGTTTTTCAATTTCTTCCTCATCTGGGTACCCGGATCACTTGAGGAATCATCAGATCTGTCAGTTCAATATCAGGATTTCTCTCTCAAAAAAAAAAAAGTCAATTTAAATAATGAGTTGTGGTTACATACAGCAGGTTGTTTCTAGTGTTTGTGAGGTATCTTTAGCTCTGTCCCACAAAAAATGCCCACGAGCAGTCAATCTCAAGAGCTCCCACAGCGTAAGAAGGCTGGGGTTTCAATTGGAAGTATCCCCAACCTAAGTTGCTTCGCTCGTGGTACAAGCCATGCCTTGCCCCAGGGCTGAGGGTGCAGGGATGAGCCACATCCAAGGGCTGCTGTTTCTGCCTGAATGCATGAGGGGGCAAGCAGGGAATCAGGTGCTATGAGGCTGCCTGCTGGGCTGGCTCTGGAGTGTTTTCACAGATAGACTTTGACTCACAGGAAGAGAATACTTTTCCCACGCTATCTTCTCAGCATGCCTCCCTGTTATTTGGTCCTAGCACAGGAAAAATATTTACCCTATGAAAGTACATGTGATACTTAAAATGACAAGTATATATTTTATAAGCAACATTTCAGAATCAGCCCTTCCTTTAGTTACATGCCAAAACATGGGTGCAGTAATTAGGGTTCCCCCTCTGCCGGTAATTGAAACCAGAGATGTGGCTGCAACATAACTTTCACATCTGGAGTCTGGGCTTCTCCCAGGGCTATATTTGGATCCAGGGATTTGCTTCAGACCATTAGAAGGCAATGAGTCAATCACAAAACCAGTATCAGAAATTCAGTGATACTAGCAGTTTTCTCTGTCTTCAAGAACACTGGTTTCTATGTCAAGCTGTTATTACAAAAATGCTAATAAAAAAGCATTTTTTTAAAAGCAGCAGAAATGTCTGTCTCATTATGACCTTAAAATGAGACATATTAGCAGTTTTGAAGTTTACTTATGTACTCTGGAAGCTTGTTTACTGCTGACTACAATAGGGACAAGATGGAAAAGGAGATGATAACTTATTTTCTTCTCAGAAAACAAACATAATTATTTTTTTTCATCTCCTGGTTTGGTAGCTGTCTAGTAGCACAGAGGCATTCAACGTGGAACACAGAGGAAACACTTGATTGTGGTTCTCTGTTTCTTAAAACACTTCATAAAGGAAAAAAGGTAGAAAGGCGAGGAAATTACACATTTTGTGAGGAGAAAGTCTTTCTTGTGAGCAAGGTTTAGATTTTTAGCTTGCCCTAAGCAGTCATATAGGACTGTCACTCGGATGAGTTACAACACTGAATTTGGATTTACTAAAATGCCCGGACAGTTAATAATTGATTGCTCTGACCTGTATTATTTTATCATAGCTGCTTTACCACCTTGTACTTAGCTTGGTAATCATTGTAATTGCACTAGACAGTTGAGTAAGTGCTGTAGTGTGCTATGATATTTTCTTCCCACCAAAAGTATGCTGTGACTTACAGAAAGGTATTGAGTCTACTTCTCTTAGAAATAGCCCCAAACAATGCTACGTCTGGCAGTAAGGAGCTTGGAACGGGGCTTGCACAGCACACAATGGCAATTAGTGCTTTGGAGAAAAAATGGTAAGACTAATCTAAAGGGCTCTGGGGTACAGACAGGTCAGAACTAGGGATGACTTGTCAGAAAGAAGGGTGGAAGTTTGGGGGAACAAGCAGAAAAGTTAATGCCTGGAAAAACATATTCTTTTTGAGATTGCTGAATCTAGTAATTTCTTGGATACCAGTAAATTATTGTGAAATCCACTGTCCAATGTCATGTCTCATGCTGATCTACAGAGAGGATGTTGTTGCCTCAAGTAGCACAAATCTGTGCCATGAAAGAGACTAGAATCTTGCTGGAAAAAAAAGGTACTAGTTTGTAGTGTAAGTAAAGCCCGTATCTACACAAGGGTGGTAATGATTTATCATTGAATGGCCACATCTATATTTGGGATTTCCTAAAGCTCAACTCCTTGTCTTCACAATTTTCTTTTTCTAGTTATGCTCTTTAAGCAGCTTGGTGTTGTGTTATGTTTGTGTTACTGCTGCAGATTTAGAATTCCTAAACCTACTGTGCACTTCACTTAGTATGCAAGTTACATATGTTTTAAACATTGTTCTTGTGCAATGACACAGTTATCCCCAGGTAGGTTAGAAAAGGTATTTACTGTGTTAATGACAGGACTAAATTACTGCAAAGGGGTAAATGAGGCATCCTCAAATTTCAGTTTGTGGGTTAGTGTCTGAGTGAAGAGGTGCAGGAAAAACAACTCACTCCTCTTCACAAGGTTGCATCTTTTCCAAGATGTCCTCTACCTAAGTCAACATTTGGCAGTTTTCTATTAGGTGTGACTCACCACCACTTAGAAATTTGTGAAAGAAATTTGCCTGCCTCCTCCAGTTACTTACATCTTGTGCTCTCCAAATCAAGCAATACTCAAACAAATTAATTCTTTGAAGGTGTGTGCACTCTGAACAGGTTTAAGTTAACAATGAAGCAGCCAAAGAAAGCCTTTGCACAGGATTTAATAAGGCTCTGACTTCCTAAAATATTAGCTTATATATTGATGTGGACTTGAGCAATTTTCTCTGAGTATTTTAGAAGCCTCCTTAAAATCCTTGGAAAGGGACAAATCACCAGGGCTTTGCTTCTGTTGCTACACACGGCACTTGAAGTAGAAAAAGTAAAGCGCAGATACTGCACTTCACATTAATAAGACAAAATGACAGGATTTAGGTATTTTTCCTGTGTTTGTCTGCTGACAGGTACAACAGCTGAATCCACAATGAGCTGGTACTAATAGGGTGATGGGTACTAACCTGTCTTGCTGGAAGCTGATTGTGTTTTGCCTGGGTGTAAAAGTAACAGTTCCTGCCTTGCTCTGTGCAGAGGCTGACTCGCTGACAAGGGGCAAAAGGCAGTGATTTCTGAATCCCACTGAGATTCGAGCTGAGTGGGATTTTCAAGCCTCTGTTTTTCATAGAGGCGAGACAGAAATTCACAGCTGCTGCTGTTGAGGCAATGGCTCCCGAACCACGCTGAGCTCCTGCAAGTGCTGCAATCACTTGTGCTGGAGAAAGTTAAATCCAGTCAGTGCCATCTTCTGACTGTGCAAAACAAACTAACTTTTTTGTTAATTCTTCCTCAACATGCAGCAGTTCACATAACAAAGTGATATGTATGATTTAAAATAAAAAGTGACATTATAGCATAATACCATTTTCTGTCCTACTCTGAGCAAAGGACTTGGCTTGATTAAAAAAAAGTATTTAATATTGCTTCTAATTTTTGTGCCATGTCCACAAGCTAAAATTACAAACCACCTTTAGCTACTGTTAGCAAGTGGTATTGCTGAATTCTTATAAATGGCCATGTTAATATCAGGGGCTTTTACTGTATGATTGATTCACTGCGCTATATTTCATGGCATTGACAAGGAAATGTTTTAGCAAAGGAAAATATTCAGAAGCAACTAGTACAAATAAGTATGCAGGAAGGCATTTTGGCTGTAAGACAAGTGTAGATGTAAATATACAATGAAATGTTTGCACAAAGCATTTTGAGCACTGTTAATTATTCTGCTGCTATGACTATACTACGTAAAGTCATCTTAATTTTTCTGAGTGGCACAGTGCCATGTTGCATTCAGCCAGACACTGAATAAATTGGTTGCTTGTAGTTTGATCTCGCAGAAGATTATTTAATTTTAATTTTCAATTTTCTTCCCAAGGTAAATATGACAGCAATTAATATGGCAGAGATGGAGAACTCACATTAAACGCTGCTGCTCCCCTGGGATGAGCTCTCTCAAAGCATGTTTGGAAAGGAATTAAAACCAGAAACTTTTCCCACGTTTCCTCATGTTTCTTATTTTTTTGTTATGGTCAGAAAATGTCTTTAAACATTGTGAACAATGGGAGGGCTGGTGTTCCTCATTCTTGAAACACATCTGGAAATGTTTGACCTAACCTGCATTGCGTGCCATCATCTTTCTCATACAAGTCCATTATACTGCTGAAATTCTTTCTGTAAACTCTACACTGGCATTATCTTTCCCCTGTCAGATGTTTAAAACCACTGTCTAATTACCCTTTGAGAGAGACATGTTTTCTATAAAACAATAGACTTTTTTTTTTCTGAATTTTAGTTATATTAGTGCAAAATGCACTTAGGATACCACATGCAAACTTGATGTTTTAATATAGGAAGACCTAGTATATGCATGTTTTTTTTCAGTATTTGAATTCCCTGAAGTGTCATGGAATTAAGTTTTCCACTTCATTTCTTTAAAGACGTGATTTAGGGGGTCTTCTCATTACAGAGGTTAGGAGGAGTCTTGAATTGGTCATTGCTTGAAAATTGTTGTGCCTATTGATACTGGTTTTGAGCTGGGATATATGTTATAAAAGGACCATTCCATTTGTTTCTGGGAAAAAAAGAACTTCAGGATACTTAGAAAATATTTCTGCAGGAAGCTTTCTTTAAGAACTGTGTCATAATAATTTAGAGACCTGTACATTATTGATACTGGTTTTGTATAACAGTATTATTACTAGAAACATCACGGATCTCCACTTTCTTCTAAATCAATGATGATTTTGTTGTAAATAGCCATTGCCAGGAGCCCACAGTCATGTTCAGAGCAAGGGCATGATTCCAGTCCCCACCAGAGCAGGAAGAGGCTGAATGTAGGTGTCCTGCAGCACAAAGGATGGCATTGCAAAAAGAAGCTGAAGACACAGTAGCTGCATGTCCAGCAGCTTTTTTGACTCTTGGACCTTCACATCAAAGCCCATTTTGCCCCTGAATAAGTCCTGGCCCATGACCATCTTCTAGGACCTCTCCTTAGGACTTGGCAGCTTCTAGACACTTCAGGTTTTCCCAGTGTAAAATAATGGCATCACTTCCTTCACAGAGCTGATTCCACCTGCCTGGCTATTTCTCCTACCATATCAAGTGTAATTTAATTAAAATGCAATATGCTACCAAAGAAGTGAACCTTCAAATAATTCCAGATTATTATCTTCTAGAAAGAGAGAAATAGTTTCACCTGCAGGAAAAAAACCCAAACTATCAAAACAATTGGTAATGGCTGAAGGTCCTTCACTTCTTGTGTTCTTAGTTAGTGCAAATGCAGTAAATATTTGTTGGTATCTAATTCAGTCTTACATTGTTCACAAAGAGGGAAACTTTTTTTTTTTTTAAAAAATAGCAGCACATAAAGGAAGTATTATATTTACCAGGAGATGTTTAAAATGTTTTATTATACATTTTTTCCACAAAAATATATTTCAGGTTTTTTTTTTTTCCCATATTGCTGGTATACTTGATTTTTAAAATTTTAGTAGTGTTATTTTATAAATTCAAGATTCATCTTCAAATTTAGGGCCCAAATTCATCAAAGCACATGAGTGTACATGTAAGATCCATCAAAGCCATATTTTTTTTTATGCTTTTATAATGGTGCATTATTTATCTTAGTCTTTATGTTAGCATTTTTCTTAATAGTTTATTTTAGTACACAGATCAGTCTAACTAAAGAAAAGGTAGTTCTTTTCTGGTTTGTTTTTTTTTTTGGTAAAGTAATATACGGTTATATAATGGCTCCTGAATAAAAATATATTTACATATATATAAGAGTGCCTACATTATAAAGAAAAGTATTGTGTATATGTATGTATTGAGAGTGTGATTCTTGCTTGAAATTCTTCACTGTCTCATTTGCTACAACATTATTTAGCAATAAAAGCATTACTGATATCTATGTAGTAGAAACAAATGAGTTTCTATGTAAAAACTGAAATCAGAAATATACAATGTTATATAAACATTCTTCAGCTGCTTGTTCTTAGCATTGTGTTTATTGATTCTTAAAATAATACTTTAATAATTTTGATAGATGGCCCCTGGAAGCTGGCCTGACACCATCAGAATTACGGCATACATTAAAAGGGTCTTTTTCTGCCAGATAGGATTTTTTAGCAGCAGGTCCAGCCAGAGTAGCTTCGGCCTGTTTCTCCTCTTATCTGTGCCACTCATGCTGGGTCTGCAGCGCTCCTCTGCTATGCCATTCATTCCAGCTGTTTCAAAAGAAGAAGAACCTTTATTGGGGAATTACTTATTTTTAACCCTGGAACAGTTGGTGTGTGGCCATGAAAACCCTTTGTATCTCAGGGGCAGAAATAAGCAGTGTGGTGCACAGGCTGATCAAGGCCATAGTGCATCTGAAAGAAATAGTTACTGTACTGCATCTCCAGAGAGATAAATGTAATACTTCAGCTACTTCGAGAGTCTCCAAAAGCTCTCAAAGATTACCTTGTTAGAGTATTATATGAGAATGAGAGGATCAGATTCAGTCAATACAAAATGAAGCCCTTAAGGGAAGAGCCTGTTTCAGATTAAGTCTTACTGAAATAAATGTAACAAACAAGGAACAATTATTAAAATAAAAAGTTCAGCCCCTTTTTTTAATGGGATGTTTGAAAGAGATCACCTTCAAAAGCATAAAAATCCCTTGGTGTTCCCAAGCAACTACATCAGTTATGTGGTCAAATTCCCATGATGTTAGTTGTCACCAGTCAGTGGCTTCAACACGAGGAGCCAACCGCTAGTCTTGGATGGTTTGCTGTTACAGAAATCCAAGTACCAACTTCAGTCATACATTTCTCTATTACAAAAAGAATATCTTGGGCATCAAGTAAATTGAGATGTACATATCCATAACAAATCAGTTTCATTGTGCTGTATGAGGTCGTTTTTAATAGCTGCTTATGAAGAAAAAAAAATAAAGGTTTTCTCATTAGAATTCTACTCTCTACTCTTTCAAAAACTTTGTTCATCAATGTGACCAAAGACATATCTCATAAAATAACTCCTCTGCCTTAATCACTAGAGCCCCCATTCAGCCAAGAACTTAACCATGCACGTAACTTTAATTACCTGAAGCACTGAAGTCAGTAGGGATTACATGCTTAAAATGGCACACGAGCTTAAGTGCATTCCTGAGCAAGGTCCTAGAAAAGCCATTATTTTAATGCACATATGATAAAACTGTTACATCACAGGGAGTTAAAAGAGAAAATAAATATTTTTAATATTTTTTTTATTCTTCTTGTTTTGTAGGGGCACTCATTTGTTTCTGTGGTGATTTATAGCTACCAATAATCTTCAACAGTGGCTGCCTTATCTACTATTCTGGAATCTTCTGCTCTTGCTAGTAAACAGAAGAGAACTGTTAAACACAAAGTACTCATAATCTCAAGAGAGAGACTTCGTACAGTATGTTCTGTACAAAACTGAAAGACTTGAAGATCACAGGGGAATGTCCTTTCTCCTTACTGACTCAAAGTCACATTACCGATGAACATGACAAGGACTCCACAGAAAACAGCTCTAAGGCAGCTTTGCCCATCTGCAAAGAAGTCCATGAAAAAGATGCTCAAGGAAACCTTCCACAAAGGAAAACAAGTAGAAGTAGAGTGTACCTGCACACATTAACTGAAAGCATCTGCAAACTAATCTTTCCTGAGGTAACTAGTTACTGTGTAATAATAGTAGTTTAATATCATTTAATTATAAATATTAAAAAAGCATTTTATGCAATCCTTTAGATGTAAGCCTTTGGAAAGTTGTTTGACTCCAAAGTTTGTGTTCTTATGTAGTTCTGCATAGTTAAAATCCTCATTTCATCCTCTTCCGTTCCTTCTGGATACAATTTTTCAAAATCAGTTTGGTATACTTTCACACCATCCTTTCCACTGTATTTCCATATATTATTGTCTTGTATTTGCAACCTTCCACTGATCATTTACATTGTTCCTTTTAAGTCCATGTATTTCTGAAACTTTTTTTTTAGATAGAGATACAGATAGAGAAACTCTGCCTCATTACCTAATTACATAAATTATGTGGTCACCTCATCAATTCACCTAACTGAATCCATACTGCTATATACATTAGTCATTATCACACACACAAAAAAAAAAAGAAATAGCTGTTTTCACCTGTTCTAATGCTAATCTCCTGCCATACTTTTTAAAAAAACATTACTGTCTGTGTTAACACAGAAGTATTTTTATATCTCTGCTCAACTCAACTGAAATTAGGTACAGTGCATGCAGGGTGGTTTGCTTGAGTGGAGATGAATATCATGGCTTAACTCTGTAAAAAAACCATGAAAAATATAGCTCCATAACATTCAACAGATGGGCTTGCCTCAATTCTGTGGGAAGTGTGAAGGACTGACTGGTATATATTGGGACAAATGGCCAATCATGTATACTAATTGATTACAATTTTGATACTTGACATGCAGTGTACCTTACTCAGAGTGCTGGAGTTGTTTAAATCTATTTGCAGATCTGTTTCCTTAACTTTTCATCTATTAGCCTTTTGTTAAAACTCTATGTTATCAATTTCTGATAGACGCCTTTCTACCTCTGCTGCACTTACACATAAGAAATTCACTCCTTTAAACTGATCTTTAAACATACAAAGGAAAGGACTTTTAACTCAAGAATGAACTGGCAAAGCACCCTTTCTATGGTGTCACAATTGCTGTATTGCTTTTCTAGTATATAGTTGTTCGCAGGATCATTAATGAAATAATGGAGGTTTTTTTCTCAAAAGAGTGGTATAAATGTGTGCACCTGCCTATTATATAATCATGATAGTCTACTTCATCAGCTGGGACAAAAGGTTGGTGAAGTCAAGGATATTATGACCAGGAGCTACTTATGTTCAAGGTTATTGTGACTGCTATTTACAGTTACTCAAGTCATATTCCTTGGAACTTTGGCAAGTATAGTAGTTGGTTCTAATGCTGATTTGGGGTCAAGACCTAAGCATCTTCCCAATCCCAGTTCTCCATAGAAGGTTTTTGCTTGTTTAAAAACATATTTTTCATTGCTTAGATACTTTACAGTGCCTTACTTAACAATCAGTCACTAATACCATCATCTTTCCAATTGGAAACTCCGAAACAGGGGGCTCATCATGACCCCAATTGATTAATGTAGTCCTCATGAAAACAATGAGTTGTGCATGGAAGCACGGGACATAGTGAATCCAGAACAAATGTTGATTAAATTTAAGACATAATATTTCATTTGCTTCTTTAGGTGTTTACAGAAATATAAAAACATTTCTGGAAGATAAATAATGAATTGGATGGCATTCCATTTACTGTTTACTCTTTATGCACAACTGTAATTTACATTAGGCTCATATAAATGCTAGAACAGTTGTTTGGTTTAGATTATGCTAGGAAAAAGTCTCCAGAATATATTGCCTTTCTTTAATATGATATTTTTCTCATGTGTACTTTTGTGTATAAAAAAAGTACAAGTTGCAGTAGAAAACACTAGTTTCTTCAGGAAATGAGAACCAAAGAAAAACCAGAGCACAGCAAGCCTCACAGCCAAATTCTATCAGGGTTTCTATGACACTTTCCTGATGGGAATTTTGGGTTTCGAATGATCAGAGACTACATATAGCTTTACTTTGAAATATGCATTTTTGGGAAGTTTGTATCTGTTCCAATCAGGAACTACAGAAAGGATAGAGAACCATGGGATCAACATAAATTAAGGTAAATCTTCATGATATGCCACAGGGTCTTTTATTACGGAATCCTTTTACAAAGGTTATATACAGTGACTAGATTTTCATCTGGAGGATATTTGGGTTTGTGGCATACATAGCCAAAATTCTTCCTTTCCTACAAATATAAAATAAATGGTTCTAACATTGTTGTGAAATGCTGTAGTCTTGAAAACAGAAAAGAAGGTAATTCAAAACACAGAATGCTATCTTGATATTTTATAGCTGCATTTGAAACTGTTACCTTTTGCAATTTCAATCTTGACACTTTTGAAAATTACCCTGAAAAAAAATCTAACTCTATCTATTCCAAGAAAAGTTAGTAGCTAGAAGAGCCACATTTTAATATTTTACTATGGGCATAATGAAGAATATAACTGGCTTTTTCTGTTAGGATAATATATTTTAAACTGAAAAGATTTCTTTCTACATTTGGCAACCACAGTAGGGTGTTTTTTGGGGGGTATGTGTAATAACAGAAAGTTGGGTTAGTTATACTTATTTGTTACCAGCATTGTCTTTATTGCCATCCGACAACTTGGAGGTAAAGCACATCACTATATTTATAGTGCACAATCATTAGAGCACGTGAGCTGAGGGGCTTAATTATAGTGGTATTGGAGCTGAAGACATCAATATAAATTAACCCCCCCCAGGAAATGACATGTTGTTTCTAACATCTATACCATCTTGAAAAAAGGTGTTAGTACCAAGGACAGCAAAGCTATTCTTCTCACTATAAAAATAATATTCTTATGATTAAATTTTCAGCAATGACATTTTAATCAACATACTTTTTTTTTTTCTTCTAGTTTGAAAGGCTAAATCTTGCACTTCAAAGAACACTTGCAAAACACAGAATAAAAGAAACCAGGTATATATGTGTAATGGGTTTACCACTATCGTCACAGCAAAAATGTTTTGCAGAAAGTTCATAAGGACTGGGGTGGTGAGCAGAAATCAGGACTCCTGGAATCTCTTTTCAATTATTGTGTCAAATTGGTGCATGTAAAATTTTATGTAATGTAAGTTAATAACAATTTATTTTATTCTAAACTATTCACAAATATTTAAATCACTCACAGACTTGACTTAATGGGCAAATTTAGCCATTTGTGCAGAGAAACAGGCAACGGCTTTGTTTAAAATGAGCATGTGTTTTGGAGGAACTCAGAGACTATTTCAGGCGTAGATGGAAAGGTAGACATGGTTGTATATGGATCTACCCCAGTCTTTCTGTGATCCCAACTAGTATAACACAAGAAATATTGGCTTCTGATACAGTGAACAACCATATGCCACAGATACTGACATACATGTTTTCACTGGACTCACTCGACTTCTGCTTTCTGTTTCTAAGGAACTCAGCTTAATTTTCATCACTCCCTAATTAATCATTTGAGCTTTGTAAGGAGTGAGAATTTCTTAGCATGTCATTATACATTGAGGATTCAATTTATTGAAAGCATCATAAAATAGGGCACTTACTTTAAATCTCCTTTCAAAAGTGGAGAAAAATAATGAAGTTGGAAACTACGCTGTTGCTCACCTTGATAAGAATAAATAAGTACAATGTATCTTTTAAATTATACTTGATATTTTTAAAGCACTTTACATGCGTTGACTGAATCAAAGATAGCTATCAGATGTACATTGCATTTGCTGACTGGCTTATTGATATGGATATTTTTCCTATCTTTTATTATGTGCTGCTTCCTGGAGTATTAGTTTGAAACAAAAAATTATTATGGTATTCTGAATGATGTAGTAATGCAAATGTAAAACTGATCTAAATGTCTTTGTTGCTTTTGCATATAAATATATCTAAGATATTTCAAGTGGATAAATTCAGGAAACATGTATCAAAAGCTTATTGCCTATATGGAGGTTAATATAAGCTACATGTCTTCCTCATCATGTTGAGTCTGACATTGAGGTAGGCATTTATTGACCTCAGAGAACTCAGAGCCTGCAGTTTTGTGTCATTACTACCTGGATTACTACCAATGAACAAGTAACGTTGAAGTTAATAGTTGTTATTAGTATTTCCTGCCAGAAGAGAAATACCTTCTCACCTCTTTTGAATTTAATGCAATGAAGTTCCAATAAATGCTTGAATCTAAATTCAAATTATATACACTAAAAAATACAGTTATGGCTTCAGGCAAGAGCCCAAATCAAACAAAAAACCAGGACTGTTGCAACCTAAAAGTTTTTAATCAATGACAGTCTAGAACATTTGGCCTCAATCCATAATCTGAGCTCAGACCACTAAAAGTTGAATTTATCACAGATGCACAGGATAATCTAAAGATCCTACCAAGAGCCTATTTTAAATTAATGAAAAACGGCCTATTTGATCAAAAAACTTGGTCTGTAGACATTAAAGACATGGTAGGTAACTTCTGTTACTTACAATTCTTACCATGTTTATTTTGACATTTTGGGGGGTTACTTATATTTTTATGATCTTTACAGAAAAACTGGGGATAGAGAAGATTTTGAAAAAATAATCAGTGATCATGCTAATGCAGCAGGTAATGTAAGCTTGTTTCATAATAGATATATATATGTAAGAACATAGATATTATATATGTTATATACATAAAATAATATATGTATATATAAATTAGTCTTGTTACTAAGAAATAATTTCCTCCAGCCCCTCCAAGGGCTGCAGGGATGCTGACAACACAGAGCCTAAGCTGTGATCTCTGCAACTAACAGTTCAGAGTGTCAAAATTTGAGCTAAAAAGACAAGTTTCTCAAGTTCAAGCTGCCATAGAATCATTCACCCCTAAGATCCAACATCTAGAGGGAGTTTTAACATACATTCAGTAATAATTTGCAGTTTTATACTCATGAAAAACTGTTTGATCCTTTTCATCTTCCGTAGTCTGTAGTCTGTCGGAAGAGAACTGCTGTGATTTGCAATACAGAACTCTCTGGCTACATCTGTAATAGTAAATTAATGTTTCCAGAAACTGAAATGTGTTCTTCTGTATACTTAAACTGTTAAGCTGGTCCTGGCACACAGTTGGTCTGTGACAGATAACACTTTTCTAAATGATTCCCAGTAACAGTTGGGGAGCTGGAACATTCCCAACAGTCAGCCTGCATGTGGCTATCTTGTTATTTACTAGCAAAGATGTGAGCTGTTGTATGCCAATTGGCATCAGTGCCCTGGAATATTCCTAGGGTCATTTAATTTATTGGATCAGGCATAGTACTTACATCTGTACGTGTGCACAGATGCTATGTTATTCTAACTTTTTATTGCCATTTCTTATTTTATTTCTTTATATCAAGCTAAGGGAATTGGGTTAAATCCTGTGCCAAAACACACATTGATTCTGTCTACATCTCCACAAAGAACACTGAGTCTTGGATCTTTCCAAACTACCACCTATTATCTCCTGGTTTTCCAGGCACTGCAAGTATGTCTTTGGTTACAGCAGGACTCCTAAATGAAAGGGCCCTCAGGTGTCAGTGCTGGATCAGGGAAGGATATTGCTAATTTGATTTGGTCTAGCATTAAAAAAAGTTGAGGGTAGCCTGAGATTCAGTATGAATGCAGTTCTGACTAAAATGTGGTTCCATGCAGGTGTTCCCGTGGAGCCTCTACGGGAATCTCTTGGTGAAGAGCTATTCAAAATATGCTATGAAGAAGATGAACACATATTAGGGGTTATTGGAGGAACCCTTAAGGACTTCTTGAACAGTTTCACTACTCTGCTGAAGCAGAGTGGCCACAGCCAAGAAGCAGGAAAAAAGGACAGACTTGAAGATGCTTCCATATTATGTCTGGAGAAAGATCAAGACTTCTTAAATGTGTATTATTTCTTTCCTAAGAAAATCACAAGTCTTATTCTATCTGGTATTATTAAAGCAGCAGCTCATATTTTATATGAAACTGAGGTGGAAGTGATGCTCATGCCTCCTTGTTTCCATAATGACTGCACTGAGTTTGCTAATCAGCCTTTCTTGTTGTACTCTATACAAGTCAAAAGTGCAAAACCTTCCTTATCTCCTTGTAAACCACAGTCTTCACTTGTGATTCCTGCCTCTGTGTTCTGTAAGACTTTCCCATTTCATTTCATGTTTGACAAGGATATGTCAGTTCTTCAAATTGGAAATGGGATAAGAAGACTTTTGACCAGGAGAGAATTTCAAGCTAAGCCAAATTTTGAAGAGTATTTTGAAATTCTTACCCCCAAAGTAAGCTGCACTTTTAGTGGAATAATGACAATGCTAAACATGCAGTTTACTGTACGAGTCAGAAGATGGGATAATACTGATATGAAATCATCCATGGTAAGAGACTTTTTATAGCCACTACTTCTGTGAAGAATTTGTTTTCTTTAGGTAGAGTTACAATAGTCAGAAAACCTGGTGCACTTTGCATTGTCTACCTCTCAACATCTAATACCACTGAAAAATAAAGATTAATTGAGGGCACCCTAATATCATTCAGATTCTGAAGCCAATATTCAGCCAAAACTCTGCTTTAGGAATTTTATGTAAGTAAAATCTAATTGTTAACTTGATCTTATTAAAAAAAATAAAATATTGAGAGAATCTCAGTAAATTGAAATGAAGCCAATGACATATCATGCTCCTGAGGGCACCTCCAACACAAAGGCAGTGGCAGGGAGAGTTTTACCAAAGTGCCCCTCAATCATCTGGAAACAACAGCTGTAGGATTTGGGGAAAGAAGTAGACATTTCCTGTGCTTATTCAGCCTTTGGTATCTTTAGTATTTTGGTATCTTTGATATTCTCGTATTTTCACCTGATGTAATTGCCAAAGGTCCCACTTAGTTTCAGTTGATGGGATTACTTACTATCTTTGCTGAAGCTGGGTCTGTGGCAAATGACCTGGGGCAGTAAAAACACTGAATATTCAATGACTGCTTTTATTCACCACTGGCCCCAGCTGACTTCCAGCTTATATACACCTGAGGCACCCCAGGATGAATTACCAGTTCAGACTAAACACTCCAAGAACATAAATAAAGAACGGTAATAAAGGTTTCACCCAGTTATTATTGAGGTGGGAAAAAAAACATATAACTAATTAGCTACTTCATCTCAAATCCATTTCTGTACAAGGCAAATTTAATGATTACAAGGGGTAGTAGACTCTGCTTTGCTATTGCATCTGCTTACGTATGCAAATTTATATTAGCGATTAGCAGGTTTTCTTCTAAAAATGATGTGTTAAAGCAATGATAAGTGGAGGTCTGCAGCACCTTGCACATTACACAAATGAATACAGAAGGGACACAAAAACGCTTCACTTTTTTAGATTAAAATGGGATATTTCTGCCATATATTCCTTTAATTTTAAATTACAGTGAGCACTGAACAACCTATAATAAAACTGAAGCAGATTTTCTCACTTTATCTTTCAAATAAAGTGGTACATGAACTAAATACTAGAGTTATTAGCAGAAATTTATAGCCAACTATAGTCAGAAACATTTTATCAATAGATGAAAATACACAAAATTATTCTTTTTGGTTTTCTTCCTAAGCTAAAACTGGTACTGATACTCAAGCATAATTAGGTGTTTATCTGTAAGTTGTGGTCTAACTTTTTATCAGAAGCTGAAGCAAAATAAACTTACTTGATGGCTCTATGATTCAGCATTATCCTTAAGCAACTAAATGAAAATGTGAGGACTATGGACCAGTCTGATTTTCCTACGTTTCAGCAAAATGTAATTGCCTCTAAACCTCTTGCTTCTAAACATTGCTGTGCATGTTTAATGAATTCTTATTTCCTTAACTGTTTCAGGTAATGGATCTTAAGGGCCAAATGATCTATATTTTTGAATCCAGTGCCATCCTATTCTTGGGATCTCCTTGTGTGGATAGACTAGAAGATTTTACAGGACGTGGATTGTACCTCTCAGATATTCCCATTCACAATGCACTGAGAGATGTTGTTCTGATAGGAGAGCAGGCCAGAGCTCAGGATGGACTAAAGAAGAGGTTAGGAAAGCTAAAAGCAACCCTTGAGCAGGCCCATCAAGCACTTGAAGAAGAAAAGAAGAAGACTGTAGATCTTCTGTTTTCAATTTTTCCTGGAGAGGTTGCTCAGCAGCTGTGGCAGGGACAAGTTGTGCAAGCCAAGAAATTTAATAATGTCACAATGCTTTTCTCTGACATTGTTGGATTCACTGCCATTTGTTCCCAGTGTTCACCTATGCAGGTTATCACCATGCTTAATGAGCTTTATACTCGCTTTGATTACCAATGTGGAGAACTAGATGTCTACAAGGTACACAACTTACTGCATTTCTGTGGGTTTTTGGGGGAAGAAAATGAAGACTAAGAGGGACAAAGGATAATAGAAGTGCAGAAAATTATTTTGCCCTAAAACTTCATTTTAAGAAAGATGTATTAAGATAAATCACAAAATCAACAAACAAAAAACCCAACAGAATCAGGTGTTCACACAGCCAACACAGAAACCCATAAAAACTTAAGAGTTAATTTTAAAAATTAATTTCAATGACAGTGATGTGAATCTGGAGTGAATAAGTGTTTAATGTAGATTAAGAATGTAGAGCAAGGAAAAGTATTTCAGCATTATGCCGAGCAATAAATACAAGCTGTGCAATTTTTCCTTTTGAATGCAATTGCAGGGTTTGCCCAGGACTTAAATAATTTAACATGACAAATAAGACTCAGTCAATAAGGAGGTACAATTCCTACTGAAGCCTACTGAGGCTATTCTTTTATATGTCAAACAGTGGAACTAAGGAACAAATATGCCTCTTTTTAGGTTGAGACTATTGGAGATGCCTACTGTGTCGCTGGAGGTTTACACAAAGAAAGTGAAACACACGCTGTTCAAATAGCATTGATGGCCCTGAAGATGATGGAGCTGTCAGATGAGGTGGTGTCTCCCCATGGAGAGCCTATCAAGGTCATATATTTCATTGTATTTTATATGCTTAAAACGGGCAGGTTTTTTGTTTAGTTGCTTTTGCACGTCTCCAAAAAAAGAACATAGAAAGCAGTACCAGCTAAGCAAAACTCAAACACCTGAGTATAAGTTACAAAGAAGAGGTATCAAAATGTTTCAACTGCTGTATAATTTGATTAATTATCAAAATTCTGTACTCTGGGATCAGGATTTACTCTATGTGTGGCCTTGTCAATGGAGTTCAGTTGGAACTATAGCATGGACATACTGTCTTTGCTATTCCCCAAGACTTGTCTGCTGATCTTAACATCAAAGCAAGTACTATTCACTAACTGTCACCAATTTAACAACACTGTGTCATGTAATTCCCGTCAGGAAAGTATCCAAGTATCCTGCTGACATTTCTAGATCAATTTACTACCACAGAGACCAGTGTTATCACAGTGATATCAGATAAAGGATTACTTACTATAAATGCAAAGCAGGGTAAACTTCAGCTAGTTTCCTCGCAATGAGCACTAATGACCAGAACACAGACATTTTAAGGAGGCTGTACTAACACAACTTATATTAGTTACTCATTCTTTCTTTTTTTTTCAATAGAGGAAGAATTTATAAAACTGACTTTAACCAGTTTATTTTACCTACTAATACTGTTTTCTCTCTTTTATTTAAAGATGCGCATTGGCCTTCACTCTGGATCTGTCTTTGCTGGAGTTGTTGGGGTTAAAATGCCTCGCTATTGCCTTTTTGGAAATAATGTAACCCTTGCCAATAAGTTTGAATCTTGCAGTATACCTAGAAAAATAAATGTCAGCCCAACAACTTACAGGTATAGTGCTTCATATCTGTACAATATCCACCTGAAGTAGTTAATTGCAACAGCTCATTATCTTCCTTTCCCACTGAAGTACTGCTGTTTGTTTTCCTTTTTCTCTCTCTCTGACTGCTCGTGAATGCACCATGGTTATTTTTAGTCAGAGTGCAACCAGCAGCAGCAAGAAAAAGGGTGAAACAGAACAGCTGATATTTATTTTTCAGATGTCACATTTAAAATAAATGGACTGTCTGGGCCAATTTTGCTTCTTACTCTGCAGCTGTATACCTTTTGCCTTTTTTTGTGTTTTTTTTCTTCTCTCATATAGATGGCTCCTCTTTGAGCTATGAGACTTTCAGTGTCTGCAGGTGATCTTGAAAATAACAACTGAACTGAAGAATTGTTAAACACCACCCTACGCATCTTCATTCTCTTTTGGTTAGGGAAGATGAATGAATAGAATGCAATGAATCAACCATGCCAGTGTTTAGTTTATACAGGTCTTGGTCCCAAATCGGTTTAAACCTTTTAGTATGGAACTTAGGCTGTACGCTGAGCGTAGCCACATTTGTTGTAATGTGTACTACATGATTATGCAGACAGCTAGCAGTGGTCTTCTACATCTTCCATGCGAAAAACAGCATCTCTCCTTTGTCCTCCCAGCCTAATACTCTCTTTGTATTATCTGTTTAATTGTACTTAAAGATCACCTTGCAACATGTTTGTGACCAAGCAATAATGTCTTATAGGTGCCAGGCAGAATAATAGGAAACTGTTTTGAATTTGATGGAAACAACAGTCTATATCTGAAGTGCAGATCCAGGTCTGAGTGTTATGCCACTGAGCTGATAGAGATGATTGCTTCTTCCAGAGTGCCCAAAAGTTTTGTGAGAATGAACTGCAGAGAGTGAATCTGCCAGTAGAAAGTGATATGGCTGGCTGGGTAAAATAACCAGAAATATGGATGTAATTTATTTTTTCCTTTTAAGAAAGCTCTGATACCCTCACTGTAGCCTGGACAGTCCATTATGCCTACTCAGCATCTACCCACTGCCATGTACGTGATAACACCTTGTGGCAAGGTCCTGTGGCCAATGCCAGACAGAGAGATAGCATTAGCATTGGCAGTGCTTATGCATGTCAGAAGAACAGTGCTGGCCAACAGCGATTTTTTTGTCATCTCCCTTATGGAGAATAATTTTGAATGATACTTGCTACTGTCTTTTCTTAAAACCATTGGGCACTTTGTCACCACAAGACTTGCCTATAACTTGTGGCATAAGTAGGTTTCTGCACAGCTATTTATTCATCTCAAGAAAATATTTGAAATGGGTATACTGCTGAAACAAAGAGAGAATTAACTCTCCAAGTGCCCAGAAAAAAGGCAATTTGGTTAAAGGGTAAACTATTATTACTGTTGTGGTATGGTTTGTGCCCCTGAGTGAATGATGTGTTAACTCCTTTTTTTTTTTTTTTTGAGTGTTTTTTTTTTTCTTTCTGATTCATACACCCATTCTAAACACATGTTGATTACAGTATGATATCTTGCTCAACTCCTGTATATTGCAATAATTGTTTGGAAGTTTAGATACCAGTCTTCAGTATTTACCCCTACAGATTAGCAATCTGTGTTTCAGATTTAGTGGTTTTAGTGGACCCATGTGTGAAAAAGCAAAATTGTTAGAATCAGTAAGAGGATCTGAATAGTTTAGTTAATAAGCTTTTCAGCTTTCATTTCCTTAGTTGAAAAATTAATTATGGTGCCAGTTTCATGTGCAAATCTGAGCTAGCTTTCAATACTAAATAGTTTTTGAAAATACTTACAACAAACATAGCACCTACATATAAAATATTGACAAGATGAAAAAAGAGATACTCTTGTTTGGGCTGGCACACAAGTTAATATGTTATCAAGGTTAGCAAATAAACAGTACTTTTTATATTTTCAGGAAATAACATATAAATGTTAAATTAGATTCCGCCCTGCTACATTCTGCCTTGCCATACATGAAGAATTATTGAATGTCTGAACTTGTAAAAACAAGTAGTGAGTGATTATTTTTTAATCAAGATAATTCATTTTTGTTCTAGGTTGTTAAAGGAATATCCAGGTTTTGTGTTCACACCTCGCTCAAGAGAAGAGCTTCCACCAAATTTTCCCAGTGATATCCCTGGAATTTGCTATTTTCTGGATGCTTATATTCAAGAAACAAACTCACAGACTTGGTTTCAAAAGAGAGATTTGGGAGATGGCAATGCCAATTTTTTGGGTGAGGAAACAGGAGTAGACTAAATTGTACATTTACAAGTGTATAGAATAAATTTATAAATATTTTGATTTTTTTTTGTATAAATTGAAAATTTTTAAAAATGTATGAAACATTAAAGCACTTTAGATTGTTAACACCTGAAAGCCAGTATTAAAATTTCAGGAAGTATGTCACTTTTTATTTTTCCTTTGCATAAGGAACATAGTCACTAAAATAATGTTGCAACTTCACTGTTGAAAATGCTACTAAAAACTACATTTTCCCTGTGGTAATTTCTAAGTGCTATGTAACAACTCTCTCAGTTCTCTCTGTGCTGAGAATTCTAGATGTATTATACATGCAGTGTGTCAGGAAATGTAATGTGCAAGTGACGCAGCTATATGCAGTGTTGTGAGCTGGTGCTTATCAATTACTATTAAAATACATTTTCTTAGTGATTCCAGAAGAAAATATCCATTAAAATATTGTCATTGCTATCACATACTTCTTCCAGTGCATCATTTGGGCCCTATCCTAGAAGCTGCTCACCATCTTCCAACACCGACTGGAGTCAATGTGTTGAGGGTGCTCAGCGACTTCTGGATCAGGCTTCTAATTGTAGTTTATACACATATACATAGCAGAGTTTGCTGCTTACTGTTTCATGAACTTTATTTTGTGTATAAAATGAATATAGATTAAAACACTGTATAATCACATACTAAAGTCTCTGTAATCATCAAACAATAATTTAGTTCTTGGGGTTTTTAAAATACTTTACAAAAAATAATAGTATCCACTTGCTATTATGTATTAGAGCAATAAATGTTTTCCTTTTGTTGTCATTTAAATTTGAAATGTTTTAAAAGAAGTGTAATAAAACATGCTTTGGAGTGTTTGCTTAGAAAGGAAATTCCAATCAGACTGTATAAAATGCAATAGAATCATACCACTTTACAGCTAGCATCCTTATTGAAGGACAGCAATGTGAGTATGACATGTTATTGAAATGCTTACGGTATACTCGCTTTAAAGTTGCCAGGGGAATCTACCAGTGAACAGAAATGCTTTAAAACATATGAACACATATACAAATTATTAATAATACTACAGTACAAGCTTTTCTATTGTGGATGGTGGAACATGAGTGAAGAACTCTCAAGGGTCTGCCTCTAGAACTGGCAGAACAGAGTTAGTTACGACTCCTGAGTTTAGGATTCTGCCTCTCTGACTAGCAGATCCATCTGCATAGAAATTTCTCTGTACTGTAGTTTGATCCCAACTGCTTACTGCTTACACACATACAAATATTTCCAGTAGTATCAAATATTATTAGATATAATATTTATATTAGAGATATATTCTTATCTCTTAACCATAAGAGTCTTTCTTCAAGCTACTTGCCAATGAATCAAATTTTGCTCTCTGGTAATTTACAGGGAGCAACTACATTACACTAAGGTGCCATTTTGTTCATTTTCTGAACTTGACTGGTTCATTCTGAAGCTCAATATACTGTTTATCCTACTATTTTGCAGAAGAAACTCATACAGAGCATGTACTATCAGAGTCTTCAGAAAAATCCTTATGAAGAACTAGCACTAAGAAAATTTTAAAAGCATATTTTAATTCAGATTTCCTGCAAGCAGCATTTGAACAAAACTTGAAACATTGACTGCTGCCATTGCTTCAGGTCTCCTATGTCCATCCAAGCACCTAAGTATCCTAGATGCTTAGAAAAAGGTCTGTTACACAAAAATGGAACCTGAAAGTCTCCCTCTCTGTTATATATATACACATCTCTCTTGCATGTGCCACATATATACACGCACGTATGCAAGCATAACTATTTGTGATATTTCTAATAGTAGTGTTTCAAGGAAACATGGACTATGCAAATCTTGAGACTGATCTTTGCAATATTATTTTGGTCAGAAATTCCTGTTCTATTGACATAAATATGCAGAGGCTAGTAGCAGTCCCATGTGGGTGCTCATGGATTTAGAAATACGAGAGTATCTGACTACTGTCTCTTCAGCAGGTTTGTGGTGTTAAGCCGGTAATGACTGAAGTCAGTAGGAATCTATCCACCCCTGTCGTCTGTTGAATGTTAAAAACAAATAGGCTTTTAATTTGAAAAAAAAATCTTTCTCCCTATCTACTGAATTGGAGGGACTCGGTAGTGAATTTCCTTTCATCCCTGGGAAAGAACTATTGCTGGACTAGATGATGGCCATTCTCAAAGCCAGATTTTGTATACACCTGTCATTCAGTAGGGTATACACCTGTCATTCAGTAGGATGTTCATCATGGCAGTTCCTGACAGCTTCCTAATTTTATCTCTGTGAAATAAAATGTGTCCTAGGCCAAAGTTCTTAAGAGAGATTAAATTAATCTTCCAACATTATTTTGGAAGATATTATTTTTTAATACACCCTAGGCTACATTACTAGCTAGGATAGAATTGCTGTAGAATTGTTTTTTATTTCACTAACTTTTTTTCTGAAAAGTTCAAAACATTCCCATGTCTAGACTTCAGCCTTAGTTCAGAGAATACTCCTGATAAGGGGGTTAAGTGTGCACATAAAGCAATATGCTTGAATCTCAGTGAAGTAAATAGGATTTAGGCATGTATTTAAGACAATGATTCAAGAAAGTGCTTTAAAATGTACTTGTGTTCAGACCTGTTCTGCAAAAAAACCCCACAAGTGTATGTTTAACTTTAAGCATAACTTAAGAATTTAGGTCTCACTAGAGCTGTTCTTTTGTTTTTGATGAATGAATATGTATTTAATAAGGGACAATTATTTTTAACTAATCTTCTCACTTAAATTAAAGCCAATGTGTAAAAAAGGAATAAGAAAGTCAATAAGCAAATTGTTGAGATAAACAAAAGGAAGGCAATTTAACTGATATAATACTGGGAGATTTTGCAAGGAAATAAAATGGTTGTTTTTAAGCTGATGTCTTGTATAGTATTATGTTGTATGATATTGTGAAAGTCTTCAGAGACTATGCAATGTTGTTTATATAAGGATACAAGTATCTTAGTGTTAAGTCCAGAAACAGTTTTGTTATTATCTGAATTTTTGTTTTATTAGTTCATGAAGATTCTGTAGGACTGGTTCCTGTTCACATTGACACTATGTGATGGAAGATACATTTTTATCACAACTGCAATTTCTTTGCCAAAGAGATGTAAATAGCCCTTGAAATAAATAAAAAATGGGTCCTTTGAATCTCAACAGTGACATAGCTAAAGTAAAAGCTATAGCAAAAGAATTTAATTAATTGTATTTCATTCAGGCAAGGCCTGATAAGATTTCAGGAAGATACTGGAAAAAAAAAAATCTCATTTCTGGTATCAGAGGAAGTGCAATTAGTGTGTAGCTGATGTTTTCTTTCTCTCTGAACTACTGTGCAAAAGCAAAGCATAGAAACTGACAAAACAGTAAAGTGCACATATAATCGAGCCCTAGGACAGATCTACTTTTTCCTGTGAAATCTTACAAAGGAAAAATTCAGAATTCCCCCAAATGCAGTTTATTTCTCCCACCATTTCTTTTTTTGTATTCTCTGCAGAAACAGCTGCAACAGATAGTACAGGAGGAAAAATCAGTGTTTCCAGCTGAAAGCCATCAGAATTAAGAAGAATTTCTCTTGAATCTTGGCAAGGGGACCCTTTTTCAAACCCCACCCATCCTATAACCTAGCAGGCTGCTTTAGCTGCTACCATTCTTTATGCCTGCTCATTGTTCTGCAAAAGCAGTGGAAGGGGAGTTTTTGTTTCCTGTAACAGCAATAATTTTTGTGGCTATTTGCCATATAGCGTACAAGGGACTGTGCTGCTTTCAAAGCTCTGTTCCAGTTTATCAGAAGTTGGCTTGGCAGGAACCAAATTTAACTTTGAGGCTGTTTCTGAAATGAAAGCTAGGACTTTCTTTTCTACCTTTCATTCTGTGAGATGTGTACCACAACAGTCTTTAGAGACCTCAAAAGCCATCTCTGATGGTATGGCTGCTCACAACTGCATAGGAAGGAAATAATCAGATATAAGCCCTTTTTTTTATTTACTTTTTTTTTTTACTATTATTATTTCTCAGTGTATTTGCACGATTTCACTGGCAGTCCTTTTCTGCAGAGCAAAGGGAGAGAGTTAAAGGTCACTGTCTTATGTATGTTTCTCAGCATTACTCTTATACTGAAGCACAAATAAAAGATGGAAGATAATCAATGGTTCTGGAACCATTCTACATCCAGACGCACAGTTTAAAGATATTTATTCTCCTGAGCACAAACAGTAGGATCTGAATGTTAAATATGCAGTTAGGCTGGAACATGAAGCTGGAGAGCCAGTCAAAGAAATAATAAACTGTAAAAGAATCTAAAACAAAGTAAACAACCTTATAAAGTTGTTTTTCATCTGCTTCAGCAGATTTTTGATACTGACAGTAAAGTCGAGCCAGTGGTTTCCTAATATAAATGGAAACGAGCACATTGCTTTGCGGCCCCATTATAAAGCTTCCTTTGAAGATTTGAGCTGAAATTGTTTGCCATCTTCTGAGCAGTACAAAGCTACAAATTATTGTGCCACTAAACTAACAAGTGCCATGTTTATATGAGTAGCCTGCACACAGAGCATGTAATGGGAAATAACCTAGAGGAACACATGCTGCAACATCCCAAGGCTGTGAAAAGGGGCAGATGAAGTCATAAGTACATTTCCACTCTTCTGATTTCTTTCAGACCAAACAAAACCTGCCAAAGAAATATCAAAGACAACAAAGTTCTCAGGAGCTTTGGAGTACAAGCCTGTGAAAATCAGTAGGAGTCTTTCCTCTGATTGCAGAAGGTGTTAGGGAAGATTTGGACATATGATTACTTTGCGCTGCATGGCTAAGATTACATTCCATTAAGATGACATTGCATTACATGCCACAGAGCCCACAGATCTTGAATCTACACAGGTTATTGCATTACAGAACACCATTGTCATATTGAGGGCTGTTTCAATCACAGCTTGTTGATACCAGTATTGGAAAATTAATGTATGGTATAGTGAAAGAGTGTACAGTAGTACAGCAGAAATAATGAATCTTGCTGAAGTGATCTTAAAAAAAAGATCTTATTTCTGCACCTGAGAAGTATGATTATGACAATCCCAAATGTCAAGTCTTGAGCCATTATGATTTGAGACAGATAACTAGAAAATACCTTTAATTCAGTTTGATTTTAGTAAAGTAACTCTATCTTCAGTAAACGAAATCCAGGATACGATATAAGGCAACATTTTTGTTCAGGATTACAGTAACAATATAAACTGTAAGAGCAAAGTCCAAAGTACAAAATGCAACTTATTAAAATACTTTCTTTTATAGTGTAGTAACACAAACCATATTGAATTGAATGTGGATGTTCTTGGCCAGCTAGTGGTTTTCCCAAAGTTATTGTCTCAGCAGCTGCCTTTTCATACAACACAAAATAGTCTTACTTTTTGCTTTCATGAATCTCAACAAGAATTTCCAGATGAAGTTAGCATCTCTAATTGAAAACAAAAATGTATACCACCACTTAAAAAGTACAGCAGTTGTTTTTCCCCTGTAATCACTTGACTACAACTCTTTTGGCTTTCTGATGCAAAAAACTCCTCCTGTGAGCCGTGTTCAGGGGGACACAAAGTGGAGAAGCTGCCTTGTGGGATTTGAGTTAGAGAAAACATTTTCTAAAAAGCTCCGTTCACACCAGCATTCCATCCCATGCATGTCCCAGTTGCGGCTAATGCCACAGCTACGCTCCCACTCCTGAATACCAAAAAGCACCTGGGCAGCAGGTTATGAGCTATACCTACTACAGGTGGATTCCCAAATGGGAATGTGATTGCATGCTATAGTGAATAAGCTGATGCACTTTATGGAAGTGCATCAGATACAGTCCAAATACGCATAATATATGTGACCTAACAGTCCTGATACTTATAGGGTCAGGCCTTGAAAACACAGCCCAGTATTAACAGCTTAGCCTGACATACTTTATTTTGTTTACTTACAGCCTCTACTTCACCTGCAGCCAAATCTTGCCTAAGATTTACCAGGTAGTCTTGATTCAGCAGGCATCTGGAATGGAGGCTGGTCCCTCTCAGCAAATCACTTGGTTGAATTCTTTGATTCATCTTCCAAACTTCTGAAAGGAGACCCCTGTTTAGAAAACTAAATCAGTCATTGCCTGCTTTAACTCTGCCTGTGCTCTTTCCAGTTCACATTTTACAAACCTCACCCCAGATGCTAGAAATTCCGCTTGTATTACAATGGTGTTATTGCAAGAACAGCCTGCAAATGCAACCTTACCAAGCCTGAACCAAATCAGAAGAAAGGCAACTTCACAGCTGTCTGAAGTAATTTTGACCTTTGCAGTTATCAGCACTGCTGAAAAAATGTTGCTCAGGTACACAAAATTGTCAGGATAATCTACTTTCCAAAAAACATATCCAAAATGAATATTATGTAATCTCTCTAGTATCATTCTATGAACATGAAGGTTTACAGACTGATCAAGTAGGTACCCTTGAAATTTAGGAAGAATGGGGACTTTGTTAACATTGATTTGCAACCTACTCTTCTCATTTCCTGGCCCGGTGCTGGCACACCCTGACTGGGATGTTCTGTCAGGACTTCCTTGACATTTTGTGTCCTCAAAACTACTTTATAGGTGTGTGGAGAGGAAGACTACACAACACCAGAGGGTAAAACTCCTACGTATTGTCTTAGATCTCCCAGTAATGTAGATTCACTACCATCAGTAGGCACACAAAGATTACAAAGGCCATGTAGCTACAACATTTATATTGTAGGATATATTTTCCCATTTTCCCAAAACTTACTTCCTACCAAAAAGAAGTAGATGGTAACCTGATGTACTCAAATCGTATTTAATTGGTGACAAGCTGACTCCTCCTCAGCTATAGGGAAACATAGCCTTTTGCCTGGTTACAACAGCATGATTGATTATATCTCTGCTGCCGGTTTCCTGGAGATTGAAGAGATTCCTAGAGATTTGCAATTCTTCATTTTTTTGTTTGTTTTTCTACACAGATATATCAACCAGTAGTCAGTTATTTCTTTCTAAAAATTTTCTTTCCTCCCTTCAAAACTATCATATCATGGTTTTAACTGGTTATATTGAAACTTTGTTCTTTTCTGTGTAGAATTGATTATTATGCCTACATGACCTCAAAGCAGAGTTTCCCTCTGCAGCTCTTGAATCCCTTCTGAGATTAAGTTTGCCACATTTCTGATATATATCCATTCATAATTTGTCTCCTTATTCCAATTTTAACAGGTTTTAATACAGATTCAAAAGATGTGGTTTCAAAAGATTTTAAATGTTGTCATTTGTTAACTTACATGGGAATTCCAACACATATATTCCACCTTGGGGATTGTTTGGTGTTTTTTTTTTTTTCTTTTTTTATAAAGGATGTGAACCATTCAAAATTTAATCTTACTGTCTTACTACAGTCTGAACTTTTGCATTTTTACTTACATCTAGAATCCATCTGGATTGATTGCATCTATGGCTCTACTGACTTAATGTAACAAGGTCTCTGCCCATGAGCTACTGCAGTAGTAATCCATCAACTATTTGCCTTACAATCCTCCTAGGGATCCTCTTCTCATTACCTCTTGAATATAATTTGATGCTTTTTAAGCAAGCAAAAAAAAATATCAGTAGTATCCTTAGGATTTTTATTTCATATGCTGAAGCCAGATATGGCCTCAGATGGTATAAAGGGCTTTAAACTAAATGGGTTTTTCAAGTGGTGCTTTTTTGTTCCATGTATACGATGACAGCGTGCTATTTCTGAGCTATCTTCTGCTCAAAAACTCCTGTCATAAGGGTCATACCTTACCTGGAGAACCCTTTGAGGATCCAATGCAGTGTTTATTCACATCGGCTACTGACAAGTACTCAACAACGCACACAAAGAAAATAGTACTCAAAGCACTCATTACTATGCTTTTAACTTCACTAGCCTTTGAAAAAATGAATGCACAGAAACAGAAATGTCTGTGCTCATTCCGTCCCTCAGACTCTTCACTTTTTAGGGGGCATTTATATTCCTAAAAGTTAAGTGGGTGCACTGGGATATGAAACATCTGAGGATGCATTTCTGTTCCTGTGAAGAGAACCACTGCATAGGGCATTGACACCAGGGCACACACTACCTGTACGTACCTAGCCCCTAGGAACCTGCCAGGCACTTTAATTAATTTTCTGACGCAGTGTCAGGCGACTCCCAACGACTCCAGCCGGAGAAAAGCATTTGGAAAACCCTTTTTTTTTTGATGCGTAGGGAAAAACCGTAAGACAGAGGCTCGAAGGGTTTCCCGCTGAGGCGAGCCTCGGGGAAGATAAACCGCAGGGGGATGTATGCGTTTCCTAGGCCTGCCCCTCCCCTCCCCTCCCCTCCCCTCCCCTCCTCTCCCACACACGCCGGCCTGAGGCGCCCCCGCCTCAGCACCTGAGGAGGAGCAAGGCGACCTGCCTTGCTCCCAAGTACGCGCAAGGAACCCACCTAGCCGCCAGAGCACCGGCCCGGCTAGCCGCCCTCCAGCTCCTGCCGGCCACAGGCAGCAGCACCCCGAGCCCCTCTACCGACAGCGAGGGGCTGTTGTCCCCGCCCGCGCCGTTCCCACTGCCCCGCGCGCACACCTCCGCCCGTGCCGTTCCCACTGCCCCGCCCGCACACCCGCCCCAGCTCGCGCCGCCGCATCCCCTCAGCCTCCCGCAGTCCCGCCTCCGCCTCTGATTGGAGAAACGCACGGCGGCCGCGCCCGCCATTGGACGCTAGAGCAGCAGCCGCGCTCGCCATTGGCTGTCGGTGGGTGCCACTCGGGGAGGTGGCGACCGGGGGAGGCAGCGAGGCGATCGGGACCGATCTTCGCGGCGGCGGCGGTGGAGGAGTGACGGCGGCACCATGGTGAGGTTCCCCGGACCACCTTTCCTACCCGGGACAGCGGGGCTAGTGGAGGGTGCCTGGCTTGGTCCGGGCCCGTGGTGGGAGGGAAGAGGCTGAATCCGCTTGGGAAGAGCGTGAGGGGACCGTAAGGGGACCCGGCCCCCAGCCCTTTGTTTTGGGGGAGATTATGGGGGGAGGTTGGGGAGGTGGCGTTTCGGAGAGGTCGGGGTGGGGTGGGGTGGGATGGGATGCTGCGGAGCGGTGGAAGGGGCTACCCCCCCTACCCACGTTCGCTGCCTGACCGCGCCGCCGCCTCGCCCTGCCCCGCAGTACGGCTTCGTCAATCATGCCCTGGAGCTGCTCGTCATCCGCAACTACGGCCCCGCCGTCTGGGAGGACATCAAGTAAGTGTGTGCGTGTTTGTGTGTCCGTCCACGCCTGTGCGTGTGTGTGTCCGTCCACGCGTGTGCCTGCCCCACGCCGCGGGGGCGGGCTGGGCCGGGGGCGGGGGAACGGGCAGGGTGGCCGCAGCCGTCCCCGCCGGGCTCTCCGGTACCGGCAGGTCTGTGTTAAGCGCCTGTGGCCCGGCAGCAGCCCCCGGGAGGGGACTCTCAGGCCCCTGACAAGCCCGAGTCCCGCTCGGGGCCTGTCTTAACGCCGCAAAGACCCGCCCAACTCCATCCTTACTGGTCTCCGGGAGCCGCAGCGGGGACGGCATTGAGCCTTGAGTTTACCTTGCGGTTATACAGAGTATATGGCAGAAGTAAGGTGCGGGGAAAACGTCCCAGAAAACAGGGCAGCCCTTCCTTGAGTCAGACCACCAGACGAACCATGCAACAGTTACATTCCTTTGCATTCCTGAGGGAATTGAAATACCGTTTTTAGCTAGTAAACCCTGTCTAAAATTAGTGTGAGATTTTGGTAATGTGCTCAAAAAGTCACTGCTGTAAAGAAATACATATAAGAATGCGCATATAAGAACATACATACAAGAATGCACATATAAGGATGTTTTTTGGCTTTCTTCTCTTGAACCTGCTTTCTTGTGTCCAGCTTATCTGGCAGTATAGCATTTTTCCAAGGAGATGACTGTCTTCGCTTTAAACTTGTGATGAATTGTGGTATTGCAAAGAAGAAGTTTGAAATGGGTAGTGCAAGCAAAATTCTATTTGCTGTAAATATGGTAATATTGATTCTTGGGCAAAACTACAGAAAATATTTTTAAAAGACTTAAATGCTTACAGAGTTGTAAATTTACTGCTTAAGACTTCAGGTAACTGTATTTAGAAAAAAGGATTTAATATAATCTCCTGATAATATATGCTTTAAGGGAGAAATAGTTTATCCAGTTTGGAAAAATGCTCTTCTTCCAACTTACAGACACGTTTTTTTGTACTCCTCTTTCCCGTTTATTTTGGGCCAATTTTGATGTGTCAGTGTAGTTGTTGAGCCATTGTCCTAATACAATTTTTGGAGTTAAAGGACTGCTCTTGACTGTGAGATTTTTGTGACCATGGCACTTTTTTCATGAATCCATTCATTAGGAATGTGGTAATCGTACACAGTACCATGAAATCAGAGAATTATAGAAAAGTTGGTTGGAAGGAACCTCTGGACGTCATCTAGTCCAGTTTCTGTTCCAGCCAGGACTGTTACCAGCACTAGATCAGGGTTCAGTTACAACTTTTGTTTTGCTGAGTCTTGAAAATCATTAAAGATGGAGAGAGCCCACAGCTCTGGTTCAGCAGACATTGACTGTTCCAGTGATCCTTGACAGTTGGTCTATAAATTACTTTTGCTAATGCAGTTCTCTCAATTGCGTAGATGAGTCTTTAGTGAATGCCACACAGTTTTGTGCTGTAAGTTGTGAGCTATATGTTTATTTTTTTCACATACCTCATCTAAACACACTGATCTGTTTTGAATTCTTACGGTTTGATAATGGTTTTATATGACAAATGTAAGATAAGAGCTTTCATTTAAAAAATAGTGATAAATACATCATTTTCCATTAAAATTATAATAAAATATGTATAGAATAAAATAAAGAATGTTCAGTCTTTCCTGGCATGCCATCCCTTACCAAGATGCCTTTGAGTATTATGGTCCACTTTTGTCTGAATTACCCACTGAACAGAATTTGTTCTTAAGATTAGTCCATCTGAGAAGATCCAGAGTTTCATCTTTTAGTACAAGATCGTGTTGCAGACTGTCAGAGCCGAAACATAATTCCTGATGCATCCTTTCTCTAAGATTTTACACACACCTAATAGAATACTGAAGATAACTAAAGCCTATGAAGACTGTTACTCATTTAATGTTTTGGAGAAATTTAATAGAAAGCTACGAAATATTTTGCTAAGGTCAGCTGTGAAAATTCAGGAAGCTGCTACATCCTGTTTCTGGTTGTCAGCTGAGAAACATTTCTGTCTTGTAGCAGCCCGACAGCTAGGCTCTGCTATTCACTCACAGAGAAGATGGCATTCTGGAAACTCTACCACAGTAGCACCCTAACGGAAGAATGGAACATGGTCTGCAAGAGCCAGCCAACACATCTGCAACAGCTGCCATAGCTCCTTATGCAACAGGTGTTTGCAACAGGGTGTTTATTCAGCAGGGCTTATCTTAAAAAGTAGTGTATCCTAGAAGTTAGAAACTAGCAAAAAAATCCCTGAATATCTCACTGGAACAGATTGTAGTGGTTCTGATTTAGGGGATGGTACAGGATCAACTGATAGCCACTGAATGCTTCTTGTTTGAGTTCCTGTGGTGCGTTTACAGAGATGTTGTGGAAGACGTTAGATGTTTTACCTCATGTAAGCAAATACGGACTTGTTGCAAAGGCTTTTTTAGAACTGTTAATCATTTAGGAAAGAATGAGAAGATATAGACCAGTGTTGTGGCATGCTGGGTTCAATCAGTTGATTCACTGATGATTGAATTGGAAGAATAATTGTTGAAGTGAACAGTCTTGGGCTGTTTAAAAAAAAATTAGAAGAACTTTGCACTGTTAGTGTGGTTGGATTTGCATCAACTTAAGCATTTCTGTGAAGCAGAAAGGCCCCTGGGTAGTTCAGTACCAAATTTGGCATCTAAGTTTGTTTTTTTTATATTAAGCTGATCACATTTTGCTATTTTGTTCTTGCTGAAGTCACTGCAGAAATTGTGAATCAGCATTGAAGAGTAGTGGGTTGAGATTGCCAGGTGATTCTGAAATGCCAGTGGGTGAATTTATATTTAATATTGATAGAAGTTAAAAGAACACAAAGAACTGAATAAACTGAAGTAACAAAAACAGGTCATTCTTCAAAAAAGTACATTCAGAAAAGTTAAATACTGAATTGAAAGGGTATACTGCATCCCAAGCATGAAAACTCTTCTGTAGCTTCTTCAGTCAAAAGTGACGCTGAATGAAGTTTTTAAATATAGAATTTGGGAGACCAGATAGTTGAATTTGTTGCTCTTATGAGTGGTGTTTGTTGCCATAGCTTGCTGTTAACTAAGTCAAATGATGATTTCACATCTCTATTTCTGCTCTATCATTCATTTTTCAACATTTTGGTGAAACCATGATCTATCTGAAAAAGGTACATACTGATTTTGTTTTTAAATTGAGTGGAATTCTTGGTAAGGTTAGAGTTCTTTTTTTTTCCCTCCACTTTTAAAACAGAGCATGACTAAACAACAGACTTTTTTGTTTTTTGCATGTCAGGCAACCTTTACAATGAAGCACTAAGCTCATGGAGTAATTACAGTATATACTCTGTAATTTTACTGAATATCAATTTTGGTGGCTCAATGGAAATATGGCTTGATTTTGCTAAAGAACTAGAATGAAAATGTTTAAAACCCAGAACCATTCAAAGCCATCTATTTCTGAACCAACATTGTTGCATTCAAAATAAGATATGGCGTATGAGTGATCACAGAATCACAGAATCTTAGTGGTTAGAAGGGACCTTTGAGATGGAGTCCAACCACATTAAAAAAAAGAACAAAAAAACCACCACC
>JAOQGH010000032.1:34075534-34168467 GCA_025769975.1 Gallinago jamesoni
AACAAAATTAAAAAAAATAAAAAAAAAACCACCACCCCCCCCCCCCCCCAAACCACCCAAACAAACACAGAAACACACCCACAACCCAAAACAAACAAAAAAAACCCCACAAAAAACCAGAAAAACCACACAAAAAAAAGCACCCACCAGCTAAACCGATTTATGGAGCCTTTATTAATTTTCTCAACTGCAAAGTCTCAAAAATTTGTTTCTCCTTAGTATTCCTCTCTGGTGACCACTCATAGAATTGAGAATTTGGGCTTTTGTCATGGTTAAGCTCTAGAAGCAGCAGAGACATTTAGCAAAGCTGAATGAGAGAGGGGGAGTGAGAGCCACTTGGGAGAGTCCTGCAGTTGCTGAATTCTGCAGTAGCAGATTTTTCTTAGTGGAAAGTGAAGATGATTCAGCATAATAATTTCTTTTGCTTACTGGCAGTTGTAATCTGCATATACACTTCACATTGTACTTCACTCCTTCAGTCCGTGGAAGGGAAGACAGGACCTGGAGTACACGGAGACATGCTTCTTAGATCAGCACTCCACTAGCTCTGCAAATTTATTAGTAAATAAACTATTACTTTGAGCTGTTAACCACATTTTTGCTGAGAAAACACTTTTGATTTGTCCCTTTCCTGCTTAAGAGAAGGGCCTCTCTCAAATCCCTTGTTTTGTCATTGTTACATCCAAAGGGCTATTTCAGATTGTGTGGCCACAATTGCAATGGCTTGAAAAGATGGTTCTCAAGATTCCTTTTGCATTAGTTATCTTCAGTTCCTCTGCAGCCAACGTAAACGCTAGCTAACATAAACTAAAAATTGTCATGCCTGACCATTCTCACATACACCACATTATATGTGCTCATATCTGATCAAGGCCAAATTTGTACTGCTGGGTGATACGGTAGTGTGTGTGAATGTGATAGGAAGTAGTGTGTGTGTAATTCCTGTCTATGTTCCTGTCCAAAACAAAACAGAGAGATTACTCACTTTAAAAAAAAAAAAAAGAAAGTATAAAATCCAAGGCTAATGAAGTTCTGTCTTCTCTGGTATGTTTTTGTGGTGGACATGTTTAAATAGGTGTATGGTCAAATATTTTTAAAAGGGACTTCTATCATGAAAAAATCTGAGCTCTTCTGCAATGGGTGTTACATCTGGCTGAGCTGAAGAGCCAATATATGTGCAATTCTGAGCACTCGCTTCATCAGCTGTAAAGGTTTAATTGTATAACAAGTATTAACAGAGATGTCTTCTTGAAACAGCTCCAGGACAGTATGTGGGAGCTAGAGCACTGTTGTCAGCAGGGAATATGTACAGAGTCATTTATCCTATATTTCCCAACAGTATCCCTCTGTGTTCGACTTAATGAATACAGAGTTTTCCCACAGACTCCTAAATCTGAATTTAGGCCAGTTTACATGCTCAAACTGTGACACTTTCAAATATATTGCCAAGAAAATGAATGACAACTCATCTTATTAAGGAATGCATTAAAATGCTTCATCACAAGACTGTAGAATAAATTAGTATTTTTCCCGCAGAGGTATATAAAAGATCTGGTTTTGGGGAATGAAATGGCAGAACCGATCAGTTGCAGTCTTTATCTTCCTTCTGTTTCTGTGGTAGGAGTCTCCACAAAAACGTGTAGCTTGATGAGGCTCGATGAGGTCCTGGGCAACCTGCTTTAGTTGGGGTTGTCCCTGCTGACTGCAGCTGGGTCAGACTAGATGACCTTTGAAGGTCCCTTCCGGCCCAGATGATTCTGTGATTTTATGATTCTATGAGCATGGAAAAAACAGAACAGAAGTTGAAAGCTCTGTATTTGCAAAAATTAACTACCTAGAGGTCAATCCACTTTTTAATTGATTCTTGAAAATAATGTCTGTGTTGACACTTGCACAGAGGCAAATAGGCATTTTGTGCCCCGAGAGCTGTGTATCCTGTGTTGTCTATACCTTGGTGTGGGGTGCAGAAAGCAGGTAATAATTTTATTTTCCTGTTGCTCAACACTTAAATATAGGCATCAACCTGCTTTTGCCCTTTTTTGTCTGCCTTTGTGGACTAGGCTGGCATATGCTGTCCACACATGCTCTTAAATGCCAGGACTCTAGGTCTGGGGAACCTGCTGGATAGCACAAACCTTCCATGGACTCAATGGTCTGGAAGTGCACACAAAGGAAGAGCAAAAGTCAATCCCATGTCCTGTGAGGAAGCAAGTTTCTGTTGTTCTCCCCCAGACTTCACGCATTAAAGGCTCCAGGCTAGGAGAATTTGTTTTCTGTAACTGTCCTGTTAGGGTTACAGTGGTGAAACACAGAGGGTTGAAAAATTATCCTGGTGCAATGTAAGTGAAAAGCTTCTCTCCTCAGTTTCAAATTGGATTCAACTGAAGTGATAGAAAACCCTGTACAATTTGGGAGACTGAAATAAACTTCAGGGCTATCATTTGCCTTTAGAAAAGGCAGAGACACAGAAACTTCTGCATTGTATTGGTAAAGGTTAGCATATGTCAGACTTCAGTTACTCAGTGTGGCTTTTGCAATTAAATGTCGGAGATTTAAGAATACATGTTTATTTGGTAAATTTTCAAAGGTAATCCAAGCAGTTAGGTGTATCAGTGTTATTGGAGGTTGCCTTGTTAAGTCAGGAGAGGTAGATGTTTTTATTAATTTATGCATTTAAAAATGTCTGCCATTGACTTTCACTAAAATTTAGATACTTATGAACTTATTGACAGGATGTGGTATCTTGATGAATTTTATTTGCAGTTATATTCCGCAATAGTAAATAATATAAAATCAAATAATTTAATAGAAAATTTACTCAGCTCTGCCTTTAAGAATATATATTACAATATTTTTACAGGAGATGGACTTTGATTTTTTTTTTAAATTTGCATTGTTTTCTGAGAATTTCTCGCACAGCAAAACCTGTCCATTTTTATGCTTCTTAAACAAAGCAAATAATAAAAAACCTTTTGTAATTGCAGAATAAAGGCACTAGCTTGACTTACTGTGTCCATATACTGAGTTCAGAATGTCACCTTGTCAAGAATGTTTTTCTCTGCTTACTAATATGGCAAAACGCAATTTACATTTGTTGACAAATCATGTAAACATCACAGCTTTGGCCCATTGCTGTTGCTTAGCACAATTTTTAGATGTAATAATAATTCATACTATAGTATAGTTTGCCTTTTCAGAAACCTAGAAAAATATGCACAGAAGCTGTAATGAAAGACTTGTTACAAGTTGAAACAGTAAGCTCTTAGGTGTTAGAATTCAGATAACTTGTAGGTCTGATGCTGGTAGTGTGTGATGTCCATGAAAACTGTGTTTTGAGCATAAAAAGTGCGGAGTACCTTGAAATAACGGGTCCACTAACCTGTCCCAAATTGGGCACTGAAAATTAATGAAACTTTTTTGATCCGTGGTAGTCTTGCCCATTTAAAATGGCCTGATGAGCTTGTTGGAGAGCTAATTAATGGTTGTGCATGCAAATCATATAGGGATCAATTCCACAGGAAGGCTTGTTAGAAGGGAATAATTCTGTTGTCAGAGCTGGATTTGAAAACTATGCTGCAAGTCAAGCCTGAGGTCATACATTGATAAATGGGATGAAATAAAACACAGAATAGTTGTGTGTTAACTGGCTAGGATGTAGCCTCAGTACTGAAAGAACTGGTAGCCTGAAGGAGAAAAGGAACAGGTTCTGTGGACTCATGGATGTGAATGATAGGTTGTGTCATGGAGGCTTGGGGAGAGGCAGGGAAATGTGGCTTGGAGCAAACCACTAATGTTGCTTTGGGAGGTATCTCAGTCCATCTTTCCTGCTTTCAAAAAATATCAAAAAAACTCATCAAATGCTTATGGCCCTTTATGAGGCACTTGTTTTATTGCTTCAATATCATTCTGGAAAATGTTGTGTTTCTAAGTTCTCATCTGACCGTAGTTTCTATACGTGAAGCAGTCTTTTAAAAAGCATGTAAAACAGTACCATAGTCTATACCAATCTGTCTACAGTGTTAACAGTGTTACTTCTGCTAGTAGAGAAGATGGATAATCATCAACTTAGAATGTAAAGGTTTTGGAGAAACTATATTTGTATATGTATACATTTAAATATTTCTGTATGTGTGTGCATGTCTACTTAACTGGAGTGTGGCCTGGGCAATAAAAATGCACACTAAACAAGATAAGAATCAAAGATCTTTACAAAATGTGAGGTATGGCATTTCAATTAGGTATCCTGTGTAGTCAAAGTGAGTGAAAGACCTTCCAGTTATTTGTGATATTTCTTATCAAGGACTGATTTGCAAGAGAAACTTGGTGCCAAACTCCTATGTCTGAGTGTAGGCTTGGATGTGCCTATGACTTCAATTTGTTTTGATCCTATTAATGCCTTTCGGCCATCAACTTGCTGGCTTTCCTGTTCCTTTCTTATGTATTTCTCTTCCCAGGACCTGCAGGAAAAGTCCAAGTAGCTAATGAGTGGGTTACGGATTTTACCACATTGGCGTGTTAGCTGTATGTTGCGGAGGTGGTAATCAGTCCTACCTTAATCATCTCCTGCTTTGTTGAACTGCTGTGAGCTTGCTTGATATTTCTCTTTCCCAGTGCACAATTAATTTATTATAAATAATGCTTGCTTTACAGTTAACCTAAAGTTACTGATTCTTTGATGCTCATAAACATTGCAGACATACTGTGTTAATTATCTTAAATGTCTTCTCACCATGGACACTGATGAAAAAATAGACTCTTCACTAGAGTTTTAGATGGAAATCTTATATTGTATATATATTCAATATATATTATTTTATAATAGTTATTTTGGGTTATGTAGGACTCAGTTATAATTAATTGCAGTGGTCTGTGAAAAAACATGAAAATGGATTTTTCGCTGTCTCCTTAACAGCATGTGGGTTTACCCAGTGCTGAAGATGGAGTGTTTTATTCAATTGATCTGATATCTATATATTTTTTTCAGAATTGTTTACGTATAAATCAATGTCAGAAAGAGACTCTGGAAAGCAGTTAGGGGTGAAAGGCCAATAGATCTTTTTTTTTTTAAAAATCCATATACTTCTTAACATTAATGTGTGTTTGTCCAGAAAGTGGCGTTAAGTAGGAACATTTATTGTTATTTGTGTTTCTAAGTCTTTATTTCATAGTTTATTTCAAAATTCTAAGCAGTATTTTTTAAGTTTTCTTAAAACTAATGCTGAAGAGATAGTTCTTGATGGGTCTGGAGGTTAATATTCACAAGATTTATGGGGTTAGGACACTACACTTCCTGCTACTCCAGTTCCTCACAGCGGAAGGACCAGCTTGGAGGTCAGGAGTTTAAACTGTGTGGATGCCAAATTCTTTAATTTGCCTGGGAAAGACTTGGCTAAAAGCAAATAGTGTCATGTTGTGAAACATGGTGTGAATGTTCTTGCAGTACCTCTCAGGTGCTTTGCAGTTTTCCCAGAACTGGGAAGTGCTTTTAGATCTGTCAGGATACCAGGTGTTAGAAACATACCACTCGCTCTTATAAATTAAATGCTTAAAAGAGTATTTCTTATATACCATTCCTTTTAGTCCACTTATGTAAAAGGAAGCAAAATAATGCTAGTGTTATATGTTTGATAATATTTTTAGTATTTGGAGTAGTAGCAAAGAACTTGTATGTTTGTTAACTGTGTCTTTTAGGAGTATCTTGTTTTGAAAACCTACATTAAACACTCTCCTATCCAGCCTGTAAAACTGGGAAACAGCTCAGAGCTCTAAAGTCTATAAATATACACCTATTTACTTTACCCAGAACGTCATTTTCCTGGACAGATTCCCAATTTTATTTAATCTTGTAACTTAATATAATTTGTGTTTTTCCCAGCTGGGTGTTTTAAAATATCTCTGGACCATCCACAACATGTACAAGTCTATTTTCTTTTTTTTTTTTCCTTTTGGGAGGAGTGAGAAGTTCAATATTCTTAGTAATTTTTAGCAAAGCGTCTTTGTGAAATACATGAAAAAAAGATGAGAAGCATTTTGAAAATGCAAGCCATCTATGAAATAATATAATGAACAGTGAATTTGCCATTTTAATGTTAAAGAGATGCAAAGATGATGGTTCTGGTTTCACTGATACCGTCTTTAGTTTGACACATGTAATTCTGTTTAATGGTGTTACTCTTGGAACAGAATTAAACTTGAGATGCTCCTATCAGTGAGATCAGAACCATGTGGGGTTTCTAAGTGCAGTAGTGTTATTTTGTCATTAACATTGTTTTGACAGGGCTCTTCAATTTAATGAGCACTTTTTCCATCCTTGGTACACCAAGAGTACTTAAGCACAATGGTGGCAAAAGTCCCAATAGAAACAATACCTATCATGGAAGAAGTCCTAGAGGTGGTCTTGGAACTTGCTGTTGTTGTGATGTGTTCAAGGTGACACACCCAGGGCCTGCATTTAGGAATGGTGTTTTGATAGGAAGAGATCCAGTTGTGCTTTTGGGACACTAGATGAGCTGTTAAAGTGATACCAGAAGTTTCTAAGAAAACATGTTGTATCACAGAGAAGCCTGTGTATCTTCAAGGATACAAAGTAGTTGTTCCTTGCAGTCTTGTTTCATCCCTTTTTCCTGTTTGTATCTGTTACATTTTCTCAGTATTTACTGTATGCAAAGTTCCCTAATGGGAAGAGTTCTTTTTCTGCAAGAATTTTTTATTTAATTCTAGCTTATAACTGACTATAGAGAAATGATAGCGAGTACTACTTCACATGTTCTGACAGCAGGAACTGTGTCATTGTGTTGATTGTGATTTACTCAAATTCCCTTTAAATGCTGCAATCTGAAAGTAAAACTATATTAAAATCCACTCTGTGCAGAATGGGCTATATAAGTAAGACCAGCCTGATGTGGCATCTAGGCCAATGTGTTGTCTGTAAAGTCTCTAACAATGGCAAAAGAAATCCCTCTGAAATCAAAATAAAGAAAATATTTCCTCTATGTGAAGTAAAAATGTGTGCAGTTTGTGGTTTAAAAATCTGCAGTGCAAGATCTGTTCTAATTTTTTTTTTTTTGTCCACACTTAACATTTCATCCATCTCTGTGAATTATTAACATTACCTTTGAACATTACTAGTATGTTTTCAAATACTAAACTAGTTTGACAATGGGAAAGACTTTCAAAGGGTCCATTGTACACATGCAGTATCACCTGTAACGCTATTCTGTGCTGCCAACCCAACAGCAGTTTGGGGGGTGTTAGCATGACTGATGGGGGAAAGGCTGCTTCAAGATTTGATCCTGCTTTGATCTGCTCAACAGCATTTTTTCCACTGATTTCAAAGTCAAACCTGTACATGAAAAATGGCCTCTGTATAGCTGTGTTATTTTCCATGGTGCAATGGTTAAGGTTCTTTTTTTCCCAAGTAAACTTCCTCACATTAACCTGGATAATATAAACATTCTGGAGGAAAACAAAGGCATTTAAAAAAAGTTTGGGCTGGAATCTTTGTTTCCCACAATTCGAATAGCTCTGTGATTGCATTCAAAATTAGTCTAGAGTAAATAAGAAAGGCTGCCAGACTGTAGCAGTTTGGACAGGCATAACATAGGATGTTAGTTTTGAACCGTGACATATCCCATCCCATGTGCTGACAACAGGATTCCGTTTGGGCAAGAGCTTTTTTAATGTTTTGAACATAAACTTACTGGGGAGCAAAGCACACCCTTCTTTTGTCTCTAGGAATGTAAATGAGACATTAATTGTAAATTCTGTTCTATCATTTTGAAAGAAAGGCCACATAAAAGTTAACATTTTGTTACTGTGGTGCTGCTACTTCACCAAAGGATTAACCAGGGTTTGGGAATTTGCCAGAGCTTGTTGCTTTTGGCTCTTTTCCAGTAAAGCCCTTAAGAAAGCCACCAACATGTTATTGCTGTTAATATCTTTGTGATCAAACACTGCAGTCTCCAGAAAACATTAGAGCCTATGCTAATTTACTCCCACAATTTTATCTGGCCAAAACTGAGAATAAAGATTGCAGCAAAACATATCAAGGGAAATGCTACAGTTTTTCATAAAGCTATGGATTATGAAGTTTTCCATGAAATACGGTCAGCCAAATGTAAACTCTTTGCATCTAAGGATGCCGTGTTATATTCTAGTTCTAATCCCAGCTCATGAACCCATCACACGTAGTCTTAAGGCCAATCAAGTATTTCAGAGAGAAAGACTTTTGGAAATTCTCACTGCTGTCAGATTACTGCGGGAGGCAGAAAGGCTTCAGAAGCTGCAGACCCAGCTCAGGGGGCAGGAGAAAGGCTTCAGCTGACTTCACTGAACCTCCTGTCTGCATATTGTTCTGTATGTACAACAACTTCTGTGATCAGGTGATGAAGCAGACAGGGGAATCTGTCCAGCAGAAAAATAAACCACAAAAACAAATACCTAACTGAACTATATTTTAGCTCAACATCTAGCTAAGTGATTGGGATGTACCAGCACAACAGGGGATAGAGGTATGGAGAAGGAATTGCCCTGGAAAGGAAAATAAAAGTTCTGGATTATAATTATCTTAAAGCACAGGTTTTAAAAATGCCGGTTTTTCTTTTGATACAGGTTTAGATCATAGATCGTCATGGGATTTGCCATATTTGTAGGACAAGCAAGAAGATTCTTGCCCACATGGTTTTGAATTAATCCCTTGAAGGAGTAAATATTTAATTTGACAAATTTTCTAGAAAAAAATTCCCCAAATTAGATTGGCTTCTGTTGGATCACTTTCTTTAAACATATTTTTCTCTGTCTTTTAAAAATAAAAATAACTAAGAGGTAGGATTTTTTTTTCTTTTGATTTTGAGGATTAGCCTCCAGTACAAGCACTGGGTCCTTTTCCTGTGCTGCTGGAACACCCAGCAGGACTGCTAATACTGAGGGAGAGTGAAGCCTTAGAGCAGTGAATTTCACCCCAGAAAATTATATTCAAGGAGTGCAGATGTGATTGTTAATTGAACAATTTTTTTTACCTTTATGAATAAAGTTAATTTAGTGGTAAATACACATCATTAAGGTTACAGAGAAGGTGGCTACTGTGTGATCCAAAACATCTAGATAAAAATAGAGAAAAACAAAATAGCTAAAATAATCTTAATGCAATGGGCATTGAAATGAAATAACCAGTGGTGATTTCAAAAAGTGGTGGCTCAGAGAAAATGCAGGCATTGAAAAAAGAACTTTGACAAAGTAAACTAAAGACAATTAAAATAACAAAAAATGAAGCATGGCTTGGCACAAAAGAAGGAAGCAGGAAAAGTTCCAATCAATGTAACTGGAAAGAAATGTAAGAAGTTTTGAAAGAGATACCAGCATCATCAAACTAGGTGAATTTTTAATGGACAAAATTCTCACATGCAAAAACTATGTCTACTGGATTGTGCAAGTATGCAGTATTTTTGAGGATGTTCATTGCTTTTCCAGATGTGGTGTTATCCTTTGTGGTTTGGCTGAGATCAGAGAGACTAAAAGAAATCACAGTGTCTTTCAGAGATGTGGGAAAGTTTGTTCACCCTTTGCAAACTTCTTTCCAAACTGTATCTGACTTCCAGTTACATATCGTGTTATGAGAATCAAAGAATCAAGATGGTTTTCTTTTCTCATGTTAATTTCAGTTCAGTTCTCAGGAAATACAAATTCTGCCTTCTTGTCCCTGACTGACCTCATATGCTTCAAGACAACGTTTCCCACTAATAACTCCAGCTCTCCTCCTACTTAGGAAAAGAAGGAATATGTGACAGGGAGCTGTTTTCAGGAATTAGTGAGACTTGAGGCCCTGCAGGCTCATCTGAAGTTTTAGAGAATGGCTGGGGAAGAGGACCAGAAATACTATTTTGGAGTATGAAAATAAGTGTGTTGTAGGGGACTGCTTCTTTATATTGTTTCTTCAAATAATGAATAAAATATTTGTAATTAATTATTTTAAAAAGATAATACTCTACTTTATATTTTTGTATCTCTGATAATAATCTTGCAGTTTTATTCTACTTGGTAGTACCCATTCTTTCATTCCTTTTGGGAAGTTCCCAAAGAGTTTAAGAAAAAAAAAAAACAACCATTAAGTTTATTAATGTTTTTCATGCAATTGAATAGAGAACTCTGTTCTTTTTTATGTAGAATTTGGTAAGATGTTTAGTCTTACCTCCCCTGTAGCCTTGTTGTATTACTTTGGGAAAATTGCTTAGCTTGTTTTTAGCTCAATGTGCCTATTTATGGAATCAGTATAAAATGTATATGTCAAGTAGCAGATGCAAGACTTCATTAATTACTAAAAAAAAAGTAAATACATTTTTGAAATATAAAACCAATGTAGTAGAATTTTTGATCAGCAGTAAGAATGTGATGAGCAAGCTTAAAGGAAGATGAAGAGGAAAAGGAAAATAATTGGTTCCAGACTTCCATTGCTAAGCGAGCAGTTTATCAAAGACTCTTTACTAATTGGAGGATTAAATGGCAAGTAATTTCATTTAGGTCAATAGAGTACTACCATATGAGATTGGAATCATGTTTTATCAGCAGTACCATTTGCTTTCTAGCAGTTATAACATGAACAAGGGTACTTGATGCTCAGACCTCTCTCCTCTTTGAGTAACACAGAGAATGTTTCTGTTTGTGTGGCTGGATAATTCCACCACAACTGTAAATGCTTGAGGTGTTGTGCAGGCATTATTATTTTGTATTATTTCATTTTTAAAATAAATTATGCCAGCTCTAGAAAATTAAAATCTAAGTTTCGGTCAAAGACTTTTGTTTTGGTTGGTGGCTGATCTTGTTATTATAATGTAGACAAATTATTTTGATGTAAAAGAGGATGTATGATTTCACATAGATTTTGAATCTACTTTTTATATATAGGACTATAATTCCTCTGATGATCATTAGAGATTATATTGACTCTTAAACTGTATGTTTCAGCCTTATCTCGAGGAGCATTTATGTCCTAGTCAGCCCTTCATTACCGTGGTACTTGTAAATAATTTTTTACTCATGGTTCTCTTTCTTTTGTACCTTAGAAAAATAATTATTCCAGTCCTGAGTTGATGAGTGTTTTTATTTGCATAGCATATGCTTAGTTTTTTATAAAAAACTACTTCATTGTCTGCCTTCTTGATATTTTTTCTAATTCTAGGGCTTTTTCTGAAGAATAACACCCTGTCCTGATTTTCTTTTGGTGTGACATAAGAAGGTGTCATTCTCTTCTAGGCTTTCCTACCTCTTTGCCTTTCTTTTGTGTTTTTTTTAAGTGTTCTACAGCATAGATCCGTGTTGAGATGAAAGGGTATCTCTTTTTTTTATGCGGTAGCAGTGACCCTCCACCTGCAAAGATACTGTTGATGCCCTGATCACATTAGTCTTGATGAGCCAAAATACATTCTAAGCACATAGAGTGTGAGTCTTTTGTCTCCTCTTTTGTCACTATTTCTGCATAGCACATTGTCTCTAGAGAGAGTCATTGTAGGTGAAATCACAGAAGGTGAACAGCTATTATAAAAAATATACTGAGAAAGGAGGCTGTGCCCCTTTGCAGATGAGGACTTGAACAGAGTGCGGCTTCATCAGACGCCACAGTGTGCCCACTGCCTGACTCCATCTCTCTGCAGAAGGAGAATTTGCCAGGGAATGAGGGGCAAATACAGAATATGGCTTGCAACAGGGCAGAGCAGCAGCCATGTCCATTGGCATGCTCTACATGCAGCAGGACCAGCCACACGGGGCAGCTGACTCTTCAGGCTCCTGGGGTCTGCCTCTGACCGTGAAGGTGCTCCTTGTCATCCTCCAGAGAGCTGGGACTCAGTCACCACTGCATCACCAGTGGCCTTGCTCCTGTGTTAAGCACATGGAGAGTAAAACAGAAAGGAAGACACTTGTGAACTTCCCCTAGTAACTCCTGTCAAATGGGCTTGGAAGGCACAAAGGCTTATTGCCTGGGGATATCAACTTGTTTTCCTCGAGGAATAAAAACACTCCACTGACTTGTGCTGCCTTTTGGACAAGCTGCTGACTCAATGTTCAAGCTGAAGAGAATATTAAATTATTCTGAAAAACAAAGGAGTCGTTTTGTTTTGGTTTTTTACTTAGCAGCAGTAAGTGTCTTGACACGTGCATGAGTCTCGTCACAAACCTGGTTTAAGAAATGTCTAGTGAAAAAATGTATTTTTTTATCATGCTTTAGCTAAGTGGTGATACTTCATAAAGAACTTACCTGCAATGCAAGAACAAGGGCTCACAAAATCCTAGCATCCTTTGTTGCATTTCTATCTACTGGGTATGTACAGAATTCTGAAAAAAGAGTATTTGATTAGGTACCTACCTCTGGATTTTAGATTCCTCTTTGAAGATATGTGCAAAGGGTTGCTAAAAACATCCTGTGCCTTTGTTAAATGAAATATAATCAAAATTGGAAGGAGTGAAAGCAATTGCTTAAGAAGTGTTTTAAGAGCCCGTCTTGGGCTGGATTATTGGATATTCCCCTGTTTTAGAATGCAAATTATGCCTTTATTAGTTCAGCAACTTCTTTGTGAGGCTCTGTAGTGAAAAATCATGTTTATTTTCTCACAGCTATTCATTATTTCAGAACACACATTGTCTGAAATATTTGTATTGTACCTTAATGACTCTGAGGTATGAAACAGATCTGTGTCTATTTTTCTATCTTAAGTATCTTCTTAAAGGTAGATCCTACAAACTTACTTTATTTAGAAGACTAATATCAAACAATTTATAATTGATTTATTGATATGGTGCTTCTCTCTCAACCAAAAAGATTTTGCTCTTTTTTTCTCTTTAGGAAGGAGGCACAACTGGATGAAGAAGGACAGTTTCTTGTCAGAATAATTTATGATGATTCCAAAACATATGATCTGGTTGCAGCTGCGAGCAAGGTCCTTAGTAAGTAATGCAGATATTGTCTTTGCTCATTGATCACGTAAAAGATAACCCCCTGGAAAACAATCCACATAACAGATAGAAACAGGATTTAGTACAGAGGAAGGGAAAACAAGGTATTGGTCAAAGAAAGAATTTTTTTAAAAATCTCAGAAGAAGGGATGTTTTTTTTTAATTTATCTAAGATATTTTTATTCCTTGAAGTGATTTTTATTACTTCCAAACTATTCCAAGCCATCTTAAACTGCAGTAATATACCTCATCCACAGAGCACAGTATGTATTACAAACAGTCATGAAGTAACAATATACCACTGTAATTACCTTGCCAATACACCCAGGTTTCAACCACTGCTGGAAGAGCAGCCCATGGTGGCTACTGCATCCTTGATCTCTCTGCTGAACAAGCATCCTGAGATACAGAAATGTTTGTGGCACGGGCACATCTCATTTCATAACTGCCATTGATTTGGGTCACATTCCTTTTCAATCATTGCAGCTCTAGTCTAGGATTTAAAAAGTAGAATTACGCCCATCAGCGTTATTTTATCTACAGACCAAAGTGCAGTATGAATTTGTTTTGAATCAGTAATTAGCCAAGAACCCATAAGGCTACGATGACTGTAGTAGTTATGTTGAATTGGAGCAGCTGATGTGGTTTCATGCAATTTTAAACCAGAAGTTACTCCCCTGAGGCGAACACTACTAACAATCAAGTTCCTTTATTTTCAAGTAGTGATTTCTTATCTGTACCAAAATCTAAAATGCTATACATGCGTGAAATGAACAATGCAGCAAATTCATAATGGTAATTGGTAATTGCTAAATCCTAATGAAATCCCTGTATTGAATGATCATTATTTGCCGTGTGGACCCTGAGACTTACTTTTCTCATATTCTTGACCTACTGGATCTAGTATGAATATGAGACTAAAGTAGTAAGCAAAGTGTGTGCAACGCAGTGTTTGGACTGAAACATATTCTCCTGTTTTAACTAGATCTAAATGCTGGGGAAATTCTTCAAATGTTTGGAAAGATGTTTTTTGTGTTTTGTCAAGAATCCGGCTATGATACGATTCTACGTGTCCTGGGCTCAAATGTCAGAGAGTTTTTGCAGGTAAGAATTTTGTGCCAAATTATTTCAGATACCAGACAGAAGTATGGTCTACTCAACAGATAATGATTGAGATCTGGAGATACAGGTTGTAGTGTATAATCTACTAATTATTTGTGGAGAGGTGTCTGAAAACTTTCTTCCTTGGTATTTGTATTCTGTAGAGCTTTCTACTGCTTAGCAGTTTTGGCATTGTTGTTCTCTTCCCCTCTCAGTTAATATTACTTGTAATATTATTCTGATAATAATATAATAATTATTAATAATATAATAATACTATAATAATTATTTGGTTACTTGAAAAAGTAATGATTTTCCTATGGCATCTTTGACTCTTCAATTTCATAAAAAAGGGGTGATAAGGCAGGTTAGCTGGGGTTGCAGAGGCATTTAAAAATCTGAAATTTCATTTGAAATTCCAAAGAAAAATTTTTAACAGGAGTTTTGGTATGTAAGATAAGTATGGACTACAAGAGACATGAAAAAAACCACCAAGTCAAATTGTCTGTGTATGTTAAACAAAAAGACTTAGTTGTTTATACTAACAGAAAAAGTGATCTTCAGACCAATGTGCAGAATATTTCTTCTTCTAAGTTCTCTTTGACTAATTATAGATACTGGCTATTTCTAATTTTACATTATGTACAGAGCTAGGGCTCATACATAGCTTATCTCTAGGACACTATCCTTCATCCATGAACTGAGGGTTGTATAAAGCAGCAATGTTTAGGTCAATTTTTGTGCTTTCCTAACTGCAGAAACACATGATACTGCACTATAAAACAAAACAAATTTTCAGTATCATGGAAGAAATGTAGTGAGTTCTCCAAAGTGTGTTTTTAGGAAAAAATGGGCTTCCCTTTCTTGTCACCTGAAAATTGTTCATTTCAAAAAAACACTTGAGATTTAAGATTTGTGATATATATTCCTCTTGGAGAGAACTTTTTGCTGTAATGAGTTCAAAAAGACTGAACTGATTAAGATTTTACGGGAGATTGCCCAAAAGCTGAGTGTCAAGTTTGTATTGATTTTCACTGAAAATTCAGCAGCCTCTTACCATCTGTTCCCTTAAAATCTCTCCAGCAATAAGAAATGAAAAGAACAGAGTGCATATCTTGCTGGATTACTAGAATATGTACTTCTGTGTCTCACTATTTGCTCCAAAGCCTGGATTATTCTGGAACATTCTAGATGTAGTCAACCCAGTTTTCTTGTACAAATCCCCTGGACTGTAATTGCTGGGCAGACAGACAGGGTATGTGTATGCTCAAACATGTGCATACCATCTGTGATCTGTATACCATTGTCTGTCTATAGGATATGGAATCCTGTATATTTCATAGCTTCATTCACAGGCTGCCCTCAAAGCAGGAAAATATAATTTTTAAAGATGACTCATGTACTGAAGTTGTGGTTAGGGTTGAGCAAGAATAGGGAAGGAAGAAAAAAAAAGAGGAGCTGGCCCATTGCTCCACCATTTTGGTTACAGATGAATGGACCAGTCCTTCCCTATTCCTTTCTTCATCCCCTTCTCCATATAGTATATTCGCTTTCCATTCCTTACCATGTGGGATGATGAAAAGACTGGACACATTTGTAGTGCCCACCAAACCTCTATAAAAGCGTGACCAGCGTACATTTATATTCTTCTAATGACCAAGCTTCTTTGTTTGAATTTCAGTGTTAGCAGATGACGTTGGCTATTATATACTTCTGTAAATTTTTATAGAACTAATGTATTAGTAGCTGTGCCAGAAGTGTACTTTTTAGCTTTTTATTATGATGGAAAATCAACGTTATTTGTGATTTATTATTTTTGCATTGTCCAGCAGTCAGATTAGGTCAGGAAACTAATTTATATACCTATTAGAAAATAGGTACAGATTAGTTTTAATGTGCTGAACTTTTGTCAAATTCTTAAAATGCATAATAGAGTTCCAAAAGGTGCTTCTTGACATCTGTACTCAGTTTAGGATATACAAAGTAATTGAGGCCTGCAGCTTTTTAAAGCATGTGAAAATAAATCTCATATTTAGATTCTGTTTTTCCCCTGACATCTCAGAGAAAATTTAGTTTATTCATATGTGAAACACAGGTACTTCAAGCTTCATGATAGAGGAAAAATATAGTGCAACTAAATCTAGTATTTATACTTTCTATGAGAAACACAGGTCTGGAAAAATTGCGAATCATACTGAAAGACACTGCGCCAAAGAGAAGCAGTGTGAAAAGAGGTAACTCATAAGAAACCCTTTTATGTTTTTATGTTATTTTCAGTAGCTTTCTGCCGAATGAATATCAAACACTGGAGTAGTGGTTAGTTCTCTCATTTAGAGAGTCATTTACATGGCTATTTCGCTGTTTGTAATTGCAGTGCAATAAATTTCAGGGAACTAATTCCTCTTTTAGAAAAGTTTCCAGATGCTCTGTACCACATGGAGTTGAACAGCTTATCTTTGTATTTCAGCTGACAGCCACAGCTCTTTACCTTCTAGACAGGCCAGGGTCTGCCTGATTTAGTGTCACGTCTTGTTCTTGCTTGGAGATCTCTTTGTGTTTTACCATGGAGCTGATCACTGCTGTCCATAGCTCTAGAATGAGTGTCTCTGGTCCCAGCACAAGCTCTGGCATACCTTTGAGCAGTCTAGGAGCCATGATTTAAGGGAGAGAGCTTAACCTGTTATTATCTGTACCTGACTGCACCTCTGGCCTACAGCTGGTGAACAAACTAGAAAAAGCCACATTTGTTCATCCAGAAGCTGCCATATCAATTTAGAATGGATCAACCGCAAGAAAAAAGTAGGAGTGACAGTGGCAATGTCTAAATGACAGGATTCTGCTCTTTGGTCTGGAAGCACATCTCTACTGCTTCTTGGTGATGTGTTGTAGCAAGGTTCTGAATACAAGTAGCTCTTTGTTCAGCCCATAATCTGTAAGCAGGGAGAAGATATACATTGGGGACTTGAAAGCAGCAGCAATACATCCTACGCAAGTCCCTGACTCTGGATGGTTAGAAAGACTGAAAGATATATCACATGGGCTTGCTTGTGACACTGCTTAGACAAAGTCAGTAATGGGGTAGTATGGTGACATAGTGGTCACATAGAGTGAGACTACTGCCATGTGTTAGCAACACTTATGCCGGACTTAAATGTAAATAATTAGACAGCCATCTTATAAAAATTTTGTCCTCAACATTGGCCATTTTGCGTAACAAACTCCTTTTGAAATTCTTCAGGCATTGATGTCTGTGAATCTGGGAGTTTGTCGTTTTTTTCCCATGTATCTCCTTAAGAGTTTTCTTCCCCAAAGTTGATATATCCCAGGTGTTTCTGAGCATGTGTATTGAAAGAACAGTTCTGTACCCAGTTAAGGAGATTGTGTGGCACTCCCTTGGAGCCAGCATGCTCTCTCACTCTTTTCTCATCCACAGTCTTTCAGAGCAGGGTCTAACAATTTCATTGTCTTGAACCCAGCAAAGGTCTTAAAGAATTTGCCTTCAGGCATTATGCTTTTTGCAGTTCAATGCCCACTAACAGCTGGAATTAATTGACTCCCAGATTCTTGCCTCTTCAAGTTTTAATTTGGAGATGTCGATATAGCAACAAAAACACTGATTTGAAACAAACTGAAAAAATGAAGGAGGAAGTTCCAGGCTGAGTGCATCCTACGGAATTCATTCCAAAGAGTCTTATTTCCTCTGGAGGCCTCCCAGGAGAAGAGGCAGCTGTTTGAGCACTTCACAAGCTTACATGAAATCAAGTGCAGTGTGCTTCCACAAATTTGATGATTGACATACGTTCACAAATGGTGGGGAATGGCCTGGGCAGCACATTGAAAATATTTTCACCTCGCGTCTCCTTGTACTGGCAGAAAACAATATGCAAAGCCTGCTACAGCCATTACCTGGGGGTGTGAGACAACAACATTTAAAAGATACAGTAATTTTCTGGACTTAAGATGTAAAGAAGTTGTATGAATTTTACAACATAGGCAAATAATTTTGTGGGTTGTGACACCAACCAGAAAGATTGCTCTAGGTTGTTCTTTCTGTGTTAAATATATAGTAAATAGCAAATTGGAGCTTGATAATTGCTTCGTAATCAAAGTTGGAGCTAGTGTTATGTTTTAAGTGTGATTTTTATCTCATTGTTCTCTTTAATTTCCTTACTAGGTATGCCTATCAATTTATCATTTAGTTTTCCTCTCCAGATAGCAATTTGTCTAGTTAAAATGTTAAGTTAAATACATAAGATGTCCAGAACATCAGCTGGAAAAATGAAAGATTTCTTTCCTTTCTTGAATAATCTTTGCTGAAACATTATGTTATGTTCTGTAGATTCTGATCAATATTCTGTGGATTTTTTCAGTCATTCTCAAAGTATGTATTTGAAGTTGGTTTTTCAATTAGTTAAATCTTTACTGTAAAATTTGATACTTTGTCAGGCCCTGTAAACTTGGGTTGACTGTTATGGTGTCAGAGCTAGCCTGTTTCATTGAGAATAAGTAAAAAGATATGTGTTTATTTAGACACGCTTTTTTTGTTTCCAACACCGAAATTCACATCTGAAGAATTTATAGGGACTAGAATTTGAAAGGCATGAAAATGGATGAGGTACAGGATTGAGAAACACACACAAGGTCTTTAATCATTGGAGTGTTTCAAAACACAGCATAGTCAAACATGAATTTTTACTATCTGGAGTAATAGATGGAAAGAACATTGCAAGGTACCTGGAAAGCCTTCTTTGATGACGGTTCTACAAATAATAAGGCAAATGCACGGGGAGTTTGAGCAGTAGGAGAAAGAGGATGTTCGAATTAGGCAAAATATGTACTTTCTTCAGAACTAATAAATGAATGCCTTATAATCATGTTTTTAATTTCTTCTTCCAGAATCTGGATGCTTTGCATGACCACCTTGCTACTATTTACCCGGGTATGCGAGCCCCTTCATTTAGATGCACTGATGCGGAGAAGGGGAAGGGACTCATTCTGCATTACTATTCGGAAAGAGAAGGTCTCCAGGATATTGTCATTGGAATAATCAAAACAGTAGCTCAACAGATCCATGGTACAGAAATAGATATGAAGGTAATGTCTGAAGGGATGTACACATTGGAAGTTTATTTCATGAAGACAAAATAAAAAAAATAAAAAAATCAAGTGATGGCAAACAACCATTTTCATTGCTGCTGTCCTCTGTGAAGCAGTGGTGTCAATACTGACTCAGGAAGATCTGTCATCGTTTGTGTTAGTTTTAAGGGCAGGTCAGCCATGCACTGGGAAGGCCAGCACTAATTTGCAAACAGACCCAATCAGGAACAGTTCAGAACAGTATCCCTGTATTCAAAGAAGGAGGTGACATACAGAAATTAGGTACTGATTTATTTGGGGTGCTTTTTTCCACTTTATTTTATATTTGGCATATATTTCTTACTATCTACTGTGTTCTGTGAGAACTGTGTTCTGTGTCTCTGTGTCCTAGATTCTTCATCAATGTGCAAATGGTGAGGCTGATGTGCATGGATGAGGCCTGGATGGCAAGCAGTGTTTTCCTCCCAGCCTGTGTGTCCGGTCCTTCCCAGAACCAAGATGTGTTTGTGGGTCTCATAGTGTCATTGCGTGACAGTGTGGCTGGATATACACCTACCGCCCAAGAAGTGGAAAAATGTTTCTCAGTCACAGGGTTTACATAGTGTCATGTGTGCAGGGTCACTTGTGAAACGGGAAAGAGCCTTCTGCTTTGTGTCCATAGGGAGTAACAGAAAGATTAAATTGATCAGGCCTTGCATATGTAATGGTATAAAACCAGAGCTTGATCCAAGATGCAGATAGATCTAGGTAAAAACAGCAAATGAAAGCTTTTTCATGCTAGAAATACTGCAACTAATATAAAATACTTACCACCAAGTAGAAAAGAATCTAAGTGGGTACAGCAAGTGTTATTTTTTTTTTATTATTTCCTAGCCACATTACATTTCTGGCACAGTTTCTTTGTATACTTACTCAGAAGATCAGTTCCAGTTTCACGAGTGCTTCACAAAAACATGATCTTGCTCAGATAAGAGATTTACAAGCAGTCCCACCACAAAGGTATTTGTTCTTCTATATCAGAGTATTTGCCTTTAAGTTTTCTTCTTATAAGCTACCTCAGATTTATAGTGAATGGCTAGTTCTGTATAGGGATGGTAATATACTTCTTGTCTGATATACTTGTTGTCTTTGTTTAGATTCTGCTTTGTTTAAGTTTAAACTTTTACAGCAGGTGTTAGTAATCAGATATGGAAGGATGCAACGGAATCAAAACAATCCTCTTCTTAGGTTGCTGTTTATTCAAAGTGTCAAGACAGACAAGAAGGACCATGTTGGAAAGTTGGCTGCAAGAGTGCTGAAGCTGTTGCTTGACAAGCATTTCTTTTGGTAGCACAAGCAGCTTCTGCAGTCCCCCTTTCTTACTGCTCAAGCTTGTCCTACAACAGCTTCTTCAGCTGTGTCTCTCCAGCTGTTGCTAAGCTATAAAATAAACTAGACTGAGGAAATGAGCTGGGTTCAATATAACAGGGTTTTTTTCTGGGTTATTTTTACCCACATCTGTTCTTTTACGTGGTTTGGTGTTCTGTCTGTTAGAATTCTGTCAGCGTAGTCAAGGGGACATGTAGAGACAAAAGGGACCAGTGAGGCAGAGGAGAAATCTGGGTTGTGCAAAGCAGCTACCAGACCACACTTTTGACAAACTGTGTCCTCACTCTGAATGTTACTTTGTTAAGAAGATTGTATCAGGCAGTACAGATACCCACCTCAAACTTCTCAAAAATAATATATGTTCCAAAGAAGTTTTAATATTTATTCTAAATTTACTTGTCATTTTCATTTGACTTTGTTAGGCTTTCCTGGAAATTTTATTGTTGTACTGTAATTAAATTGACATTTAATAGTATTAGTCAAACTTATTGTAAATGAGCACAAAGTTTAAGTTAAATCCAAATTATTCTTCCAGACACCCTGAGCTAAAACCTCTAAACTGAAGAAAGTGTATTTTACTTTCCCTGTTAACCTTTTTTTTTTTCCCCTATTAGAAAGTCATGTGCCGTCAACCCTGAACTTTTTCTTTCCTCAGCTGATTAATAAAACCTAGCTTTTGATGATACCTTTAATGACATTACATAGTGCTTTACTCCACAGGTACTTAAAAACTTCAGTGATAGATAAGCAGAGAAAAATCAGCTACTTGTTTCTGTAAGGTGATAGTGCCAAAATTTGCAGCTTATCCACACAGACAGTGAAAGTCTCCCTCCATTTCTCCACAGGTCACTTATTAATCATTAATAGTATAGAGTAAGGGTTTTAAAGCAAAGTCTACCATTGTGGTAATTTTGCACTACTCAAAAAATAAGAACAGGAGAAAAAAATTTACCAACTTCTTTCATCTCAATCCTTTGCCTCATAATTTAATAAATTAATGCTTTCATGGCTAACAGCTTTTCAGGCTGTTAGTGATGCATTGTTTGAAATAGCACAGCACAGAAAAACAATTTTTGGTTTGGACTTTAGTTAAAATTTTGCTCAAAGAATTTTTTTTTTTATTGGAACTGATACGAGCTTCAGTTCCTAGCCCTAAGTTTCTGATGATATTATGGCAGTTCATTTCCAACTTGGAAGAACAGAGCTGAGATTCCAGAATTGTCCTTCCAAATCTCTTTATCCAAAGCATTTTCATAAAAGTCCCAGCACAGGACTGCTTTACTAAGTTCTGAAGTTCTCTTTATATAAGTTTGAAGTTAATATCTGCAATTTCTTGTTTAATACTTTATTATCCACTTTGCTTCTCAGGCTGTTTAGAAGAAACGCTTACATAAATCTGCTTAAGGGAATACATGCTTTTAAGTCTGTATTTGCATGAGATTTTGCTTGAATTTGTCTTATATGATACCAGTTTCTGTGAAGGTGATAGTAGTTCTTAATCATTTACAATAATACGGTTAGGTAGCTAGATTCTTGTTTCTTGGGTCACGTAGTGATAGAATGGCAGAGGATGGAAGGAACTTCTGGAGGGCATTTTGTCCAACAGTCCCTGCTCAAGCCAGGCCACCTAGAGCCAGTTGTTCTGCTCCTTGTTCAGACAGCTTTCGGCTGTTTCTAGGGATGGAGAGTCTGCAAACTCTTTGGACGACAGGGGCCAGTGCTCAATTTCCGTCAGAGTAGAAAAGTGTTCCTGGTGTTCAGACAAAATGTTTTGTGTTCCAGTTTGTGTCCATTGCCTCTTGTCCTGTCACTGGACACCACTGAAAATAGTGTGGCTCCATCCTCTGGGCACCCTCCCTTTAGGTGTTTGTACACCTTGCTGAGATCTTCCCAAGCCTTCTCTTCTCCAGGCCAAACAGTGCCAGCTCTCTCAGCCTTTTCTCTTATGGGAGGTGCTCCAGTGCCTTAATCATCTTAGTGGCCCTTCACTGGACTCTAGTAGCTCCGTATCTGTCTTGTACCAAGAAGCCCACAACTGGACACAGCACTCCCGGTGTGATCTCTCCAGTGCTGAGTAGAGAGGAAGGATTGTGTCCCTCAACCTACAGAGCAAACCTAAGAAATCTCATGATCACAAGAGGAAAAATTAATGTTGAGAAAAACATATGGTTTTGTTTTGGGTGGAGAAATAGCTAAATAGAAAAAAAAATGTTTCATTTTGTCACCTTTCTGCAGTTTCACACAGGACTATTTTATGTATCTATAGAATCATAGAATCATAGAGTCATATGCGGTTGGAAGGGACCTCTGGAGATCATCTAGTCCAACCCCCCTGCCAGAGCAGGTCTACCTATAGCAAGTTGCACAGGAACTTGTCCAGGTGGGTTTTGAATGTCTCCAGAGAAGGAGACTCCACCACATCTCTGGGCAGCCTGCTCCAGTGCTCTACCATTCCCACGGTAAAGAAGTTCCTTCTCACGCTTAAGTGGAACTTCTTATACTCAAGTTTGTGCCCATTTCCTCATCACTGGGTACCACTGAGAAAAGACCAGCCCTGTCCTCCTGGTACCCTCCCTTTAAGTATTTGTAAGCATTAATTAGATCTCCCCTTAGCCTTCTCTTCTCAAGACTAAAAAGACCCAAGTCCCTCAGCCTCTCCTCGTAGGAGAGATGCTCCAGGCCCTTAATCGTCTTTGTGGCCTTTTTCTGTACCCTGTTCAGCAGTTCCCTGTCCTTCTTGAACTAGGGGGCCCAGAACTGGACACAGTATTCTAGATGGGGCCTCACCAGGGCAGAGTAGAGGGGCAGGATAACCTCCCTCGACCTGCTGGCCATGCTCTTCTTGATGCACCCCATGATGCCAGTTGTCTTCTTGGCCACAAGGGCTGGCTCATGGTCATCCTGTTGTCCACCAGGACTCCCAGGTGTTTTTCCTAAGAGCTGCTCTCCAGCAGGCCAGCCCCCAACCTGTACTGGTGCTTGGGGTTATTTCTCCCCAGGTGCAGCACCCTACACTTGCCCTTGTTAAATTTTATTAGGTTTCTCTCTGCCCATCTCTTCAGCCTGTCCAGGTCTCGCTGGATGGTGACACAGCCTTCTGGAGTGCCAGCCACCCCTCCCAGTTTTGTGTCATCAGCAACTTTGCTGAGGGTACATTCCATCCCTTTGTCCAGGTCATTGATGAATATATTGAAGAGGACTGGACCTAGTACTAATCCCTGGCAGATATATAGATATATACATATAAATACATATATTTTTTCTGAAATACAGTAGGGCTTCATTTTTCAAAAATGGTGTCCTTTGGGAAATGTGCCTTTTATCACTTAGGGGGATGTGTGTGTTTAAGGCAAGATAAAAAAAAAAGAAAAAGGTCTCTGTTTGCTCTGTTTATTAAACTCTTAGCACTGAAAGGAAGGCAATTTTTTCTGAACTTGGATTCACAGTTCCAGTTGAATACTTCAGGAAAACCTAGGTTGACATTAATTGATTAATTGGTTCAAAACCAATTTGCCTCATCTTCCCTGATACTGTAATCCATTTTTAGCTAAGTAGAACTAAAACTATATAATTTTTGCAGCAGGTATTGCCCGAAGAATTGTTGCTGACTTTGAGAACACATTAAGAATATTTAAGTTCTGCCAGTCGCAATATGAGAACTAAAAATCTTCATGGTGCTGATGACCAGCTTTGGCATGAGATCTCTGTTAGCAGCCTTCTGGCTATGCCTCCTTTTCCTTCGCTTGTCAGAGGTTGTTTGTGTATAAATGAGAGAGACCTGTGAAGGTGAAGTCAGAACAGGGATTCCCTCAAGGCTACAAATAGTACGGGTCAATGAAGAATCATAGAATCATCTAGGTTGGAAGGGACCTTAAAGAACATCTAGTACAAAGCTCAAAAATCTGTTGGAAAATGGGACTTCTGCAGCTCTGGTACCTGAGAGCAGACAATGAAAATCTTTCTTTTACACAGGGAAGATGGTTTACAATATAAAATGAGAAAAGACCAGAGGAAATCCTTGACAAGATGGTAATTTCAGACTGTCTCGTTACTAATGGCGGTATGAAAAACAAAGCCAGAATGTGAGCTGACCTAAAAACTACTTAGGTACTTGTCATAGGGGACAAGCAGTACTGATCCACACATTAAAATGCTAAATGCGTATGAAGATAAGTCAACCGTGGAACATAATCAGCCTCTAATTCTGACACAAGGGCAGTCAGAAACTTCATTAGCTCCAGGCTCGGAGGTTCGGTGCAGTGAGACAGCTTGCCTTGAAACCAGCTGCCAGGTGGAGGCATCCCCCCAGTTTTAACTTTGGGTGCGCAAAGCTAGGAGTGGTACTGCTTTCACAGTGAGCTGCCTTGCTTCAGTATTATCCTGAAACAGCTGCAGTGAAATTTGTCAAGTAGCATTGAACAGTTGGTTTTGATCAGAAGAGATCAAGAATTTTACCTCTATTGACCTTTAAATGGCAAAAACCTGACATTTTATTAATCTTCACAATCTGATAGAAAAAGTCTCTGCCCAAGGACATTCTGTCTCTTCCCCACTCCGAGACACGAGTGTATCTTGGGAACATGCTTTTATCTATAGAGTTGAGTCTTGCCTGGTAGACATATCAGTGAAAGTTTAACAGATAGCATGTGTTCATTATACCTGCTGTATCACAGTGATACCGCTTAACTTAATATCTTGTGTGAAACTCACCAAATATACTGAACCACAAATTCATTTTAAAATAACTGTTCTCTGGATTGTCATTCCCTGAAATACTGGTGTGACTTTTCACTTGGCTAAGCAAAGACACATCTTCTGAAAAGCACAGGCAGCTTAGCAGTTAGATGTTATATATTCTCTGTGAAACCAGGAGAGTGATTTTTCCCTTCAGTTTTTAACTGCAGTTACTATGGTGATTGAGCTCAGACATGGTTAACTGATGTCACTTCACCAGCTAAGACCACAGGGGGAGGAAGAATTTGACTTGATTCCTGGCTTTGTTGCTTCTGTCACTGAACTTTCATTTGTCAAGCATTTAACAGAGGCTTCTTCTAAAATATTTAAATTATAGTGAAATTCTGTGGCTTGCAAACTTCACTTGCAGAATGAAACAAATTATTCTGCAAGAAGAAACAAGTAAATTCTGTTCTAGTTAAGCTTCCTGCAGAGTATGTAGGGCAGGTCTTTATGCCAGGTAAGTATCTGGTCAGTTAGGTTGGATCTGTAGGTGCAAGTGTGAAGAGACAGAATTTGACATATGTTAATGGTAGAGGTGCTTATTTTAAACTTACTGACAAGGTGGATGAAATCATGAGATAGGAAGAGTAGATAGTGCATAAATGATGTGAGCAGAAAAGACATAATGAAATTAAGTATCCAATGGGAAGATATTTAAGAATGAATCAGTAGCTTTCTTAGCCTGGAGAGGGGTGTGATTGTAGCTTCTGTTAATAAGGGTTTGTATATGGATAACCAGAATCAAATTCAGTAAACCAGCCATGTCCACAACAGGTTTAGGAGGAGCATGCAGCTGGCACTGTGGCTGTCTTGCAGATCTGCATTTGGCCTGTTGTTCATTTGCTGCACTGATGTGATGCACCAGTACAGTAAGCATTGCTGGATGCCCTGGAGTCTGCTCAAAAATATTGTTGCAAATTAACTTGAAGATGCCTGGGGAATCTGCCACTTTGCACCATCACTGACACACTTCTGATTTATAAAAGTTAGGAAAACAGCACATTATGTGAGATGACTGACTTCATCACTGTGTAAGCTTGTAGGATCTGTGGAGGGTTGTGTCTCAAACTCAGCTAGATGTCTTTAAACATGTAGCAGTTCTGTTTTTATAGTTTGGGGTTTTTTTAACTGTCACCTGAGTTTTTGTTTATCAATGCACCATTCTTTTCTAATAAATGGAAAAAATTGGTGAGTTATGAAAAACTGCATGGTAATTGGAAAAAACCTATAAGTACAGGTGAAAGTTGGCAAGAGAATACTAGTATGGAGTGACTAAGATGGTCATTAGGTGATAATATTAATGTCTCTGGAAGGTGATGTGTTGTTAATACGAACATTTCCTTAAAAATTATTAGATCTTTAAAAATGAATTTTAGGACAACTTCACCGAATGAATAAGCTTCTAATCCAAAGTATGTGGGGTTTTTTTCCACTTGTGGCAAGAGCAACTCTTTGAAGTAAGATCCAAGACTGGAAATTATCTGGAAGCACAGATCAGTTCTTGTGATAATTCTACACAATTTGAAAAAGCTTACTGTGTAGAATCTCAGCTATCTTTGGACACAATAGTAGTAATAATAAAATAAAACTTGTGGTAGTGTGTATGAGTGACAGAAAGTAAGAACTAAGACTATAAATGTGTTCTGTCAATCCTCTGTATGGCCAGTCTCTCACAATTTTAGGAATAATGATTTAATAGAAGAGGAAGACATGGAGAACCTTTAAACCCTGAGTTCAGAGGAAAACTAGGTTTCCATGTAGTATATTTCATTTTACTAGACAAACACACATAACTTGTTTTCCTCTAATGACCACCACATATTCTTTCCAAGGTTTATCTCCTATTAACTAGTAATTTTGTACTTCTCTTTAGCACACACTGCCATATGGATTACCAGCAGTTTCTTGAAGAAATTAGGTTTTATCAGCATTAACACTTGAACTTGTTCATACACCCAGCTCTAGGTACCTACATTAGCTGGTAAAATTAGTAGGCAGATCATTAAGTTACTTATGTGTGCAATAGAAAGAGAAATGTGGCATGTGCTGAAGAAAGAGAAGACTAATAGAATGCCTAAATCGGACTCTTGCTCTGAACTGTCCTTAAGAAAAGGCTCTCTTTCCTTTAAATGAGTAGTCAAATAGGAGATCAAGGAACATTACCTTCTTAAATTAAGCATCATTTAGCAGTAAAATATTGTTTTGTTGTTTTACTCTCCTCCATTTGTATAGGAATAAATAAAGGAAACAGCACTCCCCTACTGTTCAGCTAGCATGGCTGACAGCTGTGGATGAGAAATATTTAATGAACTAAACATCCTAGGGATGAAGTGGAGTGCTCGTGCATATCTGTTCTGTTTTCATATTGTAACTATTAATTTCTGTGGTTCTACTATGTGTAAAGGGCAGAATCAGGATGCATTAGAGATTTTAAGAAGTCTTTTTTTGCTTCAGTGGCTTTAGGATCAGACTCTACATGAAAGTAGAATCGGGTGCAACATGTTCCACAAAGTTGCCATTAAACAATACTGTGTAAATAAAATTGTTCTGTTCCAGTCATTAAATCTAATTAGGCTTGAGAAGAGGTGAATTTGGCCTCTCAAGGTAAATTATGTTTTTCTATTGGTTATTAGCTTTAATTGTACTGCAATACATGACTCTCACTGCAAACAAAATAATCTCTATTAATTTCATATTTTTTACTAATAAAGTGTGAAATGCTATATTCACTACACTTATTTGAGATTTAACTGATGTAGATGACTGGTTTTGCTGTGATTTCATTTAGTATGGAATGCAGATTGGAGAAGATTGTCATTGCTTTTAGTTTTATCTGTTGGTCCTGATCTTACAGTCATTGCTGCCTGAATGAATAAGGATTGTATATTCAAACATGTGCTCCATCCACCTTTCTTCTGGCTGACTGTGACATGCCCATCTTCTGGTCAGCACTGTTTGCTGCTGTGTTATAGACCTTCCAAACAGCTTTCATCAAAATAAGGATTCAGATGATCTGTGTAATTCAAGACTTGCCATATGTTCATTCAAGATGACAGGAAAATCCTGTTTTCTGGCATGTACTGGTAAAAGCAAACATAGCGTAAGCATTGACCCGTGGTTTCAGGATGTACATTTCACTCAAACTTTATAAATTGTATTTGAGTGATCTTCAATATGTTGTTCATGCAAAGAGCAACTGTGGGTAAGCAAAGCCATATTTAGTCACCTGGTATTTTAAAGACTCTCTAAAATCAGAAATACTTATTAGAATATAATATTTTTCAAGATGCAAATATCATTCTTAAATTCATCTTTCTGCTCTAAATATATTCCTGTCCTCATAATAGCATTCCAGCTATTAATGAGTAGCAGAGTTTTCAGTTTTTTGTTTTTCTACATTTTTCTAGGTTATTCAACAGAGAAATGAGGAATGTGACCACATTCAGTTTTTAATCGAAGAAAAAGAGTCTAAAGAAGAGGACTACTATGAAGACCTTGACAGATTTGAAGAAAATGGTACCCAAGAGTCTCGCATCAGTCCGTATACTTTCTGCAAGGCCTTTCCTTTCCACATAATATTTGACAGAGATCTGGTGGTCACACAGTGTGGCAATGCTATATACAGAGTCCTTCCACAGGTTAGCTGATTCTCATACATGAATAATCATAGAGATTCCTGATGCTAGATGCTTCACAGGTTTATTTTAAAGATGAATAAAATAGATTTAGGATTCTCTGTCTAAACAGCATTCTTGTGTAACTGTGTAGTATTTAGCGCATTATGCTCGTCTTGTTTGAAAAAGGAGTGTGAAAATAGCGCTAATTCTTCAACAGCTTTGTTCCTTATGATCAGGTCCATGTGCAGTAAGAGAATAAGCTTGAGTAGAGAAAACCTGATCACCCCCACAGTTCAGGTGTTAGCTTGATACCTGATTCTTTCTCGTAGCTCAGTCTAAGACACATTTGCGATGGAAGTGGCAAATAACTCTTTAGAGTGGATGTCAGACAGTCAGTGCAACTTGGCCTGGGGTTCAGAAAATGGTCTTGTAGCAGCGGGTACATAGTCTGTGTATATTACTTGGCAGTAATGTCTTCAAATACTTAAGCTGTCAGACACAAAATAACTGAAGAGCAGAATAACAGAAGTTGTAGTATACTTTCCTGGCTTCTGCATCAAAAACGAAACTATTAAATAAGATGAGCCAAACTATTTTTGTGATGTATGTGTATGTATTCCGAATTTAATGCTGCTGCTGCAATTTCCCCTGTTAATTTACAGTAAAAGAGTACTCAGAGGTCCATACAAATTATGAATTCTGTATATGAATAGGATACCTCAGTTCTTCCCTGAAAGAGCTGATGGTGTTTCTAAAAATAAGTAACAGATAAAAGCAATAATATGAGAGAAGTAGAAGGTAACATGATTAAAACATCAAATGAACTTTACAATCATGTAGGCTGATATTGCACATACCATGTTGTTTCTGAGTCACTGACATACATTTAAAATACAATTTTATGATATTTGCTTTTTCCTGCATTTTTTTGGTGGTTTTCTCTGTATTTTGCAGAAAGATTTGGAGGTAGAGCTTTGTAAGTAGCTCTAGCAGATTTTTCCCAAGGGCATTCACTGAACAGCTATAGCTACTCTGGCTACCAAAGATGGCTATCAGAATCCTTATTATCAGAGTTGATGCTTTAGAGAACATGGCTTATTGAAAAGGGAGTTTGAAGGAGGGCACTTAGGAGGAAAACACTGGAAAACCTTTTTGTACTGTAACAGTTTGACAGATAATGAATGTGGTAGTCTAACACAATTTTACAAAATCACCTTGCAGGCTAGAATTGCACTTGGAAGTCTGTATACTTCTGATGGAAAATCCTCAATTTAAAAACCTTGTGTTTTAATGGAGAAATGCATAAAGTTTGTATTCTCTTCCATTCAGCGTTGTCAGCTAAGCAAATTGAATATAATCAGTTCATGTATAGTTTTAGTATAAAACGTAACAATCTTTTTTTTTTTTTTCTTTTTAAATTCTAGCTGCAGCCAGGAAATTGCAGTCTCTTGTCAGTTTTCTCCTTGGTCCGGCCTCATATTGATATTAGTTTCCATGGGATCCTGTCACATATCAATACAGTCTTTGTACTGCGGACCAAGGTAACTAGAAAATACTCACCTCGCTTTTCTCTAAGTAAGTATGTTTTAGAGAGGTAAGTGCTGAAAACTCAGAAGTCTTCAGAGAAATTTCTTTGCACAGTAGTAAGCTCAGTCCCTTTTGAGTGTTGAGCCAAGAAAAAGTCACCAGTGTGAATTCATGTGTAGCTGTTAAGTAGAATGCTTTATAGGAATGGAGAAGTACATATACTTCATGTCTGATGCTTTCTTTGCAAGGGATTAACACATACATGGCACTGTGCCAAAGGCAATTACATTTACTTTTGCCTCATAACAGTATGGGAGACAAGTATGAAACGTGTTCTTGCTTGGGCGCATACATTCATATAGTTCTGTGTCCTTTAGAGTGGGCAGGAGAGGTGGCAGGTGGTATGAATGAATGCAGCATGTAGAGTAGCATCTAATATGTCAAGGAGCCTGTTTATTTATAGAAAACCACACCTGAGAGAAACCAACAAGATTTCTTAGGAATGCTGCCAGGCACAAATAGAACTTCATAGAATAGGCAGTACTTTTGACAAACTATTGTTAAGAAATCATGCAGAAGAAAACAAGTACTTAAGAACACAAAGGTAAAGAAAGATGCCGTGGTTTGTATCTTTGAGGTAGCAAATCAATGTATTAAAATAAAGGTAATGTATGGTGTTCAAATGAGAAATTAATTGGGTTTTAATGTAGTCTTAAAATCTGTTCCAAACATTCTGACTGCCTTGATAATGAAGGCACTTACATACATGGTGGCCTAGTGCATAACACACGTATCATTGCCCTTATGTAATTGTGTAATTGTGACTTTTCATCATTAGGAGGGGCTGCTGGATGTGGAAAAGCTGGAGTCTGAAGATGAACTGACAGGCACAGAAATCAGCTGCTTACGCCTGAAAGGGCAAATGATCTACTTGCCTGAAGCAGACAGCATTCTCTTTCTTTGTTCGCCAAGGTACTTTAAACCTTAAGAGTTCTGTAATATTGATTTTCATTTAAAAATTACCGCTTTTTAGAACACTTATGAGAGTAATACTACAGAGATTAATTGACTCAAGTATTGATTTAATTGATTTTGACGTATTTATACTAAAAGAGGGAGAAGCGTTTAAACATCGGAACTTGCCTGATTATTAAATAATTCAGTACAAACATTGAAATGTTCTGGCCCAGTTTGTACAAATGGGAATTCCTCATGATTACATGATTTTTGGCAAGTCTTGTCCTTTGTTTCTTACTGTGAGAATGCTATGAAATGTCACAATGGTTTAGTTTCTTGTGTGGGTACATATATTTTTGCAGTAGTTTTGACATAATGGAGCAGTAATGATTATAAAGAAGTGGTTGGCATGAGGGATTGAATGGAGGTCTTCTTTAGCTAAGAGCATGTTGGGCTAACACAACAGATTACAGTTATAATACATTAATATCCTGTGTAAAAGGGAGAGAGTGGATGAAGACAACAAGGGAACAGGCTACCTTAATGTAGTCTTGTTTCTATTTGTGTACTGAAGAATGTGCATTTGGTATGTTCATGGAACTCATCAATGAGAATTCTGTATTTAGATACAAAAGTCAAGAACCATATGTCAACATGAATGAAAAATTAGGTATTTTGTAGAAGGGGTGTGTTGTACAACTCGTCAGAAGTTCAGGAGCATAATCTTTCTTCTGTCATTCCTCAACCTTTGCTGTTCATTTGATTCTTAAATGCTCCTTTGGCAAGTTTAATTGTACCTATATTATTATAAATTTCTCCACATTGCAGTGTGATGAACTTGGATGATTTAACCAGAAGAGGTTTATATCTGAGTGATATTCCATTGCATGATGCTACCCGTGATCTGGTTCTTTTGGGAGAGCAGTTCAGAGAGGAATATAAACTGACTCAAGAGCTTGAGATCCTCACTGACAGATTGCAGCACACACTGCGTGCGCTGGAAGATGAAAAGAAAAAGACAGACACGTAAGAACCAAATCCTAATTTTGAGCTGAAACAGTCACAACAATATATTATTTATAGCTACTTCTTCAAAAGTTAACAGAATCTTGGAAGGAATATAAGAGAGATTCAGGGCAGATAATTCTGGAGACAAGAAAGAACATTTTATTTTAATGCCTCATAGGATATTTCTTTATTTAGATTGTCAAATGTCATCTAGTCTGTTACATGCACAGGTATTTTGATGGCTCCTTCCCAGATAAGGAAAGTTATGAGAAGTGAACCAACAATCCTTTTTGCTTTGTGAATTACTTAAAACAGTAGTTTTGCAAACTCTCTTATATGCAGTCCCTGTAGCCAAGATGAATTTGATGAATGTCCAAATGCTACTATTTGATTGAGTTCTGTAAACCAGCTGAAGATAACTTTGTCTTTCTGGACTGCCATGCTTACAGGTTAATAGAACAGAAAAACATTCCTTATAAGCCTCAAAAGTAGTCTATGTGAAGGTGAAGTTTTGCAACAAGGTAATGCTGTGAATTTGGTTTTATAGTTACGAACTATCTAGATAATGTACTATCTAGATATAAAAATAAATACAATAATAAATTATATGCACTGGAACCCAAATCCATTTCTGCAGGTAACTATAAAATCAAATTCATAGCATTAATCTATGGGAGCACAGGTCAAGGAATGTTGGCACATAAATTAAAATTTTTTTGACAAGCAGGATGGGGTTGATGGTTGACTATCATTTATAAAACATAGTTCCCATCTCTGTAACAGAAGAATTTCTTGTGGATTATGCTTGTTTATTAGTAGAATTAACACTATGAACCCTATTAACACTATGTTGTGCTATGAATTCTATTGACAGATGATTTTTTTCTGTAGTAATGGAAATTATTGTAAAAGGGACTTGAAAGGGATAGACAGAAGAGTTGGAGAGAAAAGCCTAAAAAAGATTTTTTCTATTAATTCTTACTTACTTGCTTTGTGAAGTCATTGTATCTTCAGGAATTCTAGTCTTCTTCACAGCCACTGGAACAGACAATGTCTGTTAATATACCATGTGCCAAAAATATTCATTAATTATAACTCATGCAGTATTGAACTTGAAAATGCAGGTAGTGGGGGTTTGGGCAGGAGGCAGTGTACAAAATGATGCTCAAGATTTGTAAAACAGTCAGGAGATCTTCAGCTTGCCCGCTCAGCTGTGTGAGGAGGGAAACACACTTTAAGATGGCAGTTAAGAAGTTGAATGAATACACATGAGAACAGGGTGAAGCTCTGTGTCTCTGATTTCCTATTTCCTGAGTAAGTTATTTCTTCAGTAAATGTCTTTAATATCAGTGTTTGATGATGCAAGTATATGCTATAAACCCTATGGGAGGTAATAAGTTAATATTTGAAGAGTGCTGATATAAAGTCCTTTCTCCACATTCTTTCTGTTATGCTTGTGCCTTTCTTTTTTTACACTTTTAGATTACTGTACTCTGTTTTACCACCATCAGTGGCAAATGAGCTGAGACACAAGCGTCCTGTTCCAGCTAAGCGGTATGACAATGTGACCATTCTTTTCAGTGGCATTGTTGGATTCAATGCCTTTTGTAGTAAACATGCCTCTGGAGAGGGAGCCATGAAGATTGTTAATCTTTTAAATGATCTTTACACGAGGTTTGATATTCTGACTGATTCACGGAGGAATCCATTTGTTTATAAGGTAAGCAGAAGATTTTCCAAGTATTTAATTTGTGACACCTCAATAATTTACTATCATGTCACTCTTTTCCTTCCTTTGGATTTTAGGCTTTTTTTAAAAATAGTCTTTGAAGTGTGTTACTTGATATTACATAGCTAAAGAAGAGTATGTTTTTTCTCTATAAATGTGTGAAGGAACGTAAAGGGCTTAGTTCTCAGCAGGATTTCTGCACAGTCAGACATTAGGTGGATATATAAATCTACTTCTGCATTTAGCAGATGTGACCACTTATACAAGCAGTTTGTGGTTCTGCTGACCCTGTGCTTTAAGTTTTTCAGTCATATACCTGGGTCTCCTGGTTGTAAATTATAACTTATTATTCAGTTATTCAATGTGAATGTAATGCTTTCATTAGGAAAGAGGTGTAGTTGCAGATGCAACTGGTAGCAGGTACGTAGGTACATATATATATCCCATATATACATGTGCATGTGTATGCGTGTGTGTTTAAATGTGTAAGATTCATGTCTATCTTTTACTAGAAATCAGCTTTATGCCCAAGTGAATCAAGGGTGTGAGTCAAAACAAACATGGTGCTCAGTTTCTACAAAAATCCAGAAGACCCCAAATTAGAGCCTTCAGTTCACATGATCACAGTATCATTTTAATTTGTTAAATTGTCAGCAAACAATAAATTATCTTCAAAAACAAGCAGAGATGATGGGCATTAAGGTGATTTGAATGAGTGAAAAGAAACTGTTTGAAAGAACAAGCAGTCATGAAGGAAGCTCTACATCCATTCTAATATTCTAAAACCCATGATTATACAGTAATTGAGACATATGTTTCTTGATAGGTGGAAACAGTTGGGGACAAGTATATGACAGTGAGTGGTCTACCAGAGCCTTGCATTCATCATGCACGATCTATCTGTCACCTGGCATTGGATATGATGGAAATAGCAGGCCAAGTTCAAGTAGATGGTGAGCCTGTGCAGGTTAGTAAATGTGTGGGCTTGAATGAAGATCCCATTTTTTGGTATGATGATAATGCTTTGAAATATAATAATGCTCAAGTCTCAGTCAGTGCAAGCTTTGTTATTGTTAAATTGTGAGACCAATATCTACAAATATTATCAAGAGTCACATGTAGATGTGATGTGCAGTTCCCAGACCTTACAGTCTAGTTATTGTGCTTAACCTTTTAAAAGACTAAATTAGGTCTGCATCATTTATGTCTGTTTTCTGATCATTTGCAATATAATCAACAAGTTCACATTCCACATCAAGTACAATGCATTGAGTCTTCTTCATCTCAATGAACAGAGAAATAGTATTCCCTCACTGATATTTTTGATCATGCTTCAAATCCTCCTGTTTGGTTTTATGGAACCAAAAAGTATGGTTCCATAGGCAGTTATGTCAATGATTACTGGCAGCGATGTACATTAGTGGAAGTTCACTCATTGTGGAATTTTATGAAGATGTTGGGGCATTAATACAGAACTGGGGAGGCTGCATTGACCTGTCCTTATCAGAAGGCTGTGAGAGCAAAATAAGTAATGAATGTGATGCATATTTCTATTTACATTAATGTTATTAGTCTAACACCTAGCGTAGACTTTGCCACTGGGAAAAGAAGTGAGAAGGTTTGGTTTGGAGCTTTGCAATAAATGTAATGTGCTGTAAGAGTGAGCTTCTCCAATCCCCTGTCCTATGTCTTGAGCTTTTAAATGCAAAATACCATGATGATTACTCTGAGAAAAATCCTACATCATCCATTTCTGCATCTTCTAAATGCTAATTAAACACAGACCTGCAGAGTATGCCTCTCTTTCCACTTCTTAAAATTTCACAGTACATAATCACAGAAACATAGAACGGTTTAGGTTGGAAGGGACCTTAAAGATCATCCAGTTCCAACCCCCCTGCTATGGGCAGGGACAACTCCCACTATAGCAGGTTGCTCAACGCCCCATCCAGCCTGGCCTTGAACACCTCCAGGGATGGGGCATCCACAGCTTCTCTGTGCAGCCTGTTCCAATGCCTCACCACCCTCACAGTAAAGAATTTCTTCCTGATACTGAATTTAAATCTACGCTCTTCCTGTTCGAAGCCATTACACCTCATCCTATGACTACATCCCCTTGTACAAAATCTCTCTCCAGCTTTATTATAGGCCCCCATTATGTACTGGAAGGCTGCTAGAAGATTTCCCCAGAGCCTTCTCTTCTTCAGGCTGAACAACCCCAACTCTCTCAGCCTGTCTTCATAGGAGAGGTGCTCCAGCACTCGTAATAGGACCATGCTGAAAAGATGCAGAGTTTGTTCTTTCATGTGGGAAGGCAGAGCCAGGACACTACACTACAATATAAAAGAAAGTGGTACAAAACAGAAAATGGAAGGCTTTGAAGAAGCAGGAGGGGCACATTGAAAAAATAAGCTCTAGTACATAGAAATGGCATAATATCTGTGTTTAGTCAGAAGCATCAGATTAATTACATTGATTTTGAATATTCAAACTTTATTTTTTCTCTCTAAAGATAACAATAGGAATCCATACTGGTGAGGTAGTCACAGGTGTCATAGGCCAAAGGATGCCACGTTACTGTCTGTTTGGAAATACTGTCAATCTAACAAGCAGAACAGAAACTACTGGAGAAAAGGGAAAGATCAACGTCTCTGAATATACCTACAGGTGAGTGATGCAGCATTTTTATTGGTGTTAACATCTTAAAAGAAATCACTTTGTCAGTGTTAACATCAAAGTGTCTTTGAAGTTGAAAGTGACAGGACTCCCACAACACATTATTTCAGTACATGAGTTCTCATGAAACTCCATGGCAGACTGCATTATGATATACCATTATTGGTATGCACATATAATAATGATCTGTAGATAAACTTGACTTTTTTGTTAATTTTCTCACATTTCTGTACCGTGTTTAATATTTTATATGATGTGTTGCATGCATGAGTAGTACGTATATTTACATGCTTTCTCTTTCAATTTCAGGTGTCTTATGACACCAGAAAATTCAGATCCTCAGTTCCACCTGGAGTACAGAGGTCCAGTTTCTATGAAGGGTAAAAAAGAACCAATGCAGGTTTGGTTTTTGTCCAGAAAGAGTACAGAGACAGAGGTATGACTAATCAGAGTGTAATTTTTTTTTTTTAAACAAGGCATAAACATGACAAATTTAATCTAAACCACTGAGATCCATTTGCATTTGCAAAACTAAATGTTCCCTAGAAAAAATGAAAAGTTTTGTACAACATTATTTCATTAATGCATTTACTATCTTGACAGCACATTAAAGTCCTTGATTATTCGTCTTAGCAGTTGGTGCAGTCCCTGAAAGAATACTTTTGTATTTTAATAAGTCCTTGAGGGAGTGTTTAAATATTTATAACTCCCTCTTACGTATTTCGCTACTGAACTAGATTTTGCAATATAATGTCCATTTCTCTTTAGCTGACATGTCTGGTTATCAGCACTTCAAAATTCACCATTTGCTTTCTTACAGTGAGTGAATAAATGTGCCTTCAAATATTTAGGCAACAATCCAGCGACTGCTTGCAGGCAGGTTCACATTTTGTGTATATGGTGGTCTGTTAACCCCAGATCTATCTGCTTGTTCTGAGCATGATAGACATCTTGCTTTAGAAATGGGGTGAAAAGGACATATGAGCCTAAATCCTCTTCTCAAAATGATGTAGGGCAAAGCTCTTCATGGTCCTTAAGTGTATGCCTCAATTTCAGAAGGCTGGGCATGTATTAATCAAAATCTCGCTAAAAGCCAATGAGATCTAGACTCATAAGTGTGCTACAAACTTAGATACTTAATAAGGTTACAATATGCCAGCTGATTTGCCATAGCTGAGCTGGTGCATACATCCCACCTGTTTCCAAACGGAGAAAAATAAAAGGGTAAAAGTAATTTACATAGCTTGGATTTTGCCCCAAGGTAATAAAAAAAGCAAGAGTTTTAAGGTAATGTATTTAATCTTAAAAATCCTCTCAACTAAAATAATGAAAGTCATCAGTTACCTTGGCTGAAATAGTTCTTGTAAGTCACAGGAAATTAATTACATGTCTGAATACTCATGTGCTTCTGAAAAGGAAATTTAGGCTATTAAACTGTTTGGACTCTTTAGGAGATCTAATTCAGATTTATTACCACTGGTACCCAAGTATATGAATACTGACTTTTTAACGGTAACTCCCAGTATTAACCCCCAGTATTAAACTTCAGGGGAGAGACTGTACATTAACTCTGCTGGTCTGTGTTTTAGTATATATTACCTACAGTAATATTCTGGATATCACTTTTGATATTTTTCTATTTTTATTCTATATCAAGATTAAATATAATTTCACTTGGCTAACATTCTTTCAAATCCATAGTTTTATTTAAAATATGTTTTATTTAAACACCTTTCACTTTTTTCTGCATTATAAATTATGTTCTATCATTTGTAGCAGAGCACTTTGTAATTTTAAATGTAAAATTTCAGAAGGGTACTGAGTCATGTGGGTGTTTTCTGTGTTTCAGTCTCACACATTTAATATTAATATAGGGTTCAGATAGTTTAGAATTTTAAATATTGCAATTTTCTTTTAGAGGTCTTGTGCAACAGTTGGTTTTGTTAATCCTCACAGCAGTCCTAAGAGGTACTTACTGATACTATTATCTAGTAATCAAGCTTTGCAGACGGGGACATGGGGGCAGGAATAAACCTGACAGAAAAATAATGTCAATATGATTTTCAGGAGCAGTTAGGATTCACAGTTTAAGCACACTCAAAGAGACTCACTAATTTTTGTTAGTTTTTCTTAATTCTGAAATTCAGATATACATATAATTCTTACAGATAGAAGGAATTCTATGATTCTATGATTTCTCCCATGATAGGTGTCTCTTCTAAATCGTAGGAAGTTTGGGATAATATGAGACTAGAAAGATACATTCATGTGGTGACTGGAACTGATAATCGTTTTGTCAGAGGTGATTTTGAAATATAATCCTCTAATATTTTAATTCTTTTTCACTCCCTGCACAATTTCATATGTCCATCCTCAAAAAGATGCACTGAGTTTTACTCCTTTAAGATTTTCTGAACTGTCTGCAATTTCTCTTTGTCTTGTGAAGGTTCTCTTCATGTTATTTCTGGCACTTTATAGGCTGTACGTATCAATCTGCATTGTAATCCAAAAGCAGAAATCAGATAGCAAACTTTTAATGTTTGTTTACCTTAGAGTTATCGCTTTATTATAGGCAAGGGTGTAGTCTTGGTTTTCTTTTCAGACTCTTATTTTCTCTGACCTTTCAAACACATACACATGCTAGTGTATTATCATGTGCAGTGCCGTTAATTTCAAGGGGACTGTTCACAACAGTAAATATGGGATGCTAACATATATTCAGAATCTATATGGTAAATTTCCTGAAAGGTCACTCCAGAATATTGCAAGAAGCTGCTTATAGAAGTAAACATGAAAATATTTCTTAAATCACCGTGATGATATTTCTGCTGATTATTCTCTTATTGTGAAGTTTTCTGCCTCCAATATCTTTAAATCTAGGATAGATTCACATTGGTGAATTATTCTCCTTTTCATTATATCCCTGAGTGATTAGCTCAGCATTTGCAAATCTATCAGTGTAATATTTTACCCCAAAGCCCAGTGATGAATATATGGTGAGGAAAGAGGACAAAATACTTACAGCTGGCACAGAGATGTGAAACCAAGGCTTAAAATATGCTGTCTCTCTGCTAGGCCTGTAGAAAATGATAGGGTCGGAGCAGCTCAGCATACCTCAGACTTGGTTCCTAAGTTGGCATCTCTATTATCAGTCACCATGAGCAGTCATTACTTCGGAGAAATACCTGATTTGCAAGAATCAGTGTTTGTTTGGAGTGCTGCTCCTTTACTTGTTTCCACATGAGATATGTCTTCCATGTTACCATTACAGCAAAAATTAGAATTGCATCAGAAATACACATAGAACAGAAGCAGCTGTGATGGATTATTCATTTTGCATCCGCTTGTTTGCATGTTATAAGATTAGTTATTACTATCGTTATTATTTTAACAGAGGTTCAGCTGGAGCTTCTGTTTTGAGAAATAGCTTTGTTGTAAAAAATGAAGTGTGGAGAGAACCTCCAATGTCTGACTGCAATTTCCATCATTCCCCAATTTCAAATATCTTCTTTTCCTGCCCTGTCCCCCACATTACTCATGGGAACAACTATCTCAGTCAGAGCTGATAGCTCATCAGGGAATGTAGAAACAGGTACATTCCTACACATAGGAAAGTAATATGTGCATTATCTATGCTGTTTTTTATTATTTTATTATTATTTACTCATATTGGTTGCAAGTTGTAAAATGTATTTTGTCACTGCATTGACCCACCATATTGTTGCTTCAAAGAAAATCCCTTACTTCTCAAATTCTACTTGCATGCACTCAAGGAAACAAAGCAAGATGCTTTCTGAGCTGAGGCAAGAGGAAGAGGACGCTGGATAGGGTGCAATACTGTCTCCAAATAGGGTGCCAGGCAGTAAGGTTAAGTTATGGATGTTATTTCATGTCATATCTCCCATTTCCACGTGCATTACCATTATCTTTTGCTTTACTCCTGAAATCACACTCACCGTTTTTCTCCAGGCTTGCTTGCTGGTTTTTTTTCCTTAACGTTTGGTATTTTATCTCTGCTATGAGCATGTATTTCAACCTTTCCTTTTTTTGATATGCATTTTTGCATGTCAGTCATATGTGGCCCTTCCTACCACCACATAATATTGACTAAAATTTTGTAATATGCACGCCACAACTAATCACTTCAATCTGATGCTTCACATCTTCATCTCCATCTCTGAGGTGTAGTGGTTACATGAATCAGTGACATTTCTGGAAATGACAGGTATTTCAGTTGTTGGCTGGAACAATGAACCTGAAGAACTATTTTAAAAAATAATACATAAAGCAGCATTATGAAAATCATTGTATAAATGTTGTTTATCAGATTTAGTTCTGCTGTTACCGTGCTTCCTATTAATTTTGTGAATAACACTCAATGCACTGTACATTCCTGGTTAGAAAAAGATTCCTCTTTTGATATTATCCTGCATTTTCCCTTTGTAGACACTATGTAAACATTTTCTATACTGGAAGGGGGCAGTTGTTTGTCTGATATTGCTATTTGAAGCATGTGCCAATGTACTTGTACTGAAATGCTGTTCACTTGCAATGTATTTCTCATTGATTTATATTAACTAAGTTGTCATGTTAATAATAGATTCCTGGACAATTTTAGAGCACCCGTAGCGCTTTGACTCCTTTCTGATGGAGCCCCAGAGTTAAAAGGCGTGCTGCCAGGACATGGTTGTCATGGTTGCCTTTCGGTTTGGTCTCTCTAATTTTCAGAAATGGTCTTATTTTATTGCTTGGGAGGGCCTGATAATATTCTAGGCATCGTGGCATTAAGGGATGTAAAGCTTCTAAGGGGACAGCATCTTTTATCAGGTGATACAGTTAGTAAAAGTGGACAAGGTTTCAGATGCGTAGACCTTCCATAACTTCAACATACAGTGCATTTTTATGTGAATAATATCCGTTCTTATCTGACTGATAATTTCTGAATATTTGCATTATAAAACAGGATAGTGCAATTACTTTCTGTATAAAAATTGTCTATATCTAGTATACCTTATCAGCACAAAATATATATGTATAAATGTTTCATGTTAATGTGCATAAGAAATTACAATAAATTATTTTTTCCACTGACTTAGAGAAATTTTGGGATTTTCTTTTCGGTGAAAGCTATAATTCATTGTTTGATACAAAAAAGTGTATTCTCCATTCAATAATTCAAAGTCCAAGTTTAAATAATTTATCAAGTTGTTGTTCCAGTGCTTGCAAATGTCAAAGAGTCTCCCATATTGAGGCTAATGCATCACATCCTCAGATTAAAGTAGGGTTGAAAATTTGTAGATTAATGGTCCAAGGTCACAAACATGCATACATTCCTTTGAAACACTTGGACAATATCTAACAATCAGAAATTATTAGTCATCTGCTCTGAGCAGGATGTACATTACCAACGAAAGCTTCACGAAGGGGAAATGGAGAGAGGATGCCACATACATTCCTTCACGTCATCTCACTGTCGGACAGCAGCACCTCCCAGCACTCCGTTAGAGATTGCCCTCGCACTGATAAATACACAACAGCAATTGCACTTAAAGTTGATCAAGCTTACCAAAGCTTCAGTGGTGGCTCTTGAAGAGTGACAGCTGTGGTTGTACATTGACATAGTTCACACAAAAGGTTCTGAAGTAACTGAAGTTTCTGTGTTACACTTCAAGCTGATAGAAGATGGCATGCCAGAAAATTCAAATGGTGCTCTGAGTTTATGTTTTACTCTCTTAATCATTTCAAAATACTAATGCTTCTGTTAAGCTACTTTGTAACATAACTAATTTCTTAAAGCACGACAATAATTGCTAATATATTGTGTTCAGGTAAGGGCATTTTATCTCAAGGAAACCAATATGATTTAGGCACTTAACCACTTTGATTACTAAAACTAGTCCTCACTTAAGTGCTGCATTCACCTACTAAAATTATACTTTGGTTAAATATTACTCTCAGATAACAGTCAAAAACTTCTGCAGATATTTAGTTCTTCTATGTGTGCTCTACTACCTCTTTTATTTAACTGTACTGATTTACTTTTTCAGTAGAAGCTCTGTAGCTGAAACATGAGCCAAAGTAAGTGCCAAAGTCTCTTTCAAAGGCATTTGTAAATACATCTGTTTTATTTTAGTATTTTTTGTAAAAAAAGTTGAGAAAAGGAGAAGAAAGGGGAAAGCAACGATGGAATTGCAAAATACAGAATGCTTAGTTGCTTGTAATCTTCTGGATCACTTGCTCCTTTGAATTCAGATATGCAAAAGAATTTGTGTTTCTGTGGTATTGTTAACCGAGGCTGTGGCCATACAGGGGACTCTGCTGCTACTGCTGCCTTACAGCTGGCACTGCAGTTGCCTTGCATAATGCAAGGTTGAGTAGTCTGTTGCGAGTATTTCTTGGATAATGTACTCCCTTTTTTTCCCTAATGCAAGGCTTGAGAAACACCAGGACTTTTCCTGGCTTCAGTAAAGTTTGAAGCAAGTTTATTAAGCAAATACTGTCAATAAAGACTTCTACAACCAGTGAGTCCCTTTGATAATATGGGCCATATTTTTAGATTAAGATCTTTTCATTGACCTTCCCAATGTGGAATTCTATCAAAACTTGATTTTTTAAAATTTGTATGTGTATTCAAACATGTGTCTTTACTTTTTAATAACTGATATACTTTTCACAGGCTCCCTTCAGATGTTACAAGTTATGAGCTTTATGCAATCCATGTTTGTATTTCATAACGTAAAAACTGTAAATCCAGTCCTCAGTAGGAACCAAGTCGGGGAACATAGTTTCATGTTTCATTATTTTGGGTGAAAAACAGAATGTTAAACAATTAATGAGACACTGATTTGGATATCTATTTATACTATTATCACAAGAGTTATTCTTGTATTTTTTACTTACAAAAAGAAAAGGTTATTCTGCTGTGTTTAGGGAACTAGAAAGGCTTTATAAATAAGAACAGCTTGAAAACTATCTTGAAACGTCAATAAACGGGAAGGGCATGGGTGGAATGTTACAGTTTTATCTCCATATATGTTTCTGAAAAATTACATGTGGGGACAGACCAAACAATAACAAGCTATACAAGCAGAACTCTGTTTGCTTTTAGGAGAGTGTGGGCATCTACAGATGTCATAACTGGAATGTAGCTGGAAATTGCCAGCAAGTCAGCAACTGGAGCAGAAGACAATGTCAGGACTCCAGCTCTGATCTCTTTGATTGTTATCACAAGCTATTGCACAGCTCATAGTTCTTTTTTTTTCCCCTCCTGTATCCAGCACCAGCTTAGCTGTAATGATCTGAGAGGTATAGTGTCTCTCCCTTGCCCCTAAATTTGATGATGTAAGAGAGTGATGCATTACTTATGAAGTAAGGGGCCTTTATCCTTGTTGCTGTGATTTCTCTTGGGACTATCTGCTAAGTCCAGCTGAACGCACACTAAAATTTTGCAGGACCTGGGGACTTTTTGTTCACCTTCACTAGAGGTTAGTAGGAGCAGGAGACAGCAGTATGTGTGTTAGACCTGGGTACAGTTACAAAAACTGTTGCCCAGAAAACTCATAATTCACCCTATTGCTTTTGGCTATACTTTATTTGTTTGTTTGTTTTTAGAGGAACTGCATGTTTTTATTCTTACCTCACAAAGGCATCATTAGCAGCAATGGTTTATTAGCACCCAGAAAAATCAATTTAGTTCCTATATACATATATAAAATACATTTATTAAATACACACACACACATATAAAATACATCCTCCAGGAATGAGTCATGGAGACAAAAGTGCAAAAACCAATTAGGTTCTGCAAGATTTTTTTCATTACTTGGTTACCGTGTTTAGTGTAGGTGGTAGTACAAAACATATCTGACTAGTTACAAGCCCACACTTTAAAGACAATCATATGCCCAAGAAGGAACTAGAAAGGAATATGCAAGCATCTGATATGAATAAGGTCTTGGTGGAGCTTGAGGCCACAGAACCTTTTCTTTGGACAAAACTAGTAAACTAATCTGAAGCTAATAAACATCCAAGCTAATAAGCATCCAAGGTGTGCACTGCAATATTCACTCTTGTACTCTGAAACTTTGATAGCCTTGTCAAGAGCACCTGTCTCCATGGAGCCAGAGCAAGGCCTGAGGCATCCATATACTAATGTGGTTTTTGTTCACACATGAACAGGTCAACACTATCCATCTATTGTCACAAACTGTAAAATGGTTATTCAGTGACTTTCCAGAGCCAATGTATATTCAAAAAGAAAGAAGACCCAACATGTTGGATGATCGCATTCTAGCAGTATGAGAATTTGAACAGAATAGTCCTGTTCTCCGGAGAGTCATCAGATGAGCAGCACAGCAGTAAAAATGGGAGCTTATGGGCTATTGTAAATGAATTCTGACAGTCACTGTGGTGACTTAGCATCTCCACGTAAAGATGTTGCTGGTCTTCTATTCCCATTTTATTTGAGTGCCAGGGACACAGAGGGTCCGTGTTATTTTGCAATTAGCAAGATCCTTTCCTGAGGGAGAGTCTGAAACTGTTGTCATTTCATGCACCTACCTGAAAATGAGTGGGCAGCAAGTAATAAGCCAGTAAACAGAGCCTTGCTAATCTAACTGAAGAAAAAAGGAATGGTTCTATTGCCCCATCTATTGCTGCACATACAAGGCACTATTTTTTTATCTTTATTGTTCTTTAGACTTTTGGCTGGCTTTAGGTGACAGTTGTGGAAAAACTCCAACAATACGTGCCGTCTCCACCAGTTCACTCTTTGTTTGTTATTGTCAGGAAAAGGCTAATGTTAATTTTCATCATAATGGTCGATGAGTCTTTCAGCCAATGTGGCTCTCCTGGAGATAAGGACAACCAGGGAATGTAAGAACAATTTTGTGATTATTATTCTAGGATGAAGATGTGTGTTCTCTGTTACAAAGGTTTTGTTCCAGACGATTCCACGTATCCAGCAGTCAGATTGACATTGCCTTTGTTATTGTTTTTTTTGCAGAGATGATTATGGGGATTTCAATATATCTAAAGCACCTCATAGAAATTTTATGCTACAGTACAATTGTACTTTCAAGGGAAGTGATTTTGTGTGATGAAGGTCTGTGAACTCACAGCAGTCAGCCTTTGATAGCACACATTTGTTTTTATCTGTTCATATGCTGGACACCTCTGGCATGAAGCCTGTGTGATTTTTTTATATTGCAGGTTCTCAGGGTCATTCTAGCCTTCCAAAATTGATTTTACACTTTGATGTGTGGTATCCTGTCTAGTGCTCAAACAACTGGCTGGTGATTAAAATGACAGAACTTAGCTGTCTGTAGCCAAAAGACTGCAAGTGTTCATAGTTCCTAGCTGGTGTTAATCATAATCCTGAACTGGAGACCAATTAAGTCAATAGTCCTTGAGCCTTTTTTTTTTAAATAAAAACCACACACAAAAAACCCAACACAAATACTATACGACCATAGTTTTCAGATAAGAAATGAAACTCTGCATTCAGTATTGCTGGCTTCAGCCCCTACATGAATAAAAGCATAGTGTTGTAATGAACTGTGTGAAAAACCATCTTCATAAATCTCAATGAAATATGCAATGTACTAAGTGTGAAAAAATGCACATCTATTTCTCACAACTCCTAAACATTGTATGTAAGGTTCCTGGAAAGAAAAGAAAAGAAACTGGGTTAGGGACTGTTATTTTCAGGTGTTTTGTGCAAGTCAACTTAATGGCAATTTTCATATGCAAAGCGTTCAGAAACAATCTGATTTTCAAAACAACAGTATTAGGAGGTTGAAGAGTGAGCATCCTTTTTCCACAGAGGGCTTAGTAAATTAGTGATTTAACAGCCTGTACAAAAAAACAAAACCTTGCCTTCTGTCACATTATAGGTGTGTTTGTGGACAATTGTGTAATGATCTAGAGGATAAGAAGCCTTCCCACAAAGTGCAGATACATGCCTTTTCACAGAGCCTTCCTTTCCCACATCATCCAACCCTTCAGGTTTTACATACATATATCATATTGTAACTTCTGGATTGGCTATTTTTCTTCTTTCCTTGCTGCTTGGACCTGTGTCCAGGGGAAAAGACAATACTCATGAAGCCTATAAAACAAGTACAATAATACTGCTGTAGTCCTGATGAAGGCACTGTGTGGGGCCTGGGTAATAACTTGCTAGTTCCTGTCCCTGCAGTCCTTATTTTTGCACAATTAATGGCAGGGAAGGGTACAGCTAGGGACAGGAGGGGAACACCTGAGCTCCAACTAGAATGATCAAAAAATGCCTCAGATTGCAAACAAACATTGTTTTCTCATCTGTGGCTCATCCTGTGTAAATTTAAGGCTTGGTGTACATACACTCTTAAACTGGAGATGTCAGTATTTTCTTAAGGTATAACTAATTGTTCCATCATGGAGATGCCAAGAAAAAGCCAACATAATTGCCCTAGGACATATTTTTTTTTTGCTTACTCGTTATTGGGCATGATTCATTTTCCCACTGTGGTATCTGTGTGTAAACATTGACTTGTAATTTCAGTTGGAAAATACATCACTACAGCTGGAGACGATCTCCATTGTCTCTTGCATTCCCAGGTATGTCACATTTTAACTATGGTACTTCCTTATCTTTGGACCAAGTTTTTCCTGTCACCATGACACTGCAGCAGTAGGATACGTTATTCTCTGAATGCCATAACCTATCAAAAAGATCCAAAGTGAACCCAACACTTTAAAAGGCCATTGATTCTTTTTCTCGTTACGCTTTCTTAATTTCTAGCCCCAGCAGGCCAAAAACTCTCCAGTACGTTTTTCAGAAAGAACCTGCAAAGTGAAGAGCTGCTGTGACATGGGAGATCACACAGGAGCCGACCCATAAATCTGGCTGTGGAGCTCTTCACTGGCACAGCTGCCAGTCCTCCGCTTTTGTGTTTCTTCTTGTCTAATGGAGGAGCCTGTTCTGTGTCAGATGAAGTCATGTTTTCTAATTAAATGCTGCAGAGTGCTAATATTTTCTCCCCCTGTTGCTACAATAATAACCAGCCAATCCATGTAGAACCTTATGGTAGTCGTGAAGAAAACAAAAAGCGTATCATATTAGACTGTTGTATCGGGTTTTGAAAGCTCTGCAAGGCTGACAGATAAAGCCATGGGGGTTGCTTTGCATATGATCCTGCCTATAGCTCATAGACCTGACTTTGAATGCCATATTGAGGTAGTGGCAGTGAAGGTGGCAGAGGTGCCCTGTCAGAGCGCTGGCATGAGTTTGGCCTCCCCTTGTTTGTGTCCTCCAGTGTGAGACAAAAGATTTCTCTGCCTTCCATAACTAATAGGATTAATTTTTTTACAAGTAACAAGATGGTGCCCTAGGAGAAAAAAAAAAAAAAAAAAAAAGGAATAGAGGTTCCTGCATGTCCCACTGAAATACTACCTGGGTAAAATACTCTCCATCCGAAAACCAATGAAAGTCCTAACAAAACAGGATGGAGGAACATGCTTTAGGAGAGAAATTCAGTTGAAACTTAAAGGGAGATAATGAGATGGGTTGTTGAACTTGTGTTACTCTTGCAAAAGGTGTGATGAGGTTTTTGTTCCCAGAGCCAGCACCCGTGGCTACTCCGGGCCTGGGCTGGCGGCTGCTGGATCCACACTCGGCCTGGCAGCGGATGCCATCTACTGAAGCACCACAACATTGTCAGAAAAACTTTGTTCAGATGTTTGCTCAACTATTACATTTTTTGTTTGTTAATTTTTACCGGGAAGAGTCATTTATCTTGGGCAGCAACTCAAAACTGGTTAAAGGGAAAAGTATCGCGTGCTATAAAACACGGGGAGAAAGTAAGGGTAGGGCCCTGCTTTGCCCTCACCCCAGCAGAAAAGCCATTAACAGTCTCCAACAGGTCATCCAACGGTGGAGCAGGAGCTGCCTGAAGAAGAAATCTTGTTGGTTTGGGTTTTTATCTAATTGAAGTCTGTACAAGAAGGTAATGTGAGCTGGGTAGTTTTACCCTACCATGTTTTAATGTTTATTGTCTGTTTATACACAGTTAGAAGATAAACCTTTCCCTGGAAAAGAGGAACTAATTGACTGGGCCTGCATGTTTGGTGCCAAGTTACTTTATGTTTGTCAGGCCGTGACATGAACACAAACACATTGCACAGTGTTCCTGTCAGGCGGAGGCTGTTTTTAATGCGTCCTTCTGGCTGGTTGCCATTGTCTTGGGCTGTCACCTCTACCGAGAGCAGGGACTGCAGTCCCCTTAGCTGTGTTGCAGGATGTTAACAGCTTGCAACTAATAACCAGGCAAAACTCTCATTGAAGGCAGCCAGTAAATTCTGTATTAGAAAAACATACAGACCATAGGGATAATTTACTTCCACAGATAGATCGTGGCTGGAGATAACTCATAAGACTGCAGATGTTTTGCAGGAACAAGGAGGAGTAAAAGGCAAAAATAATCAAAGAGAACTTGCATACAGTGTAGCTCTGGCTGCGAATGCTCAATTACCCTTCCTCCCTCACTCTTCCAATGGCCTAACCTTGATAAACCCTCACTTGGAAAGGAGATGCAGCTTCATATGTTGACCTCCCTCCATGGGGTCGATGACATGCACAGATGGCATGCCATGTCTCTTCCCATTTTTGGACAAGGACAGTGCCTCTGAAGGTGTGGATTCATGAGTAGGTGGTAAGTAAGGCCGCCAGAAGTTGACCTGATGCTGGTGAGTGTTTCTATCTCAGCACTGCGTCAACACCCAGCAGTCTGATCTGCAAACACAGGGCAGAGCCTGCTGCCAGACAGGGAAGGAACAAAGGGCTCACTGTGGCTGCAGGACTGAACACCCCCAGGGTCTTGTCAACCTCAACCTTCCCTGCTGTCTCCTTCCTGACAAAAGGGTACAGAGGAGCAGCTGGCCATCAGCCTGCAGGCAAGGGCTTACCTTGGGTGCTGGAGACTTGCTTTTGGTTGGAGGATCTTGCAGGTTTCTTTAGGGAAGAAGGATAGGGTCATGTTGCTAGTCATTGTAGGCTTTTTCCTGACTGGCAAGCAGTTACCTCTCTACTGTGCCTGCAGCAATTTAAAAGATGAATTAAGCACTGACTAAACAGGCACCTTTGACTGTGCACCCATTTGTGTACTGTACAGTCTTGCACAGAGTGGCCAGTGGCATACAGGCTGCAAAATCTACAGTCAGCAGCTGTTGGAAGAACTTGCTTTCCTGACATATTCAATTCTCCTCCTAAGGAAGATCATGAAAATAACTGCTGCTTTGCTTTGGTTACTGGCAGAAAAGAAAGGTGAATTTTTGTTATACAGGAAAATATTTTTGAAAGCAATTGCTTTCTTCAACACATAATGGTTTGTCAAAGCACAGAATTAGATGTATTAATTTCCATTGCTCACTTTATAAGACTGAAAAGAGAGGCTTCTCTGGACAAAGTACTGGTTTAACGATCAGATCTCTACCTCTGTGAGAGGCTTGGCCTTAATTTTCACTTGAACCATATTTCCTGGGGGACTGGTCCCCAAAGCATGCTCCATGCATGTCGAGAGACACTGCCCATCCTTTCCTTTCATTGGCTTTGTTTTTACTAAGTGCTGAATTCTCATTTTACCCCTACCTTCCCCTGCCACTCCCCAAAAAATCACAAGTCTTTCCCTTCTTGACCTCTAACTCCGCATTTGACTTCAGACATCAGTTTAATGTTAGTGGTTGGTTTTTCTAGTTGTTGGTAGTATTAATGTTGTTTGAAAAACATACATCATGTGGTTCCTTACATTTGACTTTTACAAATCAGGTGTTTTGCCTCTGGTGGATGTGTTGATACTTTGCATTGTAACAGCTGTCAGGCTTAAAAGGATGTAATATGACCTACCATTTTAAATGAACATGAAATATTCCAGTATCTACATAAGAAATTGTTAAAATGCCATTGATCTTTGGTAACTTTTGGGGGGAAGGATTATATAACAACAGTGTTACATAACAACCCTAATTCAAGATAAAGGAGTTAAACTTTTCCCAAGCAGAGTATTCCCATAGTTACCTTTACAGGAAGGTCCTACAAGATAAGCGTCCCAGAAGCAACTAGAACTTGTTACAAAACAGATCCTATTTTAAGAGATATTTTTTTGTTTTAATTGTTCAAGACTGACAAGCCAAAGATTCTATCCTACCACATCTTTCTGAGCATTTCATGTTTCATGGATAGTTTCTCACAGAACTTTTCATGTCATTTCTGCTTGCATAGTGGCCGATTTTATTGCCTCCATAAACCTAGAGACCTGTGGTAACTGCAACAGTGCTGCAAGACAATGTTATATTAGGACATTACCATGACGCATTTTACCTAGCCTGTTGGTGGAATTAGTTTTTTGAAAGATGTCATCAGCACTTCAGGAGTGGCTTCTGTTGTGGAGTGCTCACTTCTTTGCTAGGAGTTTCCAGTTTCTACTGACCCATGTTCCAATGCAGGGTAGTCCATTTTACACATCTCTTTCTGTGCCTTATGTTCATTTTGACCACAGCTCTTGGGTGAATATACAGAAAAAGTCCTATTAAGACAAATGTTACTGGAAGTGTCTCTGAATTGGAGGCAGGATTGAAAATACTTGCAAAAAAGGAAAAAAAAAATATATCACATTATTCCAGACTGTTGCTAATACCTGGAGTATGCTAAAAGCCCCCTGATGCTTCTGTTCTATTCTCTTCAAACCGCTGCACAATTTTTAATTATGAGGATGTGGATAAACTGAATGGACTGATGTTAAAGGGTCTTTACTTCTTTTGCTCATCTGTTTCTGTAGACTTTCCCTTCTATCCATCTCAATAACACAGATAAGAAGTTTGAGTGGTATTTATCAGAATAGTTTCACCTGCTCACTGTACTTGAAAACACCCATAAGTCATTAACACTACTAATTGCAGCAGCTGAGTCAAATTGGAATGTCTCCTGCCCCTAAACAAAAAACACATGCAGGAAAACTCCCTGCCCATGGGAAAACAAAAAGCAGCTTTCTTCCAGCCATTATCCAAGTGGGTGAATTCTGATAGTGCATAGCTTGGTGTGAAAAAATTTAGTAGCAATCACAAATAGGGACCTCAGCACAAAATTGGGTGATGAAAGGAACAGCCCACACCCACCAGCACACAGCTCAGCCAGGGAATAGCTTTAAGCACTGCTGTGGCTTTTTTATTGATGCCTGGTTCCACCCTGTAAGGGCAGGTGGAACAGATCATTAGGAGGCTGCAGGATGAAGGAGACTTGACACTTTCTGAGCGTTAGGCTTCACTTGGGCCCCTCTCGTTGCCCAGGCACTTGCGTGAGCAGCAATGTGTAGGATGTACCTGCCATGCTCTGTAGCAGAGGGAAGGTGGCTCTGTAGCAGAGGGAAGGTGGCTATGTAGATGCAGGGGACCTGGGTGAGGGAAACTGGCACAGAAGGTGCTGGAGGCTCTGGTCCCTGCTGAGGACTTGCTCTTCCCATTGGCACGCAGAAACAGTACAAAATGATGTTGCTGTTTTTTTCACTTCTGACAAGAAAAAGAGGGAGAGAAGTTGGGCAGTAACTGATTCTGTAAGTATGGCCAAAGGAATTGCTGTTTTGTTCTATTATTCTGAAAGCTACCTGGCATCTGTTGTCTTTCACACTCCTTAGGGTAAATGGTCATCTGTTGATGCATGTGAACTATGCATTCATTTTAATTAACAAGTCCTGTATATGTTTTATTTCATTAATCTCTTGTTAGCAACACATAACCAGATACGTGTAGTCAGAATACATGATATAAATCCATTCCTCTTGGAGCTTTCTCAGCAAGGATAGCCAATCTGTCCTGTTGGCTGATTTCTGAACAATCTCAAAAACTGACCCTCAGTCTCTTTCAGCTGATTACTTGAAGGGAGAGAGCCTTTCAGTAACCTAATGTTTATAAATCCAGACAGGAAGACTTAAAAAAAAAAAAAGGTAGCCAAATGTTATCCTTGATGTAATCCTCTAAAATGTGTCTAGCTTTAACTGCTGGTGTATAGGATTTTGTTGTTAATGAAATCCATAGTAAGAAGCAAACGTTGCATGTTTTCCTTACAGAGCACCCTAGGGCTGGTCTTGAAATCATGTAAGTGCCTAATTGGTTTGTGGATGTGTTTATATTCTTTGCTCTATCAAGGGAACAGTGTCAGAGTTACGCAGTTGAATTCTGAAATGTATCTGTTGACTAAACAGTGAGAGTGTGATGAGCGCACATGTAGGTGTTAGTTAATGGAGCCTAACTCCATTGTTAAGTGCAAACTCAGTAGCAGGTTCTGTGTTTAGAAGGTGTATTTCCTGTTTGGTGTTACAAAAGACACAGAGGTTAGGACAGAAGGTAAATGTCTAGGGTTTTCCTTGACACAGGAAATGTTTGCGTCCTCAGCCCTTCTGATTTTCCTCAGAGATATGAACTATGCCTCTCATCTGAAGTTTTACAAGAAATACTATGTTCTTCGGTTGGAAACTACTCCTTTCTTTTCCCCAAAGAGATAATTTCCCCTATTGGATGTATCTCTAGGATTGAATACAGTTATTAATTTGCTTATAGTATTCTTGATTTCCAGACAGAATTTTCTGCCAAAATTTTTTCTTATCGTCTTATTGTACTGAAAACTTCGCATGGGATATGCAGACACTGGCAATGCCAACTAGAGAGAATTCAGTCGTGTCTCAGCAATAAAGAATGAATAGATTGTCTCCAAATTTAGATATAAACCTTATAATCCAGTATTTTCTAGTGTCCCTAGTAGAGCTTATGTGGGTACGTATTTGCTGGAGCAAACTCAAAGATGTTGTCAGAATGGGTGTCATCTCAATTCAGACTCGTTGCTCCCTACCACCACATTCTTCACACACCAAGTGCATAATGTTTTTCCCTTTGCAAGGGGAGCTCAGGAAGAGTCATGCCTGTTGCTATGGCAGTGCTGTAGCTGTTTTCTGCTCACTGTTTAGGCCATGTTTTTTTTATGTTAAGACGTCTAAGCTTTCTTTGTGAGCAGTAGGAATGAGGCAATTATCTACCTACCCACTTTCCTGTCTACCCATTTGAAGTGGCATCCCAAATCACTTTGGCACTTTGAATTGAGGGGTAACACAGATGCTTGATGGTATTCTAAGGCTGAAGGACCTTTGGAACAGGGTCCATATTTTGTGAGATACTCCACATAGTAGAGTCATCTTCTGAACTGGGACACTGGAAAATAAAGAGCAGCTAGCAACTTACCCTCAGGAAAAATGAGATCTTTAAAGTATGGTGCCGTACTGCATGATGTGACTTTGTTTCCCTTAGGCTTTTTTTTGTTGTTGTTTAGAATTATGTAGGTATCAGTAACAGTTTTGCCTTTTTATTTTTCTACTTATTACTCTTTGTTAGATTTTCATGTTTCAACAGTGAACAGCTTCTTGCAATTAGTCTTAAAACAGACATTTTGTGAAGTTTCTCCAGTTAAATAGTTGTTTTTTTTCTCATATCTGGTTTCTTTCACGTGGGGCATTGTTTGCCATTTTTATTCATACATTGCTCAGAAGTTTAAACAAAAACAACTCCCAAAAATTCCATTTATTCAGAATGCAGGAAAAGATCAAGATGTGATGTAACCCTTCCAGACTAAAGCGTGCATGATCTATAACTGTAAGTTTACACGGGCATGGTCTGAAGTAGTTTGGCATTTTTAGGTTGGAAAATTTCCACTGAACTCTGGACCAAGTCTGTAACAAAAAATATTAGTCCTATGTACAGTGGCTAGAACCATTAAGGATTCATTCAGGGTTATAAATGTGGCACACCAGGTGACTGAGAGCAAAATATTCCAGAGCACCAGGTATAGTCTTATTAGCCAGGAATCCTAGCAGGCTTTCTACACCTGATTATTTGGCAGCTATTGCACACAAAGACCTGTTGGTTACCCTGGGAGAAGAAGTTATATTAAAATTCTTAGCTAAAGTTACTGGGGGTATCGCTTATGGAAAGTGGACTAAGAATTGGGTCATTGCTGTGGGAGGCACATGGGTTGAGTTGAACAACACCAGAAGAAAATGATTTTTAATGAATAGGTATTTTTTGTATGTTATATGGCATGTGTACAGCCCTGGGAAACCCACATTTTTCACAGCTTGTGTAGAGAAGTCTTCCTTTTTGCAACTGTTCTTATTTCTTCAGTTGATTCACAGTTTGAAATGAAGTCTTTAAGTATGTGATGGATACATCAGCAGTGGTCAAATATATGAACACCAATCCTGCCTTGAATCCCAATTTTCCAACTCTTAAACAGGTAGAGGTAGGTAAGGGAACCCAATGCTGTGCTTAGGTTGAGACCCAGAGGGGGACAACCTGTGCTAGTCTAGGTGCTCATTGCTTTAAGTCAAACAACTGGCTACATTGAGAGTGGCTGTGAAGGTGTCACAAAGTAAGCATACTAACAATTATAATGTGGACTACAAACCCTGAAGTGTACTGGAAGTACTACTAAATTTTTTAAGGCTCAGGGTCACTTATTTGAAAGCAAAACCCACAATTAGCAAGCAAAAGTAGATAATGTACTTAACCTGGCTTCATGTTGTAGGACACACGTTTTGTAGAGGTAAGAGGGTTTTACTATTTCAGCCTGGAAAGAACAGCTACATGTTAGGATATCTCTCCCTTCTACCATTTTGTAAAAGCAATCCTGATCCTAATAGAGATTTTAAAAAAAATAAATAAAAATAAGTCATCACCTTGAGTGCCTCTGTCTTGAGATAAGAGGTGGGTAGGGAGCTCCTGTTTGGACAACAGTTGTGTGTGTAGCGGAAAGGGCCATTTGGGATGTTTTTCCCTTCTTTAGAAGGTTTTCTTCTTGTGGTGGCTTTGATTCTAGTGAGGAGTCAGCAGAGGAGAGATTCTTCTGGTGGATAAAGGGACTTACAGCGCAAGAGGGTTAACAGGACCAGGATGGTCATAAAGAGCATCAACAAGATGTGGTGCTAGCCCTCGATCTACAGCAGTATCCCATTCATACAGAGCTTATCATTTATAAGCCAGTTGTGTTTCAATGTTGCAGTAAGTAATTACTACCATATGAGCTTGGAGATATTTCCTGTATCCTGAGTTTAATAAGCACATCAACTGTCAGCCTGAGGCTGTGTTTTACTCAGGATACGGTTACAATAACTAGATGGACTAACATTTATAATGTAATAAGGGATACATACTTCTAAAAACAGTGTACTTTGATGGACAGTATGAGTGAACCATTATGGTTTATCTTGGTCTAGGAGTTTTTAGAATCGTATGCTGATCCTCGGACTTCCAAAATATGGAGCAATCCCAGTGCAGTGCTAAACTGGAAAGGAGCTGCAAGAAACCAAGGGTCTGTACCATGCTGCCCTGGGGTACTGCTTGGATGAGGAAGACTACTTTCCTGAAGCTTTGTCAGCACTAGATTCCCACACAGTGCAAACGCTTGTATTAGGGCTATAAGGTAGACACAACTGACTACCTTCAAACTTGAGTGATTGCATAGGGAAATTCCTTTTTTCCTGTGTAGTTCCAGCTTAAAGAGTTGGTGATGCTTAAGGAGAGTCTTATTTTACCTTAACCAACACTTTCTTAAGCAACAGTAGATCAGCTAGCCTGTATAAGCTCCTTAAGAGATACTTTGATGAGCTTATTTTGATGCAGAATGGGGATGGGTGTATATTTTTGTTTACCTCAAAACAAATCTAAACATTGTGTGGCAAAGATGCTGTCACTTAGTTTGGGCTAAGTAATGTTTTGCCAGCAGCTCCTTTGGAATATTTCCCCCGCTCGTGCATCATTAATCGGGGCAAATAATCTGACTTAAGTTATACTGAGTAATTCTATGATAGGGGCTGAGAAATCAAGTCCATGCACGAGAATTTGTGAACAGAAGCCTAAGGCAAGTGGGGCACCTACTGGCGAGATGCTGCAATGAATGTCTAATCTAAAAGTGATCAAAGTCATTCTCCTGTACAGGGCATTCTGTGTTCATATTGCTTTGCCAAATAAACAAGTGCCAGGCCTGTGTCCTGAGCTCTTCAGCCAAAATTCCAATTTCTCCTCAAATAGATTCTTACATCTTGGCACTCCTTCAGAGACAACTGCCATGTACATTGCAATAGTAGTCTTGTGAAATATCTTAGAATAAGAAAGGAAAAGAGCTAAAGAAACGTGTCAAAAGATGTGACAAGTCTTTAAAGTCTGAAGTCTGAAAAGTCTTTAACCTCCAACCTTCCCTCACCCCAGTCTATGATGGCAGGTTCTCTGTCTTGATAGAGTATAAAGCTGCCTTCCTTGTACCAGGAGCTACTTTGATACTCTGATCCACTGCCCAAGGGAATGAAAATTAATACAATGCATAAGACAACACAACAATATTCTAGAGACAGAAAATCCACAGCAACCAAATACAGATCTTTCTCCACACAACCAAATTGCTCTTCAGAAAAATGTTGTATCTAACAGCATGACATTCTCTAAAATGTTAAATAAAACTTAATGACTCCTGCAGAATGAATTTAAAATACATCCCTTTTTTATTTTATTTGTTGTGCAACACTTACTCCTTTGGGCCAGAGGATGTCAACTTTGGGCTTATGTGTCTCTAGGTACAAAATTCTGTCTTGGATCTCTTTGAGCACATCAGAAAAGGATCTGGAAGTAACCCAAGGGGTCACTAATTTCGCTGTTCAGATTAACATTTATAATCAAACAACTAGCATGGGAAAAGCTTGCTGAAACCTGTACTTGGAGCATGAATGTGCATTTGTGAAAAGTGAACAAATAAGCAGCAAAAGTAATGCTAAATTGAATCATAGAATGGTTTGGGTTGGAAGGGACCTTAAAGATCATCTAGTTCCAACCCCCCTGCCATGGGCAGGGACACCTCCCACTAACATTGAGAAGCGCTATGATCAAAATGTTAAAGTACATTGTTTTTGCTGCCCTTATAGATACCTCATCTTTAACATCATGCAAACTTAAAAAAATTCTGTTGTCTTAATAGAACAGTAGTCAGACATCAAAATACAAAAACACTTCTGCTCTCCTGCACAGTACTCTTGCTATATTTAGCTGTGCTGGGGAATCAATTGCTTTATGTAATCGCATCACAAGCTATTGCTGGGGGGGGGGAAAAGTCTGTCACTTGACATTGGGCAAATCAGCAGTCTTTGTGCTTTCTTCAGAACTCCTTCTGCCACATACGTTAGAAGAATGTGTAACCAAACGGTGATTTCAGCTGTCCTTGTCCAAAGTCAATGGAATAAGCAAAAGTCACTTTGGTCTTGTTAAACCAAGCAAAAATGCAAAAACCTTCTCTTTCTGAGAATTGGATTTTTTGCTAATTCTTTAGCATGTTCTGTGTGTCATTTCACTTGAACTTTCAGCACAGCAGAAACACCAGTTTTCTTTTGTTTAGTCCCTACAATGCTAATTTTCTTTTATTTAGCCCTTATTAGTAGAAGGAAAGAAAAATAATCATTGTGATTGATAGCTACAAAAAAATATAATCTGTAAAACACAAGGTATGCTATATGACTATGTTTAATCTTTCCCTGCTTTTCTTTTTATCCAGAATCCAGATAATACTGGATTCCTACTTCTAAAACTGTAATTTCTTCTGGCTCAAGACTTGCACAGCTATAAACTGTTTGATGCTGGGAGAAATCTTTAAAGGAATATTGCAGTCCGTTTGCTCTGTTCTTCCCATTCTTCCTCCGTGTCAGCCAATACATGCCTTGGACAGTGGGGTTAGATAGACCTTTTTGTGTGTCTGTGGTTCCAAGTGTGCTTGGTAATAGTAAGGGGGGAAAGTCCCAGCAGAAATGACCAACAAATAAGAACAGAGAAAAAAAAGAAATTAAACTTAACCTTAAGGTCTCTCAAGCCTGCAGTTACTGAGGAGTTAAATCAAGGCATCTCTTTCTAGGAAACAAAAACATTTCCAGTGTTTCCTAAATTGCTTATCCTAGGACTTATGTTGAAGGGAAGCTGTTGCCAATGACAGACAAACTATAGGATGTTCATTACTTTGTAACAAACCTTAAGGACTTGGCTGCTTTGTAAATACACTTACTACTTTCTTTGTAGAAACAAATTTATTTTTATTGACCAAATTTGAATGGATGGTATGGAAGAGTAGTGTGATTTATAGAGGATGGCTGCGGCTGACTGCTAACCTGGAGTTTCAAGCGCAGCACTGACATTACTTAAGAGTGCAGAGGCAAGCTCCTGGGCAGCCTGGGGGTTGCAGAACCTAGGCACAAATGTTGTAGTCTTTGTGAGCTTTCTAATGTAAAAAAATTTTGATTAACTAAGTCTAATACAGTGCTAGTATGAAGTCTAGACAATTGTCTGAAAGGTTTTAATTAAACAGTTCTCTATTACTATTATGTATAGTCAATTGAATAGAAGTCAGTGTTTCAAATCAAGCTAATCCTTTATCATCTAGTCTTAAAAGTAGTCTTGGGTGCATCTTTTACAAGACTGTGTCTACCTCTCCTAAAGGGTTTCCATCCAGGCTCTGTTTGGCTTCTCCAAATACATCAAAAGCTCTGGCTGATAGTCAGGAGGGTCTGTCAGGAGATTTGGGCAAGGATGGATTTGTTCAGAACTGTATTGAGATATCTATTTTAGAGAAATAAACGTGTTAAAGATATACTGCATAATTTCATTGTAGAAAGTGAAATTATCCTATCCTATTAACTCTCATCTATTTTAAAATGATTATGCTATTTACTAAGATGATGTACTTTAAAAGAACACAACACCCCGCTCCAGTGCACAATTCTTGTTCTGTGAGTGTGTGTGTGAGAGTCTCTATTTGCACTATACTACTACACATCTTTGGAAGTTTAGGGTTTGTTGATTTTTTATTTTTTTTTTTGGAGAAAGCTTTGTTGGCTTTTGGCTTTAAAGAAGGCTTTGGTGACGATACTGCTTCGTAGGCCCACACGGATGTAGGAAAGCACAGGAGCTTTTCTGAACATTTTTAAAGGAATAAATGTTTAGGAAGTATTCTTCAGCACCAAAGCTGCAAAATTATTTTTCTTACTGATTTTTAGCAAGACTTAGATAAAGCCTTTAGTCTTTATTATCATCTTTCATGACATTAAAGCTGAACTTGGTCTATGTTTGCTCAATTGCCATCCACGCAAATGCCCTAAAGTTTTCTATAGTAGTTGGCATGTTCATGATATTTATCCTTTTGATGTGGTTCAGACAAATGGATAATACATTTTAAAAGTTCTTGTTATCAGGCACACTGCTAATTCTGATAAGTAAAGCTATGATATCCTTCACTGGAACATAATAACAGTGGTAACCCACTAGCAAAGACTTTGTCATTACTAAGGAATCTTCTTTTTCATCATAGCAATGTTCCACCTTTATGGTGGTTAAGAAGCTTGTGTGTGTTATTTTGGCACACACATTTTTTTCTCCTAACTTATTTAGCACAGTTAAATAGTTCTAGACAATAAAAGAAGGAAGAAGAATAAGGAGTACAGGGAAGGGAGCAGTGCAAAATATTACTGTCTACTTTGCCTTTTGAAAAGGAATGGAAGTTGCAGAAATAATTATTTCTGTGCTTCTCCAGGACACTAACATTCTTGTATTCCTTTCTTTTTTTCCTTGTGTGTTGGTTGGTTCTGGGATGGATTGTTCCATTGAGGCATTTCCGGAGCTTTCAGTAGAAGAAAGATGCACATCCAACAGAAGTTAGTAAAAATATACTCCAGCAGTTCTATGATTGTAATCATACTGGCACCACAAAACAATCCAAGTTGGCCACCTACATCAGCTGTAATAGAAGGAAACAAACATGTGTCATCCTAAGCACTTGGTTTAGTCTAGCAGGCAAACAAAACCCTGCTGGGTTCAAATATTAAATAATTTCGATACACATAGCCAATCACTTTAAGAAAACAGAATTAATATTCTTAAAAATGTTTACTGGAGAAGACTAATGTGTTTCTTAAAATTCTAAATAAAGGAAGTACAATACAACACATCCTACTGCGAAACAGATACTTAAAATAATTCCTAGCCTTTTAAACCATTTTTCTTCCTCTCCTCCCCATGTTCTCTCTCTCCCCTCCAAATCCTGTAAACTTCACTACTCTTACAGTCCTGTATGTGTGATATAGCCATAAACTGCTAAGCTTAATTCTTTCTCTCAGCTGCTGTCAATACTGCAGGTTCTTTAATGGAATGACAGGAGGCTATCAAAAATGACCATGAGGCAAACATAATTATTACAATTATAATATAAAAGGTATTGCTTTTGTTTAGAAGCCCACATAGGCTGTGGTTCAGGAGGGGAAGGAATAAAAAGACAGGTTGGTTTGTGTAGGGTTTTATGTTTTTAGATTAATTATTAACCAGCAGTAAATAAATATTAAACATTCACTTACCAAGCAACTCAGATATTGTCAAGGCCTTCTGCTGCTGTGTTATTTTGTAGCTCAGATCATGATATTTAATGTCAATACGGACGAGGTTCTGCCTAATGACAAATACATACAGTATTACTTAAAACAGGCAGGACTGCTGTTCCTTTTTACCAATGTTTTTCAGCGTGTACCATGGAGAGTGATGTTGTCTTTTAAAGAACAATTAGATGAAAGTTACCAAAATGAGTCAGATGACTGGAAAAAAAAAAAGTGTCCTAATAACAGCAGTTATAACAGGAGCTTATCAAAGGACTAGGTCTTTAGGCTATGTTGAAAAAGTTACTCTAGATCTGTACCATGAGATAGACTTATACTCTTTAAGGGTCAGAGAGATAAGATTGAGTGACTGTGATCCAGTGTAGGATCCTGACCTACAGCGGATACAGCACTTGGTAGAGTTGTCTACTACTCTTGTTTATGTGCAACTGCATATTTAATTGTGCATATTTCAACGATGATGTTTGTGCAGAAGAGCCCTTGTCCTATACTTGGATATTTAGTTCTATCCTCTGCTTACCTAATGATATTCTTGCCTGCTGCAATAGTGGGACAGCACAAAAATCTCAGTTGGAGCAAGACCTGTGGCTATGAAAAAATTCTGCGTAACTCCTAAATGGAATATAAACATAATGGTTGTGGAATAGACAAAAAAAAATGATTGTACACATAATATTGTGACCTTTAAAAGTAGTGATTGTTCTTCAGAAGTGTGAACAGTTACAGATTTTTGGAGTGACAGTGATAATGAGCTCATTAAGGATATTCACTGAAAAGAAAGTATTTGATATACAAAATGATCACTTCTATCTCTTTAGGTGGTAATCCTAAAATTCCAAGTAGCACTGAGTAGCAGAAATAACCTTATTCTCATGTCTTTTATTAATAAGACTTCCTATCATTGTCATGGAGTTGCTAGCAGAGCTGTCTGGCAAATATTTAACTTTTCCCTTCTTACATCTTCAGAGATCAATAGATCTCTATGTTTTATAGTTCAGAATATGTACTTGTTAACAAGTGGACAGGATTCCTATTGGTTAAGGTTTGGTAACAGGGGAATGTTCTTTATTTTCACTTGCTTAATTGAATAATTACTGAGTTACGTATGATGTTTACAGACAATAAAATAATCAACAAAGATAAAATGTCCTCAAAGGATTATTATCTTTTTCATATAACAGGTTTAATTTTTGTAATCTTTATTGGGGACAGACTTTTTAATAGGGCCTGTAGTGATAGGACAAGGAGTAATGGTTTTAAGCTAAAAGAGGGTAGATTTAGAATAGTTAGAAGGAAAAAAATCTTTACACTGAGGGTGGAGAAACACTGGCACAGGCTGCCCAGAGAGGTGGTAGGTGCTCCATCCCTGGAAATGTTCCAGGTCAGGTTAGATGGGGTTCTGAGCAACAGGATCTAGTTGAAGATGTCCCTGATGATTGCAGGGGGATTGGACTAGATGACCTTTAAATGTCTCTTCCAACCCAAACTATTCTATGATTCATATGGTTTCTGTTCACATATAAACATATGCAAACTTTTGAAGACTGATGGCTTCAAGAGTGAGAATACTGAAGTCACTGAAACAATGAAACATTCATAGATTTTGTTAGCCAAATTTTCTACAGTTCTTTATAAATGTATTTTGATGTGGATAATATGAGTTCATGTAGCATCTAATATTTATTTCTACTGCTAACATCTACATCTGTGAGTATCAGGCAATTCAGTCTATAACATCGTATTGAATGCTTGGACAACTAGACTGTATCTTTCTAGCAAAAAAAAAAAGCCATGGAAATCATCCTATTTTTGGATATATAATGCTTGTATTTGCAAGGAAATCTGGCATCAATTTATTATATTGTAACAGTAAGACACGTGTATTCTAGTAAAGCATAAACATATAGGATATCTATTCTATGAATGTCAAGGTATGCAAATTACGTCAACCCAGCACTACTATTGAATGACACAGCTCTATGCATAACATAAGTTCTAACACCATTTCCTGAGTAAAATATGTAGTTGATGCTGTTGAGACATGCTTTCACACTAGAAGGTCTTCTTTGGGTATAAACTTACTTTCATTTGCTGTGTAGCATTTTCAGTCACACAGATAGAACTGTGCTAGTTCACTCTTCTGCTACTTCATGAGATGTAAAAATTATTTAGAAAATCTTTGATATTTAAATTTTAATATTGTACCATTAGTGAATTCTACTAACAATAGAAAAGATCATTAAGCTTGTGATGCTATTGTTTACTAAATCCTAGCTCTTCAGTACTCATGAAACTTCCTTTGGGGATGGGTTGAGAAAAAATTTACGTGGCATATATTTAGGTTGTTCATTGACTTCATTGCTGTGAAAGGGTGGAGTTTTGTCTTCTCTATCAGATGGGTTGCTCGTGTGGATTGTGGATAGATTTGATGACCCTGACCTACCTTTATTCTTAGTTGCTAAAGTGATTAAAAAAGCTTTGTTATAAGAGATCAATTATAGGAGGTAATTTAGAACATTACTATAGAATTGCAGTATCTATTTTATGATATCCACAGGTCTTAGACATATATGTATATTTTATAGATATGAATATGTATAAATCTTAACCAATTTTGTCTAAGACATTATTTTTATCTCACAGACATTATTAATACCACACATAAGAGTATCTTTTTAAAAGGTCACATTTACATCATACGCTCTGTTAGCACACTTAGAAGTAATTGATCATTTCTTTATTAGACAAGGTGTTAAGCAAGATTACCTAATGTATTCTGGGCTTTTCTTCAGTTTTGTAGAAAAGTATTTTATGGCTTTTTCTCCTCCAAAACTTGAATAGGTGACAGTAGTAGGATAATCTGTTTCTTCACATGGGGTAGGACAAGTGGAATTGTGGGTTCCTACTGTACATAATCCTTTTATCTCTATATCATCTGAAATTTCAGGAGAAAGAATTTGCATAATGTATCTTAAAAAAAAATCATGCCTTTTTAAGACTCTTAAGAACTTACAAAACTGTTTTTAACTGACTTTGATAGAAATGTGGGTTAATTATGCTTAGAAAAATGGATTCTTACCCGCTTTGAAGGAACAAATAAGTATTTGTAACTGGCAGTTGGGAAACTGGTGCACAGCAATAAGGGTTAAGATTTTGGGGTCTATTTTTCCAAAGAAATTCAGTACCTATAAGTCTTTCTGCCTCTGCCAGGATTTTATGTGCTTATTATTTCTCATCAACAGTTAAATGGTAGGACAATAGGAGACTTGATGTTCAAGACTAGTCACAGAAGGTGTTCTGTGCTAGTTTTCTGATTATATACCTATAATATATTTATATATTATAAGTATATAATCCTTGGTCCTGATGTGTTGATGTTTACCTAGCCCCTTTCAGTGCAGAGTAACAGCTTCCAGAGCAATGCCAGTTTAGTTTACTGTCGTCTGATAACCACATAAAAATCTTGGCATTCCAAGTTAACTTTACCTTAACCTCTGCCTGCCCTTTGAAAATTAGGCTTAAGAAAGCTAAGAGGATTCAGGGACAGCTTTATTTCTTCAAATACCAAAGACAGGTCACAAAAGTCAGGAGGTCTGGCTGCCCATCAAAGTGGGGAGAAACGGAAAGAGATCATTAGAGAGATCTGAAGAGGTTAGAGAAAATTCACATAGAGGAAAAATGGTAAGGTATAAATACTTCCTGAAGTGTAAACCATAGCCCAAAACTAACAAGTACTTTGAGGTGAGTACCATAACCTCCTGCTTGTGATCTCTATTTGCCCTGGTGTGGCGGTGGCCATTGTGTCTGCTCCCTCTGTGTGGGCTTCTGGCTCTGGTAAACCACAGGACAGGAGCTCAGCCTGTTAGTTGATGATTTGAGGCACCCTCCAGGGATGCTGGGGTTGTGGATTTCATTCTGGATAGTTGGCCTATGGAGTTTCTAAAATAAATGCTCTTACCAATGGTAGCTCCTGCAGATACTGGATCAGTTAGCTGTCATTTGCGATTTTGTTATCAGGTATCTAGCCTCCCCTGCACTGTAAAAGGGGACTTAACTTGGGGTCCTGTACAAGCCAGGCATCGTACGTGGTTCACCATGTACAGCACTGTGATGCCAGTTCTTTCTGGAGTCCAGCTCTGAATCCTATCCACCCTTCATAGGACTATGGGGTCTTTTATTTTTGTTTTGTCATTTCTCAGTCATCTCTTTGAAATTTGATCACAGAACATCCATTCAGTAAAATAACATATGTATTTCCACCATGACGGGCTATCAAAATGATGATTATAAGAATGTGAACGTAGTCGATTCTATTTCAGAAAAACCACAAGTAAAAGAAATAATCATTGTTCACAGTGGTAGATATTGCCTGAACATTGCACACATATAATCAAAGTAGACATAAACCCCCACACAGATGCCCCAAATTTTTTTAATCTACTTAATTTTCCATTCCTTTGGAAAGGGAGAGTCATGTTACATAGCAGAATATAAAACAATTAAAAAGGAGGCTTTCTAAAGTTCATGAGAAGTTACTTCCTAGATTACAATACACGGTATTTTCCAGAAAGTCTGTTGTAGTGACTTACAAATTTTATATCTACTGTGTGCAGATTATTTGCTTATGGAAATTAATTGTATTTGGAGCACTTTGACAACATATAATCCATTTTACTTTTGAAAAGGTAAAACCTTAAATCCAGTGAATTTTAAATTTTATTTTCTATCAGTTTGCAAACCTGTAATTACTGTGCTTTTCACTATTCTGTCACAATCAAAAAGAATACAACATTGGAGCTAGAAGGATGATAACACAAAGCGGGAAAACTGCAAGCCAGAGGCTTGATAACTGAAAACAGATTAATTGAACATTCTTCCATTTTGAACCATTTCTGATTACTAATATGAATTCTTTTCTTTTTTTTTTTTTTTACACTGGCATTTATTTAATGGTCTGTCTGGTCTCTATTTTCAGAATATTAAATGAACTGGAATGTACTCCCATTTCAGTACTACTTCCAGTATTATTTTTTTTAATTGATAGTTATTGTCTACTATTTGGAATTGGCTTAGAAAATATGAATATGAAGTTATTTACTTACAGACTGCAGGATAAACACAATTGTAAAACTTCAGCAAATCACATTCTGTTCCATTTCCTTAAAAATAAACAGCAAACTTAAGGATCTTCAATTAACAACGTAACCCATAGCTCTATTTTTACTAAATTGAAACTCAATGTCATCAGAGCCTGCTCACTACTTCATTATAAAACTGGGAAAACCATTCAGTTATGCACAGTGTAGTTACCAACATCAAAAGGGGTACATAGTAAAAAGAGACAACAGACTAAGCCAGGAGGCTTGCTGTTGGAACAAATGTATATTATGTGTACCACCCAGAGCTGCCTTTAAGCTTGTGCCTCGCTCTGTGTTAGCTTGCTAAGGCCAGGAGTTCCCATTTTTGCTAGTGGAAATTAAAAAATAAACTAGGTTTATGGGATATATGATTGCCCACCATGTTTCAGCAAAAAGTTTTGAACTTCATGCAAGAGTTACTTGGGCACCTGAGGGGTAAGACAGCACTCTGAGCTAGTTGGAAATTTTTCAGATGGCCTCAGTTTCACCCCGACTTGTTTCCTTGCATGGAAATAGCACCTAGCCTTTTAGCTAGTGAAAGAAGGTGTTGCCCTCCTTCATCTAGTTGCCAGTGGATGAAACACTCACCCTGGCAATGGGAGATTAATTTCCACCTTATTTCAATTTCAAACCCCTTTCTATGAGAATTTCTGGGAGATTGCCAACTTCCTTTCCAAGAGGTTGTCAAACAAACATGCTCAATGGGTCTCTCTTAGTGAAAACATTCTACGTTGCTTGGGGATATTTAAAAATACATTGAGTCAGAAAGTGCAAGCCTGACAGTGGCTTTCTGGCCCACAGATTGTGAAAAAAGAACTGAGAGCACAGATCTTTAGGTTCCATCTCTCGCTTCAGAGAGGTGACAGTGTTATCATTAGTTTTAATACTGAAAAGGTGGAAGGGATGAGAGTGGTCAGGACTTAGAGTTACTGTTTTACATTTCTAGCGTGGCTAAGATGCCTGGATTCTCAAGGAGAGTATTACAGCATACACCTGTACTTAGCATTTCAGGCTCATTAGATGGCACCATGCAGCCTTTCAGCTTTTGCAGAGCCCTCTTCTGGTGACAAACTCTTTCCACAGTTCATGTAGGGGACCTCAGTTTTCATCTTCACGCAATCGGTATTGTTGTGGCTGGTAAATGCCTGTAAAGCAGGTTTTCTGCAGTACATGTGAAAATCTATGACTTCTTATGGGTTTAGTTCCAGCTTTAGGATGTCAGATTGAAGACTGCAGACTTGTCGCGCAGCCCTAAGGCGTAATCATTTCTTTCAAGATTTTTGATCTATATTCCAAGAATAGCTATTGATCAGATGTTAGGTGTAGAGCTGACCAGATACCTTGCTTCTTTTTTTTTTAATTCTCTGAATTAAAAAAAAACAAAAAAACAACAAAGGCCAAACCAAGGTATATAATTTTAATTAATCCCAGCTGTAGACTTCCCTCTTCATTCTAGCAAGATTATTCTTAAATACAGTGTATGGAATGATGACATTCCTGAGAAATACCTGGAAGAATGAATGGCAAACAGCCACACCAATCCTGTATGTACCGGGCTTTGCATTCCTGCAAACATCCATTAGTACTATAAATCTTTTGGTGTTGAAGCTTTATATCAGGCTTGCACTCTCCCCATGGGTATTCTTGGATAATTGACTGTAGGGTAAAAATAACAGAAGATAGAATTTTTTTTTCTGTTTTGGACTTAGACATTATTTTCTCACATTTTATAGTTATAAAGGAAGTCTGTTGAAGATGTAAGCAGTAACATTGTGATTTAATTGGATGCAACTACAGTGTGTGCTTCTGGGATTATAAAATAATCTACTCCCTTTCACAGCAAAAGTAGGAGACAGCCTAGTGTAGAAGGGTAGTCCACTCCACTGCAATTCCATTAGGAATCTGAGACAACATTTATAGTAAACAGAATGTGGTGATGGAAAACTGCGGGGGTGTCCTTGTATTATTGTATGTCTTGCAGTGAGACTGCAAGATGTTTGAAAAGAAAGCTTGACTTTAGTAAAAATAGATTATGAAGACCAGTGATATTAACCCGCCCCCCCCCCCCCAAAAAAAAAAAAAGTAAACATTATTTATATTGTTTCTATCAGGAAGAAATGTTACTTTTAGGAGTCATTTTGGCCTGAAAAATAATTTAACTTCCAAAATGCCGAATTCATTGTCGCACTTCAGAAAAGCATTAGAGACAATAAAGAGCAATATTTCAACTTGATTGACAAAGTCCTTACCTTCAGCTGGCGGATTCCGACCTGTGCATGCATGCCGACTGGTGTTAATAAACCTAAACCATCAAAGCGTGGAAGCACTTTGGGTGAATGGATAACAAAAGTTATGCCAGCATCAGTGTAACCAAGAGCAGGTTCATCAGTGAATTTTTCCTGATATAAAAAAGAATAATTTAAAATTGTTTTGCCTTTGCTTACCCCATGAAGCTTTATCTATATTTACAATAGTATTGTGGGTTTTATTTGGTCTTGTATCTCTAGTTACATTTTTGGCAATTCCCATGAAGGTATAGAAGCAAACTGACTTGAATTTACTTTGTTGATTACCTATGTGAGTTTCTTTCCCGTTACTGTAAACTGTCAGGTTTTTCTATTCATTCTGTCATCTCCCAATTTCAAATTCAAGATGGCATAGATGAACCTTTACTCATAAATTGGATATTCCTTCCTTTTACTTGAAACTACCCTTCGCACTTCAGCAAACTTTCCAACTTTCCAGAACCTGTCGCTCCTGTTTCATGATTCCTAGAGAACAAAAGTTCATGTCTAAGGCATTTATCACTCTAGATTTTAGTTTTCTTCCCTGATCTCACAAGGTCACATTCCCTGAGTTTTTTGGGGTTTGTTGGTCAAAGACAATATTCTAATAAGGTCAGGGACTATTTACAGCGCAAAGACCAGATCTTAGCTGGCACTGAGCACTTATAGCTGCTGCAACTAAAATTCAGTACTACTTAGAAATTGGCACCTTACAACCTTCCCTACTGTACCTTTTATTAAAATGAAATTATTTTATTCTGAAGCACCTGTATAAAATTATATTACTTCTCTGATGGTGTGTTTCAATTGTAGGTGAACTGTGTATATATACACTGACTTACAACTTCTAGAAAAATTTATCTGGGTCAGAGTCAATAATAATTCTGAATTTTAAAATCTGTATTGCATCTTTCCTTAAAAATACCCTCCCACTCACAAATAGCCTTGATCAGAAATTTTGTGCATGAAATTCTGAAGGTCTGTGTAAAACTAACCAAACAAAAAAAACCCCACAAACAGAACACCTCTACTCATCTATAAGTTATTACATGATTCGTTTTTTATAATCATTAGAATACCTGTTGGACATCAAAAAGTAAATGTAAGCCTCTTCCAGACAAACTCACTCTTCTTGCTGGAAGATCATCGTGATTAAAAGTAAAACAGTTTCCATATTCAGTGAAAACATGTTCAAAATCCTTCAATAAAGGAAAATAGGGAGGAAAGATCACATGACATTGCATTAGTGAGCCACAATGTAAGAGATGGACTACTGTTCTGGTTTGTATTTTTCTGCAAAGGCAGGGCTAAATACTACAATAAGAAAAGTGGTAATTGATGGAAGTATTTAAAAAGATTTCATCCCTTTCTATAGAAAAGTTTATAGGAGAAATTCCACGTTGTTTATTAATACCCATGAGCTTCTTAGAATCATTGAATGAGGTCTTGTTTTTTTCCTGTACTTGATGCATTCCATAGAAATTATATATTCAAAATCACCTTGTTTGATTTTTCCAGTAGATGTTTAGTGTAGACAGTTTCAAAACTAAATATTGTATTATGTATGAAAGCTACCTCATCATTTAACTGAAAACACTTGCTAATATGACTACATTTCATCACTTTAGTTCTAGTTATTAGCACTAGTGTCTTTCAGTTAAGAGAACTCTCCAGTGCATAATTTTCAAGCTACAGCATATCTAAAAGATTAATCTGAAAGAATATAGGACTGACTTTTCTGTTCAAGTTTTCTATTTAAGTTGGGAATTGCTCTACAGAGGAATTAACATATGTCCCAACAGAATGGGACAACCATATTATTCTACTGTTGTCTTAAATTTCCAAATGTGGGCTAATTTAATCCCATTATTTAAAATTCCTGTGGGCTCTGAATACAGCTACCCTGTCTGTCTGTATTCTCGCCTCAAGAACAAAACTATGCAGTCATGCAAAAAACTCCATTCAAACTGACCTTCGTTATAGGCCGTTTATGGAAAAGGTTGTTAGATACAGCCTGGAGGTACGACAGCTCTCAACGGCTGCTGTCTGTGCAGAAGTGGCACTAGGAAAAGAGCAACTTAGACTGAAATCCCATTTTATAGCTCAGAGTCCAGCAGGCTATCTCTGCAGTCAGTGGGAGAAACGGGATTCTAAGGGTGATTTAGAGCAGGACTTTTTTTCTCCATTGGCTGACTATAAACAGAAAACAGGGGGAGTAGCTGGCAAAACTAGATGTCCCAATTTGAATGGTAAGAATACATTCCCCTTTTCTTCCATGCTGCTGTTTTAGTAAAATAAACATATTTACCTGTGGGTAACATGGCTTTCCAAAAAATTCACATTCTAGCAATGTGCTGCTGTTCAGATAAAACCCATTTTTCCTTGTAAAGTCTTTGATGCTGAAGTTCTGGTTGCCGTGGAGGAAATCATTTAGCTCTTGAGAATATTTATCATCCATAGCAAATTTTTGGAGCACTCCAGACACAATGTTCCAAATTACAAAAATGATTCTGAGGTTGTTTACTGCGTGAGCTTGAAACCTGTCAGTGGGAAGGAGAAAGAAATGCTTGGAGTTTTGCAGTTATATGACTGATGCCAAGGCTGCTCTTGCCAAATCTGTGGCACAATTTGCTGTCTGCTCACAAACCAGACACGATTCTTGTTCATCACATTGTACTTTGATCTCTACAACATGAACAAACTATATACTCTCGATTTCTAGGAAGGTATTTTCCATACCTGCAAAAAGAGAACAGATGCCTTTCCATGGCTATCATGGTCAGTTGTATTAAAAACACTTTTATTTTGTGTGGCTGTTTATAAGAAAAAAACCAAACCCACCACCAACAAAGCGAGCAGATTAGCCATCTGCAACAGCCAGATTTGTAGAACTGATGACAAGCTCAACAATTGCATTTACATGTGGGAGACGGGCTGGCAGGAGCTGTTCCTTTCAAAAAAGCCGTTTTCCATCGTTTAGAAAATTGATTTCTAAGTGCATTTGCAGTAATCTCATGTACCTGCTTTATTAAGGCACTGCACTCCAGAGCAGAGACAGTCTACCTTCTCATGAGCTCTGTGGCTGGTGACACAGTGGTATATACCAAGGGTGATACTTATTCCTACAATCTGCTTGAAAATCTCAAACACATTGGTGCTGGACACGCTTTCCTAGATGTACAGCATTGAGGTCCTTGAGGTAAAGGTAAGGGTTCTTAGAACATTTGTAAGTTTGAAAACTTTATCAGAAAATAAAGACAATGGTAGATCTGTGCCTCTTAGTCCTGCCAGGAAAAAAAAAAAAAAAAAACCTAAAACAACTGGTTACCAAAAACAAGAGGGAAGGATAAGCACAGCATGAAAAACAGATGGATGTGGCAGCTTAGGCAGACAACTGCCATGCTCTGTAGCTGACTACTTAGTCACAATGTGCTACCACTATAGTTACAAGGAGTGAGAGATTTTTATAACACACAGCCCGCTGTAGTCAAGAGGGACTTTTATCTGCAGTGGGTGTCACACAGTATAACCCAGGATGGCTTTATGTAGGCCAAAGGGAATAGGCATAGTGAGGCAGAACAGTTCTAGATGTTTGAGACTTGCACTTCTGCCTGATTCTGCCAGGAAAAGGTAGAAGATAAGAAAGCTTACAATTCTTGAGGAAAAAATAGAATCCTGGGATTCCCATGGTTGGAGGGGACCTCATCCAGTCCAACTATCAACTGACAAAAACCATCACTAAACCATATCTCCAAGCACTATGTCTACCCCTCTTTTAAATACTGCCAGGGATGGGGACTCAACCACTTCCCTGGGCAGCCTGTTCCAATGCTTAATAATAACCCTTTCAGAGTAAAACCTTCTCTTTATATCCGGTCTAAACTTTAAGGCCATTTCCTCTTATTCTATCACCTGTTACTTGGGAAAATAAACCAACCTCTGCATCCTCCTTTCAGGCAGTTGTAGAGATCAATAAGGTCTCCCCTCAGCCTCCTTTTCTCCAGGCTAAACAATCCCAGCTCCCTCAGCCACTCCTCATAAGACTTGTTCACCAGACCCCTCACCAGCTTCTTTGCCCTTCTCTGGACACCCTCCACCGCCTCAATACCTCTTTTGTGGTGAGGGGCCCAAAACTGGATTCAGTATTGGAGGTGGGGCCACCCTAGTGCCGAGTACAAAGGGACAATCACTTCCTAGTCCTACTCACCACACTGTGGTAGACCTACTGATACAGGCAAGGATGCTGTTGGCCTTCTTGGCCACGTGGGAACACTGCTGGCTAAACTTCCTGTATTTCTAAAGCTGTTTCTAAATTTCATATTTATTGTAAAATCAGGCCAGAGGTTTATTACGTTAGTTTCAAAGCCGATAGATGCAAATCTTAGATATTGTCTTCAAATGTAGAAATCTGTAGTGAAGATCCTGCTTAGATACATGACTTCCAAACCAACCAGTTGCTTCCCTCCTGACATCAGCTAGAACTGTAAAGGCTGAGCACCTCTGAAAAAGTATCTGCTTTGCCTAAATTTCTAGATTTGTTTGAGGTTTCTATTTGAATCTGTTTTCAAATCTTGTCTTTTAACTTGGACGTGACTGATGACTGTCCCTTAGTTACACTGTAGAAGCATCAGAGAGGTTTTTTTCTAATCCAATTTACATTTTGAAACTTAAAAATCTGTAGTGCAATTCTTCATCTAAAGGAGGCAGAAGATTAAAAAAAAAAAACAACCACTCTTCCATGATTCTCCTATTTTCCTCTTTGTTTAAATCTCACCTGGCAGTGTGGAAGAGACGCGGCTCAGAGCCATATTTTCCTTGTTTTATGTAATTTTTTTTTTTTTTTCCAAACAAGTTGTGGATCTGAATGCTCTATGTTATGCAGACAAAGAGGTGTTGTGTCTCAAGGGTGAGCAACAATCATAACTTTTACCTGTTCAGGCTGCAAAAAGTCACAGCAGGGAATTTGACGTTTTCCACATACTGCACAACCACTGCAGTTGTGGTTGGCCAACTGAAGTAGTAGATGAAGCGACTGCAGATTTGCCAAATAACAATGGCAAGACAGCCTGCCACTACGAAGAGCCACAGCGCTTTGCGAGTCTTGCTCCGCGTTTGGACAATATTATGCACTCCATGAAATGAAGTGGATGAGGCAAACTCCTGATGATATTTCCTCCTGTCTTCCAAATGTGGCAGCAGTTTCTTCATCAAGTACAATCGTATCTTTTCCAATATTCCTTAATAGTGAGCAAAGTGAAAACACTTTAGATTAAATTAGCATTTAAATGGCACTTAAGAAAGGAAACCATGTAATTATGATACCGGAAAGCAATTGTAAGATTTCTCTTTAATTGAAAATTCTCTGTTTAAGTAGTGAACTTGCTTCTGAGGATAGTCTAGGGCCCTGGAAGACTAGTGTGCACAGAGATTAGCTCAGTGCTGCTGGAGAACAGACTATATCTAGCAACATTTTAGGGATACAAATTTTTAAGCACATTAATATAAAAGAATCCTTCTACTTCTGTGGAAAAGATTGGGTTTTGACATATCTCAGATCTAAAACACCAGGTTGCTGTGAACTATTGTAAAAAGCTAAGCATCTGATTCTTACAGTAATATCCCATTAAAGGCCTGGTCCTTCGTACTTGCTCTGCGAAATGTGGTGAAAAGAGATATGGAATAATATGAAAGGGGATTTCATTCTTTCATCTTAAAAAGTTTCTGTATAAAACTAGAAAGGTTACAGGTCTAAAAGGAAATCTACTCTCTGTCCTTTAGGTTTGTACTAGCCTGATTCTATAACTTTGAAACAGTAATGTTCTTAGTTTTCATTTTCCCCATGGTTTCTACAAACTGATGTTAGAAAAAACAAGTGAACATTTTAAATTCTAAAGTTAACAGCTATAATAGTAATGAATATAACCGATACCTGGAAATATAGTAATTTTCTCCTGCTTTTTGCTGAACGATCAGCATGGATTTGAACAGAATGTTCTCTCTCAAAACATCCAGATGAGGGAAAATTAATAAGACCTTTTTCTGTATCTAGTCATAAATGGACCAGTCTCTTTACAAGGTGCTTCATTACAGATTGTTATCTGCTACTTTATTCCGTCATTAAGGAAGTTCATAAGAACAATAAATCAAAGAAAATTTGTGAGACAACAATAATTAGGATCTGAAAATACACTATTTAGATGTGTTTAACAGCAATTAAATGCTTCCCTAATTCCATTTTTCACAAAAAAAAAAAGTAGATTTAATAGTGTGACATGCTGTAGGAAGAGAATATACCAGTTTATTTGAGGGTATTACAGTTGGGCAGAGGAACAAAGGGATGTAAAAGTTATTTGTCAAAGCTATCGTGACCACATCAACACTCTAGGATGTTGCTTTGGTCCCTGCACAGTCTCTGGACTGTGATAATGAAATCCCAGATGGTGCTGGATTTCAAAATGTTTCTGAAGGGAAAGAATTTTCGTCAGGTTGTTTTTCAAAGATCTATGTAGGAACTTTGATCAATACTGGTATAATTTACTGTGACCCCTTTTTATCATCAAACACGTTTCTGCTGGAAAACTTCAAAAGTTTATCTCCTAGCTCTAGTGACTATTGGATCCCTTTGCAAAGCTGTTCAGCCCCGTATGGTTTTGTACATCGCACTGGAATGGAGTGGGTATCTGGTTTTGCTGCATTTGAGATAGGAAGCATTCACATGCTTCTCTCTCACCAGAGCACATGCAGTGAGACAAGGACTTTGTGTGTTCCCTGAATAACAGCAGAACAAAGTATATTCCTGGCTTGTGTCTGCACCCACTGCCCATAGACTCCAATAAGAGACCACCAGCAGGTCAGATCCTTTTCTCCAGGGAATGCACTGTCTGTGTTTATTCCTACTGTAACACTGTGCTAGGAAAGAGAAAGATAGCATTTCCACACATAAAAGCCTATTGCTAGCAAAAAACCTAGTTAGCTTAATCAGTAGAAGTTTAACTTAAAATCTATGCAAACATGTAGCTAAACTGTATTTCAGCTCTTGTGCATAGCTACCATAGTAAGTAGTACCTGAGTTTTCATCTCATTGTGAAAGTTTTGCTGTTAATACATAAGATTATCTAATATCATACTGCTATTTTCACTACTGTCTTTCACCAGAGGAATTAACACTACTTAGATGAGCATCTTCAAGAATCCTTATCCTACTTTTAGATTTCATTAGAAAATGATCTAACAAAAAAAAATTTAAAAATTGTTAACTGCATAGGGTCAAGTGGGAAATTGCTAATATGAAATTTCTCATATTGTAGATTGGAAAATAGTACAAAATAGTATGAAAAGTCAGGACTAGCCATTTATTACTAGCCAAATAATGTCAGTGAGTTTGAGATTATAAATTATTAACCCTTTATCCTATGCTCTGTAAAACTTAGGCTATGCATATCTAGGTTGCGTATATAAGGTTGTATAACCAACCTAGCTGAAACAGCTGGGAGTGAGTTAAGAGTATCCAAGCTGCTGCTAGACAGAGAGTAAGGTCTTGCAAGACCTTAGACAGACATTAGGCCTTGAACATATGAGACAATAACATCTTGAAAGGGCTATGCTCTTTTAGTAGCAACACAAAGTACATTTAATGTGGGCACAGTAAAAATATTTTTGTCAAAGATGTAAATAAAAACAATATACAAGATCCAATGATTGAATCCAATGGGTGGAAAAGTAAGAAAGAGAGGAGGTAACTGAATTAGAGGAACCCAGGTCCAGGAGCAAACCACAGGTTCGGAGCCAAATATAGAACATTCAGCTAAGAACTGCTAAGGTGGCTCATATATTCAGGATGGTCTGCAGGCGCTTTGCCTCAGGATGCACTAATTACTGGAGAAGAACAGAGAACCATCATGGTTAGTCAGATAAACCTGATTTTCCAGTCAATGTTGTTAAAGAAGAAATTACTTCCCTCCATGGGAATACATGGCCAGGGACATACTCTTATATAAAAGCCTCAAAAATTCACAATATCTTTAATGTTTACATTGTAAGCCAAATTTAAATGTTTTGGGGTTTTGTTTTTGTTGGTTTTTTTTTTTTTTTTTTTTTTACTTTAGACAGTGGGTAATTGATCACAGTCTATAACTACTTGTACAGGAAACAGATAATAATAATAATAGGCTCTTTGATCAAGCGAGGGAGAAGATGGTAACAAGACCTAGAAGGAAGAATTGGAAGCTAAGCTCTTGCATAGTAGAAATACAGTACAACATTCCTAATGTTTAATTGTGATTGAATTTTTATTAACAAGCATATTTAAAAATAATGTCTTTTTGAAAGGAAGCTCAGCTTTAGCCAGAGCTCTTAAGTGAAAGGAGTTATGTTAGGGGGGTTATATGTGGCCCCTGTGCAAGGATTATTTAGTCTAGATAGATTTGTGATTTCCTTTTTTGCCTAAATCTAAAAATCATTGAAGTATGGTATCATTCAGAGAAGTAATTGCCTAGTTAAAAATGTGTTAGCTTTATTCTAAGTGCGTAAAGGACCAATAGCTAAAGACTTCTCCTCACTCAAAGTGTATGATATTTTTTTTCCTACAAGCTTTTATCATCTCTCCCTTCTTCATTGTATCTTGAGCATGGACACTGCTGCTATTTTTGGACAAGGTTAAAAGAGAAAGGAGACAAATTTTCTCATTTTGCCTCTCGATCCAAAAAAAGAAAAACCTACCAAAATGTAATTAAAACTCTTGGTAAAGCACTTTAATATGTCTAGTCACATACCTTTAGCATCCGATCGAATGAATCTCCCAAGCTGGTCCATGAGGCTGTGCTTATTTCAGTAGGGAAGGAATGGATAAGTAAGCTGCCTTATCACTGTGATCATTGCTAGGTAAATGGCTTTTATAGAAAACTAAATGGGAGGTAATCTTGATGACACATAACACTGGGCAATTTACCTGCCAAGGTTGCTATGTTTTGTCTTTAAATAACATGGTCTGCAAAATAAGAGAGAAGATTAGTTTTATGACAGGATCAGGTGTACATATTTATATATATTTCAAGTATAATAGCAAAATTGCGGGGGTTTTTTGTGTGTTTCACCATCTTAAAAATTACTCTCTTTCATAATTTTCCCTTTTATTTTAGAAAGACTAGTCATCCTTGCACACTGAACTGAAAAGATTCTCTTTAAGTACATAAGGAGCCCATCCTGCTCTGGAGGACAATAACTGTCTGTCACTAGGTCCCCACCAGCAGCAGGTGGCAGTTCACCCACACTTTGAATAGCTGTCTTCAGAACCAGATTTCATGGTTTTGTGGGCTTTAGCAAAAATGAGCTGTTATTCCTGAGAATTAACCCTGTGGGCAAGGATGAAAATGCATGCAGAGTCAATCACTCCACTAACTCCTTATGAAAAAGGACAGAAACTGCTTTTGTGTTAGATGCATGGTGTGATCTTATTTGAAATTTGTTTCAGGAATGAACTGAGCAGCTAATAAAAGGCAATAGAAAATACTAGGAAACTCATACCTGGGCCAGGCTTGGTTCATGCTGTAGAAAATAAATAGAAAAACCAAACCCTTCACATTCCCTCTCTGGTTTGCAGCAGATGGGAATGGCTGCTGCTTCTTTCATTCACTCTCTTAGTAACGGTCCAGTTGACTGCCCAGAGTGTTCTTGGGTTATCAGGTAATTGGCTTGGCCTCACAGTGCCTCACTGTCGAGCTGTTTGCCGACTGTTTTCTGGCCGTGTTGCTCAAGGTGTGAGCTGCAAGGTAAAGCACTGAAGTCCATGTAGTCATTCCCATGGGGCAGGCAGAAGATTTCTGTAGTCTGCTTCTTGGAAATCTCTGCTCCGTCTGTCACTTTTGCCTCCCAGATGAGGCTCTCTGCCAGGGCAAGCTTTGCACAGCACTTGCCTTCACTCAAGCAGTGAAGCGCTTAACAGTAAACTGGTTTTCAACATCTGTGTGTAACTCAGCCATATCTAATGCACTCCCAAGCAGTTATTTGCAGATCCGTTGAGTCCTATTAACGCAAACCACTCTAATTCACAGTATCCAGACAATGCCTGTTGTTTGAATTGAGTTCTTTAAGTGAATTACATTGGTCTTTTATACTGCTATGTGCATAAGATTAAGAAGTACAAACTGTAAGTTGCTCTCTACACATCAAATATAATTCAACTTAGTTTGTTTTTTGGGGGGGGGGTTGTTTTTTTTTTTTAATTCTGTGAGCTGATGGTTCACAAAGAGTCTTTATGCTTATGTAATACTTTAGCTTATGTTCTTTCATTGTGCTTTAGAAAAGAAATTAATTTATACAATTTTCTTTCTTTTATGGTTGTTTTACATTAATTCTTCAGCTAACACTAGGGGGCGAAGACCAACCATCTTGTATTAATTTTTCCCAAATACCTTACACAAATAACTTTCTGATTATAAATTGGTCACAGGGAGCTTGGTTTAACTACTCCTTTCAGTGTGTATCTGGTTATCTGAACAACACATTCCCTTATACTTAATGCAGTACAGTTTAGGAAAACCAAACGATGACAGAGGTGGTCCCCATTTTTTGTACTCATGCATATTGCAAATTTTGTACTCAAAATGTTATTTTAAATCAGTCTTCAGTGCTGTTCAATTTTTCTCTTTCAGTGCTAAATTAAAAAACTAAATCATGCTGCAGCCAGCATAACTACATAGCTATTTGCTGAGACAAGTAGCTAATGTGTTTCTGCTAAAGTTTTTCCTAATAGCCTAGTTGCAGCAGAATATCTTATAGAAATTCCTACAAGCCTCTGAGAGAAAATACATACATACACACACGGAGATACACATTTGGTGCATCTAGCTTTCGTTCCCCCAGAAATTGCTGAAGTGTTTAATTGCATGAGGCTCTTTCTGCAAGTGCTTTGTAGATATTAATGCTTCTTATAATGTTTTGCCTAGTGCTCTTTTTTCAGTAGAACCATTTCAAACATTATCTCCTTTTAAGACAGAACAAGTAATGCATTTGCAAATATAGGTGACTGCAAATACTTATACTCCATTCATACAAAAATATTAGTAAAAAAGGAAAAATGGAGCAGGAGCAAAAGGAAGTGACCACCTCCTGGACTGTAACAATGCATTGTCATTGCCATTTCATGACAAATGCTGGGATATGTGGAAAATGTATGTAATTAATTGTAAATGCAAGCATGTCTTGCTCTTTCTTTCAAAGCGAGTATGCCAGTGACTGCAGTGACTGCGAATATGAGGGTGACTGCAGAAAAAGGGGCTCTGAGAACTCATTTGGCCTGTCTCTCAGCATCAAGGCAGAATCAGGTGTGGCTGGAGAAATTACAAGCTCTCATTAAGGTTTGCTAGTCCTCTATAGATACTAGAAATGTTTTTGTTTTTTTTTTCTTATGTCTTTTTCTTATGTCTTTTTCTTATGTTCTTACCATAATTTAAAGTGTTTACTCCTTTTCCTGTCCCTCTGTATATGGAAATGTATTTATTGTTCTTCCTTCTGAAGCAAAAGTATTTATCGCTTTTCCCCCCAGTCTTCTTTTAGTTACACAGGTCAAGTATAATTCTTCCCATCTCTCTTAATGGACTGTATTTTTTACACCAAACATTTGTTGCTCTTGCCATTCTCTTCTGAGCTCTTTCCAAGTGGTCTTCATCTTTTTTAAAGAGTGGTCCCCAGGACACAATACAACAGGCAAATCCTTTCTGATGCTAGAAGGAGAAGGGGGTTTCCATGCCATATAGAAAATCTCCAGTTTAAAATTTGCTCTTTTCAGTTTTGCCTTCTGTTGTTTAACATGTTATTTTTTAATTACTGAACTATCCAGATAATTTCTAATGAATTTTGTATTTACTAGTTTGGTTATCACAGCTGAAGTTCAAAGAATTACCCTTTGCATCACTGAAGCTGCACATAATTTACTTCAGTGCATTAAGGTAATTTTGAACTCTAGCCTCCATCTGCCAGCATGCTATTATACCTTCCAGGCTGTTCTTGTTTGTCAGTTTAAGATGTGTGCAACCTATTCCATCATCCAAGCCGTTAATGATAATATTGAAGAGCATCAGATTAGCAAATTGTTATCAGCATTTGTCCTGAACCAGCCCTTTGCGCTTGCTAGCCAGCTGTGCCAGGGATTAAACAGCAGCATGAGTTGAGCCACGTGGAGGCACAGGAGTAGCTTCTGGCCCCAGACTTTGATTTCGCTGTACCTTACTGATAATGAGGATCCAGATGTTTAGGAGGGGAAAACCAACAGCCTTCCTATACTAAAGAATTGCACATTACAACGTGTGGCTGTATGGCATTAAAAGAGAATAGGTTGGCTTTGAGATAACTCAGTGGCACGTAGTCAAGATCTGTTGTTTTTCCTGAGTTTATAGTTTTGGCTGATATTGATACAAAGAGTTTTGGCAAAAACAGTGAAAGAACATTTTCTCCATAGTTGGGAAATGATTATCAGTCAGAACACGAGGACAACAAATTGTCCCTCTGGGACAATTCAGAGAGCAGGCTGCTTTTCTGTCGGAGTACAGCTACCAGACAACCAGTGAAAGCACAATCATCACAAGTGCTGTGCAGTCAGAAAATACAGGTGTAGCAGGAAACGGTGGTAATCTAAGAAGAGTTCCTTTTTAAGCACATCTTGGAGCAGGAGATTTGGTACCAGCATTAACAGGGTCTGATACCATGCAATGTGAAAGAAATTCTGCTGCATTCCGCTGAGCCACAAAGGATAGACAGCAGGGCAGGGGTTGTGCGGCATGCATGAAACGTAAATGGGAGTTAAAGGTGTGCTGAGACATGACAATGCAGTTCTTTGTGTTTAAGAAGCAGAACAAATACAATATTAAAAAATAAATAAATAAAATCCTTGCAGCATTCTCTCTTCTCTTTGTTTGTAGTTTGCAAGACCTTGAACTCTGTTCCTCCCCCAGATACAAATGTCTGATTGGGTTATTAATATTGCATCAAGCTTAAGCTTATTTGTTTTAGCTTTGAGTCACTAAATTTTATTTTTCTTAAAGCAGGCTGTTAATTTCAATCGCTACTGAAGTAGTAATTCCAGTTTTGAAAATAACACTCATTTGAGCAGATGACATGTTTTGGTGCCAAATTTATCTTCTTGTCTTTACCTTCCTTTTATACGTATTGATTCACCTATCTGTCTCCTGTTATACCATTAAACTGGCTGGGGAAGTAATTTGTGTTCAGTGCTTGTATAGCAACCAGCACAGTGAGGTTCTGGCTTAAGGTACTAGGTGCTTCACCTGCACAAATTGACTTGTACCTCGTAACCAAAACATTCCAGTAGCTGCCTTGCTGCATTTCACTATTACAGCTGCAGTTTTGTCCAAGAGACAAATCCTTTGTTACTGTAATTTTATGGAAATAACTATGCTCACATCTATAAATCAAAAAGATATTTGCTTTCTATAGCAACTGGACTATCAACATTGGAAAGTTAGATGAAGACACTGGTGAAATCACCTCACTGCAAGCTTGCTTTTTAGTGGTTGTTTTTTTGAGTTTGTTTCTCATTTTGTTTTTTTAATGTTTGATTGTTTTGTTCTAATAGCTCTTCCCAAGATATCTTCTACTTTCTCCTAGAAGCAATTCAGGACAGCATGACCTGCTTGGATCTTTTATGCATTTCACTGCAGCTACTGATACGTAGGTAGAAACCATTTGTGCTGAATAACTGCTTGCCCGTAATTCTGGGACAACAGTGTTGGGAAGCTTCGAGCGTCACTTGTTTGTAGCCAGAAGGTCTCAAAGCTTTTTGTTCAAGTTAATGAACATTGGAAAAACAAATTGATCTGTGATGATTTTGTAATCAGAATGAGAGTTTGAGCAGAAGAATGGGTGACACTCTCCAAACCATTTTTTGTGTTTATTTTTTCTTCTCCATAAGTGATTTCATGTAGGATAACTTGAGATTTGGCTTGGGTGACCAGGTCATTTCTAATTGAGCTGGAGAGAAGACTCTTGTTGGATTCCTGACACCACATAGGAGATCATTCTTGCTTACCTGTCCTCATCGGACTAGCATTTTAGACAGAGAGCCCAACACAATAAGGACACGGAGACTCTTGGCTCCAGCTGCAGCTACAAAATATGCTACAGGTCACCTCTGCCTTGCATCAAACTTCCACTTGATGAGGTCAAGATGAGCAAAGCTAGACCAGCACCCCCTGTCAACAACTGGGGAAGGGGAGGTAAAGAGTATAATAGGCCGAGGATGGATTAAGAAGGGTGTTTAACAATTCCCATGCTTGGTCATGAAGGCCATGATTATTTGAAGGCCACAAAGTGCAGTTCTCAAAAGCTTTGGGTTTTTTTTCTGCTGTTTGCCTTGTATTCAGCCCAGTCACAAAGCGGAATGTTCTCACTCTGCTGAAGGTTAGAGTCCTCTGATATGCTTCTGGGACGAACAGAAGTCTCTCTGTCTGATTTTCAAGCATGAAAAGTAAATAAATAAATAAAAGTTCAAGGGCATGCACAAACTCTTGGTTTTCTTAGCCTTGCTCAGTCATCCACGGCATGAACAACAAACTCTGTGTGTGGTTACATCTGTTCCTATGTGATTCTGAGTGTTCAGCATGAAAAAGGGAAATGATGGTGCATTTTGAGAAAAAAAAGTAATATCATCAACTAAAATTAAGATTACGTTTTGCTTTCAGATATATTCACATGGAAGAGCTTTTTCATCAAGGCTGGTATATGCTAGATGGCAAAGTAACTGTAAAATCTCTGTCAGGACATAAAAGCCACTTAAACCACACAGGAAAATCAGGTCCCTATGACGACCACCAAATTTGAGCAGCACGGCAGAAGCACATTTATTTCTAAGGGTGTCTGCAGCCAAACCAGAGATGATGGCTCTGAGTTGAACCAAACCAAAGGGTTCTTTCAGTCTGTGCTATCACCTCCACTGCCAACAGACAATTTCATAACCAGGTAGTACAAGTCACTTTTTAAAAACTTTTTTTAGTACCAAAGTCATTACATGCTTGCTAAGCCTTACTGAAATCACATGAAAGTAGGTAGTAAGATGAATGAATGATAGTTCTGTATTGTCTATGGGTTTATTTTGGGAGTTTCAAGTCCTCATTAATGTATCTTTTCCACTGATCTTGGACAGTTTGAGGTCTGTTGTAGTTGGATAGAGATGGATAGAGAGCAGAGCTAAGCTAGCGTGAGATTAAATTTCCTCAAAAGAATGGGTGGAAGGATACTATTATCCATATTACCCAGCTTTTCAGGAAATGGTCAATCTACAAAGATTTCTTGTATTTTTTTTGCTTGTTTTTGCTTCTCTCTATAAAACATGAATACAGGGGTCTCATTTGTTTTTGAGGCAGGGCAGGGGAAATACAAGGCTTTTGCTCAAAAAGTTAACATGAGGCTACTTCCAACATTTAAAAACAAATTTACAAAGTGTTCTTTTTTTCCTAAACACTCATTTATTTTTTGCCTCATAAAAATACAGAAATTGAGCTTACTATCTTTTTTTGCATCTCTTTTTGCATTGTTAAATTGTTGGGGTTTTTCTAGGATCTTCTGAGTGAATATTTTGAAAAGTGTTTCATGTATTGACAGCACTGCAAAAGATACTTTTGTTTCTTATTTTAAACCAAAGCATAATGTTGTATAAACATGGCTAGAGGAATGTGTTTGTTGCCCGCTTGAGGGCTTGAAACAAACTATTGTGTTTCTTTTTTTCAATGTCTTTGCCATTTTCTGATGATTTGGAGAATCATATTTTTGAATCCTCTCATGTATGCCATAAGGTTCTTGGTTGCTAGTGAAATACAAGAGGAAGTGATGGAAAGGCAGATATTGGAGATAAAGGAATTGGAGATGCTTGGGAATGTCCTCTCAGCATACCCAAGCTTTCTAAATGCTATAGTGCAAGAGAATTTAACAGGAGAAAATGGACATGGTTATCAAGCAAGTGCAATGTGTTCCAGTTGGATTGTCAAGTTTCACAAGTGTTGCTAGGCTGGTGTTTTTTAGGATGGAGGTGCTTTGGGACCAATCAGTGATGAAGTCCCTAAACAGAGGGTTTGAATGTATTGGAAATACTGGAAATAGCATCTAAATTTTTGTAGACTGGCTGATTTATTTGACTGAAGCTTGTCTGTTGCTGAATCAGAAAGGGAAATTGTATCTTCAAATTCTGAGATAATTTGGTAATGCTAAACCAATTACGGGTAGTATTACTTCCTAAATAGGTAGTTAATGTTTTGTTAAGCACAGTTTAAAAGGGCGTTGACACTTCAGTCCTTTGCCTATTGGGTAGACAATACAAAGGCTGAACTACAGACACCATTGCTCTGGAAGTTTATTATTCTCTGTGTGCCACAGAAGAAAATAAAAGTGCACAAGAAAACAGACAGTAACTTCTTTGGTGAGGTTAAGAGTTCGATGTTTTTCAGCTGTCCCTATTTTTAGTAGGTTCACACTCTTTCTTTGTGCCATAAGAAAAGGCAATAGAAAATTTGATTTCACTGTGGAGGGTCGATCTGGATGTTTCAGGTAAAGGTGTATAGAAATGACAAGGTAAACGTTCCTTTTCCATGTCTTTAAGGTCTATGAATGTGAGAGTTTATATTATTACATTTTTAATCAAGTTGTTTGAGTGCAAATGGGATGGTGAAAAGCACAGTTTTCAACGTGTATGTGCCAGTGCCCACTCTTCACCTTCATCTCTACTTGCCCGCATCCTAAGCAGATGTATAAATGTGTGTGATGAGAGAATTATTTGCTCTGTCAGGTTTTACAGCCTGAGGGAAAGAACACCTTGACCTTGCTGATGGGTTGCTTCAGTGGAGTCCTACTTTTCTTGTGGCTCAGCTTATTTTTAAGCTAATATTTGTATAGACTGACATCTGGCATCTGGCTTAGAAGAGTATACATCCCATCAGCCGTGTACTGCGTATGACTTTTTTTATGAGCCAGCTACTCTTAAGTGACTAGAACAGCTGAAACCACCATACAGACACGGTAAGCAGTGTAAGTCTTGCAGAGAGAAAGTGGTCTGGGGTCACAGGGGCCCTGTAGCTTTGTTTGCAGTAAAACTGAATATTAACTTTTTTTTCAGAAAAGGCTGGCAAGCAGGAAAGCAGTGCACACTAGTTACATGTTAAGCTGATGATTAAACAGAATTGGGTAACATTTGTCAATAAATGAGAGTGAAACTTTTGTGTGAGGAAATAAAATTAGGAAATTTTCATTAATTAACCCACTGGAAAAAATGGCATGAGATGTGATTATTTTTAGTTCTTTTACTTAATCTGTGCCCATTTCTTGAAAGTATGTGTATTACTTGAGATCTCTTACAAGCATTATTCAGTCTGCCATAGAAATACGTTCTCTTTACCTTCCCCTCCTCTTTCCTTTTCCATATGTTTCACTTTTAAAACTTAAAGTATGTTGCTATCTTGATACAAAGGGCTGATGAAGACCTACTTTAACAATTGTTGAATTTGGTAAATATGGCCTTTTTCTCAGATACAGACCTCTTATTGATTTACCCTTTGCATCAGTCTTGGTCCGCAAAAAAGCAGCTGGTGGAAACCTTGCAGTGAAAAGCACAAAGGGTGTGTGCCATAGGACGAGGGAAGTATGCCAGCCATTCCTGTTTTGACTGATTGAACAAAAAACAACCCAGAACCTGGAGAGCCAACAGCGCATGGACTTATTGACCTTTGTGCTGCGATAGTTTCTGTAATTATTGAATAGTGGGGATGGGCTGAGGGCTAAGGAAGAGAATTTGGGGGTTGGCCTAGGCGGTGAGATAAGGTTACATATAAGGCAACTGCAGTGGTTTTGGGAACACTAACGGAGTATATTCCCTGGCTCACAGCTCAGCACATTTGGATCCTGGAATCATGAGCGGGTGCCCCTTCGCGGGGAACAACTACGTGTGAGTCCCTCATTCCTGTGTTTTGCTACATAATGTCAGTTCAAGTGATATAATTTTAACATAAAATATGAAAGTTCAAAGAGAAATTAGATAGACAGTTGTAGCTATCACTAAAGGAAATGAAATTGGACTTGTCTGAACGCTTGTTATTTGATAAATTAGATGTAATGCTACCAGCTGTTACTGTGAAAAGATGTATTTCAAGTGTACTGTTTTTCTCAAAAGCCTGCTTTAGGGGTTTGTTTTCTCCAAATAAAGCATTGTTTGAATTGTAGATGCACCTGTTAGTAAAAAGGCAGGTATATTCATAGCTCTTTAATTAAATAGCTTATATGCTCAGTTAATTTTCCTCTTAGATTTAGAAAGCTGTCTTTGGAAGATGAAAAAGATGACAAATCACAAGAAGGGATAAATAAAGCCAGCAGAGGTGGACTTGTCTATGGAGACTACCTACAAGTAAGTTTAAGGATTTCATGTTTACTGCCCTGGTCACTCTTATGACTTGAGAGAGGACCTGTGATTGACGCTTCTCCCAGAAGTGAGGCAGTCACTAAGACAAGGACTCCAAGAGTCCTTTTTCTACCTCAGCTCACCACATGTACTCACAGGCACAAGTGCCCATCTCAACTGTGATGGTGCAGGTGGACTGTGGGGACGGCTTCGCAAACTGCAGGCAAGCTGGATATTGGGGAGGTTTGGGGAGGGAATTATTTATAGTGGTAAACCTAAGCTGTAAAGTGGTGCACCACAAAAGGCTTTCTTTGGTCTGGCAGTCACCACTTGGCAATTTCTCCATGTCAGCAGGCCATGTGCAACTTCCCCGAATTATTGCGTGAAAGCCCAGAATATTTGGCAGGAAAAATACATTGCAGAAATCTAGGGGGTGGGATGGTGTCTAAGGAGGGCCACAAAAAAAAATCCCAAACAAAAAACTGCAACAACTAGAAGTAATTAAAAGAAATAAAAATAAAATGCCATAAGTAATAAAAGAACCCAGACATATTTTTTTAGTGACAGCATGAACTGAAACGGGTGGAATTACTTTGTGCTTGTCAACAGAGGACTGGTTTGTTGCCGTACTACATGGAATCTTGCAACGATTTCTTCTAAAACAACTATGATAAAACAACTATGATTAGATTGTAAACTTGACTTAGTAAAACAACTAGTAATGACAGAACTGAAATAATTAGTATTGACTCAAATCAGAGTTCTTGTGCAGGTGTTATTGCATGGTTACACAGAATTTTAATATAGGAATTCTGTTTTCATGGAACATGACAGTATAGATTAAGATCTGGTAAACATGCTGGATGTTCTTTTTTCTCATTTTTAGAGTTGAAAACATCCTTAAAATGATTTTCCAAACTTTATTACTTGAGGTATATAAACTTTTCATTTTATGCAAGACTTTTTTTTTTTTTAATTTAAAAAGTAAAAATTACACCTGAGACCATTCAGTCTAACTTCTCATACAGCCTGGAATATAAAGCCTATATATGTATATATTTTTAAAACAAATATCCTTGCATATTATCTCTACACAGTAGGACTACCAATGGTAATAGCAGAATTGAGAATTTTAAATAACAGTCCTATATTTATTTTTAAGCTGAACAAAATATTGAATGCTCAAGAACTTCAGAGTGAGAAGAAAGGAAACAAAATCCATGATGAACATCTTTTCATTGTGACGCATCAAGGTAAGTGGTTGGGAGAAGTCCAGGGGTGGCTGACTGGCAGAGAGTTATTCAGTCCTGAAACAAGCCATACACAATTTGTTTTCATTTTTGACACAATCCCTACAATTACTCTGTTTTTTATCTGCATTTATGTTTGTATATATCCCTATCCCATGTTAAGGCTGCAATCAACGCTATGCTTATGAATCCGTAAGCATAACCTTTGGATTTGGCAAACCAAGATTTGGATGGTTCTATTTCTAGAGAAATTAAGGTGGTGAAATGGTGAAACACATTCCCTGGCTTAGTGGCACATTGCTATGTGATTTATTGAAGCCAAATTTTGTGTGTTGGCTTATGCCTTCTCTGAAACTTCAATCAAGCTTTAACTACCCAGAGTCTGTCTAGAAGACAACATAGTGATTATGTGCTCCCTGACTGTAATATCTACATGTTTTGCAGGCACTGGCCTGATGATATTTTCCTGTTATTGGCAGTAAACTTGTAGATGATGTATAGGTTGTAAGCAGCTCTGGGTACTCAGATCTAGATTTTCTTTCCTCCTTTTGTAGTGAACACTCTGTACATCAAATAACTGTAAGACATGCTTTAAAAAAATCCCACAACATTCTCAAGGTTAGATTATTTCATGTAACAGTATAGGTAAAGGACAGCATACTGTAACAGGTAATTCATTTGTGTATCAGCATCTTTTTTTTTACACCAGCAGTGCAAATGTAAGCTACTCATTTAAAATCAAAATGTAAGTTTCACTTCTTCAATACTATGAAGAAAAAACAAAGTAATGCTGAAGCTAATGCTAACAGTGCCTTTCTTGTTGTAGCTTACGAACTTTGGTTTAAGCAGATTCTGTGGGAAATGGACTCTGTGCGGGAGATCTTTCAAAATGGCCACGTAAGTTAAGAGCAACTATTAATTTTGGGAAAATGCAGCCCTCTCTTGCCTCCTGCCTTTGAGCCTAACATGTTTGGGTTTACTGAAGGAACACATGCTATTTTTTTGAAAACAGCATTGAAAAAACCCAAACAAAACAGTGAAATTTGGCTGAGTGGCTCTTATATCCTGATAGTACATACATTTGTTCTACAAAAAATGCAGATACTGATAACTGCAGAAACTTAACTTGCAGAAAAAGTATTCTCAAAAGCAAAAGTGAAAACCAGAGGGCTAAGAGATATTTTGATGTTGAAAAGTCACTTTTGCTTAACTTTTTTGTTCAACTTTTTGAAGCTTGCATATTATATCCTTCCATCCAATACCTGCTATATGAAAGGAAAAGTCTTTTCTGTATCTGTGTATTATGAAATCCAACAGAAAAGCAGTAATCAAAATCACTATGTACAATTTCTGAAAATTACAAATATAATAGGAATATTTGGAACACTGCTAAACATTTGCCCAAAGCTAAACACACTTCATAACAATAGATAACAAAGGAAAATCTGATACTACATCCACAAAATAAAGGCTGACTGCATGTAACGTGAGAAATACCTTGACTAATATAATGAGTATTTGTATATGAAGAAAATTTGAAAGTAGACCAGACTGAAAGTAGGAACCTGTTTATCATAATGTCCAATGAAAGTGTTCTTTGTTGTCCTCCACATTCATTATTTTGTTGGCTTTTTAATTGAACATTATATCAAATTATAACAGATCAAAATAAGTTATACCTAGGTAGAATAATTTTTCATTATTTATTTCTGTGAAAAATGAAACTTTGCTGATAATCAGAATTTGAAATGCCAAGGTTAAGGTGAAGTAGAAAGCAAAACAATTAAGGAAATTATTATAATCTTTCATTTTTGCAGTTTGATATTTCCTGGTTGTGTGCACTGGTCTCAGAGAGAAACTTGATTCCATTAAAGCTAGTAGGAATTTTAGCAGAATCCTCTGCAGGCGAAGTGTTCAACTTAGCCAGAAGAGAGCTTCTGAGTTCTCCATTTGATATTTTTGATTTCCCAACAGGTGTAGTGTTCTCTATTTTTCTCTGCTTGTAAATGCACATCTCTGATGAACATCTTTTTAGATGTGCTCTGCTGACATACCTCTTGGTTAATTCCTCTTCTCAACTTGCCTTATGGCTTCTTCCTTCACAGCAGTAGAAATGACTGTAGAAGTGATTTGAATAGAAAGTATAATATAATTATCAAATTATAACATATATAATTGAAAATAGCATTGTAATCATTGAAACTGATCATGATATAAATTATTTTGGTGTAGAATTTAATTTCTTGTGGTGACTTCTATTTCAGTCAAAAATGTAGAAAAGAAAAAAAAAAAATCCTATATATTTGGCCTAGTTGTAATATATCATCATTCAGAGAAAAACATATTTTGATCTTTGCAGATTATAGTTTCACTTAAAAACAGGGGTCTCTATTCAATATAAGATTCTGCTGCTATGGATTTCACATGGAAAGTACTTGGGAAATATAGTGATGTATAACAGTGAAAAGTCCTGAAATAAATAAGTAGAGAATAAACATTACACAATTAAGTCTGCTTATGGTCTTTATTTTTTCTACAGGTGAGAGATGAGAGGAACATGCTGAAGGTTATTACTCGAATGAACAGAATTTCAATGATTCTGAAATTACTTGTGGAACAGTTCTCAGTTTTGGAAACTATGACTGCATTGGACTTCTTTGATTTCAGGTAGTTACTTATATTCCTACACAGCAATCCATGAACTGATAATTTCCATCCTTAGAACTGATTGTGAATTTTGCATGTGCCTTGGCAGCTTGTAGTACATGCACCATTCAACAAAGTGAGAGCCCATTTTAGAGAGGCAACAGGAACCTTAGAGTGCAAGGATCAATTAAGAAGTTGAGGTTGCGTGTGAGTCCAGCATGCTCTGCAACGAAGTACAAGTTAATTGTTGATGTTTATTTTTGGTGCTGCTGAACAGTTTCAAAGTCAAAAATTGAAACTACAGAAATAGCTCATGGTTCCATGAACAATTTACTTGAAACTTACCTCTGTGCAGTTGCAGCCATGTTCTATGGAAAATGACAGAAGTGCTTGAGTGAGAGAAATGCACTCCCCCTAGATTACTGAATAGGTATTTCAGTTGTCTTGGTTTGCACTGTGTTTCCTTGCATCATATTTTCAGTAGACCTACAGGGTTCAAATGGATGAAGGAAGCATTGCTCACTTTTCTTTCTCCCCAGTAACTGCTGCTCTCCAGTAGCTGCCCAGCTTGCTGGGCTGGTAGTTGGTGGCTCTTCTGCCCAGGCTTTCTTTGGGATGCTTTGGCTTGCCTCACCTCTCCCATGGCATTTCTATCTCTTCCCTTGCTTTGGCTATGACCTACTACACCACCATGTATGACAGCTTCATCCACTGCCTGCCTTCCTGTTCTTGTTCTGATTGTGTCCCTGACCTATCTGACTTGTGACCTCAGTGCCGCCCAGCATCCCATCCGCTTCTGCATTGTTTTAGTACCTTTTCATTTCTGTCTTTTAAAGTTCCCTAACTGAAAAGCACGTGAAACTACAATTTTACTTCTCTTGGAAGTCTGAAACATCTGTATTGTCTAGCATACTGTCATTTGATAAGTAAATGTAAGATCAAATCAATTATCTGTTTCTGCCAAATCTTACACTTGCAATTCAAAGTTCATTACAATTATATAGCAATGTGGGAATTTAGATTACTTTTATTAAATTTTTTTTTCAGCATGGTCACACTACTTAACTCTGAGAGAATCCCATCAAGGAATCCTTCCACTGAAACCCACTAAATGTTTTTCTAAACATTGTTCTATTGTATGCATAATAAATATTCTGTATAACAATCCTATTTGAAATGCATTAATTTTCACTTTAATTTTTGTAATAGCTATTTGGGGTGAAGCTGCTTATTCTATCTGGAAAGGACATGTTTCCCCCTGTACATCCCATACACAAAGCTGCCATATTAAAACACAGTATAAACATTAGTATGTATATACATCTGTGTATGCACAAACACCATATAGCTAGAAAATTAGAGTATGTTATACATCCATTCTAGCTGCATTAAAACTGCTTGTCTTTTTTTCTTAATTGCAATCATAAAAATGTGCATGTATCTATTTGCTATTCACCAAACGTGAAATATGTATTTTTTTTTATTTTGTTGAGAATCTGAGAACCCTATAATTGTAAAGTAATATCCCATATTTTTGTATCTTTTCTTCTGTTCCCAAAGATACTACCTAAGCCCAGCCTCAGGTTTTCAGAGCCTGCAGTTTCGCTTGCTAGAGAACAAAATTGGTGTTCCCCAAAGTCTGAGAGTCCCCTACAACAGAAGGCATTATCGTGATAACTTCAAGGGACAGGATTATGAATTACTGCTTAAATCAGAGCAAGAACCAACGCTACTGCAACTGGTGGAGGTAACAATGTCTGTCCTACGCTTTGCTTTGTTTTCCCCTGTCTCCTAGAATGTCCTTCATTGGTGTCAGTAACAAATTCCTCTTCCTTGAGAGAAGCAAGCATGCTGGCAATTTCCCAGTCAGTTATGTTTTGGATTCTTACCAAATTTTGGATGAAAGAATCACAGAATCACAGAATCTTAGTGGTTGGAAGGGACCTTTGAGATCATCGAGTCCAACCACATTAAAAAAA
>JAOQGH010000032.1:34168567-34185767 GCA_025769975.1 Gallinago jamesoni
AAACCTCCCCTGCCGCAGCTTCATACCATTTCCTCTGGTCCTGTCATTATTCCCTTGGGAGAAGAGGCCAATCCCTGTCTCTCTACAGTTTCCTTTCAGGTAGTTGTGGAGGGCAATAAGGTCGCAATAAGTCATTAGTAAACCAACTGATTTTTCACAGCATTTCCTCTTGTCTGACAAGTCTGACTGTTAAACTAGGAAATTGCATTGTGAATATGAGCTCAGAATATAAATGTTCTGTTTCATTCAAATAGCTTTTCACGACCATAAACCCTCTTTAGAAAAGAATTTCAAAAGTATTTCCACTGCTATTGGTGGCTACTAGAGAGGTTAAAAAAAAAATATGAAAAATGACAACCCAAAATGGAAAGGAGAAAAGATGTTTAACATATATTTCATTATCACCTTGATTTAATGACTTTCTTAAAATTACGAATGACTCACTGTAATTTCTCTAGCTCCTTTGTCATTTTCACAAACCTAACATAACTTTCTAAAGAATAATGCAGTATAAACCTCAATAAAAGCATCCACTCTTACTAGCATTTGTCTAATGACACCTGATACAGAATATAAGAAATTTCAGATGAGAAGGAGCTAAATTAAGCTAAAGGCAGTTTGACCATAAAGATTCCTAGTCTTCCCCTCTCACCAATTTCATTCCCATTATTAAAAGCAAACCAAAGGGAGAGCTTTGCCAAGGGCCAAGTGAATTTGTGTCTTGTATCATCACATGTTGTGGTGAAAATTAATCACAGACTGCTTAATTGCTATTCAGTCTGCCTGGCGTGATAAAAACGGATTGTAGAGATGATACTCTATCTTCCTTCTGAGATTTATCTTTACAATTATCCTGTAAATGTCTAATAAGATTGTTTTCCTGTATCTACAAGGGAGTTGGTTTTAAAGCTACTCTTAGAATGAGACAGCTTTTGTTTTCCAGCACTGGTCATTTAAACTGGGACCTGTGGGTGTGTTTGCACAGTACCGTTACGCAGGTATAAATCATCTGCATGGACGTGCTTACTCCTGCAATAAGCACTTCTATGGGGTATTAAACCAGGACAACCCTAGCAGTATAATTTATGTTGCTAGAACTTGTAATTCTAGGGTAATGCCCTTGCGTTGTTAATGTTGGAACACATTATTGTTATTATTAAAGGCATGGCTGGAAAGAACTCCAGGACTCGATGCAGAAGGATTTGATTTCTGGGGACAATTCGAAGTGAACGTTTCAAAAGGTCTAGAAGAGGAATTTGCCCTGCTGCAGGTATGTAATGTGATCTTGATCTACCTATAAGGAAAGACACCTGGCAAAATGACAGCCCAACAAAAATTTTGCTTTTGGCCCACTCACAGTTTCTCACTGACTTCACTTAATCTTCAGCAGCCTCTCTCTGCAAGAAGCAGAAAATATTGCGAACTTTTCCAGGATATCTGAATAAGTGTAATTTGACATCTAAAATGGTTTAAAGCATGGGATACATGGATTATTTTGATTGCAAAAGGAAAGTGATTGTATCAATGGAAGGGCTGAAATTGACGTTACCAAAACTACAACTTTATCTTTAGTTAGTACTTGCATCTACAGTTCAGAGTAAAACTCCATTATGTCTGGGTCCATGAGCAGTGAGTAGGGAGTGTCACTATAAACAGTCCATTTTTATTTAACAGAACATGGCAATTTCCTGCTGTGTGATCATTTGAATTACACTGGCAAATAAGGACAAGAAAATCTGCAAATATTGTAAGACCTGTAGCTTTAAGTAAATTTCTAATGGGAAAAACACCATAACATGAGAATTAATCAACTTCCTAAGAATATCAGTTTACAACTTTCTAACTTACCTAGACTTTTTTATTTAAAATTTCCTTACTTGTAGCTGTGCAAGAATGTCTTATTTTTGCCTTGAAACAAATAATAAAATAATTAGACTTCAAACAAATGAAGATAAAGTGTTTTTTAAGGCCTCTAGACGTAAAGAAAAGTGATAAGTTGCCAGTTTGTTTGAGCACGCATTTATCTGAATTTTGTTAACAGCAATTTAGTTCTACATTTTGTGGTAATTGTGTTTTTTAAATGACAGTGACCCAGTGACTCATCTATTTTGTTTGAAAGTACAGTTCTTACATTTAAAATGTAAATTTAAAAAGTACTTGTAATGAAAATAGAATTTACATCGTGGGTAGTTCAAGAGCTTAATTTTCCTTACCGAATTCTAAAACACGCTTTGTTTTTTTTTTTTAATAATAAAGGCCAAACCAGAATCAGAAGACAAAGATGACTTATTATCTGAATTCCAAAAGCAGAAAGATGTATTACTTTCCTTATTTGATGAAAAACGCCATGAACATCTGCTTAGTAAAGGTAGATGGTATTAATGTATGCCAATATGCATTTTTTATTTTTTATACATGATATATGTAATCACATAATAGCATTAAATTTGCAGGAGACTCAGTAACTAAGGAGACTTGTACTTTGCAGGAGAAAGACGACTGTCTTATAAAGCCCTGAAGGGTGCCTTAATGATCTACTTCTACAGGTAATGTTAGAAGATGTATCTTTAATGCTTACTGGCAGGAGGAGGGGTGATGGTTAAAGACAGCAGCACAGGTTTATTTAGGTTGGAACGGGCCTTGGAAAGTAACAGTCCAACCCTCCACGAAAACCCAGCTCAGTTAGATCCAACTTGAAGGTCAGATGAGGCTGCTCAGGGCTGGGTCCAGTTGAGTTTTACATATCTTTGCAAGTGGAGGTTACACGGCTTCTCTGGGTACCTGCTTCATGTCTGACCTGATACTGCTCCTCAGATTGAAACTAGCAAATGCTTTGTTCAAACTGTTCTACCAAGTGTCCTAAAATAATTTATTTTTCCAAGTATGAGGGAAAAGGCACAGATTGAGACTTACATGGCAGAAGCTTTTCTTAGAACATTGACTGACATTTCAATACCAATTTAGGAAAAATATACCTTAGGTCACTGTTACACACTGGTGAAGTGATACTTTAAAAAATATAGCATATCATAAGAGGTCTCACTGTCTTTTCTTTCATTTTCTAAGGGAGGAGCCTCGTTTTCAGGTTCCCTTTCAGCTTCTTACCTCCCTTATGGATCTCGATGTGCTCATGACAAAATGGAGATGTAAGTTTCACTTTTTGATGGTGACACTCCTCCTTTTAGATGCAAGTAAACTGTTTTGTTTCACCCTCTTTGAGACAAGTTATACCCAGAATTTTAGAATACAGCTTCTGAGTTCGTACATTAGGAATGATTTTTTATTTTTTTATACTTCAGCTAAGAGGAAAGATGAACAACTGCGTCTGTGATCATTAGATACATGGGTACAGCTACCACTTCTATAACATGCTTTAAGTTAGGGGACCAATTTTATTTAAGGGGCAGGTATATATTTTCCAATGTCTGCCAAAACGTCATCATGATGACTCTTCGTATGCAAACATTCCTTCTGTTCCTTCCCTATCTAGACATCCATAAATGAATGTATTCGTTCTGTATTAACTGAGCATAATAATGTGTGATAATTAATGTATTCATTCTGTATTAACAATCATTTTATATTAGTTGATTGAAGACTGGCATAATTAATTCCTGCATTGCTGAGACCTAGTAGTTTGGTATCTCTGTATGATCTTTAGTATTTCAGTGGTGCCTCTTGATGCGGCCCTTTGGTTGTATCTTAACTCTGAGCACAGGCCATGTCCTTCTTTTGTGTTACTTAGATAACCACGTCTGCATGGTGCACAGAATGATCGGCAGCAAGGCTGGCACCGGAGGCTCATCAGGGTACCAGTATTTGCGCTCCACAGTCAGGTACCAACAGTGCATTTCCCCCATTACCCGCAATAATGCAGTTTGTAGATTCTCTGATGCCCGGAGACAGATTTCAGACAGTTCATTGGAGGCCGGAGGGCTGCTGTTTCTCTTTTGAGGCTCCAGCATTTCCTCCTGGCTGTTGCACATTTCCTTATCAGGTTGACATATATACATTTCAAGTCTTTTGAGGTTACAAGAGCTCTTTTCGGTCACTCATGCAAAGTGCCATTTGTAATTCTCAGCCAAGGGATCTAGGTGTTACTGTAATAGCAATAATATGAGTCTGCACTGCTTAGTTTGTGTGGAATCTAGCCCAAGTTAATGAGGTGATATGGGCTTGGAAGTGACTTCCATCTACTGTGTGACTGATGACAGTTTCTTATTCCTTAACATGACCTCTAATCGTACGACCTATGGTAAGTCAATATAGGATTGAATATACTCTTAAAACTGATAGTAATTAATACTCTCAAGCTGTGCACCCAACAAGTAGAAACATATTTCCTTCTATTGGCTGAAGCAACAAAGGATCTTAAAAGGGATGGTTGGGGCCTGAGCATGGAACTCTCTGAATGAGTAGAAGTCTTTTTACACCAAATGTGAGGATTCAGCTAATTGGACAATTCAAGCCTTTTAACTACAACTATGTCCTGACCAACATTATGTCAAAAAATGCTATTTAAAGCATCGTCTTCTAAGACGACTGTCTTTGAGGATTGTTTTCAAAGAGAAACCGCACATAGCTACTGACTGCAGGCAATGATTCCCGTCGCAGAGGCTGGAATTGAAAGCAGACGGCTAGGCTGAATTTGAAGATTAAATGTTCACTGTCTTTTCAGCAAGCCTTCTTGCTCTTCCTTCATTTCAGGTTAACGTTCTTCCTAGATAAATTCTACTTCATACCTACCACAAGAGCAGAGGTCTCGACATCACAGCCTACATACCTTGTATTTGCAGAAGAAAGATGTTGACTATAGCAACAGTGTTGGTGCAGAAACCTTAATAAAGAAAATAATTCTATTTATAAAATTAGATAAATAGAAGAGATGGAATGATTCCTGAGGATTTTGAAATTATGCCTTATATGCCAATATCGCAGTATTGATTGTTCCATTTGTCTTTTTCAGTGACAGATACAAGGTGTTTGTGGATTTGTTCAATCTTTCAACGTTTCTAGTGCCAAGACACTGGATACCAAAGATGAACCCAACCATTCATAAATTCCTTTACATGGCAGAATACTGTGATAGCTCCTATTTTAGCAGCGATGACTCTGACTAGCCTGCCTTTCTAGACTGGCTGCTGTAAAGAACTTCAGGACTTTCACCTTGACTGGTGCTGTGCCTCAAATGTAACAGCTATTCTCACATGGTGTGGGTGTGTAAATATATATTTATGTATGACAGCTATGTGAATAGTTTGATAGGCTTATAGAAGAAACTTAATTGTTCATAGATAAAATAATCTGTATTGAGTTATCTATATTTAGACTAAAAAAATACCCCAATTCAACTCAATAACCAATTTAACTCTTAGTCGGCTTCTTAAAACCTACACCTAGAGAGAGGGAGCAAATTATACAGAATTATCATGATCATGTCTTATTTGTACATATTTTTTTATATTTGTTTCTTTGCCTACTGGCTGTTACTAATTTACTTCTAGCTTAGGATGTAATCAGTCTCATCACCTTCAGAAGAATGTTAGTTTCTGAGCTTTACTGGAATTTCAAAAGGAATTTTGTGTTAAGAGTTTCAAAAGCTAGATTTAAAAAAATCAGTCTGTAGAAACCCAAGTGTCTTGAACGTTTACCATCAAGAATCATGTTGGTATCTATGTGTTACATATGAAAGTAAATCTTTTCTGTAGAAATACTTACTGTTAAGAATAGCAGATATAAATAAGTACTTGCTTTGCCCTTCAAATAAAGCAGTGTTAAAGCTCATCTTTAGTTGTCTTCTAAAGCAAGCATAAAGTTCAAACAACAGGCATTTGTATGTATGACAGGCATTTGAAGTATTTTTTTATTCAAAATATCATTGAAATAAGAATAAAGTGGATGTCTAATAAAAGCAAGGCAAATTTGGCCATATAATATTGATAAAGGTGTGTAATCTTCTCACTAGATGGATTCTCATCTTTTTAAATGCTTCCCTTGGAAATACACCATAGGCCTTCATTTCTGGTGAGTTGTTCTATATCTGAGTGCTTTAGGTACTTATTCCTGGTAGTACCACCTCAAAACCACTGGTGGAACATCTGTGTTTGATTCTGCTAGAACAATATTACTTTTACCAGTGCCAATTAGGAGCTTTGGCTATTCTTTTCCAGTTATGGAAGTGTGCTATTTGTTGTCTGCTAAACTGCTAAGGGAAGGCCATACTATGGAAGACTGTAAAACTACAGAAGGCATCCTCTTTTGTTAATTGGAAGTTTTCAGCCAGTAAATTCAGTAAGCAGTAGAACCTGGAGTAGTAAAACATAGCACTTGGTCTTCCTTTCATATAAAATTATTAACTCTTAACAGGAGAAGGACTGAAATGACAATACTTACAATAGACAATTATGATTGCATTTGTCATAAAAAGATAATAATACACTGATCTATAAACATGATACAGTAATTGAATACAAAAATTACAGAATTGCTTCAATACTTTTCATGGTAGTGTTTCAGAAAGAATAGAGGTAAAGCATTCCAGATGAAAGATTCAGAGCATTTTAGAATTACAGGTTTGGTTGTGAATTCTAGCTACATTTGCCTGCAAGTGCAATTTTACAGGTCAGCAGGGCTGGAACCACCTTTTGATTCCCAGCAAGTACCACCTATGAATTCAACTGATGTAGGGAAATTTAACATCCACTCCATTTGGAATATTCTGTAATGGCTGACTTTCTAGAGGTGGTAAATACAAATTAAAAACCCCCACCCTCATATTTTTTTCTATAATGAATAAGGTTTTTAATTTATGATTTGCAATGGACTTCACTGTTAATTGTGAAGTACAGAAGAGGGAAGGCATGGAACTGATAGAGGTCTCAAAGCATGGAAAAGTTGATTTGCAAATACACACATCCTGCCTGGACACAGGATCTTAAACCACTGGAATTGCCTTGGTTTGTCTAACTACAATTATTTCTTATTTTTCTATCCATTTAACAAATTAATGCAGAAGACTGATATTCCAGATACTTTCCAAAATACACTCCCTGCTATGAAGTTATATTTTCCCCTTAAAGACCTTGAAGACTGATACTGGAAAACTGTAGCACTTTAGAGACAGTGTGTTCTCAGGAAACAACTTTGACTCTCTATTTCCCTCTTCTATTATTCTAGCTGTAGAGAAAAAGCAGGACTTCACAAAAAAGAGGTAGACAAAAGTGTGTGTTTTTATCTTGGCTTTTCTAGCACCTCTGACAGATATCAAAGCAAAACAGAGGGAATATTTTCTTCCAAATACCATTCCTCCCCTGCAATATAAGCAGATATAATTGTGGTTCTTCTTATATTTAAAGCACTTTGATGGCATTCGGTCATACTATCTATCATACACATATCATTGATTATTTGATGCAAATCCCTTATCACTTGTCATCACTTCTTTCCCTGTAAGATTTTTTTTTACGGAGTCATATTCAAACACCCAGAGTGAGTTCAGATTCACAGTTTCAGTCCCTCTTCATAACTTCTTTTTATGTACTCTGCAGTTGATTCTGAGTCTTCTTATTCCATGAGAGATCTGATATGCAACACGCTTTCCAAATAAAAACACTTTTAAAAATTCCAGCCAACACAGTCCTGCATTGCCTAATAGCAGGAATTCCCTTAAGAGTAATTTCTTATTTTAGAAAATGTTGTTTGAAGTATATCTTCACATAAAGTGTGTACAACGATTATCCAAATGATAATTGTTGCCTTTGGGCAGTAAGTGTCAAACAAATACCGATGAAACTGTATCTGCTATACCTAAAAATGAAACAACAAAAAAAATATTTTTAAGTAAACACCAGAAGTGGAAACTTGCCAGAAGTAAGTTCCCAGAATTCACATTCATATGATGTCCTCTCTCCTCCACACCATGCCAGTACAGACATGCATCACTGCAACCCTTTTATCCTTTTATTTCTTCCTTGCCTGACACTATTTGTAGCTGTGCTCTACACTCCTCCCTCCTTTACTTTCATTTTTCAAAACTTCAGAGAACCTTTGAGGCTTCAGGATTGGTCCAATCTGGACGCTGAAAAGCAATCTAAATCTTAATATCAGATTCATTAATAATAAATAGACAATACAAAGCTATATAGCTTTGAAAGCTCACCAAGAGACTAGAGATTACAAATTCCATTACAAGACACATTTCTGAACACTCATACACACAGCAAACTAGGCTTTTATTCATGCTCAGTCCTTTATGCATTGTTGTACTCCTTACACCACTAAAAGCAAAGTCTGATGCCAGCCTGTGAAGGTGTCAAAGGGTCTACCCTCAAAAGTCTGCCAGAGGGCCCCTAAATCAGAAGGTAACTTCTGTGGGGGAAAGATTGACTAGTGGCCTTTGCTGGATTGGTTTTGTGTGACACACCACAGAAAATGTGGAAGATTCTACTTTGGAGAGAATGGATTATGAAAATAACACTGCTGTTCTTCCTGACCACTTCTACACTTCGCTTAATTATCACTACTTCTAAATTTCTCTTTCCGAATAGTTTGTTTATACAATAAGAATAAAAGTTTCAGCAACATGGAAAAGCTACAATTGGATACATTGTCCTGATCTTTACTGAGTGCAGGCAAACAATATTATCTAATCTTATTTGCAGAAGATTTACATCATCTAACACCTTTTGCAATGACAGCGAGAGGTACTGGGAAACGTCCATGGAAGGGAAAGACAACAGAAAACTTACAGACAAAAATTCAATGGACACGCACCACTTACTATCTAGTAGTCCAATCCCAGCAACTTGCGTCAGCATTCTTTGCTGGTAAACAGGAGCTTCATCTGTCTTACCTCCATATCCAGCAACTCAGAAGAGACTGGGTATGTAACACGACAAAATCCCCTCAAACACCAAGAAAAATCTCATGCAGGCAGCAACAGGGTAGGAGAGGAACTAGCAATAAAAGTATATACTTCCATCCTACAAGAAAACCCACAAGCAGGGTACCCGATTCCCAAGAACAGGCAGATCCATTTTCCAGATTTGTTTGCTAACCGGAGCCCAAAGATGGTTGCATCCACCAGACAAGGACAGCAGCTCTTCTACATACAGTGTATTACGATAGCACTAGCCAAGTCCATGACTACCTGGACTTGTGCAAAGCTTTTGACACTGTCCTGTATGACATCCTGGTCTCTAAAAGGGAAGACATGGATTTGATGGATGGACCGCTCGATGGATAAGGAATTGGCTGGATGGTTGCACTCAGAGTTGCGGTCAACAGCCTCATGTCCAAGTGGAGACCAGTGACAAGTGGTGCTCCTCAGGGGTCAGTATTGGGACCAGTGCTGTTTAACATCTTTGTCAGTGACATGGACAGTGGGATTGAGTGCACCTTCAGAGTTTGCTGACAACACCAAGCTGTGTGGTGTGATCAACGCACTGGAAGGAAGAGATGCCATCCAGAGGGACCTGGACAGGTGGTGTGTGCAAACCTCATGAAGTTCAACCAGGACAAGTGCAAGGTTCTGCATCATGGTCACAGCAATCCCAAGCACAAATGAAGGCTGGGCAGAGAAAGTAAAGAGAAAGACTTGGGGGTGTTGGTGGTTAAGAAGCTCAACATGAGCTGGTAATGTGCACTGGCAGCCCAGAAAACCAACCACATCCTGGGCTGCATCAAAATAAGCATGGCCAGCAGGTCCAGGGACATGACTCTGTCCCTCTACTTCACTCTGGTGAGAACCCACCTGAAGTACTGTGACCAGCTCTGGGGCCCTGAACATAAGGACATCAACCTGGTGGAGCAAGTCCAGAGGAGGGCCACGAATATGACAAGGCTGGAGGTCCTCTCCTATGAGGACAGACTGAGAGAGTTGGGGTTGTTCAGCCTGGAAAACAGAAGGCTCTGGGGAGACCTTCTAGTACCTAAAGAGGCCTAGAGGAAAGATGAGGAAGGACTCTTCATCAGGGAGTGTAAAGATAGGATGAGGGGTAATGGTTTTAAACTGAAAGGGGAGATTCAGATTAGATTTCAGGAAGAAATCTTTACTGTGAGGGTGATGAGACACTGGAACAGGTTGTGCAGAGAAGCTGTGGATGCCCCATCCCTGGAAGTGTTCAAGACCAGACTGGATGGGGCTTTGAGCAGCCTGGTCTACTGGGAGGTGTCCTTGCCCAAGGCAGGGGGGGTGGAACTGGATGATCTTTAAGGTCCCTTCCAACTCTAACCATTCTACAATTCTGTGATACGTGACTGTATACTTTACAATGTCATTACCTTTACATGGTAAGGTACAAAGAGCACTTTAATTGTTATGCCTTAATATGGCTTAATATGGCATAGCGTTTTTCAGTCAACTATATGGCTTGGTTGAACTAGCAACCACTTTATTTACTTTTCCACCTGAGCTCCCCTAGCCTCTTTTAAAACATAGCAATGATTTGTATTTCCTCTCTGTGGATCCCATTATATTTGGATTATTATTATTACTTCATGGAGAAACATATCTCAGCATGTGGCCTTTACCACTTTATTTTTTGTCAGACTTACCACAGACATTGCCACCTATCTTAACACGAACGTAGCCATCTATTCCCCACGTAGGCCCCCAAGAGTTCTGCACAATCCAGTAAGGGATACTACCTGGAAGAGACATTTTTGTCAACAAGAGACAACAAGACATGTGGGAAGCACAAAAACTTCTAACATTCTACAGAGTTAATTACCATTCTAGTATCTCATGATTTCTGATGGTTTGACGATATAGTGCAGTGAAGCCTACTGCTGTTCACACAGACCCAGAGATTATAGTCCAGTGTTGGACAGATTTGATATATCCTCTGCTAGTGTAAAGACACGTACAGCCACATATCCTTTACAAGGATATGAAGTGCCCCAGAACTGAAGAAGCATAGACAAGAAGAGTTTCTCCTCCTGGGATCAGGCTGCAGTTCCGAAGCTGATGTGACACCAAACCAAATAGCTCGCAATAGAACACACAGTTCTAGATTTTAGTCACCTGCTCCACAGAAGGCAAGTTTTAAGAGAAAAAAAAAGCAACCTACTGGGTTGAAGTTCAGTTGATGAAAACGCACCTGTTCTGTCAAAACCAGTGATTAGAACAGCATGATTTGCTCTTCCACTGGAGCAGTGATATTGTATGATCCCGCCAAGATAATCCTGCCAGCTAACTGCATCAACTGTTACTGCCAAAGGGCCCCAGTTAACGAGCATCCTCATCATTTCTTCTTCCTGACCACTGTGAAAGAATTAAGTGACAGTGCCAAATGACTTAAGTTAGTACACTAAAGCAGTTGGAGAGGTGGTAATCTACTTATTAAGTGCAATATAAAAATAAAATAATTCAACTGTGTCCTATGAGTTCTACAAACTACATAAAGTATATCAATGAATAATGTATTTCATATACTACAACACAGTAATACAAATATAGGGCCCATAGACTATGGAAAAAGTGTAGATCCAATGATATGATTCTGTTAAAAAGAAGCAGGTTTCTGGGTCAAGTCAGTGGGCAATGGTGAGCACTATGTACCATTTATACATCACTCTTCTCAACTTAAAGTGGACAAACCATTAGTCTATATTATTATTTCCCACTAGTTTTTTAAACGTGCAGAAGTACCTCATAAATTATACTTAATAATACATAAAATATGTACCTTAAACATATCAAAATACAGGACATTATCACTACAGACATTACCATTAGCATTCTCATGCAATTTTACTTTTGTAATATATTGGAACAGGAAATCTTTATGTGCAATGACTAAATTTGGCAAATGCAGACTGGTAAACCTGTAATTGATTTTAGTTACTTGTATCTGGCAGTAATTCAGTTCTAGTTGAAATTATATTTCTTATCTTGAAGTACAGTATGCAGCTGTATTGTACTGATAAAATTTTGAAAAAAAAAACACTTCCCTGGTACAGAAACCTTAAAAACTACCAGTTGCCCTGACAAAATTCAGTTGACAACACTCTTTGCTAAGTCAGAGACTGGAACTGGATTTAGCATGTATTTAAAGTTGTAACTGACTCAACGTTCCAACTGAAACACAGCCAACTGAAAAGACCTAATTGCAAGACACTGATTTAAACTTTCTGGTTTGATCAAGCTTAGTAATGGCAGGCTTGAGTGAATTCACTGTGGCAAGCCATAACGCTAAATAATATTATATATTAATTCTTATCCAGTACACAGCTACAGAACTGATGCAATCAGCCTCATAACCTTTGGTTGGTCAACGCACTATTGGCTCTAGCTTACTCCACAGTAAGTGAACACAGAAGGGAAAGTACAGTAAATAAAAAAAGAATCAATAGGAGCTACCTGAAGTCATATGCAGCAAATCCTGTTATTGAAACTCCAAAATCTGAGTTATCAAAATAATGGCACATTCCTGTCTGAGCTTTAAAAGTGTATTCTGAATCTCTCACAAGTTTTACTTTTGTCTGCAAGAAGATAAATGAACGATAATTTAATGCATTTAACACTATGCAGATCAAAACACAGTGAAAATGCCCACAGAATGCACTCAAAATTCATTGCATTCTTGGCATGATTGATTTCCCAACATGATATCCTTAATTCTAATTATATACTATCTACAGTTTCCTTGTTTGTGGAAAAAGCTTCAGAAGGGATTCAGAAGTCTTTAAATAATTAATAAAATTTGAAAGATATCTCTGGTTTAAACTAGCCTCATGAGCTATCAATTTCAAGACACAGAGATTATGCATTTGTTTAATGAATGGCTATTCATTATCTTCAAATGACATCCATACACAAAATCATTCTACCTTTGGGACAGTTCAAGAACCACAAATATCCCAAGAACAGTTATATATAAAATACTGAAATTAAGTCCAATTCTGCTATTAGCATCAAATCTTTATGCCAGTATATAATGTATTATCATGGTTCCCACAGGTCAAGGCTATAAAGCTATTGCATCAACCTTTTATATTTCTCGTTTTCTGCAGCATAGTACATTTATGACAGTGTCTTCTCCAGTCCAATTCATTTGTTGCCACACAAGAGGGAATTTTGCTTCAGAGGAATCCAGGTCAGTATCCTCTTCCTTGAAATGCAAACTTAAACAAGTTATCTAGACTGTTATTAGACTGTTATTACATGAATCTTCAAGGATTACAGAGTTTCTTAAAAAGGATAATCAGATTTTTTTTAAAACTTAAAAAAACTAAGGAAATCTTTTTATATTCTTGTAAATCAAACCATCATTCTAGAGTACTTTTTATTTCAAAGATATTAAAATGTTTCTGCTTACATATATTATTAATACACAGTTTGCATTTTCCATGAATAAAATGTGTTAGTTCCAACTAAAGTAGAAACAGTGTCTACATTTTCATTGTTTTGGGTTGCAAGTGAAACAAAGGTATTTCTTCTGAGGTTCTCCACAGTCCTCTATGATTTTACAGTGTTTGCAACAGAAACCACAGAAATTTGAAAGTAGACTATCTCACCATCCCTCCTTTTCCCCAGATGCTGGTGCCTAAACTGGACACTCAAATCCACAAAACGACATGTAGATAAATGGCTCCTTTTACACTAGTACTGTATGTTTGCAGTTCCAATTGAATTCAGTAGAAGTACCATAGCATTCAGGGAACATTATTTTCAGCCCCTGTGGGCTGATTTGTTACATTCACAAGAATACACATAGACTAGAAAATTCCAATCAACTTTCAATTCTGCCTGGATAACCTCTCTCTTAATTCCAGACTAAATAAATACACGTACGTATATACACACATACATATATACAACAACAAAAAAAATCAGATCAGCTGTACACTCCACCTTCCCTATCACTTTTTCCCAGTTAAAAAAGCTAATATGAACGCTAAGGAAGAGTTCAAGATTTATGAAAAGTTTCGAACCTGGTTCAGCCAGCTCAAAGCACTAACAGTGGATCCCCCGCTGCAGCCGTAATTATTGTACGAACAGTCGATAACCTGCTGTACGCTGAGTTCTTCCAGGTTATTTCCTTTAATTGCATAGGCAGACTCTATACCACCCACAACGCTGAAAGCCCAGCAGCCTCCACACTGGTACAAAGAGAAGGGAAACAGGGGAGAAAGAGAAAGTCAGCTTTGTTTTTGAAGCCTCATGTGAAAAGAAAAAAAAAAAAAGGCCTAAAAGGTATTCTAATGCTCTTCATTTACTACATCATCCTTGAACTTCGTTTTTAAGGCAATAATAAAAGAAATTTAATCAGCCATTTAAAATATTGAACTGTTTTTTTCCGCTGTACTAGTCTACAAAAGCTAGAAATGTGTTATGGGTATCTTATTTTAGGGATTCCTTCCCAATTCATTTTTGCCTTTCAAAGATAGGTCTGAGGAAGCTTTTTACTGTGAGATATCTCTTTTCTTAAAGAAGGATTGGGGATCAGGATGAAATTATTTTTTAATCACATTAGTTAGAAAGTTTTTGAAAAGGATGCACTTAAGGAGACAGCCTACAACTTTCTACAGTCTGAAGAATTCTATAGAAATACACTAGATTCCAGTTTAAGAAAGAGTAAACTGAAATTAAACATAATAGAAAAATCCTTAGACAGTACCAGAATCTATACTGCAGTTCTAGATTCTTTAAACTGACACATTTAAAATAGGAAGCAGAATTTATTCCCAGGCAAGGTCCAGGTTACACAATGTGAAGCACAGAAAAGAAAGACATTGGTAAGAAAGAAACGAGCTGTAAAATCCCCAGAGACCGTAACCGCTTTGTGATAAACTATAATCATGTTAGCTTCCTATCACGAATACATCCCCCGAGAAGTTTGATGGTAAAGATATGGGTGTTGGCCAGGCAAGGGCATTTGATCATGACAGAAAACAACAGCAAAGGATCTACACCCACCCAGGTGGAACAGGGGAATGAGGTCAGGTACTGAACTTACCTCTGTCTCTTCAGAAAAACACAAAATACACATGGTGCCAAATATTTGCAGCTTTAGTAAACTAGATCCAAAAATGCACTACACATGGTTTATAATTGCAGAATATCTAAGTGCACAACCTTTACATCTCATGCTTTTAAATCTAATCCCACTTTGCATAAAATGCTACATGACTTTGTGTATGTTCAACCACCCATACTTGTGCCAGTGCTCCAAGGAGTCTTGAGGCTGAGCCGGTCTCTTCCAAAACCTTCACTGTGCTCTACCACGTACCTGCTGGAACTGTCCCTGAGCAGAGCTTGAGAACCAGGAAAGAAAAATGCCAAGACTTACTGTTTGCTGATTTCTCACTTCTGCAATGACTTTCTTGTCCCTCCAGTCAAACTTCTTGGGCAAAGGTTTTTCCTTTCCCTTTGGCACTTTTATGTATTTGGGAAGTTTGTGAGGTATGCTTCTTAAGTAAATAGCTAGACACAGAATACAAACATCTATAAATCTACTAATGAAAACAAACAAACAAAAACCCACAAACAACTGTTCCACTAGAAGCTATTAGAGGTAGTTTTGACCTGCAGTTAGAATCATGAGACTACATCTCATTGTCAAACCCACAGAAAAATCATGCATTTTAAAATAATCATTATACTCCAGAATAAATGTAAGTATTCCTACAGTCCTAGAAAGAACAGAAATATTTCACGAAGGGGATGTGAGTATAATAACAATCCCATAAACAGGTTTTGTTTGAAAACTTTCACATTTTGCATACTGGAAAAATATTACTTTATTTTAGTCAGGAAAAAGGGGAAAAATAAGAGGAGAATAATGTAAAGATTCTGAAATACACCCTAAATTGTAGTTTTTCACTAAAAAAACCACTTGCTTAACTATTTAAAAATTAAGAAAGGTGTGAAATCCCCCAATGAATAGAGCATGTAACAGCAAATTTTAATGGCAAGAAGGGAAGGTTAGGTATCAGTCATATTTCCTTAGTGAAAAAATAAATAAATATGTGTGTCATATTGCACATGAAAGTCATAGCTATCATTGTACAGCCTTGGACTTCTGAGCATTGTTTGGATTGTAGTCAGTTTGTCTTGGGTTAGGGAACAGAGACTTAGAGTACTCAAGAACCTTGTGTATTTTCCAATTTTAAAACTGTTGCAATTGAAGAAGTCTTTAAGGCCCACTGAGAAAAGAGGCAAGAAGATGGCAGCCACAAGAGTCTTTATATTAAATCATATTCAAGCTCTGGACAATCCAGTCTTGTAAGACTAGAGATACGTGAAGAGGACTGTTGTATCCTTCAGAAGTACTTACAGTTCAGTACCAGGCATTGTAAACTACCACACTGGAAGAATCTGTAAACATGAAAGATACAAGGTTCTGGGAAAGAATGAGAAAAATAACATAAAAGGTATTAGCAGCAGCCGGAAAATGTACCTTTGAACTCTTCAGGAAACAGGTGAGAAAACTGATTCATTCCATAGAAAGCAGTCGTATTATCTTTTGATGATGAATTCAGTAATCTAATTCTTTTCGCACTTTCCTGAAGGAAAAAACAGTAATTTGGACATTATTTGTTTAGCAGCAGTGACAAAACCCTAAAAGCACAAAAAGAGAAGGTTAGCAACAGTAAACATGAACTTAGATAATAAGACAGCAGTTCGCCTCAGATTCATTGTGGATTCCTATCAAACCAATATGAAAGCCATTGAACTAACTTCAACTCCAAGAAAGATACGAAAAAAGTGTGTGTTCAGTGCACAGAGGGCAAAAAACTGATACGAGACAGACAAAACAGACAAGCTGAGAACAAGTTGTGTCAAACTCATCTGGTGCTCTTCTTTGACAGCACAACAAACCTTGTGGTTCAGAGATACATAAAAATATCTTCAGACAAGAGTTTACCCTGTCTTGCTTTATGTCCTTACAGAACAAAAAAATCCCACCCAGAGTAATGGCCTAAAGACATTAAAACAATCACAGAATATTCATGGTTGGAAGGGACCTTTGAGATTACTGAGTCCAACCACAAAAAAAACCCAAAACAAAACAAAAAAAACCAAACCCAAACCACACCACACCCACCCACAAACAGACACAAACCAACAATCCCGGGCACTACAGCATGCCCTGAAGTGCTATGTCCACACATCTGTCTCTTAAATACCTCCAGGGATGGTGACTCCACCACCTCCCTGGGTAGGCTGTTCCAGTGCCTGACCACTCTTTCAGTA
>JAOQGH010000032.1:34191444-34207213 GCA_025769975.1 Gallinago jamesoni
TTTTTGTGGTTGGACTCGATGATCTCTGAGGTCCCTTCCAACCACCACAATTCTGTGATTCTGTGATTCTGTGATAGTGAACCAAAATTTGAAAATGCAGAAAGATGTGGTTAGGTACTACACTTTCACAAAAGGAGCAACACCTGTTCTGAGTAGAGTAAAGTGAGAAGTCTTGACAGTTTTAAGGATTTGAGAATTGGCTTTTAAGATGGTGTCTGTGCCATTTCTTATTTTCTCTGTCCTCATTGCTAGTCCCACTTGATAGTGTATATAATAGCTTGATATTAAGTATTCTCAGCTGAGAAAACTTCTCAGATCCAGGTCACTCAAATTTTTCTGGTTTTGTTTGTTGGTTTTTTTTTTTTCCTAAATACTTAATTTTCCCCAGAAAGTAGGGTAGCCGACAGCTTTTCAGGAAGAAATTCAGGCAGTGTTGGGTGTAGCCTGATTTAAGGGCACAAGCACTGATAAACATTTATTCACTTTAATTGTTCATATTTCTCCCATCAAACTTTGATTATGGGAGGTGGACAGAGTGCTACTCAGTAGAAGTAATGCTGTTTTGCAGAATTCCTTTGCACATTTCTGTAAATTCTCCAGTTAATTTGTTTATACATTCCTCATGAATTAATCACTGACTGTTGGTAGAGGAATCTAGCAAGAGGGTAGGACGACTTGCCAAATTCAAATAAAAGGAAAAACAAAATTAAGGAAAAAAAAAGTAGCATTCAGGAATCCTAGTATTTCTGCTTTGTTTTTGTAGGATCTGGTTACTGACTGTCTCTACTTGTGATTATTACTAAAAAACCCTGTTGAACTGTCCCAACCTTGTATTCTTTCTGTTCTGTATACAATGCCTTCCACTTTTGTTTTACTGTGGAACTTATAAGGACTGATTTTTCCAATCACCTTGATGTGAATCAGATGTTACTATTACTGCTATGATTATACTACTATTGAAATGATACCTTGTCCCTATAGTGTTTTATATCAATAGATTTCCAGTGCTTTTTGCGGGAAGGTCATCAATGTAAAACCCATGTCAAATTTGCACCTTGAGCATGAGGTCTGTGTCCATGACTAACCTGTGCACAGGAGTAGGGAGTCCATTTTGCATCAGTGGCTGACTTCAGTCTTGCTCAGATTTTCTTGTTTATGTGCCACATGCTGTTAGGGTCTGGCATAAAGTAAAATCCTTGCAAAGTCATACTATTTTTATTGTGTAAACTTTTGGTGGAAGGTTAACTTTTCTTGTTGTTGCTTTAGACTTTCTTCTAACAGCAGGCTTTTATGCAAAAGCAGTGTCTCTCCTGACTTGCCTACTGCTGCTTGTTCAAAATTCACCCCCAACGTTGTCACTGTTTCCATATGAGTAGCTGAAGGTGCTGAGCTTTTTTGAAATCTTGCAGGTCTTATAAGGTAGAAGGGTAGGAAGTTAACTGGATGACAGACAAGGACCCTTGGGTTTTATTTCTGTGATCCAGAGATTGTTTTTCCACTGGAATCCCTTCCTTATTCTGGGCTATTTGCTGTTCAATTACAAGAACTGATTTGCTATTTAGAAAGAAAAAAAGTGCAGTAGGAATGCATCATATACAGTTATTTTGCTGATTAAGAATCTGGAGGCAAGAAAAAGGCAAAAATGCTTTTATTATGCAGAAAAGCAAAATGCTTTAGTGTTCATATAGGTTTCATTTCCCTGAAATCAATGTGATCGTTTTATGAATCACATCTTGAGCATATTTGGAAGTTAGTTACATATGAAAGTAAATTATGCATATATAAATTAAGTGTCAGTCAAGTAAATTAATTCTGGGCTTATAGTTGTTCATATGTTACATGTTTTTTTGACTTAGAAGGTTATTTTAACATAATTTCAAGTAAATGATGATTGTTGTATTAAGCTGATTCTTTATGTAAGACTGTAAACAGAAATGTAGTTTCACTATTATTCTGTGGTCCTAGTGATGGCTTTAGATGATGTAAACCAGGGGGAGTTCTGTTTAAGGGAGTGTGGAATTATACTGATGCAAAATTAATGCCATGGTGAGCACAGCTGAGTGCTTTATATTTATCGTAGTTATGGACCTTGAACTTGCATCTACAGCTTGTCAGGGGGAAGGGAGGAATCCCATTACAGCTTCTAGTTTTCTTCTTGCAAACCAGTACTGTCAGCCCTCTGTGTAGGACCATACATGGCAGTGCAAGTAGAGTTTCCCAGAAGATTAAATTACATTGTTTTGAAAAATTTAGATGATGTCAGGAACTGTTGCACATAGAAACAAAGTTCCATTAATTACTCAAATATTTATTGTATTGGGGGTAACTTAAAACATAATGACAGCTTACTTCACCCTCTCTCTGTTAGCAAAACTTAATCCTAGTTTTCAAAAGGATACTGTCAAGTCTTTAGTGTTCTGACTTGTTTTGGTTCATGAGGATATGGCACTGCTCTTCTAATTTTCCAGGAAGTTGAATCTTTGTAGGTCATATTTTTATAAAGCAGTTTCTTAATGATACAGTTAGCATTCCCTGTTCTATATCTCAGAGCTTCTCATACGCAGCTGAGCACAGTGAAGAACCGGAGAGGCAATTTCTTTTGAAACTCCCAACCACAGCAAGTGTTACACGTTACCTTCTAAAGAGAAAAACTTTCATATATCTCAGCTTTTCCTTGGGAGGTTGAGAGTTTATGCAATTTGAAGCCTTTCATCCTAGAGATCATTGAAAAGGTCATTCTTTAAAAGGAACTCAAAGTACATTGTGCTTTTACAGAAAGTATTTGACATTCTAATTTTTCTCATATTTTTTTTAAACGGATTTTAATTACCAGGCTAGCCATGTACACAGCATTTATAGTGCATTTGTTGCCATAGCTGAGTATCCAAAGAGCATAAAAACACAATGTAGCTGAATTTGAGAGAAAGCAATCCTTATTTAATATTGGATCCAAAGGCTTTAACAGCAAATTTAACGTCTACGTTTAGGTGTCAGTTAAAATGAACAACATTACTGCAATATTTTTTTTTTAAACTTCTGTTAAATAGATTGAGGTAATTCTTAAGGGAACATACACTCTGAAGAAATAAATATTTATTAGAAGATGTGCAAGCTATAAAACTGTGTGAAAGATACATTGTAGCTTTTCATACCGGGAGCCTGCCAGCCTTGTCTAGGTGTCTGTGTTAAATTCCCAGTGTGTCACTGGGTTGTAATACTGCTGGTGAAATGTAGCATCGTAACTATGGGTTTTGCCTTTGTGGGGTCATTTCTGGAGAATACAGACATGATACTTGTGGACAAATGTGAATGTGTGGCTGCAATCAGTACGTGGTCTGGCTTCTTTGACTAAGAGAGGCAGCTAGTTCTGCTAGCTCTTCATGGCATGCCGCCATCTGCTCCGGAGAAGAGAGCTGCATTTTATTGACAGGTTACTCTGTACAGATACAGAGCATTTTTATTTTGAGGTTGAGATGTTTATCATTCCTTTTATGCTTATCCTTCCATGCTTCTTCATTTGGTTGACCACGAACATATGACAATAATTTTAGTATTTTCTGTGCTCAGAGACAGCTTGTCTCATAGAGTTATTCATACTTAAGTATTTCTGGCTGCCCATGGCTCGGGTGGGAGTACTCTCCACTGGGTTAAAAACTGGCTGGAGGGCCGGGCCCAGAGAGAGGTGGGGAATGGAGTGAAATCCAGTTGGTGGCTGGTCACAAGTGGTGTCCCACAGGGCTTGGTACTGGGACCCATTATCTTTAACATCTTTATCAATGATCTGGACGAGGGGATCGAGTGCACCCTCAGTAAGTTCACGGACAACACCAACTTGGGTGGCAGCATCGACCTGCTGGAGGGTAGAGAGGCTTTGCAGAGGGATCTGGACAGGCTGGATCGATGGGCTGAGACCAACGTGATGAGTTTCAATAAGGCCAAGTGCCGGTTGGCACTTGGGTCACACCAACCCCAGGCAGCGCTATAGGCTGGGGGCAGAGTGGCTGAAGAGTTGCCTGGTGGAAAAGGACCTGGGGGTGTTTTGGTTTGGTCTGGTTGACTGTCGGCTGAACATGAGCCAGCAGTGTGCCTAGGTGGTCAAAGTGGCCAACAGCATTCTTGCCTGTATCAGGAAGAGTGTGGTGAGTAGGACCCAAAAGGTGATCATCGCCCTGTATGAGGGGGCACTGGTGAGGGCTCACCTCGAGTACTTTGTCCAGTTTTGGTCCCCTTACCACAAAAAAGACATTGAGGTGCTGGAGAGGGTCCAGAGAAGGGCAATGAAGCTGGTGAGGGGTCTGGAGAGTAAGTCTTATGAGGAGGGGCTGAAGGAGCTGGAGTTGTTCTGTCTGGAGAAGAGGAAGCTGAGGGAAGAACTTATCGTGCTCTACAACTGTCTGAAGGGGGGGTGTAGAGAGGTGAGGGTTGGTCTCATCTCCCAAGTCACAGGAAATAGGACAAGGGGAAATGGCCTCAAGTTGCTCCAGGGGAGGTTCAAGTTGGATGTTTGGAAACATTTCTTCACCGAAAGGGTTATCAAGCATTGGAATAGGCTGCCCAGGGAAGTGGTTGAGGCACCATCCCTGGAGGTGTTCAAAAGATGGGTTGACATGGTCCTCAGGAATATCACAGAATCACGGAATTGTCAGAGTTGGAAGGGATCTCTAGAGATCATCTAGTCCAACTCCCCTGCTAAAGCAGGAATGCCTAGAGCACATCACTCAGGACTGCATCCAGGCAGGTCTTGAAGATTTCCAGAGAAGGGGACTCCACGACCTCCCTGGGCAGACTCTTCCAGGGCTCCGTCACCCTCACAGTAAAGTTTTTCCTCATATTTGAATGGAACTTCCTATGTTCCAGCTTGAGCCCGTTGCCTCTTGTCCTATCGCTGGAAACCACTGAAAAGAGTCTGGCTCCAACATCCTTCAACCCATCCTTTAGGTACTTATAAATAAGGTTTCCCCTCAGCCTTCGCTTGTCCAGTCTAAAGAGTCCTAGCTCCTTGAGCCTCTCAGCCTCGTAAGGGAGGTGCTCCAATCCCTTAATCATCGTTTAGTGATTTTTATTTCTTATTTCGTATTTATTTTTTTGTCAGAGTTAGGTTGATGGTTGAACTAGATGATCTTTAAGGTCCCTTCCAACCTAGATGATTCTATGATTCTATTTCGAGATGACTGAAAACTTAGTGAAATTGACTGATGTTTAGTTTGAGCTGAGGAGAATTGCAGATGTTTGGGGTATGTTTCTTAAATCAATGTACTTAATTTTGATAAAAATAAAAGAGGATTTTTTCAGTTAACACCACCATTTATTCCCACACAAAATGAATGCAAAGAGAGTATAAAGTGCTACTGAATTAGATTTCCCGTTTGTAGACTGCAGAAGGAAATGAGCACTAATGAGTGCTTAGGAGATTGTTATTATGTACCTTTGTGATCCAGAGTTGGGAAGAATATGCATTACCTTAAATGTGGTCCATATTTAAAGTGCAGACTGGCTGGCCCTAGCAATTAAATAGCTGAGATGTTATTTGCCTTAACAATTTGTTGTAATTTGGAGCCAATGTTATGGTGAAGTGTGTGCAATTAAAATGGAAACTGCTGTGGCAAGAGGTGCTTACCTAAGCCCAGCTTCAAGAGTTTCAGAAACTCATTTTCCCCAGCAGGCCTGCCAGATTACACTCTGCCCTCACCAATTATACAGGCAGTCTGCCTTAAATCATGCTGGGCAGTGCATTCAGTGCTGAGCTTGAATTACCAGAGGACTTTATCTTCCTTTATAAAGAGGAGTGTGTAAGGTTGGAGCCTGCAACCACAGTGCCCTAGCTATAACCTGTGACCTCCACTTTACCATGTGGTAGGTGGGCTATGAAGCAGAAATAGAATGCTTATCAGCAAAATAAAGCCTGGGAGTGCGCTTTTCTTTAAGACTGGTCTCATAGCAGCAGGAGAACTTTATTTGGGAGATCCTTGGTTTTGAGTCTGTTTAGATTTGGGTTAATTTTGCTCCTTTATTTGAACTTTATTAAAGGGAATTTAGTAATTCTCACACTTCCTTTCTGTTCCGAGTGTGACATTGCATAGTCAAAGGTATCCTCTGGGTCATGCAGCAGGTGGGGAGTGACAGAGGTAGCCAGCTGGGCAGGGAGGCATTGCAGGGAAGCATGGCCAGGAAAATGGGCATAAAGCCATGATTTCCAGGCAGGCCTGGCCTGGGTGTTTCTCCAATGCATTGCAGGAAAGGAAGCGAGCCCATTAGGGTAGGGGTGAATTTATTCCTTTATATGCATTAAAAAAATACTTTATTGGAGCCAAATGCATTGAAAGGAGAGAGATTTCTGCCTGCCCAGACAGGATATGGCCCTGTCAAGTGTCCTGGTTATATTCTGTAGCAGCCAGCGCTGGCTGCAGACCTGGCAGCCACCTGTGTCCCTGGTGAGCGGCTGGTGCAGCCATCCCGTGCTCAGGAGGTATCAGGTGACATGCAGACAAAAATGGAGATATTAATTGTTATATTTGGATGTTGGGACAAATGGCTGATACTTTCTCATTTTCCTACTAGATTTTCCTTTTTATCAGTGTTGACCCTTTTAAGGACCACAAAGTTAAGGCTGAAGCTTAATGCCATCTCACTTGAAAGCCAATTATGCAGTGTGCTGTGTTTTCCTTGCTAATTTTGAAGAATATACCATCAGTCCATAGTGTTTTGATCACCTATTTTCCTAATCATCTTGAAAAGGGAACTTTTTTTTCTCTAACCTCTGTTGCAAATCGAAATATGAACACAAAGACCAGCATCTGGTCTTTTTGCCTTAAATCTGAGCGTGCTTCTTTTCTAAAGTGCAGATATAGTGCCTAACTAGAATAGCAAGAACTACTGCACTATGAAAGCATGGTAAGTCATTGATAAGTTGCACACCCTTCTGGCTTGCCTGGTTAGCCTTCCTTAAAATCATTAAAAACCTCTCAAGTGGGTTTTAGCCTTTGACTTTTTTTATTTTTCCCCTGGATTAATCCTGCAGTTATTGAATTAGCACTTCTGGGGACTAGGAAAAGAGTATAACAAGATGATAAAAATCTAAAAATGTCTCCACTGCTTGCCAAGTGAAATATCCCCACAAATACATTTGGTTCATTGAAGCATCAAACTACAGATTGTTGAAGTAATTTTCAGTAATTGTAAGGAAGATAAAGTGGTTTGAATACAAGCTTAGCACTTGAATACTCATTAGTCATCAGAGATGACAAATTTTTGACTCTACAACTTAGTCCTTGACAACTCAATTTCATTCTTGTAGCCATTTTTAAGACTGAAAATGTTGGGACAGCAGCTGTATCACTAACCTAAATGTGGTACAAAATTGAATGCTCAGTGGACTTCAGTCTTGTATTTTAGTAGCAGGAACAAAATCTTGAAGATACACGGTCCTGCTAAGTTGGGAATGAAATAATTGAAATGGATGATTAATTTGTGATTTCTTTTCACTTTCATTTTAAATTAATTACTGTGGAGGCAATTAAGAAATTCTTCCTATGTAATAAGTTAAATTGATAAATTGCAGTGGAGCAGAAATGGCTTAGATTTATTTTGGGTAAGTACAGTCTATCAAATTAAAGTCAGTAATATATTTTCTAACCGCCTTTCAATAAACAAAGAAACCTCACTGGAACTGGTTTTATAAATGCTGTTTGTAAGTGATTTATCTTCACCTCCCTCTTTGAGGGTTTTGTCCGAGAATTAAGTGCAACTTTTAACTGATATTATTTCATGAAGGAAAACAGTCAATACATATTAGTCACTGAGTTATAAACAAAATACATTCCTTTGCTGAATAGTTTTAATCCGATTAAAAGCTATTTAACCAACTATTTATAATATTTCAGTTACCACTTTTGAAAATACTATGAGAAATTTTACTTTTCTGCACTGCCGATACTTATATGGAGTGCTAAAATCCCACGGGGAGATATAAAGCATTACAATAGCTTCATTGTGTTAAAGAATTAATTTACAGGAGAAATTTAAAAAATGTTGTTCATGAAGGATCATTTTAGTAGGACATTAGAGTGGGGACAGAATAACAAAATTTGACCTTAAAGAGTTTCCATATGTAACTATTTGCAAATCACGTCTCTTATCACCAATTTCTAGTCCTGAGGACTTTTGCATCTTTACTAAACACAAAGAAAAACTAATGGTTTACTATGGAATTAATTTACTGTAGATTAATGGAACTATGAACCAAGAAGGATCAAAAGTAAGGCTCTTATAACCTGAAAGTGTATACTTTCATCAGCTGTCAGCTAATTCTAATTAACCAGTAGTTAAAGGAGGACTGAGGTGCTGCAGCTAATAGCATAGTACCTGCAGCGGCGTTCAGGTGTATTCCTGCTGTGAGCAAGGAGAGAAATCCTCCAAGAAAGCCAGTGGCTTTCCCAGGAGAGGGAAGTGCAGAGATGCTGTCATTCCCCAGGGATCCTCTTGCTCCTAACCAATCCATGCCAGCTCATACTCGCCTTGTGATACTCCTTTCCCAGTCTAAAAAGTAATCTAATAATAAAGGACTTAATAATAATAGAATAATTAATAAAATAGTATATAGTCATAGAAGAAATGCATGTTTTGAGGAGAAGAGCTTGAAGATACAGGAGTGGCATATATATGTATGTAATTAACACAGTACAGTCCTAAACACAAATGATAATTTTTGATTATAGAATATATACCTACTTCATATACATAATTGTAATTACCTAAAGTAATAAGCTTGAATTACAGTAACTTCCTCTGAGATGTATATTAATTATAAAAAAGGCACTTATATAATTGAAATACAGCAATTATAATGGTTTTTAAGGAATATTTCACAATTTTTTTCACAGTATTTTTGAGAAAATGTTTTAGTCAAAATTTATTGAGTCTGTATTTCAACAGGTTTTTTTTTTTTTTTCTAAGACATTCTGGGTGGTGATGGTGGTGGGGAAAACCTGTTTTCCAGGTTGCAGTTACCAAGCTAGAGAGGGGCATACTCAGTCTTTACTCACTGATTCTTAAAATACCCACTAAAATAAAACTTTTCCCGCATTTAACTCAATGTTCATGTTCAAACTAGAATGCATTTTCAGCCTAGGAATAATTAAATCATGAAAGCACCTGTTTTGTGGAGGATTTGTTGTTCTCTAGCTGTTTAAGCAAGACAGAGAAATTATTAACTCTTTCTGGCTGATATGACTTGTACTTTGGGTATAGGAATTTTACATAAAATATTAAAAATTGCTTGCACTGACAGTCAGCAATGCTGGTTTGATTGTTGTTCAGTACTGTACCTCTATGGAGCAAAAACTTTTTTTTTCTACAAATTTGTGTTTTAAAAGCCTTGCTTGATGAATCAGGAAAAAAATCATAAATCAACAACCAAACTAAACCCCCAAGCTTTTTATTTTTGATTCTGATCTTGTAGGGTTCCTCCTCTTACCCCCCACCCACTTCTACAAAATTTGATTTTGCCCAATTTCTACAATCAGCAAGTGAGCTTTGTGACAGTGTTTCTTATATTTTGTCAAGCTTAATATCTGAAGTTCAGATTTAACTAAAACTGACTTTTTCTTTCCTCTCCTAGGTCTACACTGTACCTATTTCCAGTTTAGAATGGCAACTCAAACTTTCACTGTCAGTTTCCTCTCTGTGAAGTGGGAACAGATTTCAAAGAGACTGATGCTCCTAGAAGTATGAACAGACTAAGAACAGACAAAAGGCACTATTTCCAGTTGCACTTCCACAGTCTCACAGGTAAGTGTGATTATTGGAGAGATTTATCTAGCTGTGTAATTTCTTAACATGCCATGTGCCAAGAGCTATCAGTTGTGACTTCTGCTGTTACTCCCTGTGCCGCCTGCTGACCCAGAGAGTTCTGTGTAGGCTAGGACTCTGAAGAGTCTCCTGACACAGCAGTCTGGAGTATCACATCTCAGATGCTTCCTGGTTATCCTTTTCCATATTCCTCGTTTCACTTGGTCTTGTTCTGCTGTTATTCTAATGAGGCTGTGAAGAGGATTCTTAAGTCTATACTTCTTTCCTTAAGGGCAAACTGTCTGAGTCAGGCTGGCAGTACTGCAGCATCTGCACAAATAAATGTTTTGCATTATCTTTTCAGTGCTGCAGTTCTTAAAATGAATTCTTATTAAATCAATGCCATAGAAATAAGTGCTTTAACCACTGCTGTAATCTCATTAACTTTTCTTGCTACTGGAATAGACATAGATATTTACAGTGTTCTGAAATAGACAAGCAAGTTAACAGAAGGTGAAAGTAACAAGAAAAACATAGAGATTATTAGTATTTAGATTCCTTGACCTGTGATTACCTGTAGAACTCTGTTAGCTAAAGCAGATATTGAAACTGAAACAAACGGCATTAAGTAGGTGCTTTATAATATATAAAATGGATGTAGTGTCGTAAAAATGGTAGGTGAGGGAATGGCTTAAAGCTGTGTCAGGGGAAGTTCAGATTGGCTATTAGGAAAAAGTTCTTCACTGGGAGGGTGGTCAAGCATTGGAACAAGCTCCCCAGGGCAGTGGTCATGGCTCTAAGCATCTTGGTGCTAAAGAATTGTTTGGACAATGCTCTTAGATACATGGTTTAACTGTTATGTTGCCCTGTGTGAATTCAAGAGTTGGATTCAAGGATCCTTATGAATCCCTTCCAACTCAAGATATTCTATGATTTTATATGTGCATACTGTTGAATTTTCTTCTAGAACTCTGTCTTCTCAAATCCTTATGTATATATCACTAGTCTCTAATACATTTCAGAGTATTGAATGTGGGGATTTTCTGCTGTCCTATTTGTGATTCTGTAACATATCATAGTTAATGCAGAGCTCATATTAACTTAATCTTATGTATAAAATAGCAATTAAGAAAGAGTGATGTGCTTTTTTTCCTTTCTAAATGCACTAGTAGAAGAGGAAGTAAGAGGTAGGAGTCGGCACTGTGTGACCATTCTGCTGTTTTTCAATAGCTGATGCGTCTGTACGTTATTCTTGTGATTATTTCCCAGTGCTGTTTTAGAATCATGTTACTAAGTCTTCATGGCAGCTCAATTATGGTCATGAAAAGTTACGTTTTAGCATTACAAATCAGTTGTAAGACTAATGGCTAGAACAAATACAGATCAAGATCTCAGGGAAACTCCTTAAGACATTTGACAGATTTCTGTCTTTGCTAACCATAGGAAGCATAATCTACTACAACAGTAGTGTTTCACTCCCATTGTTTACAATGTGTGGGAATACGCAGGCTATAAAGAAGAATTAGGCATTCAGTTTTGAGACCTGGCTGATATGATCGTTCTACTCTTGTTTAGCTACATCAGGAAATTACAGCATCAAATACTTTACAGCGTATATTTATTTTCTAAAATAAAGTTTTCAATATTATATATTATATGTCATTCAAATTTCTGCTTCCAGGTACAATTATATTTATATTGAGGTAAGCAGTGCAAAGTGAATGAAACTGAGATTTGGTGTCTGCTCATAATGAAGTGCTACTTCCAGCCTTTTCCTCCACAGAATAATGTGACTTAATTTAGTGGTCAAACAATTAATAGCATGAAAGAAATTATTTTTCTGAGCCAAATGAAGAGTAAGAAGTACTACTTTCAGTATGTGCCATTTCAAAGGACCAGAAGAATGAAAAGAGGAAGTAAATGATGGTATGTTAAAAAAAAAAAGGTCCCAAATGCTTATTTTATCTCCTGGCTGTAAGATGACAGTACAGAGTACCCATAGTAATCTTCACCTAGCTTCCTACCAGTGTGAACAGAGCCCAGGATTTATGAGGTGATACACAGTAACCTTGCTTTCAGCCAGCACTGTCTTGGCCATGGTTGAAAATCTAGGCTTTTCCTTGGCTAATTAAAGGTTCAGTTGGCCTTCTGTGCTTCCATTTTATGCTAGAGTAGAGCAATAAGCAGAACTAGCTTGTTTTGCTGTGAACAGGTATGATGGTGTGGAAGTGCTCAGGTATGAGATATTATCATAACCCAGGTGCTTTTAAAAACATATGCAATGAAGATGAGCTTGTTACCTACAGGAATCAAACTATGACAGTGCAGTCTGGCAACCTGAAACTTTGCGGAAAATTATCCGGGTGACCCCATACACAAGCTGAGCATGTGAAAGTTGACCTATTTTCTGGTAATAAAACAGACCAATTGGAGTTTATTCCTATGTTTTGCATTAAAATTTATGATAGTCTTTTCTATCAGACAAGATGCTCTGTAGTTAGTGGTTTGTTGGATGTAATAAGGTATAAATAGCACTTAAGAAATTTGTAGAGTTCTTTAAACCTTTCTCCATTTTGTGGATTAAAATGTGAGGTTCGAATTGGAATACATGGGTTATTTGTCCTTTTCAGACTGCCAAGGAGAGAACTTCTGAGTTAATTCAATAGTAGATGTATAACAGCATCAGCCCATCAGAAACTCTCCCACTGGAGAAGAGAACTTTTGTGATGGTGCCTGTCTTGGTGAAGACTCCGATCTCAGTGAAAAAGCTACCAGATTCCTACGTATCCAGATGCATATAAAGTCAACTTAATACTTTATAATGCTCATCTAAATAGTAATAGTACATTTTGACAATGATAGGATTATTTAAATTGTTGTTTAAAGCTACAGAGATTAGGTCTTCTGATTTGTTTATTCACCATTCATATGCACATCTTCGATTTCAGTCACTATTTTTTCACACCAGTTAAAATCAGGGCAAGGAATAGCTAAAAAACAGACAACTGGTTTTGGTTGGTTTTTTTTTTTTTTTATTTGCTTACATAATTTTCTGAAGAGAGTTGGAGGTACTGGTATTCATCATAGAGATGACAGTCATGCCCACATCATTTGTACTTGTGATGGAAGATCTAACAAAGATGAGGAAAACTAAACGAGCAAAGGGACAAAATTCATTAACTTACTGTAGCAAAGTAATGAAACCTGTGTTAGTGAACAGGTTATCACAGTGTCATCTGATGTAATGAACAATTTATCTTGTAACCACGTTGAATACTAATCCTGTATCCTTTTGTCCTTGTTTGTGTTGACAGGAAAAGAGAAGCTACTGTAATTAAGGGGAACCTCCTCATCTTGAGCTGCTCAGAGAGCAGTAGAGTTGTTATATATGAAGAGTGTGTGTGTGAATTCACCCTCCCCATTATATTTGTTTGTTTGTTTGTGTGTTTTCACTAATAGCCTGTTTTGTAGTGGGTACAAGTTGCTGCTCGTGTGCCTGGCTGCGTATCTGTGTTGGTAACTGATGACTCCTGCTTTAACAATGGAAGGCAAACTGTTTATATATCTAGGAATGAAATATTCTTAAAATTCTTAGCATCCTTGTTTCTAAACTGTCAGAAATCTATAGCATTTTCATTCATTTGCATATTATAAAATATTTTTTTATGGTTACGTAACTGAGAATTTGTTTCCCAGAGCTTCAGTCTCTTTTGGTGCAAAGAAAATTGGCAAAAGAGCTCTTTTTGCCAAATCATGCTCCAGGCTGTATTGATTTATTTGGAAATGTAAAATTGTTCAAAGTATGCCTGCATTTAATTCATGATGTTGTAGAACAGTGTCAACCAAATTTACTTTGCTGTGCTACAATTTGTGCAAATGTCTATACACTAGAGAAGAATTTGTCTTTCAAGAGTAACTTATGTGAAAGGAGTATAAAGAATCATAGAATCATTTTGGTTGGAAAAGACCGTTGGGATCATCAAGTCCAACCACCTACCCTACTGTACAAAGTTCTCCCCTACACCATATCCCCCAACACCACATTTAAACGACTCTTAAACACATTCAAGGATGGTAACTCAACCACCTCCCTGGGCAGCCTATTCTTGTGTCTGACCACTCTTTCTGTGAAAAATTCTTTCCTAATGTTCAGTCTAAACCTACCCTGTTGCAACTTGAAGCCATTCCCTCTTGTTCTATCGCTAATTACCTGTGAGAAGAGACCAGCACCAACCTCTCTACAGTGTCCTTTCAAGAATTTAAGTTTCTTATGGCCAATAAATATAGATCCCATTATATTTTTCACATATTACTCTCCTAGTTTAGGGTGGAGCAGAGCCACCCCTCTGTTCAGTGGCAGAGGCACTTTCTTATCATTGTTGCCATGGCAACCAGGGTGGGCTGAGTTGGTTGTTTACCCCATGGAGGGGCCGCACCTGTGGGGAGGCCTGGGTGGGGCAGGTGACTCAAACTGACCGATGGGGTATGGCAACCATCTGCCAGGCTCAGTATAAAAGCTGAGGGATCCAAGGGGTCCAGTTGGCTCTTTGTCAATTGCTTTCCTTCTTTTATGAAGGACACCCAAGGAGGACCCTGTCATTTCATCTACCTTTGATCCGGATCTCTGGGTTCCTGGAGGTAGGCCGTGCCACTGTTAAGGAACTTAGACTGTTTTCACCCGTACTGTGTTGTTTACTTCTTTAACCACACAATCAATATTAGTTGTAAAAGATGAATTAGCATGCTTTGTAAGCATGCATTTCACATTGTGTTGGCCTTCTGTTAATTGCATTTGTTGTTATGTGTAACATTCTATTGCTCTGTATGGAATTTCTCAAATTCAGTTCCTATTTGTGACTGAGTCTAGTCTGGAACTTTCCAGGTGCCTACTTTAAAGTAGTCTAGTTTTTACCCTAAACTCATAACTCTCTTTATTTCTCTTCTTCCTCTCCTTGGAGTGAGAGGTGGGGAGAGCATCTGTCTTCATGTCATTGGCCAAACCGACCCAAACTGTGACAATAATTACTTTTATTATAGTATTTTCTACAATATTTACCTAACACAAGAGGGAAGTTGTAGATTGCAACTTCACAGTCTTAGGCCCAGTTTTGTAACTTTTCACAGACCTACATTTATTTGCTCTAAGTTGTTCATTAATAATTCTGTTAAATTCTAAATGTTTCATAGTGTATAAATAATTATACACTTTAGAGTTATCCATACTATCTGCACCAGAAAATTTTCACTGGCTGGCCTAGTCACTTGTTGGGTATGATGACTTTGCAGGGTTGATTGGTTGTTAAGTAGCAGAGAGTAGGTGGTATGAACGTCTCATGGTTTCTAGAGATATTTATCTCATGGCTTCAGATTCTAAACTGTATCTTTATCTGTGCCCTTTAAAGTGCAATGAGTACATTAGATAAAAGGTAATAGAAATGTCACGATCTGTCTTCTTTATTCAAAGTTCCCAAATGTAAAAAGAAACACAGGGAGTGCAGTTGTGAAAGTGGTGTGTTTTGAATGTGCTGAGGTATAATGGGTTGACCCCAGCTGGCAGCTAGGCACCACCCAGCCACTGGCTTACTTTCCCCACAGTGGGGTGGGGGAGAGAATTGGAAGAACGAAAGCCGACAACTCCTGGGTTGAGGGGAAGCAGGGAAGCTGCATGCGCAAGCAGAGCAAAATAAGAAATTTGTTTACTCTTTGTCGTTGGCAGGCAGATGACTGGCCTCTTCCTGGAAAGCAGAGCCTCAGCATACTTTCTTGGGAAGATGAAAGCCATAACCACAAACCCCTTCCTTCTCCCTTTCATGAGCTCTTATTGCTGAACACAATGTCATGTTGCAGGAAATGTCCCTTTGGTCAGTTTGGGTCTGCAGTCCCAACTGTGTCCCCTCCCAGCTTCAGTGGCCTACTCACTGAGGTGGGCAGAGCAGCTGAAGGGAAACCATGATATTGTGCAGGCCAAAATGCTGGCATGTTA
>JAOQGH010000032.1:34207313-34253173 GCA_025769975.1 Gallinago jamesoni
GTGGCCTACTCACTGAGGTGGGCAGAGCAGCTGAAGGGAAACCATGATATTGTGCAGGCCAAAATGCTGGCATGTTATCAACACTGGTTTAATCACAAGTCCTAGTCCTAAACAACCACATGGGCTGTTCAGGATTATCTCCACCCCAGCAAGACCCAGTGCATCAGGGAAGGCATCATTTATTCAGAGGAATAGTTTGCTTTCACCCTGCAATAAAGTTATTAACAACGGAAAATATGAAGATCTGTATACTATAAATCCGTCATCTGCTTAAAACTCTGCCTCCTTCTTACTAAAAATGTGTTAGACTAAAAGGTGGTAACTGTAAAAACATGTATGCACTTATTTAAAAATAAATAAAATTGATGGATTGTCTTGAGCTTCATGGCTGTGCCATCATTAAGGAACTTAGGCTGTTTTCACCCTTGCTGTTGTTTACTTCTTTTACCTCAAAATCAGTTGTCAATTTTGAGTTAGTGTGCTTTGTAAACATGCATTTCATATTTTGTTGCCCTCTGAATTTCATTTGTGATTATGTGTAATATTATATTGCTTTGTATGGAATTTCTCAAAACAACAGATGAAGGCTAAAATAAAAAGGAAATTATTTATTCATAAATATTTTCCTAAAACTAACCCACTGAGGAATTTCTGGTTTCATGTGAGTACTAGCACTGAAGGAGGAAGAAGGAGAAAATAATGGATAAAATGCTGTGCTGTGCTTCTGTGCATACAGTTTTGTTTTTACCTGGATATCCACTTTATGGTAGAATGAAGTTTTGCTTGATTTGAAGGAGCAGGGAAGTTCAAGGATGTATATAGCTCTGACTTTGGACTCGTTCTCTGCTAGTTGTTCTTAAATCCTGGCAGGAGGTTGCCATGCATGATTTCTGTGGATATTTTGTGCTCTCAAAAAGATGGCTAAGTCAGGTGGTTTTAAAATTCCATGGAAAAAAATTGTCATCTTGGTGATGTAAAGGCCATAATGCAGAGCAGGTACTTGTAGCCGGTTTGCAGTCCCTTTTAGCTCCCTCAAACACGCTTTCCCACATCACTAGACCATTGTGTGGTTTGACCAGTGATTTTTGCCTTCTGTTTATAGCATGAATGTAAGGAAAACAATTATTTTATTAATCTATAACTTTGACTTTACAAGAGGTCTATTAGTAAAGCAAAGGATACAAGTGGTCCAGTATTGTTGATTTCAGTATTCATATTTCTTTTGGTGTTGCTTATTGGTTGAATTTCTGTCTGTTGCAGTTTTCTGTCTCTGTGAACAGGATGTAATTCAAGACATATTCATCCCGTTCCTCTCCAGATTTTTGGATGTAAACCAACAAAGAAACCTAAACCTAAAAGCTAAAATGTCTCATTTTGATGAAACCTAACAAGGACTGTTATTAGCAAAAGTAGTGCAGTGTTTGTCCAAGATCAATGTAATAACTTTCTATTAGAAACTTAAATGATGATTCCCAGAGATGGTGAAAGCTAATGCCAAAGTCACCTAAATGAGTTACCATGCAAAACCATATCTTTCTACTTTGGTAGTAGGTTATGTTTAATATTATATGTTTTATGTTATAAAACAACAAATAAACATGCAGGCCTTCATCCGCTGTTCACCATTCTAAATTGACTTGTTGTGCTGCAAATAGGATGAAAGAGCAGGACACTGATATTTGGAGGAATTCAAGGAGATGTTTTATTTTTGGTGACGCTTGATGCTGTCTTCAGTTTCAGTTTGGTGAGACATGTTTAAATGTTTCTTCATACAGTCACTTGTGTCAGCACTTCGGGATGGCTTGCAGAATCTGGGCCCTTGTTTGAAAGAAGAATTTCTGTGAGATTGGGTTGTAGTAAACTGATGTTTAACCCTTTTGACTTGCCGCTGTCATAGTACAAAAACAGTATTCTTAAAAGCTTGAATTTTGAGCATTAAAAGGAAATTCTATATTACATGCCATGTAGTCTGTTTGACAATCTCTATTACTACTGTTAAAGCATTGTTTTTCTTTTCTTTCCCTTAAGCAGTTATAATAACTCTTGAATTTCTCTCTTAGCATTATCATCAAGGCCACAAGCTAGGGCTCTATCAGGCCAGGCAAATCAAATGTGCTTTTGCACACTGTCACAAAGAGATGAAATGTCCTTAAGCTTGGCCAAATGCATTTTTCCAAGGAGAGAAGATTAAAAAAGAAATGAACCATATCTGAGAAATGTTGGTTACAATGCTCGTTTTATTTTTCAGAAAGGTTTTAGATTTTGATAGTTTAAGAATCCAAGTAGGACCTCTACAGCATTTAACAAATGATTGGAGAACAAGTTTATAAGTGATTCTTCTATTGTTTTTAAGAACTCTAACCTTTTTAATTATAGGTAAAACATTGCCCTTTTTATAAAGGACCATGTGCCTCATCCCGCACATATGGAATTAAATTTAAATCGTGTATCTTTTAACCTATAATTAAAAAAAAAGTTTTAAACAGAAGTCTTAAACTTTTCACAAAACCATCGAGAATGTGTCTTACTTAAGTTTACATATGAGATATTATAGTATGTTCTATTTTGAGTTCCATTAAATCAAGTATGTGTATAAGAAGAATAAGCTGTTGCCCCAAGTGGAGAATTGGGCCTTACTAACTTGCTGCATATGCTCACTAGTCTGCATAGTTATTGATAAATATTTGTATAATGTAAATATAATGATTATTTCACATTTTATTATCTGATAAAATGTTTTTGTTATATTTTTCTTCTGTTCTTAGCGAAATTATGAAATTGTCTCATAAGGCTGTTAGAGCTGTGCGCAGGTGAAATTATGAATATTACTTTTCCCACTTTCTGTTCACTCTAGAACATAAAGGATGAGTTTCAGGTGGCCATGCTTAATTGAGCCTTCAGTATTTGAGCAAAGAGTAGATTTGCATACTTGAATATATTTTGCACCTTATTTGATCACTAACTAATCAGCTCATACAGATGGCAATCAGATTTCTGATCTGCATACACAAATAGCCTCTGAATGCAAGCAAGGGATTTGAAGCTGCAGATTAGGACAACTACTCAGTTGGAATTAAAATTTATTAATACATCTCCTGTGATTATGGAAGTGGAGGAAATGAGGGTTTTTTTCATTAGTACTTTGTAAGGACTTGCTAATTTATTCACATGTGGAAGGTGTTGGTGAGGAAAAAAAAGAAGGGACACAGTCTTTGGCGGCAGTGAGGAGAGGTATTTAAGTACAACAGAGATGAGGCCCAACAGCAGTTTGTTTACAAAAAGTGTGGATCAGGGGATATTTTATAATCCAGATACCTCGTCCAGCCCATTACAATACTAATTTGAGGGACAGAGGAAGCTCCAATCATTCTGCCAGTAAAATGACATTGAATTTTTAGATTACTGTTACTGTCAATATTTGTTCAAACATTTCTATATTCTCTTGTAAAACATGGTATTTTTGCTGCGTATTTCATCGGCTTTTGAGAGTGGGATGCATTGGGCTGCTTTACTTGTCAGTCATGCAAGTAGAAATTTTTAGAAGTTTCTAAATAGTGAGCCTGAAAATCTGTCTTGACTTCTGGAGTTACTTTTTTTCTATCTTATTGTTCAGCAGTCCAGAGCCACTTTAGCCATGGAAGTGATTTCTTTCCATGAATGTTGTTAGGTCAATAGTGTGAGTTTTATAGCTATCAGCAGAGTTCTCCCTGAAAATAATTAAACTTCAGAACCCTGTTCTTTCAAGCAACTTGACCTCTAACTGGCTTGACCTTAGATTGACTCCCCAGCCTGATTTGCACTTAACTGAAATTTTTGTGATGGTAACATCATTAAAGATGCAATTTCCTCTCCCTGTGACATATTAGCTACATTGGCAAAAGCCTTCCTACAAGCATTTTCATATGTGCGAAAAGCCACTTTGTTAAGGGAAAACACTGACGTTGCTTGTTGCATTAGGGTATTTATTAGGTATGCTGTGGTGATAAAATGAAATGGTTCCTGTGTCAGGTCAATCTACTGGTATATCTCATATGACTAGTGAAATTGTAATCCTGGCCAGCATTTTAATACTTGTGTACTTTACAGTAAACGTTCCTTTGATACGCAAATTATATTTTTGTAATCCTTTATGTTGCAAAACAAGCTACTGTTGATTTTTAAATGAAACTAGCTGTTTCATCACTAGAAATTTACTCAGCAGCAATCTATAACACAAGATTGTTTCTCATGTAAAAATTGTACGATAAATGGGTTTTAGATGGTGTTTTATTCAATTTACTTGCCTATTAAATGGAGTAATGAAGTAGAATAAGGAAGCTTTTCAAAATAACGAGATTTTCTTTCATCAGAATAGACATTTGTTTTAAATAAGTCGTTAATCATGTAGTTAAGGCACTTAAGAATATTCTTTGATTTGCTTTCCTTTGTCTAAATTCAATCTAGGAGAGGGGCTGTGATAAAAGAGGTTGATAAAGCTACATGTTACAAAGAAATTAATATTTCTGGTATCTTGTATATCCTTTGCTATTTATTGCCTATCCTCCGCTTTACTTATTGGACCTAACCTTTCAACCTCTGGGATAGATTGTTATAATATTTTCTTTTTTGGTAACTCTCCAAAGGCCTTTGCTGTCCTTGTTAGCTTTGCTGTGGTGACCACATTCTATACAGTCTGGGTAAGTGCACATGCACTCCCCAGTGCCTGTACAAGGCACTGAATCTGCCTGTAGTTCAGGCTCTGTGTTGTTTTCTGGGCAGGGGGAAGCACCATCTGCAGGTGAACTTCCTGCTGCCTGGAGCACAGCTCAGCAGTGCCAGGACCTGCTTTTCTAAAGTCACAGAGTAGGAGGCCTGAAGTTCAGAAACATGAACCTTTAAAATTATGACAGTGCTGTAGAAAGTGAAATTTAGAGATAAATGTAGTTCCAGAAAACTGTCTGTTAGATGATTAAGAAAAAGTCGGGGATACTAGTGTCAGCACCATATCCTGGTCTTCCAACTCAAGTTTGAGCGTGTAAGGAATTGGGGAAGAAGTGTAGCGAGTCACAACTACAGCACACAGAAGCTTGATGTGAGCGTCCTGCAATGGGCTATGACTAGTCACAAATTATACACTGTCCATCTCTCAGTCTTCTGTAATTGATACTGGGGTGCTGTTTATATTTTCAGGATCAAGGCTTCCGCTTATATGCAAAAGCGTATTGTTTGCCCTTTTTCTTTCTCACTTGCAAGCAAACTACCCAATTTTTCCTCTTTGCTTGAATAAAATAAAAAGTTTAATAATACATTCCACCCTCTTAATTCTAGGGACAGGTACAAACCAGAAGTTTGCAAAATATCTCCCTACCCCCACTTCCACAGGCACATTCAGAACTGGAGCTTCTGTGTTCGTAAATTTTAGCAAAATTGATGACTTTTCACTGAAAATTAAAGGCTCAAAATATAACAGTTCCCAATCTCACAGAGCCACTGCAGGGTAAGCGAGAAGATTTTCATGTGACTAAATTTATCTTATTTTTCCATGGCTGAGCAGCCCAGAAGTATGAAATAGTTATTTTATCTCTTAAGCTGTTATCAGCTAAGAAGGACAAAAAAGAATATCTTTGTAGCAGCTGGTCAGACATTAATTGTATTTTGGAATCATAACTCTTAATTGGAATTCTTGTCTAAGATTCTTAAGCTCAACATTTTAAAGTCTAAATGTAAACTAACACTTCATAGATGTAAATTGTGAAAGGGTTTTTTGTTACTTTCTTCCTTTCCCAGCTTTGAAATTGTACCTCAAGGTCAGGTTAGAAAAGGGTTGTACGTGGACAGGAGTAAGTTGCTGGAATGCAGTGTAAATTTAAAACAGACAGGCCCCGCACAATTAAATGGTGTTTACAGACAGGGTTACTAACATCACTTTGTAAAAGCTTCTGATAAAAAGAATGTGCCACTCCAATGCTACAGACCAGAGGAGGATAGAAAACAGGAATTTGTCTGAAAGGCAAAACAGCTCCTTGGTGCAAGACTCGGCAGTGCTGCGCTGCAAGTCAAGATCTTGACACTCCATCTTCTCTCCTTTACAAACACACAGATCAATTCGCAACGAGTGCAGATACTCTGTGCAGGAATTTGTAGCTTTAGGTTGTTTTTTCCTTTGCTTATCCCTGGTATGTGTTGTCTCAATTTTGTTAAGTTGCTTTGATAGGTCTGACAGTGACGTGTTCCACAGGGCTGTTTTAGTTTAGCAGGTGGATGCTGGTCTGGGTTACATTTTGTTATATGCCCGGCTAATGAGATCCAAAATGCAGTAGAAGTGTGATTCCAGGTCAAATGGTCAATAAGTATTTTCCAAGCTAATTTAATAAGTCTTTTTAAGATTATCCTGTTTTTTGTGATAAAGGTGGTGCTATTACAGTTGGGTGGCAATAATTATTCAAATAATTTTCAGAACTACAGGAAACCTGTAGGAGGAGAGTGGCAGTTCACCTCCCCTAGCTATGCCTCCCTTGTGATGTGTGTCTGGGCTTCTTGTCTGGAACCATGCATTGGACTAGGGCAGTTGTACACCTTGGCTATATGAAGCTTTCCTTCTGTACTGGATGCTAATTACGATTGGAGTTGGTGATTAAGTAATATTTTTGCATATTATTATGTTACTCCGCTTCTGTTGGTAGCGTCCAGTATTACAGTCAAAGCTTAGAATTGAACTCCTTTTGTTTGTTAGGTGAGAGATTTTTTTTCGAAAACTCCTCACTGTTGTGTTCATGCCGGGTAATGATCCTTGCTTACACTTGAACTTCTCATGTGCAGAGTGGAATAGATGGCAGTGCTAAAGCCTTGTTGTGGTACTATTTGTTGGAGATAGAAGCTGTGTGATGTGTCTACGTATTGGACGTAGACACATTGGAAGCACAGAAGTGAAAAGAAACAAGTTGGTCATGGCTCTGCAAGTGTATTTGCCAAGAGCAGTCAGAGGGAAGAGTGATGATGCCATAGAGTCTCTTAAATATGGGAGACGAGGCCATTAGCTATGTCAGGGAACACTGATAATTCCTCGGAATTCATACTTGTGGCAGTGCACTGTTTATCAACCGCTGATGCCCAGCGGTCGTCCTCATGGTGGAGTGTATTTGCTCTCCAGCCAGAAACTTGTCCTATTAACTTAGCCCTGGATTTCAGTTTACAGCACACTAGTTTTCAAAGATGGCAGTAAATTCTGTTGATAGAGCGCAGAGACTGTGTTCCAGAGACCTAACTCGCATCTAACCCCTCCCAAGGGGCCTTACTGTGGCTCAGAGCTTCTTGCTGATGCAACACACAGCCCAATTCCCTTTAAAAAAAAAAAGATTGGTTTGTTATTGCTGTGCTGAAACAATTCAACTGGTTTAAAAGAAAAAGGAGAAGTAAATCTACAGCCAGCATTTTAAAAGTGCAGGGAAAAATGGTCTAAAAATAGGAGGACTTGTAATTCTTTTATTTGAACTACTTTTCTGTGGTCACTTCTGTACACTTGAAGGAAATTATTTCTGCCTACAGCTGTTTTGTGATATAGAAACAATTCTTTGTGTAACAGTATCTTTATACTTTCCTGTAAAATAGTTATGGCGATATTTTTTGTACTTTCCTACACAAGCTAGGTATGATTCTGGTGCATTGTGGATTTCTTTTTAGAGTGACCTTTAGAAAAAACTATAGTTGTCTCAGAGTTCAGGCAAGATAGCAAAGTTGGCAGTAGTAGTGGCATCTTTTTAAAGTGTTGCAGTGAGTATCTCACATCTATAAATGTGTTTGGAGCTAGAAGGATAATAAAAAATCAGGAAGGGAAAAAAGCAACAGACACTCGTGAGAATACTGTTCTTTGCGAAGAAAGAAAAGAATCCTGGGGTAGGACAGGGAGACAAGTTATGAGGAGTGATAGGGTGCTTAAGCCCTCAGTATTTGATATGGGATAGGTTGCGGGCAAGTGGATAAAGGAAGAAAAGTAGTGTTACAGAAGAGCGTTTCTGTGGAGAGATCTGAGGCTTTAGAGGACTTGGTGCCATGAAGAACCACTGTCTTGGCACCTGTAAATAAAACTGCTTTTAGGAGGAAGAGGTCAGGGATTGTTGTTTTAGAGCTTCTGCTGTTAACAGTTCTTTGCAGAATAACAGGTAAGGAAGGGATCCACAGAGGGATGAAAAACTAGCAAGCTGGATCAATCATCTTTGATCCATAAGGAGAAGTTCCTAGGTCAAACCTGAAGAACCGAAAGCAAAAATTGCTTTCCTGAAAATATGGGTATAAGAGCAAGAAATGCCCCATAAACTGCCTACAAAGTTTCTAGTGTCTAGGTTTGAACTGTACGGGAAGGAGATGGTCTCCTGAAGGACCTGTGGAGAGAGCCTGTCATTCTGATGAATGTTGTGGCAGTCTTGGATACTTCTGCAGTTCTGTCAAAACTGTACTTGCTGATTGCCTGGGTCCTTTTTCTAAATAAATTTTTCATTTATTTAGATTCTTTTCATTTATGTTGGAAGGCAGTATATATAACTGTTTCTTGATAAACAGGATCAAAGAGGGAAAAGATTTAACTTTTGGTGGAGTCTCCTTCTTTGGAAACATTCAAAACCCGCCTGGACAAGTTCCTGTGCAACCTGCTATAGGTAGACCTGCTCTGGTGGGGGGGTTGGACTAGATGATCTCCAGAGGTCCCATATGATTCTATGATTCTATTCTGTGAAGCTCTTTCCTACCTTACTAAATTGCTTCTAGTGTATACATCCTTCCTCTTGCAATACATATTGTAGAATAGGAATGTTTCATTAATATGCTGGGCAATGTCTTACACAGACTAATATTACTATAATGATTATTATTCTAAAAATATCCATGGTGCCTGATTTCCTTCACTATACTTGACAGTGGATGTGATTGCAGGGAACATTTGCATTTGTAACAGTGTTTGGAGGAGTATAGTTCAAACATCCTAACTCTTTTACATAATCTGCAAATTGGGTAGGTTTAACATATCACTTCAATATCACATCTGTATTTATTACACAATATCCCAAATTCACTCTGAAGCTGTGAGATTACGGAGCCATGTAGGATCTCTGTATTTATACTCTAAACTCTCTTACCTAGCTATCCACGCAGAAATGTTTGTGCCTTTCAGAGTGCCTTTGCTTATCTTTGCTTTGTGGAATCAAGTCTCTGGGATTTTTTGAAGTTGTGAAAGAGCACAATTTCATTCTGATCTGTCTGTGGATTAGTATATTTTCATCCTTCTCTTGTTAACGTGCAATTCAAATGTAAAGAATTAATTTTCATCATTTATTCCTTCAAGTGAAAATTTCCTTTCCTCAAAATATTTAGTTGTTAGGATCTTTGCACAGGTCAGGAAAATGCAGACATCCATGAATAATACTTGATCTAAATGTGTGTGTATTTATTACTGGAGCAATGTCACGTAGGAGAAGTGAGAGCCCTCTTTTTTTTTTTTTTTCTGGACAATCTGATTTTTATCCTTAGGCCAGTATTTTCTCCCTTTTAATGGTAATCCAAGATATTAGTATATCAATAGCCTATTAATAACATTCTTTACTCTCTAGGAAAATATTGTGTGTGTGCAGTGGGCCCAAAATTCCTCAGTAACTTTACAACTAGGTGTGCCCATTACTATTTTCACCTGTGTTTCCAGACTTGTTAATATTTTTATCTGCTGGTACAAACCTAAAATTAAATTTCTAACATGAAGCCTGCGTAGAACAAAACTTTGGCTGCCAATTATAAACAGGCACACTGAGAAGCCAGAGGGCTACAGCAGGAAAGTGCTGGTTGTCTGTTCAGTGGCCAGTCTTCTTCAGTGGGAGTTCTGGATAATCACTCCAGTGCAAGATGTCAGCTTGCATGAAATGATCTTGCACAGTCACACAACCACATGTCAACTGAAAATGTGCGTTACTAAAGTATTAGCGTTGATGATGCAATAGGAGCAATGTCTGGATTGAAGGTGGGACTGATGGAGGGATGACCAGAGCAGGCTCATAACAACAGTATGTCAATGAGGACTCTTTCAAGCAAATTTGGCATGTGGACCCAAAACTTCTATCAGGTGTAATGCATTGTAGGATCCCTTTTGGAGAAGTACTGTCTGAGAGGCTGTGTGCTGAAACAGCTTTGGTAGATCATAGATACTGTGTGCAAATAGGTCTGTCATAGTGGTGAAGAATACTCACCTCCTCACATGGCTAAAGTAGTAATTACATAATTGATGGAATACTATAGATGCGGAACTTTTTGAGAACAAATAGACTTTTATTTAAAGACCACTCAGGATATTTGATTTCATAAAACCAGCCTTGGAGCCTTGCTTATCTTGTGTGCAATTATCTATATTTAGTAAAAACTGTGTTTTCTTATTAGCAAAATCCTTTCATTCTTCTTGAAAACAGTGAATTAGGGGATGACTTAAGACTGTTTCACAATAAAAAACAACTCGGTTATCTTTTGTTTGTAACTTAAGAAACTATCATGGTTGTTTTCAGAAAGCATTTCTTTGAAAATGAGCAGAGTTAGCATGAATAAGCCCCGTGATTATGCTGAAGTGGAAAGTTCAGGTAAGACTTCACCTGCAAATGTTTTATTTTCAACTGGCTTATAGCTGCTGTTCCCCATTTATCCCATGATACGTTTCATATGTGTGTGGGGAGAAAAAAAATGATCTGAAAGCAAACAATTATACAACCTCCAGTTGAGCAGGTATTTTGAATGCCAGTCACTCAAGCAGGTGCGTGTCTGATATAACCAAGTTGAACATGGGCTCGCTGCTGCAAAAGAGAAGTCTAACAGCTGTGTACTTTGATATTAGCAAGTCAGATTTCAAAAAAATCCTAAATGCCATGTGGGAAAAAAATGTATGATGAAAGAATTTAGTGATTTATTTTCTAGTGTGTTATTCTATATGTGTTTCAAGATCACTGTCCTCTATCCATGCCCCTTTTTGAAACCAGAACTTAGCCCTTCTTTTTTCAGTTTTTGTTAATTGTTTTTACCTTTAGCTTATGGAACAATAACATGAATATTTAGTACTCCATTTTTAAAGTTGCCTCTTGTTATTCGGATATCATTCTTTACACAAAGTAAGATAAAGTGGGCCTTTAAACATTTGTCAGGTTAAAATGCCAAAATAAAAGTGTGTATTATTTGCATGAAGGTTGTACTGTTGTCTTAAGCTTCTTTGCTGCCTTCCTTGCTATACATTAGGGTCATGCACACAGGATCACACAAGCTTTGAGCTTTTCTTTGCTGTGCTTGGATATCTAAGTCATTTATATTGTCCCTCACTAGCTAACCTGGAGATGGTTCTTTGCCTTCCTGTACTGGTATTTTCTGGAATTGCTTAATTTGCCACTGTGTAATTTTTTCTTTGTTTAAAGTTGAGAATTCTACTTCATTAACCACTAAAGTATATTAAGTGTAAAATAGTTCTGTACTGAAACAGTGCAGTTCAAATGTGTTTGCATAGGACAACCGTAGCAGCGTAGCTAAGAAATAAAATGTGACTTGAAGGGGGGAGAGTTACTCCCTTTGTGCCGTGTTATAACATGAGAACTGTCAGGCTGCTAGTGCATTGACCTCCTTATTTCCATGGTTTCAGATTTACAGAGGCTTGAGAGCATTGGTTGTCTCTTGTCTTGTACTTGGACAGGACACTTCTCAGTGCAGATACTGACACTTCATACTCTGTTGACCCTACACCAAGCCTGAGCATGTGACTGTGGTAAACTGTGAAGGCTGTGAGTTGATGCTGGTTTATGGAACTGATGCGGAAATTTGTAGAAGGTTGAAAGTTGGAGGGTAGTGGGGATTTTGTTGTTGTCATTTTGTTTTTTTTTAGCTCACTGCAGAGAAGTATGTTTGACTTCTGAAAGCATTCAGAAAGCACTAGTCTCTCCACTATTCTTAAAAAATATGGTAATGCATCAGATATATGCTAAATTATGTTATTTTGACTTAAATAGCCATAGTAAAATTTAGATACTAATTTAAGGGTGAAAATTAAAGGTGGAACAGTATTCAGTTTGTTTGTACTACATGTGGTTGAGTTGGACAGCAGTTAAATTCTGCAGCTATTGGGAACAGGTTCACACAAGCTCATTTGTTTTATGAACATAAGGATTTGATTTCTCAGGGAGTCTCTTGGGAGCTTAGCCTTGGCCACAACAGTAGCCTCAGAGAGTGTTTCCTTGATCTCCTTGCATCTGGTTAGTATTAATGCGGATCAAAATAAAGACTTGTTTACACTGTACATGTACATTTGAATCTTGAAAATGAAAGCAGAGGTTACAGCAGCTTCAGATATCCCCAGGTTCCTAGAGCACGTGCTAGCCTATTGCCTTTCTGTAATGCATTTTCTTTATTTACTCATCTCTTCCACCTCGCAGAAAGATTTAGTGGAGATGCATGCACCCATTTCAAGTGCAAATTTCATACAAATGACAGTACGAAGCTTAGAATATATATAAAATCATTTGTAAAATACCACCTTTGCATTTAAAAATAGTGTTATAAGTATGTGGCTCTGACTTTCCTGAAAATTTTCTTATGTTTCTTTCTAGTGATGTCATCATCTTTACAGCATGTGTGTACACACACACACACACGTATCTCCCATGTTTACCCTCCCTGCTCCTCCAGTCAGTCCTTAGGAGCACTGTTGTGCTCTCCGTACCTGACGTGTTCCCAGAGCTCTGACTCCACTGACAAAGGCCATGGCAAATGGTGACCTTTAGGTGTGCCCCATATCTTTAGTGCTTTTAATATTAGCACTATGTAGATGGAATGAATTACTGATTGTTTGGGACTCTGATCCTCGTTATTTGGGAAAATACTCATTGCTGTTTGGACATACAAGAGGCATAGAATCTCATTTGTAGTCCCAAAGTCCAAGTTCAGTGAAGTGCCCAGCATATTTAAATACCTGGTTTTGGAAGAACTCTAAAGCTCTGTACAGTGAGCACATGATTAATTTTCTACACATGAGTAGTCTCAGCACTATCAATTAGATTTTAAACATACTTTAAGTAAATGTTCTAATACTTTAATTGAGCACCATATAATGTTTCTAGAAATCAACGATAAGTCTGTCAAAAAGCAATGTATTTTCCTTAGTCTGTGCAGGTAAGGGTGAATATTTCATTATTGTATTTCAGCACTGGCAGACTTCATGTGAGGTGTGTTTTTAAGATGTGATTTATGACCTATTCACATTACCTTAGCATGAATCCCATTTTGTACACATAAGGATTGAAAGTAACGTAACTTATTTGTTCTAAATAAACAACGTAATTGTTGTTCAGAGTACCAGGGAGGAGAAATTCTTGCATGTTTAGCTCCCCATCCCACCTCCTACTCCTTCGCTGCAGTGCTCAACTGTTGTTTTCTGTGGCCAGTAAAACTAAGAATTGATATCTATAAAACAGCATTTCTTCAAAGTATTCCATAGTTCATATTCACACTGCTTGCTATAATTACAGATTAAAGGCAAGTTCTCCCTCCCCTCTCACAGATTTCTAAAACATTGCCTTATATTACTTGTAATTTTGAATGGAAATAAGTGTGATGGTTTTTATACCTAAGGGAATGATTTAAAGAGCTAGTGAAAGGTAACAAGCTGATAGCTCCACCAGACATAAAGTAAGTGAGAACATATGCATCTAGTTCCAGCCACAAGAGCCTTTATTAAAACAAAATGTTGCAGTGGTAATACCATGAGCACCATGCCTTGATGCTGTTAACTATTAAAGAGATAGTGCATCCCCTGAATTTCCTCTGAATTAATTTAGTGGCAAGGGATAACTCTTTTTTTTGGATTATAATTTAAAAACAAAACTATACAAGAAGAACTCATAAAAATGCTATGAAAGGGCAACAACTGTTGATATTTCCCCAGGCTTTGCTGAGGAAATTCAGTAATTCTGCATGTGTTCCCATAAAGGCTTCTGTGATAGGATTATTTTTTTTTTAATAAAAACTTTTTTCAAGATGATGTCACATTGGACCACTTTGAATTTTGGTGTTTAAATTATACAGTATTCACTGCCTGTATTTATGCTGTCATTCTGAGAGTACCATTTTTAGTTTTCAGGGGGTTTCACCTGTGTTTTCACATTTGTGAGATTATAATGTAATGATAATGTATTGCATACTTTATAAGCATTAGTAATTTAATTACTTTCTTGCAGTGAATCTCTACCAACCTAAATGCTTTGAATGTATTTTATCATAAATAATTGCACTTTCCCTCCCATTTGTTAAATTATTAGATGCACTGTGCAATAATAGTTTATTACAGTTTTCTAATGGTTAATTTCTGTTTTGCATTAAATGCTGTCTTAGATATATATATATTTTTTTTTTTGGTCTTGGTAAGTATCTTCAAAAACACGTTAGGATATTTCCTGTTTTCTTGATGATTTCTTTGAGACTGAGTCACTAATTCATCCTATTCACATTGTTTTACTTCTGGTAGCGTCAATAACATCGGTAGCTTTGTTTTACCTCACCTGCTATCGTATTTCTAAACCTAGCAAAAGATGATGCACTATTTCATGTTTTACGAAAGAATTTTAAAAGCCATCTGTTACTAAGTGACAGCATCAGGCTAAGTTTTTTAGTTTGGGGGTTTGTTTTCATTTTTGAAAATGTTGACATTTTTGATGGACTAATGTGCAGGAGAAAATACTATACTAGGATTCCTGCTATCACTCATGCTTGGTAGAAGTTCACCATGTAAATGTGGTGTGAAATATTGTGCATGCGATAAATTATTCAAATTAATGATGAGCACACAGTGCCAGTAAGCGAAGACAAATAAAAACTTTAAGGTCTAAGACAATACTGCTGAGGCCAATGGGAAAATTTTGGTCAATTTCTTAGATTAGTCTTAATGGAAATGCAGCACTCAAATATTAGTTATTTTGACATTTCACCTGACGTATGGGAACCTATCATTTGTTATGATAATTTTGCACAGGCTTGTAAAAGCAAATCCTCAGATATTTGGCAATGCCTTATGTGAGTTACTAAGGACATGGTTGTTTTTCTTGTTCTGTCCAGGTCCAGATTGCACATAGAGCACAGGGAAAATTCCATGTGATTGTCCAGATGAGGTGAATTTTGGTCTCTAAAATGTTATTCAGTATTTTTCTTAACTAGCTCATTGGAAAGGAATTTATTACATTATTTATATGTGATACAATATTCTTTTGTCTTAAAGTGGTAATAGTGATATGCAAATTGTGAAACTATTACAATTGCTATGATTTGTGTAGTACTGTACTTCACAGATGGTGGTTCAGCACAGAAAGAATATTTAAATGATTTGCAAAACATGTAAAGTTTTGTATTAAGGATAAAATACAGTCTTCCAGGTCAGTGTTCAAAGATGATTCCCATTACTCATCCTTTAATTATTTTTTTTAGTTCTCAGAATGCAGTCCATTGCATTCTCAACCTTTGCAGAAATTAAAGCTTAGATTTTTATTCATTTTACATCCGTTTCATTCCTTATGCACCACTTACTCATTTTGTGAATGAAATAGTGGGGTTTGTGCTCAAATAAATTGAGCTGCTGAAGAGTTGGGTTTTTCTTAAAAAAATATTGTTTGTTTTGGTTTTTTTTTTTTTCCCCACTGGAAAACGTGCAGTCCTTGTGTGGAAATTCAGCGGTCTGTAAAAGTTTACCTGAAAACACTATTTCAACTCAGGAATCATACATTAAACTGTTCAAGGCTGATTTCTCAAGTGTTCCATGAGTGCCTGGTAAGATGTATCTGAGAGTAAAAATAAGGGCCCAATTGCCTGTCTATGTGGGTATAAATGAAATTAAAATGGGCAGTTAGACAAGGAGTCGTTTCTGTTTGGCTGTTTTTGTATTTTTTTTTGCTGCATGAGAATGCCAAAATGTCTTAGGTCCTTTATGGAATAGTGTAGGAATTGCTTATATTTCAAAATACAGCATGGCTCTTGAAAGCCAGTTCTCTTCAAGCTCTGTGAAATGCAACCATGTTTCAGTGTTTCTGTGTATAGGACCATGCTGACCTGGCAACTTGGGTAAGTGTACTGTAAATATTTTTTCTCCTAATGGTGACGTGCGGTAGGACAAAAACTGACTGGTAGGAACTTGACTTCTTGTCTTATCCATGTTGTACAGAGAAGTGTCACCTAAGTCTGGACTCTGGAACTTCTTAAGAGCTTTAAAATGTAAACAATCCATTTTAGTAATGTGCGAAGAAACCTTAGTTGTATAGCTTAATACTGTTGTAACATAGTTATGGAAACGTAAAATGCAGTTGCTACAGTAACATTATGCAGTTGGTTAAATTTCAACTTAGTAAAAATGGTAGAAGTCTGTTCTTTGAATCTAAATTGTGGAAACAGAGATGTAACAGACCTTTTTTTGTAATTAGTCAGAAACAGTTGCCTTGATAGTGATGTTGTTTTGGAGAATTAATGATTAACTGGGAAAGTTGGCTTGTTTTTTTTTGTTGTTTTCTGGGTTGATTTTTTTTGTTGCTTGTTATGGTGGTTTTTTTTTCCCTTTATCATAAGCCAAATAAATGAATTATGTATGGAATGAGAGTGCAGAACTTCTAGAACCTCTATAGATCACTAGTGCTATTTTTGTACTAATAAAATGTATAAATAGAATAGTTGGTACAGAAGTGTCATACTAATGAGATTTGTAGGAAATCTTTTGTGTTTTCCTGTTATGGGCTATACTGGATTATATGTCAGAATTTGCTATGTTCTGATACAACAGCAATATATATATTGCTATTTCAGAAAAAAATGTCATCTGATTATCAAACAGCTTGGATTTATGGGCTTTTCCTCGAGAAAGGCTCCTGTGGATTTCCTGCATTCCCTATCTGAGCCTTATGTCAGGCATTTTTAAAACAGACGCAATGCGTGAGGCCTTCCAGGACTTTTTGCTGCCTCTGATACTGTTTATTTAAGAAAAAAGTATAATCTCTGAGAGCCCTTCAGCGATGAATGGAGAGTGATTTGGTGGGGTAGGAGGGCCAAGGTGTGACCTGTAATTGTTTTGGTCTGTTGAAAAGTCTTGTACTTCCCAGCAGGCATTTAGTGTGTTATATTATGGTTAGATGACAAAACTAAGTTTTTTATAGCAGCTCTCAGCCTTTATTTTCTGTTTAAAAATGGAAAATAACTTCATTAAATAGTAGAAAGTAGAACTTGGGATATAAACCTTAAGCACCTTTTTTAATTTTTCATGGTGACTCATTAAAAATGAATGAGTACAGAAAGACTGGAGTTCAAAAAATCTTCCCCTCTGGCAGTCTATTTTCCAGCTTCTCTTGTTATTTTTTATAGCTGATTCTAAGAAATCGAAAATGGTCTGGGATCTGCTTGTCTGTATTATTCCTTGTAGTATATTGATATCTGATTTATATTCATACTGATAATTGATTCATATTCATCTGTAGGGCATTTTGTAAGCTGTCACCTCTAGTGGAAAATGTGTACAAGTGATGGACCGAATACTAATTCAGTAGAATCATAGAATAATTCAGTTTGAAAGGGATCTCAGGAAGTTTCCAGTCCAACCTGCTGTTTAAAGCAGGGTCAGTCCTTAGGTCAGCCCAGGCTGCTCAGGGCTTGATCCAGCTGGATCCTGAAAGCCTCTAAGGCTGGAGATTGCACAGCCTCTTTGAGCAGCCTGTTCCACCGTCTGACTGTCATAATAGTGAAAAAGTGTCTTTCTTTACAACCAGTGGGTTGTCTTCAGTTTGGCTGTTACCTTTCACCCTCCTGCCATGGACTGTTGTAGCTCTGTCTTCTTGGTAATCTCTCCATGGGCTCTAGTGTGCTGCTGTTGGGTATCCTCAAAGTCATCCATTCTCCCAGCTGAACAAGTCCTCGACCCTCAGCCTCTCCTTGCAGGACAGCTGCTCTCATTCTTATCAGCTGGGGGCATCCCCTCAATTTATGCCATCTGAAAACCTGATGAGCAAGCACCCTGCCTCTTCCAGTCTATTGGCAAAGTTGTTAAACCTGACACATCCCAGGAGAGACCATTACAGGAGACAGCAGTGAAAGCCTTGTTGGGATCAAGGACATCCACTGTTCTCCCTTCTTTTACAAATCCAGTCATTTTATTATGAAAGGCAATCAGATTGGTCAGGCATGATTTACCATTGGTAAATCCATGCTGACTGCTCTCAGTCACCAAATTTGGCACATAATAAGCAATATGAAGGCTGAATAACTTCTCAAGTGCATGAAATGTGACAGTTTTGTCAAGCTATTATATTAGGAAGTAATTTCAGAGGAACTGTGCTGTACATTGGAAACACAAATGGAGGCATTTTGAAGGTCTGGAGGGTACTGTTGACCTTGTACCCTTTATCTCGGATTCATAGTTTCTTCATATCTTTAATTTCTATTCTTGGTGTAAGGTCATAGGCACAAGGAAAAACGGGAGAATTTGTTATAGATATTTTTATTGCAGAATGTGAATGCTGATTTTTGTAGTTAAATCTAAAATTTCTGTCAGTGTCTTGTCATTCTGAAAGGTCTCTGAGGCACTGAATTTTTTGCTTGGCATTGCAGTCAAAACAATGGATATTTTAGGAAAGTCATGGTCATGTAACTGATAAGCCTATCTGAAAGAGTGAATCTTCTTTGCTGTTAAGCAAGAAGCAGTTGCTTGTAAAAGCAGAAATACTTTTAAATCTCTCATCTGTATCTTTCACATTTACAGTTTTAACTGTATTTAACTATATTACTGATGTAGAGTCATCTTGTATGTTCTGTTGCAGTTGTGTGAAACATCCCTTTCCACTACCCTTTTGGCTGTGCTCTAGTGTACTAGTACGTGAACTGCATTTTGCCGTATGATGTAACTGAAGTCAAGGTAGTAATATGAATTATTAACCACACGCTAGTAGAAGGGATTGTGACTAAAGGAAATAATGTACTAATAATTCAATTGGAAAAAATTGCACTCTAGTGAATTATTATGTATTAATTATCCAGAGGTGGTTTAATTTACTTGGATTGTACTAGTGCTTCATGGGGCCTGCATACATGAAATCCCTAGAGCAAGCACTGGAAGAACTGCATGATTATTTCTCTTCTAATGTTTATGTATGTTTAGAGTCTCCAATGAGAGTCTCAGTTTAACCAGCTTTCGGTGGAAGAAATACTAGAATGGCTTAATAGCACGAATGTCACACTCCTTCCTATTCCTTTTAGTTTTATGACATAGCCTGATATGACATGACTAGACCCAAGCTTCAAGAGAATGACGTATTCTGTTTTCTAGTCAGAATGCTTAAGCCTCATGTCTCAACTGGGACAGAAACTGGAATGCTGAATTTAGATGTGCTTTAAAGCTTGGCTGTCAGAGTTGTGTGGCCCATAGGTAGATCAATTTTTTTTTTTACTATGTCTGAGGAAAGAATTAATGACAACATTTTAAAACCAAATTGGCAATGGATTCTGTTAGTTGTAGACAGAAATAAGAAGATAAAGGAATGATCTGTGGCAAATGCAGGCATATTGCATAATGCAGATAGAGAAGTGATTAGGAACAAAGTCTTGAATGTGTTTATTTCTTTGACATTTGAATTAAACATTCTATAGATGATAAATTAGGCTACATGACATCACAGAAAAGATGTGGCATGGTGGATTTAAATATAGTAGATCAACTGTAGCTACTAAATCAATTCTACATGTAATAGACTTTAAGTGTTTCAGTCTAGCTCTCAAGTGTGTTTGTTGTATGCATTGCAGAGCAGTTAACCAAGACACTGCACGAGATTAAGAAATATTTGTATGGTGGTACCTGAACTGTGGGAAACAAGGGGTTCCTGGAGTCAATCTTCAGTCGTTAACATGAAGCTAATGAGCTAAGTTTTATTACAGCAGTATAAATATTACTAGTTTAAGGAACAATTTCTATTTTATATGAAATATAATATATGAACCATATGTTGTATATGCTTAATGACCAACATATAAATTTTGATAAAGAATTATTTGCCCCTTCCCTTTTTTGGGCAGACCATATAGCAGAGTCTTGCAGGCACGTTCTGGGTTAGTGAATTATTCTGTTGCTTATTGTGCAGTAAAATGAAATAACTGAAGAACCCAGGAGTTACAGGCTGGTGACAGTGCTATTACTGTGCCTAATATATCTTAGCAGACTCTGAAATGCTGCCTGTGGGGGTTATTCCTTAGAACACATTTTCACAACTGTAATCACACCTCTCTTTCTTATGTGGTCTTGCTAATTTTAGCTTTAAAATCTATTGTAGTTTTTTAATTTAATTTGTTCATTTAAAAAGTGTAATAAATTCTACAGGTAATATAAAGAAAAGGCAAGCGTGAAGGTGATGCTAGTGAACAGAAACAAAGCTTGATAAATTACAAAGGCAACAGAGGTTGTAAGTCATCAAGCTGTTTGGACGCTGTAGAATATTTAATAGTAATGGACCTGACTGGTCAAAGGCTTATCATACAACCCTTATTCCTATTAATTGTTCTTATTTAACCAACCAATGAGAACATGAGTGACTTACCTTATATGGTGTTCGGAATTACTCTGTTTTAGAGTAAAATGACAAAAATTGGAGGTAGAGGTTGAAAAATCAAGAGCCTGTACATTTTCTTTATATGAATAAATAAATCTCAACAAGGAAAAACAATTAGGGTTTGCATAATCCTCCATCACATGGATAGTGTCTAAAGTTCCTTAACGTCTTTAGGATTAAAGTTATAACCTGATTTGGAGGTTGTGCTATTTGACTGTTGCCTTAATTATGAATGTTCTAGGTCATTCAATTCATGCAGCAGAAAATATTTTTTTTCTGTTTCTTATCAATTTGTGATTCACTTCCAAGGTTATAAATACATTTCTTATCAATCAGCTATTAGCAAAAGACAACAAGAATACAAAATTTCTTACATATTTGTGTGTTTGGTTAGTGAACAGAAATCACCTGTAGCAGAACTGTGCTTACAATCAGTCTTGAAGAATATAAATACATAATAAAATTTTTTATTATTTTTTATGAAAGAAGAAACCAGTATCTCTTAAAAACAAATAAAAAAACCCCACAAAAACAAAACCCCAACAAATACTTAACTGATGTTACCACTGGCACTTCTTTAGGTCTTTTCCCTCTGATGTGCTGCAACTGTCTTTTCTGAAGGTACTGTAGCTCTCATAGTGAGTCTTCTTCTAGGGAAATAAGGAGAAGGAAATTAGAAACGGAGCAAGGCTATTGTCTGATTTGGTTTTGCTGCTCTTCTTCGAGAGTTGTGCTGAGATGGATCTAGGGTACCTGTTACCTTGCCAACATAAAGTAAGTGTATACGAGTTCTTTCACTGGTGTAGCTGAATAGCTATTCTGTCAGTCCAGATCTCTGGTGGAGAAATGCAGCCCCAAAGTATGCAGAATGACTACTTCTTCGGTGATAACTTCCCTTCTCTATAATGGAAACAACTGTATGGAGCCCATAGCAAAGCTTTTTCAAAGTTTGCCAGAAAACAGGCAAACTTCAGCAGAGGAAGTCGTAGGAATATGGATAAGGAACAAGGACGGCTGTCTGTCAAGAAGAAAGGATGAGTTGGTCAGCCTAAAAATAAATGGCATTTAATACATGAGACATACTGTGCACTTGCATATCTTATGTTGAAGCAATTTAATCCAGATATGGTTTAAGTGTTCCAGATCCAACCCTTTTGTGCAAAACCAGATCATTTATTGCTAAAACACAAAATTAAACTCCTGTGAATAAGGGCTTATAATAGAAACTCTGACAGACTGCAGAACTGTGAGCAGGCATCATTATAATGACAATTTTAATCTGATTAGTAAGAAAGTTCAGCTAGATCAAGAATACAGATTTTTTTTTTTTTTTCTTTTGAGGAATTGAAGCTATGCTAAGTTGAACCTGTCATTCACTTTGAAAAATCAATTTTATTTTTAAATCCTTTTTCTAACACTTTTGTCATTGAGTGGGTGCTGTTCTTTGTTCCTGTCGCATCAAAAGTCTTTTGAGATGGTGTTGTTTTGTTGTGGTTTTTTTGTTTCTCCCTGCTGTTTATTGTGAGAATGTGACCTTGCTCTGGGTCATGATTCTGTTTAATCTTTCAGTGTGATTTTTATCACAGAAGAAAGGACAATATGCAATAGATCACAACTTGAACAAGGTTATTTTCTTGAAGGTTATTTGGTGTGATTTTTCAGTGGCACCCTGGCACAGAATCTTGATGGTTGCCATTAGCCTTGAGTACAGGGTTATTTTATCTTTCCTGAGATGGTGAAAGACCTTTTAATGAAAATACAAAAGCCTTCTGCCAGGAGAAGGTCAAAATGTCTGTTGATAGCAAATGTTTGAAGGGCTGATAAACACTTAAACTAAGATAAACTAAATATAATATTTATTGTTATAATGTTATTGTAATTTGCTGAGAATATGTGGAGAGGCTGATGGAAAACCCAGTTCTCATCTGTTTTGCATGGATCTTAAATCTGACAATGCAGAACCTTACATTAAACTCTAAAGCAAAAACCCATGTATTCAGGCAGGCAGTTGTAAGATAATTGGTCTTATCAGATAGGCATAAATTTCAAGAACCTTACTTTAATAGCCCAGGCTCCAAGTCTATCTATGTAGATATACTCAAGTATGGTATAAGTGTAGGAGCAGTGCTTTAAAGTGTATGTTTTGTGGTGGTTTTTCTGATTTATCTTAAAATATTCCTAGCTTCTATAACTTGCACAAGAATTTGAAGTCTCTTAGTCTGCTGAATGCATAGTAGAAAATTGAATGTAAAGCAATGACTTCATGAAGGTCAGAAAATACTTCAAATGGCAGATGACTTCAGGAATTTGAGAACTGAAAAATAAAAACTTTTTTTTTTAAAGTAAATTAATTGCAGCTGACAATTGGGGGAAAAATGATGCAGTCTACTGGTGATAAAAAATTCAGAATATTTCACTTAATCTATAATGCTTTGCATTGCTGACTTAAATAATTTTTTTAATGTCTAATAAATGGTAAATATGTTTAGAGAATCGCATTCCAGAAAGTAAAGGAATAAAAATAAATAATAAAAAAATCCCAGGAAATACTGAAATTATTTAGAAACTGGAAGCTTACCAGGAGGAAATATCTGTTGTATATAATTTTCTTACTTAATTTTTTTATTTTCCATATTGTCCTGAATGGTGTGGGGTTTTTATATATATATTTATAAATATCCATATATATATATAAATATATATATGGACACTATTTTTAATCCATATGCGTGCATGTGCTGTGTAAAGCAGGTGACTGGCCACAAGCTGATCACACCAATTGTGAGACAATTTAACTGTACCCGAGAATAGAAACTACTTTGTGTAAGTATATTAATATACCTTATAAATGTTTAAGTTTTTTGGGCATATCTTTGTAATACCTTTTATTAGACTTTCCTTATACCATTTACTGTAGTGTCAATATTTTTATGAGATCGTGTGTGGCAACTTTTAATATTTTTGGAAAATGTATCTGTCTTTATGCTGAATGTTGTGTAAAATCATATGCTGTATTCTGGAAAGGCAGGTTGTTAGTCTTCTCAGATACTTGCTGTCACATATTTTGGATTATACCTAAATTTCATGCAGAAGGGAGATTTTTACTTTTATGGTATGGAACAAATGGAAAGACCTCTCTAAACTTTTTCAGATGAACAAATCAATGTCAGTATAACGACTGTGTAAAGAGGATTTTCCTCTATTCTCCAACTGCTATATTCTCTTAACCCCCCAAATTGAAATATCTGATTTTGTAGGTATTGCATTTATAATGTATGCAGAACTGTTGTGCATAACAAGGATGTAAATGCTTCTACATTGCACTTGAAGGAAGAAGGGTTCTCATGTGACTTCAGTGAATGTCACTGTCACACATTTTAAAAACAAGTTTGACTACATCTTTAACTTGAAGATACAGCTTTAACGTATCGTAATATATTTTGTTACAGCTTCTGGCATAGAAACAAAGGTATTTTGTTCTCTGTCTGGAGGAAAAAAAACCACCTTTGCTTATTTAGTAAATGCAGAATGTAATTTCACATGATATGTCTCTCTTACTGGCAGATTTTATAGAATCATAGAATGGTAAGAGTTGGAAGGGACCTTAAAGTTCAAGTTCCAATGCCCTTGATATGGACAGGGACATGTCCTGGGAGGAATTATACAGGGACACCAAATTCCAGGGAGGGTTTTGGGGGAGATTTTTTTTTTTTTTCTGGGATCGGGGTGGGCGTTTGTTTGGGTTTTTGGGGGAGTGGGTTTTTGGAAAGGGGGTTGGTGGGTTTGGGGTGTGTGTGTTGGGGTTTTTTTGTTTTATTTGTTTTACTTTACATGCATTATAAGAACTCCAGGACACTGATCAGATGAAGTATTACACATTCTTGGGAGGTGTTTTACTTAAAGGTTAGAAAATATTTTGGGTTTCTTAGTTCCTTTTCCAATTTCCCCAATAGTTCTTGATAACCTTCTGGTTCTGGGAATTCACTCCTAGTCTGAATCTGTCATGTCTGTATATTGGTTTCTATTTATGTGTTTCTGTTGTGGAAGCTTCTCATGTTCACTGTGACTACGGTATAAAACAATAGAGAATAATGTTTTTTATCTCAGTAATGTGTCCAGTAAACAAATGAGCGTTTATGCATGATATTAAAGTAAATTTCCTAGTATTTCATTAAAATAGATCACTGGCATTCAAGATAACTAAGTAAAATAATCAAATATAAATGTATGTTCTCAGTGGGTTTAATATAAGAGTAGATTTCCCTATTTCATTTTGTGTTAGAAAATGTGAGACTATACACACTTCGAAAACATCAGTATCATTTGTGCTCTGAAGCTGCAAACTGTAAATCCCTAGTGTTTTGTAATTTTTTGGATTTTAGTTTGGGGTTTTTTGGTTTGTTTTTGGAGGATCTTTTTGCAGCTATGTAGTTTGATAATCTTGAAATGAAACTGGTGCACTGTGAATCCTTTATAGAAAAACCCTTAATACTTCTGTAAAAATAATTAAACATATAAATTTATACAGTTTACTATAGTAGAACACCTGACTGCCTGTTTCTTGCTCTGAAGACAGGATGATAGAATCAAAATATCTTTTAATTATGTCCCTTAGTAAACTGATGAAAGACATCCTGACACATTCAAATGTGAAGAGTGAGAAAGGTCCATAAGACCACAAAAAAATTTTGCACTGTACTCTTCAAAACAGTGAGAAGTGTAACTTGCTTTACTTTTCTGGGAGTGAAATGTGTTATTGAGACTTCATATTGTTAAAAGGAAAAGATTGTGATTATCTGCAAGATGAAATAACATACGCTAGCTTTATTGTTAAGGTCTAGTGTTAGTGGGAAAAACAGTTCCTACTCAAATGAAGATAACTTATCAAGAGGATATCTCTCGAGGAAATGAGAAAACCCACAAATTTATGATTGAGAAAAACTGCTTAATGAAAGACATAACTAAATCTTGAATATTTCTCAAATTATATATTGTGATGATCAGGAAAAATATTTTGCTGTAAAATACCTACAGTAACTCATTGTTACTATCAGTTCTGGGTTCCAGAATCAAATGTTGTGTACTTCTGGTCTAGTATATCTATACTTAATGAAATCAGAAAGGAGAAAAAGGAAAAATTAAAGGAAACAGCATACTTTCAAAACTTGTTTCTTCATGGGCGGATCGTCTATGCTAACTATGCCTAATTAACTATGCAGGATGCAGAGATGCTGGCATTGTCTTTGCATCAAATAATTTAGTCCTGGAAGACTTATGGGTACTTTTGCTGAGAGCTGTCATGAGACAATTTAATGGCTTATGCCACTATTATCTCATGTATCTCCTCCTGTTTAGTGTTCGGCATAAGCTGATAGACTTTTCTGGATGGCTAATTTTCTTTGCTTGGCATCAGTCATTTTTTTACTTCATTCAAGTTCTTCCCCTCCTTCATTTCCAGGAACATCTGTTAACAACATCTTGCCCTTGTACAAGGTGTATGGAATTGTCCTCTGTGTTCACCGTTACTGTGCCCTGCTGCTACAGCAAGCAGAATTTTGCTTAGGCATGACGTGGTGTCACTGTAATGGAAGTAGACACTGATGCTTCATTTAGAAAATGTGTACTGCAGTAAATAAGCTTTAAGACAAGTAATTAAACTATTTCTCAATATCTTTCCTTCATTAATATTAACTTTCAAAAGGAAACTATTATTGTGGAGAGAGATTAATTTAGACTGAGACACGTGTATATCTTCTAGAAGCATGCTAATTGCTGAGTGGTGACGCCATGTGGTGAGATCACATTGATTTGTTTCTTTTTGTAGGCTTAGATTAAATATTTGTTTCAGAAAAGGTCATACTTGTTATTTAATTGTGAATTATTAGACATAATTGAGCATTACTAGTTTTACATCCTAGTAAGCAGGGCGTAATATAAATTTGTCTTCTCAAACTGCGGTACATTTTTAAGGTTCTTCCATTGCTTATATAGCAGTTGCTTTCAGATTGTCCTTACATTTTGACCCTGATGATAACTTTCAGATCCTTTTTATACAAAATGTCTATCTTTGCATTAAAATACATCATTTCTTTCTAATAATGTTTACCTTTTTAGGAAAATGTAGAAGACAAATTTATATGCCAGGTTCAATCATAAAATGAGAATTTTAATTTCTAATTATTTGGGCTTTGGCCAGTTCTCCCTAAAATACTTGGAATCAAGGCTTGGTCCCAGTAGACATTTTTATTTGATTCCAAATAGCTCTAAAGTAGTCTTTTCCTGTAGAACAGGTAGAATATATGATTTAGTATATTATTATTACATGCTATGGAAAGTTTGACCTTGTTTATCAACTTAGTATGCAGTGGAATAGCACACTTCCTTAGATCCAGAGCCTCAAGAGGACTTGGGTCCCAGCTGTGGCGTGGAGTGCCCAACTGTAAGTACTCCCTGACATTGGGGGTGCATAACTTGCCTTCAGTTAAAGTTTTCTAATCATCTAAGACCATATAGAAAGTTTTTCTTTGTTATATCACAGTTAAATGACTCGGCATCTATTCTGTGCTCAAGCCTGCTTCACATCCTCTGAAAAGGTTACTCCAACAGTTGACAGAGGCTACATTCAATAAGCCTGTTCTTGGATCCAGCACAGGCGTGTGCTTGATTATATGTTGTTCAATAATGTAGCTCCATTTTGTTAAGGCATGGTAATCTAATATCAACTCTATTTCTGAGTGTGAAGGATTTTCCCCTATGTCTTCTACATAGGTGAATGTCAGAGCTGAAGGCTTTGGCTGATTTGTTTAGAGGCACTTCCCATCCTTTTTTTGAAAATGTTCTACTGTGCCATGAGCAACCAAATAATTGTTGGATCACAAAATGTGAGCAAAACGGTATGAAGGGAATTGGGAATTCTGAAGAGTCCTGTTCTTCAACTTTTACTTCAAGACAAAGTCCGTTTAGAATAGACAGATGTTTGATTGAAAGCAAAAACTAAGTCTTCAGAGCAGGAATCCTTTTGAATTTATTAATTTTTTTACCATATGCCTGCCATGCTTCCCCTGCTCAGATTGCCTCCCACGTGGTTGGGAGATTTTGGGCTGCTGCAGAAACCAGTGTTCTTCCTGCCTGCCAAAAGCTCTTATGAATACTCAATAGATGGTTCTTATTCTAGATTAGTTGTTTTCAACTTTTTCTTTAGTGTGTGGACCTCTTTAGAAAACACATTAGTAGTGTCGTGCAGCATATAAGAACTGGCTTTTCTTTATGTACTGTGGGCTCTTTTAGAGGCAGTTAAGGGGATGGATTGTATTGTTTACAGAAGAAGCAGATTTGCCGCATCTCCGTGGTTCCTGTCCAAGAATACCAATTCTTTTCAGATAGAAAACTGTTTGCTGCTTCACGTGACCTAGGTTTAGAATAATGACCTCTAAATAATAAACTTTATCAATGACAAGTAATTAGGTTTAAATCCCACAGTTCTTTTCACCAGAGAATCTCTAGAGCTAGTGATTACTCCAGGGTAAATGATTTACCTTGAGTATACAATGTATACATTGTAATATATTGTCCTAGTTCTTCAAATACTCTATTAGCTTGACCTATTCAATAAAATCAGTAAACTTAAGTTTAGAATAGTTTTAGTTTTATTCATGAAGACAACATGTCTTTTAAGTATATGTATGTACATGCATTGTGGGAGTGGGGCATTTGGAGATTATGCCTATAGCGATCTGGTTCAGTTGAAGTTAATTTATTTTCTTATGCAACTTGATTCCTTTCCACTGAGGCTAGAAAAAAAATAATCAATTTCTATGATACGTTGCCCCTTCAAAGTCATAACCAAGGCTGCTGATTCATGACAAGATTACCATGCCTTCGAAAGTTCAATTAGCTCAATCTGAAATAGAATTTCCAAAGGCAGTGTTGTCCTTTGAGGTAATATAAATGTCAGGAAAAAATGTACTAGCTGAATAAATATCATCCACTTACAGTTAAATACTAAGACTGCAGATGGATTCTACCTATGGCACTTAAACAAATAGTGCCATATTGCAGAAAAGGTTGCAAATATGCATTTTAACCCTGAGCATTCTTTTCAAGAAGAATTGATTATAATAAAAATAGGCTTGCAGAGTTCTAAAGTACAGCGCTATTCCTAGTTGTGTATTTCTTTCTGAAACTTTCTGCTTTGTTTGGAATCTAATGCACTAGATTCCATTTCTTTGCTGTCACTATTTTCTGTGTATTGGTGGTATTATAAGTTCTTAAGTTTCACTGAATTCTGAGTTGAACTTCATAAAGAGTTAAAGTGAAAGAAACAACAACTTTTCAGTTCCATAAGAGTTTTGCTGATTTGGTGCATAGAACTTTTGGTGTCCGGTGCAGCATCCATGGACCTGGGCTGGGCTCTTCATTTTTGTACATCATGGATACACTTACTGTTCTTTGGAAAGGTGACAATTGCATGCTTTGTGTGGACTTCACTTCTGTTAACCTTGCAATGTGAAAAATGTATTTAGAATAAAAGTAGTTGTTGGAAAGGGAGACGGACAAAGTGGTTGAAACCTAGCCCAACATAGCTTTTCTTCTTCTCTCTTTTTTTTTTTTATTTAAAAAGAAATCTGAAAAATATCTTAATAAGTTGAGGTGGTTCTGCTTAATTGGCAGGGTTTTTTCAATGGTTTAGTTAGGTCTTTTATTGTGCAGTAAGTATTGTGTAGCAATGCTAGGGTTAATGGCTTGCCTGCATGGTCTCAAAGACTTTAAGTCAATTGCTGCAATAACAGTTTTGTTTTAGAATTTTTTAGTACTGCTCCTTCTCTTCGTGGTGCTGGGGAACTTTTGTGTTATGTGTTGTATACAGCTTACTGTCACAGTTCTAAGACTTCAGTATAGGCTTAAGACTTTTATATAAGCATGTGAGCAGTGAAAAAGGGACAGTGGAAGTCCTTACAAAACATTGCAGAAGCAGTATGGTAACTTGCAAACTTGGATTTTTGGGGGTTTTGGGGATTCACTGACACTAGATTCTCTGGATTCAGGAAACTTCCTAGAATATTCTTCTTAGTGCTGCCTAGGTACACAACATTATGCCCTGTCCAGGTGTTGTCAACATCTTGGTGTCCTTTCTATATTGCACCATAATTTAAGACAATGTAGAAAGATGTAAGGAGACAGTGGAGGAACAGCACTTTGTTTTGTAAATTTGATTGCTTTTGAGAACCCCTTGCTTCAACTGTGGCCTGAAAATCCTTGTGTTGTGAAAAACATGCAGAAAATACTTAGTGTTGTATTTTTGCTTCAGACAGAAGGGAACAGGTTGAGATTTCAGTGTTACAGGTGCACAGCTGAAATATATGGAGCCAGGTGGAGTAATTTAGTAGGGATTCTTCTTTTTCTCACAGTTAAGCAATTAAAACAATGGGCTGGATTCAACATTCTGATCAGCAACAATTCTTCACTGAGCCCAAATAGATAACAGGACAATCTGTCCGTTTTCAGTTCCTGTGCAGTGAAAATGTTGGTGGCATTATGAATCAGTTACTGAAAGCTGTTAGAACTATCAGGCATAATGGGAGCCCAACAGTCTATTTTGAAACATTATTCTTAAAATGGCAGATTTTAATATTGCTTGCCATCTTTTTTCTACTACTGGTTAATGTTTCCAAGATGCAGAGCTGTAATAATGACCTACAGAATCTGGTGTAATAGCTCAAGTGTTTTTCCAGGTAGTAATGGAGGGATTTCATATCGAACAGCTTGGTTTTAGGTTTAGGGTTGAGAGAAGTAATTACTGCAAAGTAATTGCACTGCTGCTGTTTTCATTTAGAACATTAAGTGACTATTCCAGCACAATTTAGGATGAAATCTGCTCAGATTTTGATAAAATCCCAAGTAATTATTCACATGTGAGAATCATGATCTATCTGATAAACATCCTGGATCCATAAGTGGAAGTGGTATTGGAAAACAAGCCACACTTCAGATTTCTTACACAATGATCCTAACACTGCACAAGACTTGGGTATCAAAGGAAAAGAACTAAGATGCCAATTGAAAGCTTAATTTTTTTTCCCCTGTGACATGTCAGCTTTGAACCTTGTGTAGTATTTGCCTTCATATATATTTTATTTTTCCTGGCTTAAAATATTAAATGACATTTATGGCTATTATATTTTGTTCTCAGTGGCATCAGTTCTGTTTTTTTTTTGTTTTGTTTTAAATCTGAGTGAGAATCCCAGCAGGCCATTGCACAATCAGCATAAATCAGAACTGCTGGCAATGTTCCTTTGTATCCTAGCACTGTGCTGAACATGGGCTTTGTAAGCACAGGTAAAATAACTCTCAGTTGCTCTACACTGAGGCTGAGCGCAATTCAACTAACGGTGTTTGTGTCAGAAACCTGGAAAATGCCCTACAAAGTAGGCGTTGGCATTCTGACTATTTTTCGTTTGTAATTACTGGATTAGAATGAGCACAGGACTACATGAGCTCAAACAGACTGCTTCATTATTCACTAAAGAGTTACACCTTATAATGGGCTACTATGGAAATGATTACAGTGTCCCAAACAGAATTTTGACTTTAAGTGTCAAGTAAGAGAAGAGATTAATTAATTCTTGAGCAATTTATGAGCAATCTCAGGAAGACAGAAATTGAGAAGAGAATTCTGTCTCAGGAAGACAGAACTATATTGAGTTTTTCCTAAAGTAATGTTCTCTAGGTTTTGAAAGTTGTTGGAGTAAGCCTTTCATTCTTGCTAGGAGATGCCTTTAAAGCATGTCACGTGGTTTTATGCAGAATATATGCTGTACAAGTATAGATTTTTGGAAGAGCCTGTGGGACAGGGGAATAAAAAGTATTTGAAAAGAAAATACCCTGCACCAAATATCAGAAGTATTAGCATAAATTAGATTAATATGGAGTTTGAACAATGGTATGTTTTAAAGCTGCAAATAGCCTGAAAATAATGAACTTACTTTAAATCAACCAAAAATATTCGTAAGCTTGCTTCAGGTTTAGAAGTACACTTTTCTTTGGCTTTGAAGTGTATTTTTAATTGAATTGTGACATCAGAGAGTGGTCACACAGATATCTAGGTAAGAGACAAGGAAATTGGAGAACGCTGTAAAACTGATGGTAGTTCAAAACTGTTTTAATTAATAGGTTTATCCAGAAACAACTATTTTGTTTCATAAAGAAAAGGAGCTTTTTTCTGTTGATTATTTTGAAGTACTGTTTTCACCAAGGCCGGACTACTTACTTGGTAGGCCAGAACTATTTAAACAGCACTGTTAAACAGTCTATTTAAAGAGCACACAAAAAAGCTATCAAAGGAAATACACAAAGAAAGGACACACATTTGACTTTTAACTAGAGGTGACCGATAACAAACATAGTTTATCTGAAGCTTGTAAAGAATGTGATTATTTTAGGAGATCAGGCATGGGAAAGGAAAATAGGAACACCTGAACGTGGTAACACTTTGTGCTTAATAAGCATCATTTTGAATTGTGAAAGTCTCATTCTAAAGCTGTTGACTTGAGATATTTAGATAGAAGTTTCAAAGAGAAAGGATATGGAAATAGAAATATGCGCCATGGCAGAGGCTTATCGTAGGATTTGGGACATGCAAGCTGTGAAAAGGGGTTGATAAGTTCTATAAAATATATAAATTGGTAGGAAGACTAGCATGATATTGGGGTAATACTGAGGATGACTGGGAAACATACAGCATGAAATAACTAAGAGAAAGTTGAATGACTTGCAATTAACCAAATCGTATATTACAAAATTAGTGGTTAATGAATTCTTGTTAAAACCAAAGCAAGACTTATAAGAAACATAAACTGTTACAGTTTGCCAGTTGATCTTAATTGACTATATACAAGTACCATATGTTTCTTTGGTTGCTAGAATTATTTCAGTACTTCTTGAAAGTATGCAGGAACTTACAATTGCACTAGTAATATCATGCTGTCCTTGCTCTATGCTGTGGTTTAAAAGGACTACATTTTTCTCTTTCAAATGTTTATCATGCTTATCATTCCATGTACTCTTAATAATGTTCTTTCAGCCTTCAACACTTATATTTTACTTAATTTTGTGAGTTATTGTTTACTTTTTAGTTCTGCAGTTTAGCATTTCAGTGTTCTTAGCTCTTGTCAGTACCAGAGATATCTGTATCCTTCACTGAGTACATTAACATAGCAGCAGTCCTAAGGCTGGATTTCTGATTATTTCAGGCATTTTCTGAGGTTAAGAGGCACATCGACTGGATGGCTCCAGTTGTCAGCTATTTTCTTACTTTAATGAAATGAAAATTGAGTTTTGTGGTATCATTTGTATGTAATGACTTCAGATTTGATTTTGAATCCTCTGGCATCAATGATTGTGTGAAATGGAGCACCTAATAATATTGCAATCAGAGGAAGCATGGTGAACTATGAGATCGGAATATAGGGCATCTAAGTTCTCTTTATTCTTAATCTAGTGACATAGCAGTGATGAGACAGGTGCTTCATCTCTGTGTGCTGTAGTTAACCTGCCTGTAAAATAGGCATAACTATGGTAATGTATGTGAAGTGCATGCATTAGACTTTTAGACCACTGTAGGAGAAAAGGTACTATTAAAGGTATGAATCCTGTATTATCTCTCTTCAATCTAGTTTGGGAAATCCTAATCTGACCATTAGACAACTACAGTATTTTGACTAATCTAAATTATTGATACATTGGTTTTTTTGTGCGAGTCCTGATTTATTTCAAAATCAAGAAGTAGATGTTTCTTCCAAAGAAAGCCACAGCACGTAATATAATAATAATAATATAAAGAAAAGGTAACAAAACGTGCCAGATCAGTAGTATAAATTTGGTATGGAAATAAACAGCCCTCTTTAATTTAAAAGTATAGAAAGATAAATTGTACAGATGTTAACTCACATCCCTAATTTTTAATCCTTTGTGAAGGTAATCCCCTTTCTCTAAAATTCTGTCTGTATAGTAGGAGTTCACTTACGGAGTTGGGAGAGTTGTACAACTAGAAATTAGTGAAATACTGATAATATCCAGTTTTGAGTAAAAACATTAATAAAAACTTTAATATTCTCCTAGTAAGTAGTAGTAATATGAAATTAATCTATTGTTAATGGTACTCTCAAATATATAGCTCTTCTGTTACAAATAGTGCAAAGTTATTCCTTCATCCTTCTAGTTTGTCACATGAAGAATGTCTACCCAAAATTCTAGTATGAAATAAGTATTTGTTGGAAAGAAGAGTTCAAAAAAAGTCTGTATTTGACCTTACTTCACGATGACTTGGCCTCCTGCAGTAGCTGCCAGCACGCCAAGGCTCCAGCAAAGAATGACAGGACAGTAAAACAGATATTAAACTCTCTAACTACACCAAAACACAAGGCTATATGATGATAAATTTTACTGTAATGAGAAACTGGAAATTATTTCTATTCACAGGCCATAAAATCTTTGATTTTCTGTTTCTTGTCTCACCAACTGTCTCCAACTACATTACTGGGTAGCAGTACTGTAAAACAGAGTTGCTGCTATTTCCAGTGACTAGTCTAGTATAAACAGAAGACTAAAGTCAGTGTAAAAGTAATAATAAAAGTAGTATGTAATAACACTGAAAATTACCTTCCCATTCAAGGAGTTGCATGAATCATAAATTTCTGTGGTGCTTTATCCACAGATTAAAATAAAACCAGAAAAACAACACTAAATCATAGCAAATATAATAAAATGAGTATTTTTCCTGAATAAAAGCACAATATCTTGAGCTATGCTATTTATACAAAGCAGAACAAGTCTAGACATGGAAGGAAGAAAGGTTTACTTACAAATGTCCAAACTATAGGTCCATAACTTGGGATGTGGAAGAACTCTATCCTTATTTCAGATCAGCGGGAATCAAATAAACAGAATTTCTCACACCTTGGCAAGATCTTAAAAGATGATGTTATACTGACTTGTTACAGTTTCCTGGAAAATTTTATTTCTGACTCTTTCTTTTTTTAAGGTCCTGTGTGGAGGTCAGGTTATGAAAATGTGCAATGGTCAATTAGGAAGGCAAGAGAAGCCTTACTTTAGGTTACATATATCTTCAGAGAGGCTTAGATGATTATGTTATACTGTATAAATGGAAAATAGTAGTTAAGATATCTAGAGGCTTCTGGATTGTATATATACAAGATGATGTCTAAAACAGAACAAAAACATTCGGATTCATGCACTCTGTCTAGTTTTTGCTATATTCATATGGTGAAAGGGTTGAGGGACTTGAGGGGATTTCTTTTTTTTTTTTTTTGCATTTTTTGTTTGTTTGTGTTTTTTTTTTTTTTTTCTTGAGTTTAAATACTTTCAGGCTGAGCTCATTAACTAGGAAAACATTAGAATGAAATAACTTGAATAGCACCAATGTAACCTATCAAATGAATAGATCCACAAACACAATTACCAAAATGCTTTCATGCATTTTAAACAGAAATTATGTCAAATTGTGTCCATCTGATAAAGACTCAGTTGACAGCATTGACAGGTTGCAGGTACAAAAGCTATTTTCTATGTCATCAACAGAAATCATTGGTCATTAAGTGGAAGAAAGTAACCCAAGAGTTTGACTATAGGATTTTTTGTTCTGTAGTATGATTCTCGCTATTCCACATCCTTATTATCTTAACAGTTCTGCTTTAAATATCCTGCACCTGCCTTTATTAGGTGTTGGGGTGGGTTTTTTTCCTTCTTTTTGTTTTGAAAAAGGTCAATATGTAAGCACTCTTATTTGTGTAGAAATAAAAGCACCCACTGTTCTCCATACTTTTTAGAACTGTTATATAAATCCCATGCCAAAAACGTTAAATATTTTTTTTCATAATAACTGTCACCTTTTTAGACCTATTTAAAATGAACTTTATAGTTTCTACATTTTATATCAGACTGTATAAAAGAAGAGTGTTCTGCTTTGGGAAAAGTCCTGCGTAACTCAGTATCAAAAGAAATATGTTTTGTAGAACTCCACAGTGCAGCTCAAGCATGTATTTCTGCCTATGTACAAGTAAGTCCTTGCGACATTGCAGAGTATGGAAGGCGCAGATCCTAAAGTCACTGAACACCTTCCCTTCTTTCTATGAATTGTTTTTGCTATATAGTTTATAGTTTAGTTGTGTGTTTTTAATACTAAGATAAAATTCTCCCTACAAATTTTATGGTCCATATATTAACTAAGATGGAGACTATAGGTAGACATTTCATATAATGAAATAATCATTTCATATAATGAAAATGCATTATTTTCTATCTAATTGAGAATTTGGATAGCTTTATAAGACTGCTGTGGTGACTGTGATGACATTGCCAATGAAAATGTAAAACCTACATGGCCTCCACAACTCTCTCCCAAGACCATTTTTTTGTCTTGGAAGTAACACAGCGTAATATGAGATATGGCAGTTGCCAAGGTAACTGTTCTTTTTTAGTTTGATAGCAGCAGGTGAATGATTGCCTGGGGCTCTAGTAATTCAGTAAGGATACACACATTTTTCTTTAGGCTTGTTTTTTTTTCTCTTTGACTAAAATCCTAAGATACATGTTAATTATTAAAATATTCAATACAATTCAATGATTATGATTCCTGTAGATATTAAATGCAGAATATTAGATCAAAGTATTATTACATTATGCTTCTTTTCAGAAAAAAAATAATTTCTTATTTTTCTTTTAAGCTTAGTTTACTGTTCTTTCAAAAACTTGTCTAAGGAACTCCACATTTAAATCTTGGACTAGTCAGGCAAAAGCTGCAAGCAGAATTTCTAGTTTGTTTTTATCATACTGTCTTTTAGAGAAATTGGTAAAATGTTTGAAAATAAAATTGATCTCCCATTCTAGTTCTGCTGCAACATTTGCTGGATTTAAAATAAAATACACTTAGCAAAGAGGTGTTCAGATTTTATTCATGGAATGCATGGAAGGTTTCTCATGAAATGTGACAAAATAGTCAGGCATGTGACTATTATATATAGTCAGGCAACCCATCTTGACCTCAGGCATGTGGGTTTTTTATGTTGTTGTTGGTCTGAAATCCATCTGTATAATTAAATACTCCAATTTGGAAGATATAACTGGTTCTGCATCTTGTCTTTTACTGTATTGTGCTGACTTTATATTGCACATTTAGAGTAAAATTTTCAGGGATTAGAATGTAAATCTTCAGTGTATCATAATTGAATTTTATATTTAATGTAGTAATAAGGTTTATAGCTTTAGTCAGTTTAGTGGCAGACCCAGAAGGAGAATCTGTTGCATCATTTAGTCCCCAGTTTGTTAGCTTATTATATAAACATAATCAGAATGTGAATTTCATTAGTTTTCTGTGAAGAAAAACTTAAATGTGGGAAAATCTGAATATGATTTAAAGGTTTCACCTGTGTATAAAGTTGACCATACAAGCCTCTGAGCACCTGATATATCTCTAGCCTGAATTCTAGTTGTTAAAATACTCAGAAATGAGCAATTCTTTTCTCATAGTCTCCGAAATTTAGCTCTGTATGTGAAATAGCATTTCTTAAAGGAAAAGGAATCTTTCTTCCTAATTCTGTTAATGTTATGAATAATATCAACAACCCCAAAATGACATTACAAGTAAGTTTGCGGTACCTGGGCAACATTGCTAAATAAAAACTTCAGCCATGTATTATGAAAAGATGGACAAGACTGGGTCAAAGCTATTCCACCTGAGAATCAAATCCATATTTTCAGTGGAATTATTCTATAAGCTAACAGTGATGACACTGAAAGATTTGCTGGAAATTTTGTATGTATTTATTTTCTGTAGTTTTTGTGGGTTTTTTCTGAACACTTGATTTCTGAAAGGAAGGATTGGTGGTGGAAACAAATCTTTCAAAGCTGACAGTGGAACTGCTTTGTAACATAAGTGTAGTCTGCTTTCTGTTGGTTACTGAAATAAAACGCAAACTATGATGTTGTGTGGGATAGGCCTTTCTTGGCTCAGAAGTAGATTGTTTCACCCCCAAGAAAACGGTTGGGGAACATATAGATTTGTTTTAAGCATCAATCTTAGCCAAGACTACCATCTGACAGGTAGACTCAACATCTTGACGCTATTGTAAATGTTAATGTTAACTCTGCCTTTGTTTTGATAGCCTTGTCAGACACTTATTCATCAATAGTACTTATTTAAGTAGATCAGACTCCTAAAATTAACAAAACTACTGTAATTCCCTGTCTGAGGGCCCATTTATTTAATAGAGGTGTGCAACCCCAAACAGATGTGATAGTTGTTTTCTTCTCCCTTTTGTGACTTAGCACTAAACCATGTAGCTCAAGTGAATGACTAGCAGTGACCAGAGCACAGCTCTAACATTCTGGATCAACTTAGAAGTTACATGAAGTGCATCATCTGGTAAGAAATAAACCTCTACGAGACCTCTCAAGAAGCTTTTTAAAAAATTATTTTTTTGTGTTTAATAATTGCAATAAATTTCTGTTCCTACAGTGATTTCCAAATTAATGTCTGCTATTGAACAAAAACAAACAAAGTGAATGTCACTTTAGATGCTAGTAATTTCCGAACAATAGAAAGAAAATGCCTTCTTCATACATATTTACTCCCTCTGCTTCTACGTATCATGCTTTTGATTAATAAAGTCTTCCGTTAGTAAAGTAGGATGGAAAATAGAGTCCTTTTAAACTGACAAAGTGGTACTCCTGGTTATTTCAGTAATGTAAAACTTCCTCTTCAGTATGAACCAATTAATCGTCTAGCCTTGCAGGTTCTGACTTCAGTAAAGTTAATTGTTTTTTTTTTTTAAAAAAAAAAACCACAAAAAAAACCCACAACCAAAAAACAACCAAGAAAACTCTGGGTATGTAGATCCTCCTAAAGTTGCATTTCTCTGCACCTCCACTAGAGGTGTAATACAGCTCCTAGAATCACTAAGTTTCACATGTGTTTCCTTCAAAACTGACTATTACTGCAAAGGTGTTTCAGTGCAACTCCTCCTGTAAGCACTTTTTTCCATATTTAAATGATACAGAAGCAATTTTACTGGCTATAATGTTTGACAAAGTAAACTAGTTTTGAGGGGAGGAAAAAGCTGAATATTTGTGAGAAAGCAAGTGCTTGGGCTCATGCAGTCAAGAAGTAGGAATTTATCATTTAATCTATTTTAGTTAGAAGAGCTGAAGTAGTTAACAGAAGTGAGTACTGTGACTGGGCAAGTAAGTTGAAATGGATTTTAGCATGTTTTGCCTAACTGGCTATACTACTGAAATAGTTGCATGTTTAAGGGTGGAGTTAACTGAGTCTTGTGAGAATCAGAGCTCCTAATTCTAGAAATTCCTATTTCTAGGAATAAGTTCTGAATGCTGTTTGACAGGGAACAGGAACCCAATGTGCAGGCTAGGGCTTCACTGCACTGTGGCAATAGAAATAACATTATTGGCTTTGTGTGAATTACTACACTTGTATTAACATGAGGATTTATTGATGTAATTGTTTTGGAAAAAAAAATAATTGGATTTTAAGAGGATAGACTTTCTCCTTTTGTTTACGAGTGTTACAGTGATGTGCCCTTTAGAAGAAGCAAAGCTACAGTGGTTAGAAAAAATGGCTAATCACAGATTGAATATGTGCTGGTCCAAATGGCCACCACAAAACAAATGCTGGTAAAATCCTACTTTGGCTTATTTTGACAGCATAAACAGCACTTAGGGACTTAACCATTGGATGTGTGCAAATGTCATCCAGCATAATGTAAACTTCATCTCCAGCTTTCAGTAGGCATTCTCAAGTTCTGTATAGTGTGGCTAAATACAATCCAGGCATTTATGAGTGCAGATGGTGTTTTTAACCAGCTGTACCACTGTGATGTAAAAGGAATTCCTCGTAACATAGAAGGGCACCTCATCAGCTGAGGGGAATGTAAGGAGAAGTGATCTAAATGAGCCAGTAGGAACATCTGTTGCACTCATAAATTTATATGAGGCTGTTCAGCTGTATAGAATTAAAATTGTTTCACTAACACTTATTTTAATAAACCATAAAAGGGATTGCATTGCAAATTATAGATGCTGAATGAATTTTAAAATCAAGCTAAATGCTTATTTTTGTACAGCATTTTCACATCACGATAACGTTGTCTCTCCCTTAAAATTAGAAATTAAGTAATTTGGCAAAGAACTTAATAGCTTACCTTGCAGCTTTTGTGAAGAGTCATAGTTTGAGCTATCAATGATTAAGAGATTTGGAATACATTTTGTATATTAATTTTCACTAAAAAAAAAATATATATTAGTGAACAATCTCCTGTTTATCCAAGTTGAAAGTTTCTTTCATATTTCTGCATCTTGGAACTAGCCAAATGGCTTTTTAACAAAGCTCCTCATTGGCTTCAATATTTATTAGATGCAATTAATTTATAAATTGGGTCAATTATTTTACAATACTTACTTACAGTCTTACAGTAAGGTCATGACAACAATTTCTATACAAATGAGAGTATAGAGAATGAGTCATATGCATATCATGAGTGTAAGATTGTTTCCTTCAGTCTCGGTGGCAGAACTCTCATTCACTTAAATAAGGATCTCTTTTGTTTCTTACCTGCTAAGTAACTTTCTTAATGTGTTTTCAGAGTTATCCTGCTGTCAGTCCCCAGTAATTTTTTTTCATGTTTTCCCCGAATGGTTAATTCAACTCTTTACTCAAGTTGACTACTTAAGTGCCCTCTTTCCTTTATAGCTGTGAACTGCACTGATGATGAATCTTTCCAATTTTTCTATCATCATTTTCTTCTACAGGTATAGCTCATTCTGCTTTCCTGCTGCAAATACTGTTTACGCTTATTGGTAGTCTTCAACCAGATCTATTACAAGGGCCATAACAAATCTGTCTTGGTATCCTAATGACCATTTGTTTAAATGTGACCTAGTTTTTTTTTTTTTTAATGTCTGTCTTGACTTGATGATCTAAATGACATATTTTAGGCTTATTAGAAAGGTTCTCAATGCTGTTACATTGTAATATAAAAATAAAAGTCCTGAAGTAGACTGAAGAATACGCAAGTTTATATTTTGCACGTAAGTTTTTGAAATAACCTGTTTGAAAACAAGCAATTTCATTAGTACTGAAGAGCAGGTTGCTTACTGGCAATGCTTAGCAGCATATTGAAATAGTCGATTAGCTCAAAATATTGAATATTGATTCAAATGAAACATTGAAATATATTTGTCTTTTTATTTCTCATTTAGGAAGGCTACAACAATGGAGAAATTAATTTTCTGAAATTTGATTGTGTGCATTACTTGGAGAGAAACTTTAATACTTCCTGTACTGGAAGGAGTACTCCTGTCAGGCCCTGTTATGTTATGCCATCCTTGGAAACTGCACTTTAAAATTGGCGTTTATTTGATAATTATTTAATTTTTGGCTGTAAATTTGTCCAAACGTGCACAAATGTACACACGTGCCTTCTTTTGTGCCAAGAAGGTAAGCAGAAAGGGTCACTGGGAGGATGTCAATTTATGTTTTGGATGGTTGTGACTGACTGCTTATGCCGTAATGTGCCTTCAGCTGGCCTGCGCCTGTTACTAACATTCACTGGGTCCTGCCTCAAGGTGGAGCTGTTATATTTTCAATGGAGACAAAGACTTGAAAAGCATTCTCTTTTCTTCCCCCAAATCCTGTTTCTGATTTGAATAGATGTATGGGTTGTGGTGGTAAAGAAAAATGGCAAGCAATCTTCTTCCCCCTCAGCAAAAGCAAGAGTCAGCAATGTGTCACACAGGTGGATGGGCCTATGACACTGACTGATTTTTATTCAATCTGACGTTACCTTTCAGAGCTTCAGGAAGATGCATACCTTTCACTTACAGTAGATATCCGGCAGGATTATGACAATATGTGCATACCAGCTGTCAAAAGCAGTGCTATTCTTGTTGTGGCTTTTTGGTAATTGGGAATGTTTTCCCAGAAGAGAGTATATGTGTGTGTGTGTATTGTGTTCTAATTAAGACTATAAGAGACAGTTATGGCAGGCTGTCAAATCAATGGGATGCTGGGTATATTTTAGTCTCCGTGCTATAGCCTAAATAACCTTTTAAGGACTCTATTCTCTCAATGTGGTAAATAAACTCTGAATGTTTTATACTTAATAGGCCTTTGAGTAATGCATTCCACATGGCTTTATTGCTGGAATGAGACCTTCTTATCACTAAATACACAATAGTGACATGAGGTCATTTCAGCACGATGAAATGCATACATCTCTTAGATGAATAAAGTCAGTTTGTTGTGAAGTTTAGTTAAACAGGAATACTCCAAAGTAAACATTGGTGGCAAATTTAAGAAAAATTAGGGGAACCTACAAGTGCTCACTTATTCTAGTCATCTTTCACCTCTCAGTTTAAATTTTGTGAACAACTGTTGTAGCTGGATTTGTGAAAATGACATTTCCTTCTTGATTTTTCTCTTTGATTTAGAGTCTATCTTTATTCTGGTCACTTTAAAAGTTAACTATATCACACATTTCAAAAGATTCTCTCTTCAGAAGCTTTCTCTCTATGAGAGAGAGATCTGCCCAAGCCTCTCTCTTAACAGGTGTAACAAATGACCTGTTTGTAGTTCATTTCAGGGTTCTAAAACAACATTTTGATCATTTGGGGCTAGACTGGGGACAGGTGGACTTGGAGATTATGTACAGAACTGAAGACGTATACTCCCTTTTGAAGAGCAATCAATGGATTTTTTAGTTACAAGTTAAAAATGAATAACTTTACTAGGGAGGACTGGTCCCTATAATCCCATTGCCTCCAAAGTATTATATTTTTTTTTTACCTCTTTGAAATTTTTTGTGGGAGATGCTTCCAATATATATATTGATTCAGGCAGGAAGAAATTCACTTCAGGTAAGTACCCTTAGCCACTGAAATATATTGGTCAAAACCACCAACAATGCTGATTCATATCTCAGTGATGTAAATGGTAAATCCCCTTTAATTCTAAATCTAGTCTTTATTATTAAAAATCACTGGAATAAAAGTATTTCCAGCTGGATGAAATCACTTAATTTTCCCTAAGTCTATATTTTACTTTCTTTCAAAAAATGGAACAGTTCTGACATAATGCTTTTGAAAAAAAGATAAATTTTCTTATTCTGTTTGTTCACAGAAACTTTATTCTCCCGCTTCCCAGGTTATTCCCGGGCTGAATGCTAGTTAAAAATACCCAATGCTTTGCTAATTTAAAAGATCTTATCCATAAAAAGAAAATAAAAAATGGGAGTTCTGTACTCTCTGTTCTCTTCATTGTAAAAAAAACATAAATATCATAAATATCACAAAAATTATTTCTAACTTCTGCTTTCTCAACATTTAGAAGAAATAACTTGATTGCTTGTTAGAGCGTTAGAGGTTTATCTATCAACAAGTTGAAGAAAATCCAAGTTAAATGTGCTTTACACTGGAAGGTTTATGTTATTATTATTCCTCTGATGTAAAACTTGTCCATTTGCGTCCAGCTTCTTGAATGGTGAGGTGATTTTCACAATCTTACATTACTGCTTAATAAAAAAGACCTTTTTTTATCTTGGATTGTAGAATTAGACTGTTTACCTTAGAGTGTTGGTTATCTTACCTAGTGTTTTCCAGAGTATTTTGGGGCATGTTTAATATACTTGATGAAAACAGATGTTGAAATTGTCTGCTAATTGGAGTCCCAGGTGTTTTCTATTCTTCAGCTGTGCCATCAGTACTGCAGTTGTGGCCCTGTTTACCCCCAAGTTTTCTATGACTTTTAGGCATTCTGAGCCTAGTTTTTGAGGAGTAGTTTTCGTTCTAGTCTCGCATGCTGTTGAATGGTTCAGCTCTGTTCTGAGAAAGAGGAAGATAACTCCTGATAGCAGTATGCTAAATTATCTGAAACTGGTAGCAGGTGAGCTGGAACTCACAGCACAGTTTTGGCAGTTCATCCTAAATTGATGACTTTGAGCTCACCATCAGACTAAGAAGCAACTGGACACAGACTTGCCAGTTGTCAGTACTGGGCTGCATGGGGCTTTATTGCAGGACCATTTAGGATGCCTGTATGGTTCCTCTTTGTTTTCTTAGTGAGTTTCTAAATTTCAGGGCTTGAGTTCAAAAGAATTAAAATAGGTACAATATAAACTGTCTATCCCTGTCCCATCTTTCTTCTCGGTTTGTGCTGTAGAACTGAATTCTCTGGCTTTCTACTCAGCTTTTTGTAAGTACTCCAGATAGCAGCATTTAAAAATTAAACTGCCAGTTTAAGTCCACACTGTTGCTTCTCTACACCAGTCCTACTTGGCAGCTTCAGCTCAGCTTAGATCGTAGTGGCCGATGTCATCAGAAGCACCTTTTATTATCCTCTCAGCAAAAGTTATCAGACAACCAGAGCAGAAGGAAGATGAGCTGAATAAGCTTCTAACAGGCTAATAAGGGTAAGTTCATAAATCCAGCAGTGTTTGAATATCTGAAAAGCATACTAATGTTCACATTTCCTGAGAAGGGCTTGCTGTACTGTTCAGTCTTTCTGCCAGAACTATGTAGGTGGATAACCCATTTCACAAAGATACTGTTCCTTTTCTGTCAGGCAAAGATATATCATCAGGAAAAAAAATTCCTAAAATTTATGAACTGCAGACTCGTTTGCAATTTTCAGTCTTTACTGGTATTTTATAAGTACAGATAAAGTAATGAATGGAATATTCAAAGCATACCCCCATTGTTTTATTAATCTGTGTGTCACAGTTTATTGGAGCAGCACTAGTTTGCAGTACTGTTGTATGGTGGTCTAAAGAAATCTCAAAGAGAATAGAAATTAGTTAAGAGACTAACTGGATTAGAAAGCCAGTGAAATATAAATAACAGCGAACTTTTCTGAGGCTTGCCCTATCCTTCCTCTCTTTTGATCCCATGGTCTCAGTCCCCAGACTCCTACAAATCATTTTCAGACAGAATGAACTTGGAACATTTCCTTGGTATTTTGGCATGTTGTGACAGCCTACAAATATCTGTACTTATTTAGGTGAATCTGTGCTAGATGAGTAATCATGAAGCTTGCAGAAAGTACAATATCTGAAAGTACCTGTGCCCATAGAATGGATACACAATCTGGCACATGCTGAACAGATACCACCTGTATAGAACAAGAGATCCTATGCAGAATACTGTTCTATGAACTGATTTTCCAGAATAATGTTTTTGCCATAGTGTTCTGAAGAAAGGACAGTCTGTGGGGGGAAAAAAAAAAAACAACACATGTAAAATGAATACTCTAGTAAAAGTGTTTTAATAGATCTGTAAAGGTTTATTTGTGCAAAACACATAATGAGGTGGTTGTTTTTTTTTTAAGTAGTTCTGAAAAAAAAGAAAATTAAACTCATAAGTTACTGTTTCAGGCAGGCTGTCCTCATAATATCTTTGTGCTTTTTAAAAGTTCTGGAAACCTTGCCCTTTACAACCAAGATAACATTTCTTGAGCATTGAGTTACCCAGTTCTGTTCATGCTCTTTTGCTTTGCCCATCACCAAATTATTTGTTTGCCTGACCTGTTCCTATGGGAACAATGTGGTTTTAATTACATGTTATAATGTGGGATTATCTTTTTGCTTTGATAAGATTGCATAATGTCATTCCATTCCTGCAATGAAAAAAAAAAAAGTAGTATTTTTCAGTTGGCACAAAAATATTGTCAGAGGATAAACTAATGATGATACTTTCCCTAATTTCCATTAGAGTGGTATTTTGGGGCTTTTTATTTGTTCTATATTTTCTGCCCAGGTGTTTCTTGCATGGTTTTAGTCACGTACGCTGCCATGGGTAGTGTCAAAGCAACAGTTCTGTGAGTGCAGTGCTTGGAAAAAATAGTTATGACCAGCATTATTCTGGAATGCACTGTCTGAGAAAAACATTAAAGCCTACGGAACCTGAAATCCTTAATGGAACTTGTCTGAGCCTTGTAGTGATGAATAACTTTCAAGGTACAACACAATATATTAAGGTGAAAGTTGATATAATTTCTGGACTATTTCTCCTTATATTGACAGGACTCTGCGAAGGGTAATCTGCTGAGTAAATTTTGTAAATTACTGGAGGTTCTGAAATGAATTTCTTCCTCTTAATTTCTTCCTCTTCTTTTCTTCCTCTTCTTTTCTTCCTCTTCTTTTCTTCCTCTTCTTTTCTTCCTCTTCTTTTCTTCCTCTTCTTTTCTTC
>JAOQGH010000032.1:34253273-34275900 GCA_025769975.1 Gallinago jamesoni
CTCTTCTTTTCTTTCTTTTGTTTTTCCTTCTGTTTTTTCCTTCTGTTTTTTTTCTCTTCTTTCTTTTTTTTTTCCCTCCCTCCTTCCCTCTTTGAATTAAGAAACATATCATGGCTTTTGGTTTCTGTTAAGAAGTTAGTGTAGTTTTTGTGATGAAGCAGCAAGCTGACTTCTTCCTGTCCATCGTAACGACACCTTCCAGAGAAAATAACCTTACTTTTACAATACACAGAGAATAAGGCAGGTGTGGGAAGGGTGCAGGGAGAAATCCTGGTTTTAGTAGTTTTAGTTCATTCATTTATGCTACGTATTTTTTTAACCTGACATAAACAGAAAATTATAACTGTTTCTAACATAATGCTAATACATGTGTTGTTATCTAGTTAGTGAGAGAGAATCATCTCTCGGTTCCCATTTTATGTCAGAAAAACTTAAACTGTAGTTGTGTAGTTACGTATTTCTGACTATTTGTTTAACTTGCAAAGTAGAAAATGTTAACATTGTATCCTGGTTGCACCCAGTATCCATATGATTTCATGTTAATCCTTAGTATTTTCCTTAGAATATAGATTGAAAAGTCAGTATTTTCTTGCACAGTATTACAAGAGGATGAGATGGTTAATTTTTTTTTTTTTTGCATTTCCATTAGTCAGGTGGGACCTAATTACAAAACATCACGTATTATGACTTAAAATGACATGTATTATGTAGCTGCTTTTCAAAACCAAAATATTTCTGTTTTGACTTGCCATGCTTCTTCAGAGATAGCAATCAATGGCTTATAATACATTGATTTCTGTGCTGTCACATTTGATTTCTTTGTGTTACTGATCTTTTATTAAAGTATATCTCTTTAGAAATGAAAGTTTTGTATTAATAAAGTGGGACTGTTTTATAATTATAGTGCTTTAGGGAACCAAACAAATAATGTAAGCCTGTGGCTTTCATACACACACTTCCTCTACAAAGTCAGTTTAACTGCTTTTTAATTGACGTGGATTTGTCGAGTATTTGCAACTGCATTTACAGGAATTAATCATTATTTTCTGGTATTGCATAATCCTAGACTTCACTGAATTCAGTTGTAACCAAGGATGTTCAGAATCTCTAAAACCAGACTTATAATTTATTTATACACGTTTATGCACGTGTATGCATGTGTTATGCATTAGAGTATTCTGGTACTCTTTGTTGAATTTCAAAGTAAGAAATAGCCAAATTTGACATAACAGTTTCAGGACAACAATTGTAATGTTCTTTTTCTAATCTTACGTTATTATAGAAATTGGTTTTGCCCATGCAGAGAATGCCCATGAAGAGAACTAATTTCTCTTTTAACCTTATCTTTGCTACTCAAAATGTACAGAAAATAATGCCCCTGCTGCTAGTTTGTATTTTGAATTCAAAAAGAGAATGTTTAAAGATAAGTAACTTCAGTATCCCAAATCCCTGTCACTCACCTTTCAGAGTAAGGCCAACGGCAGCCGTTTGTGTTGCATGGTGTTATAGGAGCCTCTAAGAGGGTTTTTCTGCTGAATCATGAAGCTTGGACTGGACTTTTAGATGTTATTTTTTAATACAAGACATAGAATAAGAAAAAGTAGGCTACTTTTATTCATGACTGGCAACTTTCCTTTTTCTTTCCTGATGTAATTAATTGCAGTATGGCAACATGAACCAGAGAACAACCTTATTTTTAATATAATTAATATATGTGTGTTTATGGGAATAGCATTCCTCTGCCTCTTTCATTGTTTTTGAACATTTGTAAGTAGAGCGAAGTGTCTTCTAATGGCTTGAATACCATACCATATCCAGCCTCTGCAATAAGTAATGTCAACACAAACTTAATCTGAAATAGTCTTTTACGCTAGGTCTTTTTGTGTGGTTTTGCGTCATTTGCCTTTTTTTTTGCGAATTACATTTGGGTTTTGATAGGTTTGTAATTTTTTTTTGGAAGATTTTTCAAAACATTGCAAACGTGTTGTAACAATCTGTTGTACAAAGCAGTTCCGTGCTTATAATTTTGTTTATTTTAATTTCACTTTTTAAAATCAACTTTAAATGCAGTGTTGTTCACACAGTAAAAAATATTTCTTTCTGGATCGTGTCATTTTACTATGTTACTGTCTCACTGCCTAAAGCAATTGAACAGCTGCCTTAATAGTTTAATGACATCATTGCTCAAGTATTTGCTGTATTTAATTCTGTATTTCCACTCAGAATATAACCTTCCTTTGGAGTAATGCTTAACACTTTATGTGTGTTTTATTTGGATGGCTATTTTAAGTCCATTTTAACTTTTCTCTAAGGAATATCTTAGTGTATGAGAGTAAAAATTTTTGATGACTTACTTTAGGACAGCATTCACACAAATGAATTGAACAAACTACAGAATCTGTAAAGTGCAAGATGCAAACTGTCAGACCTGTCAGAAACAAAGTAACTTCTTTTCATCACACATCTGATAAAAATACATCAAGTAAAAGATGTTTAACTTGTTCATTGCTACCTTATTACAGCTGCTTTTTTATTTTTTAATTGCAAACCCTGAGTGAACCTTTTTCACTGTATAATTATTAGATATGGTGATCTGTATTAGTTTCGGTATTGCTTTTTTTTTTAATCAGGAGCATTCTAATTGGTTATTTTTCTACGGTAGTCATGTTCGTGTCACTCCCAGTACAATAGATTTGGTTATGCGTTTATACCCTTTACTCTTTCCTGATGTTGGTAGGGTTGTACTCAGTTAATCCAAACTCAGGATTGTATTGCTTGAGCATCTCTTGTAAATACAGTTTTTGTTTAGTCCTAAGAAAAGCAACAAAGGAAAGGAAATGCACTAGCAAAAGAAGCAACTTGCTCAAGGAGTTCTGAATTCCTCTGAAACTAATTATACTGATGGATCTTTGAACCTTCAGCTCTTATTTTCTAAAGACATAGAAAATTTTGGGTTTTTTTGTGTGGTTGGTTTTGTTTGTTTGGGTTTTTATAGGTTGCTTTGTTGTATAATTAAGACAATTGCTTTTTACTTGCATGTAGAAATAATTCCAGCAGTTTGAATGCCATCCAGGTCAATTAATCTTGTTTTAGTTTTCATTTCTGTTTTAATGCGGATAGAACTTCTACTTTGTTCTCTGGATTCTTTACTAACCATTTCTGTCTCCAAAATATCCAGCTTCTGTACTCTTAAGTTTATGAATTTTTAGGTATTAGGAAGTTTTTGTAGATTCAATGTTTTCTGTTTTGGCTTGATTATTACTTTTATTTTATTTCATGATGGGAATAAACACAATGTTCTCCTGTCACATATTGGACTTAAATTCTTACCCTTGCTAGTACTAGGTAGCTACTTAAGGAATGGATGATGTTTTAGATATAAAGTTTTTGTGAGAGAAGTTTGACCCTTTTAGTGTTTTAGATTAACCTTTAAATTCTGTTATTGCTAAAGAAAAGTCCTACAGTCATTTCTTCATTTCACAATTTCAAGTAACACTTGGTTAGAAATACTATAATCCCATATGCGTATATAAGTGTGTGTATGTATGTCTGTTTACATATATGATATGCATATAAATGTTATGTTACATTTATAGCAGAGAGTTTTGTCTTGTCTGCCTATCTTAGTATTGTGTTCCCTTATGCCATTTTTGAAAGGGCCAAAATGATAACCATCAGAAAAGCTCCCATCAGATCATACATTGATTCACTTTATGGAAAGCGTATAGAAAAGTTGATGTGGCTTTTAATGAGAGAATATTCTAAGAGATGTGTTTTGCTGTTGAAATGTGAAGCAACTCCATCAAAATCTCAGTATGCCAACACAGCCACCTGCAGTAAACCTCTAAAGCTTCTAAATGTAATGCATGCAATTCCTGCATTAGCACCATTAATTATTTTAGTAAATTGCTTGGAAAAGTTTATTTTTGAAGCAGAAAATGCAAGTTTTCAATGCAAAGCTCTGCTGTGGGCAAATTCAGAACCCATGACATTAGATTTCATGGGAACTTTTATTACCAATTAAAATCTATATTACTAGGGTTGGGGTTTTTTTTGTCCATATTCAGAATCCAATCTGACAGAAGTTTTATTTTCAAATTCTCTTTCTGTGTAGCTTAAATAAATTTTTGCCATTCAGGCCACTAAAAAATTTTTATCTATCATTTCTTCACGTTAAATCTGATTGAATGTGACTGTGTATCAGTGGAAATAGAAGAGACAGGACATGAAAATGTAAGGAATAATAGGTTACAAAAAATAAATAGATTATTTTGAGGTTTTCTGACAATGTTCTCTAGATATTTTTTTTTTATATTCACAGATGCAAAATTCATGTAAGAGCAGAAGTAGAATTATCAGATGGTGGACTGATGGCTAAGGAAACGAAACAAAAAGGGTAGATAAAAAGCGAAACGATCCCGTGTTAAGATTCTTACTGTTCTGAATCTGTGTAGTGTACGCTTTATTTCAAGTGTAAATTTTTTTTCTTCAAAATCAAGTTAATTAAATAGGCATTTTCTGCAGGGCTGCATATTCTTTGAAAGCTCTGTGTGTGTGGAACTTTGGGCTGCTGTCACACTTCCAGAGTATTTTATTTGCTTTTTGTCTTATGCAAATGTTTCTTACTCTTAAATCCTGAATTATCTGATTGAGCTCTGATGGTTACAATTTATTGTAGCAATAATCAAGAACAAGATAATGGTACTTCAGTGAATTAAACCCTTTGCAGATAACGCTTCCTTTTTTTGCCTTTACTCCCAAGTCCCTGCCTGGGATTGGCTCAGGCAGAGAGGGAGAGTTTTACACACTTTTCACCAATATTAGGAATTCTCCAGGTGTTTAAGTAATACATATGTGCAAATTCATCCCTTCAGCATTTCTAAGAAACGCCTGCAGTGGTAGAAGCAGAAAGTAAAGAATATTGATTTCTTACCAATTGGACTGGATGTATATTAAGATTTGAAGTTTGGATTTTAATTCATAGTATTTGGTATAAGAGCTTAAGGTCAGTTGATGAAAATAAGTCTGTCCTATGTGGGGATGATAAAGAATTGTGGATTTCAGCAGTAATCACTCAAAATAATTATGTGGCAAAAAACTTAGAGCGGGAATAAAGGAACTGAAGGTTACTTAACCTGTAATGAATATCAGTGCTGTAGATGAAACTGCTTTGGAAGACATCTATATTTTTGGCTGGAAATATTCAGCATCTGATCTGCATTCAGAAATGGAACCACGATTATCATGGCAGAATGAGATGATTTATTATTTTTTTTCGAATTTCAGACTAGAAACAACTTGTGTCAGAAATCATACCATAGTGATTAAATGTGTTCTACATCTACCTTATAGTCATCCTTTCAAGGCACCCAAATAGTTTTGCTTTGTCTGTTTTCTTAAAAATTTGATTTCATTGCTGAGATGCTGGAGTTGAAGGGAAGCTATAAGAACTCATCTTCTTATGGTTTTTATTTTCATAGGGGCTTTTGGGGAAGTAATTTTTCTATATGGGTACTTTAAAATCTACACATAAAAAGAAAAGACATCTTTTAAGTGGTTACTTGGAAACACGCAAACCAAGGTTTAAAGGATAGAGAGGGAAAGAAAAGCATTTCATACAATCACCTTTTCAAATACTATACAAAGAAATGTAAGTCATCATAATGGTCCTAGTCCTGCTTATCTGCAAAGAAACAGATTATTTTTTTTTTCTTTGTTTCACAGCATGGAGTCTGTGTAATTACATGGCGAGCATACTTAGGAGTAGAGGAGTTTCTAAGTCCAACTTTGAGTTCTTGCCTTTACAAAGGTGATCCTCGTTCCTCCCATCTTCTTCTCTTTAAGGTGAAGTCACTTACATCTCTGGCTACTGTGTCTCTCAACAGCAGTACCTGGAAGCATTTCCCTGCTGACACAAGTACATTACACTTTGCATCCCTCTTCCATGTAAGGGAGGATCATAAATGTACATCATTCTGTCTCTTACAGCCCCTTCCCCTCCAAATTCTGATACCACATGAACAATGTGAGGATTTGGCTGGAAGGAAGCATGACTCGTCCCAGGCAGCTTGCAGCCCTGGGAATTAGGGGAGCAAGGCTAGGGGATGTCCCACAGCACACACCTTCCTTTAAGTCAAGGTGTAATGGTTGGCTTTGGGATTTCTTAGGTGTGCCTTTTGTTTTTGCTTTTTCTGCTGGGTGTAGGCAAAACCCATCACAAACCAGTTTTGACAGTTGTTGCTTGAATCTTAAGCTCTAATAAGTATCACAAGGAAAATGCCTTTGTGCCTGCAGGTACACTACTGGTTCACTCAGAACAAACTTACCTGACAAAACACCAGGGAGTAGGTTGATGTTTCTGGGGCTTGCCTCTTATTTACTAGCAATAGCTGTGGAAAGGTGGACAGTCTTAAAATATTTCCTGAATCACCTAGCTATGAAGTGACAGTCTTGCTGACTAGTGAATACTAAAATATCATGAAAATGATGCTTTCAGGATCTCATTTGCTGTGAATAGGAGATCTAGAATTTTATGCCTTAATCTAAGAAACTGGAGCACCCCATCCTACACTGACAAAGGACAAGAAATAGCTGTGGTTTGGGATATGGTGCTGCACTTTGGATCTTGTCTGGAAACATTTTCTCTCTTAGTTTGTACAGCTGGACTTCATAATTAAACTGTTAAGATCTTCTCAGTTTGACAGGACTTAATAAAAGCTATTAGTTTGTTTATTATTATTTTCACAAAAATAAGCAATTCTGAGCTTCTTATTTAAGAAAAGTTATGGCTTTTTAAGCATGACCATTGTTTTCCAGAAAAGCATAAAGCAAACTTCTACTATGTAAAAATTCTTTATAGCTATCTTTCTATTCTCTTATTGAAAAAACAAAACAATAAGTTTTAGTTATGCAAGAAAGTAAAAGTCTTCAAGTCAAAATTCATTTCCATGACAATTAGTGAAAACTATGCTTGTAGCCATCAAATTTCTCACCTCCCTCATAAATTTCATTATATGAATTATAGTTAGTTCAGAGGTACAAGAGTAAATTTACATAATGGTCTTTCTATATGATTTTTAATTTTTATTTTAATTTTTATTTTTTTAAATTTATTATTTGTAAAGTGTTTTGGGATTGTTGGGTGAAAAATTTTGTTAAAGGGCTAATACTGTGTTTTGTACTGTCTTATGGAAATAACCATTTTTAAGCAGTCATATTGCTACAATAATGTGTTCTGTGTTAACAAAAAATGTTCAAATCCTGTTCAGGTCAGTCTTTTTCATGGAATGAAGATGCTACAAACTTAAGCCAGAAGAAAATTAACAGCCAGGTATAAGGTGCTAAATCTACCTTGCTCATCTGCTGCCCAGTTGCAGAGGCAGTAGTTGTCCTTTTTATCTCTGTTCCCTGGAATCACATTTGCTCTCCCACTTAGCTAGCTTATGGCCACAGCTTCACAAACTAAGGTATGTTTTTCTTTCATCTGTGTGACAAAAAAGGCAGAGTCCTGTGGTTCACATTAATGTTCTGTAGATTATTTGTATTTTCATCTGTATATACTTCTATTTTTTTCTATTTCTACCTACCATGCAATGTCATGCATTGAGAATGACATTGCCTGAGAATGTGGAACATGGGCTTTCTTCTCCCTGCTGGCTGCCAGGCAGTGGTATGAGGATCCCATTCTGACCTCCTGAGATTTATACTGCTGAATGCTTGGCCGACCAGTATTTCAATGAAGGAAATACTCCATAGTTTCACAGTTGGGTCATTCTTTGGGATTATGGGAAAAGATAGTTTATCTCCACATGCTGAAGAAGTCTAGAATGTCAGACTTGTACTTTTTGCCTAGACTATCAGAAGGTGGTCACTACCTCATTTTCCAACATGTTTTGGTTTAAACTTTTTATGCTGGGTAATCTCAGAGCATGGCTAGATAATTAGGCCCTTCAGAAGATGTAGGTAAGGATTTCCAAGTTTCTGGATGCCAAATGGGTTTGGGCAGAAAAGAGTAGCTACCAGATCCACCAAAGAAGCGTTGTACAAGGTATTAATGCATGGGTAGATTTTTAAATGCATAAAAAGATTTCCGAAATCTCCAATGTGTGGGGGGTCTTGAGTGTTTATACACACCTGCGAGACCTTGAAATTCCAAGGTGTTTCACTACTGCTTTGGCCTTGGCTGTGACTGCCCAGTTACTTTGTCATAACTGCAAGATTTCAAATATGTACATGAGAATAACAATAAAAAAAAAAGTAGGGGAGAGTCCTGTCAAAACCAAACTGGAGATCTGGCCCATAAAATGTCAATTGGATGCTGGTTGCTCTTCCCCAATGTGTAGTTAAGTAAAGCAGTTCCCTGCTGCCGCCCCTCAATAACACTACGTTGTTTCCATTAATTTACTGGCTGGCACATGCTGCTTTCTTCTTGTAGGTGTGATCCAGCATTGTGACACGGACAGCTGCTGGGTTGGCTCAGGCAGGGCTGTGGGTGGTCTAGTGTGGCTTCTAGCTAGACTAGCCATCCAGTCTTGTAATTTGTCACCTTTTCCTGGCAATGTAGTGAGGAGGTGAAGAAATGCTCGACTTAAAAAAAAAAAAGTCCTCATCTCGCTGGCAGCTCTTCTCAAACAGTTCAGTGAGAGGCTGGCTAGGCTACTGTTATTGCTCCCGGCTCTGTGGGAAGTAAGCCCAGGGCTTTAGTACCGGTACTTTGGCACTGTTGCTGAAGAGGTTACTGAATTTCTAAACCTGAAGGAAGCTCAAATCACTTTGCCTAATGATATGAGCCAATTGGAAGGGATAAATTTGTACTTGGTCTACCTGAGTAAGCAGTGTGACTCAATAATACGTCAAAGTATTGCACAATAGCCTGTTTGTTTAGGTTTTTTTCTGTTTTGGTTTTGTCTGTTTAGCAGACTCTCCCGTATTTGCTGGTTTACCTGGTTCTATTTGTCACATATGCTCTAGGAGACTTAATACATAACACAGCTTAAAATCAGATGTGAGCACATATGTTCCTTGTTCTGTTTGGATTAGGATGTTTTTTGAAAACTACAGCCAATATTAACTTTCTGTTAATACAGTGGACTAAACAGTGGAAAAAAATGCTCTAAGTCATTAGCTATCGAGGCTTTGTTGTTAATCATATCTTTAACACCATGTATGTATGATTGACTATAGAAACCTTAACATAGATGCTTCAAACAGCAGATAAAAGAACACTGCTGAAGTAACTTTTTGGCAACTTTCATTTGTCTGCTAGGTGAGGTCTGGTTCTTGAGGGTTGCACCAGTGATGTGGTGGAAAGGGAATGTTTGTTGGATATTTTTGGTGTATGCAACTGGTACTCCTGATGTATGACTTCTGGACTTCACTGGCATGAGCCTGGAAGCAGTACTTGCCTTCTCTAAGAGAAATAAAACTTCAATCTTTATTTTATTTTAATCTTACTTTATTTCCTGTGTGTCATGATATATGAATATGCTTTTGGCTAGACCACTTGATTATATGGCTGTGGGTAAGACATCTAGTCCAACTGCCCCTTGCTGCCAGAGATAAAAGTTGTTCTCATTTCAGGAAAGCTGATTATCAATTTGACTACAAGAGTAGCCTTACATTACTTCGTTCTTTTTTTTACTGCATTTTCTTATTTTTTCATTTATGCATCTTCAGAATTACATCTATAAAAACAGCTGCTTAACAGATGTGGTTTTAATGTAATGTAAGATTACAGTTTAATATAACAGTTTACTGTAATGAAGTAAATATCAAGTACTAAATAGAAAGCAGCTTCAAACACATTCAGAAATGGCTGTGTATTATTTTGCCAGAATGCTTTGCAATAGAAAGTTGGACTTTTAACTGAACTAAATAGATTTTTAACGTCACTATTTCCCACTTGAAAATTTTTGAAAAAACGGGTACAGGTACAGAATTTTGTCTTGTGCTTCTCTCCCTTTCCTCCTTCTGCTCCTACCACTCAAAAGGAAACAGAAATTACTACCAAGTATCTCATGTGAATTACTTCAGATGCCTCATATCCTGTACACTTATCCCTAAAGGCTGAGTTCTCAATTCAGATTTTCCCATGATACCCTGCAGAGATCCCGTAAGATCAGAGGGCTTTTTCAGTGTTTTAACAAGGATGAAAAAGCTGAAGAACGTTTTTTGGTTTTTGGGTTTTTTTAAGGGACCATGGGACTGTTTCTTAACTAAATATGTTAAGAGTAAGACTCATTAGTTATACTGTGTACTACAAAGCCTTTTATAATCTTCAAAATATCAGTGTTAAAACTGAGTACTATCTCATTATGTGCAGCAGACTTTTGCTGTGGTCAGAGAGAGCTTTTCTTCCTGATGCTTGACTTCAGGCCAGATCTAACGAATTACTGTTAGAAATTTTAAGTTTTGCTCCTGAATCCACACTGTTGAGAGTGAACAGTGTCATGCAAGTTGCCCAAAATGTGAATTGGCAGTAGTCTTCTCTCAGAACAGAAAGAGCTTGGAAAAAGTAGTTTTTGTAGTTTGTTTGGTTACAGGTGAACACATGACATTTGATTGCGTTTCTGGGAGAGAGGTACTAGTGAGGAAAAGATAAAAAATTTCTAAGAAAAAACTGATCAAGAGACCCCATGAATACTGCTGTTCATCCTTAAATTAGAAAAAGAAGTATAATATCAAAAAAGAAGTGTATCACTTAGAATTAAAATCCAAATCCTTAATAAGTGACTGAAGGAGAATACAGAGGAATGAAGTAAAACATGTTTAGTAGAAATATAACCATATGCTAACTCTTTTTTGCGTTGATCTAAAATATCTCACCCTTTTAAATTTTCCCGTAACATTTGCACTGCTAAAATGTCAAAACCCATTTTTTACTTTTCCTGATGATCAGAGAAAATAAGCAGACTGAGAGCAGAAAGAGCTGTTTGTCAAAGTATGTTAGCTTTTTGCTTTTCTAAGGTATTTCAACATTTGTACAGCAGCTTGTAATTTTTTTTTAATTTAATTTTTAAAACTATTTTAAAAGGAAAAGAACTGGGGAGGGGTGGAACCTAGCAACTGGTCATAATGAGATGTGTGTGTTGATTTGCAAGCCAATTGATAAATACACCACTGTATTTTGGGACACTGCAACGTTGCTTCTCAATGTCGAAGCTTTCACAGTAATTTTACTCCTGGAAATTACAGAATACCAAGAATTGCAGAACACAAAAATGTGTATTATGACACTGGCAGCTGAACCAGCAGTCCCTAAACTCTGTTAAGAATATTTAATGGTGGAAGTTTTGAAGGAAAAAAAGCAATCACTATTTGTTTTTCTACCATATAACATTAAGGACTAAAATTTCTAACTGAAACAAGTTGATTTCATATTTAAAATCAATTCCCAGCAATGTGCACCTCGTTTCTACTGTTCTTAAACTAAAAAGCACTGTAAAATATATTATGTTCAAAGCATTAGATTCAGATCTGAAAGATCTTGCTACTGCTAAGGGATGCCTGGGTGTGGTGGGTTTTTTTTTAACAGGCATTTAAAATTTGTCAAAAGTGTGAAACAGACTGTTTTATTGAGAAACTACAGATTGCACAAGAAAGATTTATATAGGAAGGTTCTATTCCTAGTCCACATTTTATTCTTGGTAAAAAAAAAAAAATCTAATTGCAAGAAATTTAACAAAGAGCAGTCTTAGTTTTTGGTGGGATTTTGTTTTGTTTTGTTCCTTTCATACTTGTTTTGCTTAGAAGGAAGTACAGCTCAATGTGAGAGGGGAAAATATAGAAGGCTTTATTAAGTGTCAGGTCCTGTGAACACATGCTAGTAAAGAACATAATTTATGTGTTATTTCTGGAAGAATGTAGAAATTTTTGAGTCAACAGATGAAATGTTTTATATTGCAGGTGCATATGTGAAACAGCAGTTGCAGTGATTTACTGCTGGGAGCAAGTTAAAATTGTAAATCAAAGAAGAGCACAAGGTGCAAGTAGTTACACCTTCAGGACTGTGAATGAAGCCTGCAACTGTTCTATCCCCTACTTCTTCCTACTAGGATTCCACCTCTCATTTATTTCTCCTTGTGGTGAGTAAGCATGCAGTGGTGTACCAGCATTATCTCCTGAATTACACCAGAAGCAGAATAGAGCCCTCACATTTCTGGTCACAATTAAGTGAGGGGGCAAAATGTTGGAAATCCAAACTGATGTATGGCAATTATTGGAAATATCTAACCACCAGGAATACTAGTCAAACATAATATTGTTTTCTGTTGCAAATAATACCAATTCAGATTGCAATATAGGTAATGAGCAAAACTTCCATTATATTAAAACCAATAGTATCTTTCTGAAAACTGAGAATTTGCTAAACCAAAATTAATTTTTAAAATTACATTTCTTAGAGCTAGTAAATAATAAGAGGGTTTTGTTGATAGTTGAGCATAAAGGAAAGAATAAAATTAGGATTGAATGAGAGGAGCAGGAAGTTAGAAAAGGATTCTTGGCTCTGCAAAAACGAAGCAGAATATTTCCTTCCAGTTTTACAATATAGGAAGAAAACTTATGTGGATGATTTTGCTGTATTTTTTGCATTACTTTGCTCCTGATACAGTTTATTCTACATAAGGGTTTATGTGGAACAGACTCACCAAGTCAAAAATCTGTCTCCAAAGCACTTTCTCAGTTACTGTCAAGTTTTGAAAGTCCCAAAATATCATATTATATGAACTTACTAAGATTAAATATCTCTGGGTGCCCCACAGAAGCTGGTAAGCCTATCAACATTTGTACTTGATACTGTAACAATAAACTGCACTGAGGCTTTATATCCAGATATTTTGATAAATTGATTTGTGCCCATTTTAAGGCCTTCTTACCCTGTCAAAGAAGAAATGAGAATCAGGATTTAGAGGCTTGATTGTTGTGAGATAACAAACTTTTTTTTAAAAAAAAATGTTTCAGCTTTTCCACAGAAAGGGGGAAAATATTTGTGTTATATAAAAGATTAAATACTGAAACTTGAGTTCCTTAGTAGACCAGGGTGATTCAAAATAGTTCTCGGCACAAAAACCTCCTGCTGATACAACTAATCTTATTTCATCTGATTTCCTTTCAGTCTGTAGTGAGCGACATTATTTCAATAGATTGATTTTTTTTTTTTCCTGATTTTTTTTTTTTTTTTAAGGACTTGTTTATGTTATGAACCACAGGAACTAAGGCAAAACGGGAACAAATAAACCAAAATTTCTGTTAGTCAGTGCAAGCTGGAGGTGACATTTATTCTAGATTATGCAGGTACTGCAGCAGTATGGGATTAATAACCCAACTCATTCACAACCTTCCTTGAACTCCAGTCTGTGTTTTTGGGCCTTAGCCTGAACTTGCAAGAGTGCGATGAATGCAGTAAGGTTTGCTCAGCTGCAGGCTTGGTCTGTTACCAAGAGATGACCTGTTACTGTTTCATTCACTAGCCATGCTTTCAGAGATGTCAAAAAATACTTAAAAGCAGGAAGATGGGAGATCCCCGTGCTTGCTGAAAATGAATGAAAAGCAATTCCAGCTATCTTGGCCTATTTACAATAACCAATTAAGTGAAGTTAATTGAGCTTGAAGCTTGAAGAGCTCAAACCTTTCAGAAAGCCTGTGGTGAGGGTCATTTGAAATCCAGTAACCTGCGGTATCATGGCTGCACTTTTGAAAAGTAGTCTCATAAATGGAAACAGAAAATGAAAGAGAGAGCGGGGTTTTGTATCTTTTTTCTTCCATGAAGTACTCTTTCCCTTCCTGGCAGCAGAATAATTTTTCTTTAATAATAAGTTAAATTCATAAATCTTGGAACCTAAGTTATTCTAATTACTCTGCATCATGACAGTTGTCAGAAGTTTCTATGCAGCATATTAGGACATAGCTCGTGTAGAAACTTCTATAGAAGATGAGAGAAACTGTTTTGTTGGAGCCATTTTAGTGGGGTGTAGTTACAATTTTAATTATTTTGGGAAGGGTATTAAATGCTGCAGTTAAATACACATCATTACACTAGACTTATTTTGGGATCTTAGGTGCTTATTTTTCTTTGGCTTGAAAAACAGAACCTAAGTATGCGCCATTTCATTTTCATTATTTAATAAATCAATGGGTTAGAGCAACTTTGTAGCTATCTACTCTGTTTGTTATGCTAGTTATTGAAACATATGTTTCACTTATGCTTAGGGCTGACTGATCGTTGACAAGTGTAACTCAGAAGTCTTCATGACTTAGAAGTTTTTCATTCTGCATTGTCACAGAGAGCAACACAAACAATACTTCTGAGGTTTTATTATACATAGTTATGAGTGCTGCCCTGTGGTATAGAACAATGTGGTTCAAATCTCTGATTTAAAGTTTTTCATCCTAAATCACCTCACATCAGACAGTCTCTAAGAATAAGGGATCTGAACCTTATCTCTGTTTCATGCACATTTCAGGTTCAATCATCCAGTAATAAACAGTGTATGATGTTGGTTGTGAAAGGTGTTTTAGGTTTCTTATGGAGTTTTCGATACGTTATCTGAACTTTCATTGTCAGAATGCTCATACATTGGATTAGTAAACAACACATTTGAGAGATGAACATGAAAGCTACTTTGCTAACTAGAGAGGAAAATAGAATTTGTTAACGTTGAAATACAAATGCTGATGAGAATCATGAAAGCTGCATTTTTATACAATATTGGGTTAGTATGTAACTATAATTACTATAGTTTTGCAGGTGAAAAAGGGCTCTTCATATATGATTCTTTTTAAGACAAGTAAGCAGGTTAAAGGTAAATATGAGGTCCATTTGAAAGATGCAGGAATTCCAAGTCTTCATCTTGTGGAAAATTGGAATTGAATTTTGAATATTATGGAAATACACCAACCCGGGAACTTCAAAGCATTTTCCTCTGGCAAAGATGGTACTGATGCCTTACAAAGCTAGATGGGTTCTTGTGGTTCCAGACATGACCTTTCAGTTTTGTTATACTTAAGAAGCAGCTAAGGATTTATCTTTTTAGAAAAACAAAGCCCATTGTAGCATATTGTAATGCCCATTAGATACAGGTTGCAACTACAATAGTCATTTATAGTTTTCCTCCCCCACACAATGTTTTCTTGTTTATTTCAGTAATGGTCATAAAGGCTCTTATTACTCTGAAATGGAAAAAATCAAATTTAGTAGGTTACATCCCTCTTACCTTATTAGTTATTTATAAAATATAGTTTTCTAACTGGATGGAAAAAATGGGGCTACAACTTCAGTTATTCTAGAAGATGCATTGTAGATGTGATTATAAAGTAGTGGAAGACCATAAAAAAGAAAAGCTGAAAGCTTCCTAAAGCTAGGATGCACTTTGTCTCTCATAAGTTTTTATGGATAACTTTAAGTTCCCTTATATATTCATATGCTGTCAGGTATGCTTCAAAAAAAAAAAAAAAAAAAAAAGTGCCAAGTTCCCTTAGGATATATTTTTTTGTTTCCCTTAAAACCAAGAACAACTGTGTTGCCAGCCCAATTTCTGTTGTGAAATGGCGTCTGTAATATATAAGAAACAGAAGAAGCATTTTACAAGCATGCTGCATTAAAAAAAGTGAAAGGAGAAAACAACACACTTAATTTTCCTCTCAAAGCTATTGCATTTAGAATTATTTATGCAGGCTGTATGGATTTTCTTGGAATTTTAATAGCTGTGCTGTTTGCATATGCATGAAAGTTCTCTATCATTCTGCTCTAAAGTACATACCTACACTTTAAATACTGGCTTATTGATAAACCTAAATCAGTTTTAATATGGAAAAAAATCACAACACCCTATAATTACCTCTTTCCAGTAATCAATGTAATAGTGCTGGTGTTTTACTGCATTTAAACAAATATATTATGTTCTGTTACATGTGATAACAAAATAACCAGTATCTAAACATGACAAGGCATTCTCAAATTGTATTTTCAAAAGGTTTTTATTGTGAGTTCATCTATGTAGTACTGGCAGTAAGTGTGTAAATTTATAGTGTTGAGACTTCTGAAACACCATTCTTCTAGGGCATATGGATTCATGCATGTATGTCCAATCTGTTTCAACATAATTATATTTAAAATAGTGCAGATGAGTAACCATGTTTATACAGGCTCCTGATAATGTAGTTGATGTCAAATAAGGCAAGACTCTGGGATGGGTCTCATTCAGAATGATGTCATGCTATCTTTTCTGAAGCCCCATTAGTATCTGTATGTCCTAGATTTCAGGATGTTACTTCACCTTGATCACTGCTCTTGGATTTTCTCCAGGGTTTCTCACTCTGTATCTCACAGATGCAATACCAGTGGAAAAGAGCAAAGGAGAGGTCTGGAAGTGTGTTAATGGGAGGGCTGAAGAGTACAGAGGTCCACACACATATGAAACTAGGTATAATAAATTCCTTTAGAGCTTTTAAGGATTGCTTGTGGCTCTGTTCCACTCCTATAGATGTTATATCAGTGCAAAGGGAAAATATTAACAAGGCAGATGATATCTCAATGGTTTTCTGTTGAAGACTATTGAGCAGTCACTCCATCATTTCAAAGGACAGAAAAGATTTTGATCTTAGTGACAAAGATTCCTCCTACAGAAGTTAATAAGAATAATTATTTGAAGGCATTCTTTAAATGTCTGTCAAAACATGTTCCTGTGTAAGTCTGCTTTTAGTAGTCTTGTTTTCTTCTTTACATATTAGTCAATACCAGGTGAAAGATGCCTTCACCCTGTTTTTCATAATGGAAGGAAAGTTCATAGTTATGAGTTAGACTGTTTAATTTAATGTAGTTAACCTGTAGTACAATTGTGTTCTTTGACTTGGGTGGCCTCTGGGACTGTTGATAAAAATGTTGCTATTTCCAAAAATTGTGAAGCATCTATATTTGATCTATTTTGTTTTAAAGAAATTAATGAGGAGGGTAGATATCCAGGTTCAGCGTCTGGTTTTAATGACTTGCTTTGTAGTCTTTGCTTAAATTGGACTTCCACAAATTATCTCAAAAAGAAACAGTTGTTTCTTAGTAGTTGAAACCATGTGGATAAGCACTATGGTGAAGGGAGAACTTCCTGACAATGGCAGTGGCTGTTGAAATGCTATATGCCCATAGGAACAGCTGCAACAGGTACCTCTGGTCAAAGGAATTTAATCTATATGTGCTTTTATACGAACAGAACATATCAAAGTGTTTGCTGTGAGATATGATCCATCTGTACATGAAAATATTTTACTTCTTAACTAGTCATGATGTAGGCTCTGATACGAAAGTTGTTTTTGTCTAAAGACCACTTGTGAGTTAACTGGGTTTCTCATCTGGTGAGGCTGGTGAAGCTGGTGAGGGATCTGGAGTATTATAAGGAGTGGCTGAGGGAGCTGAGGTTGTTCAGTCTGGGGAAGAGGAGACTGAGGGGAGACCTTATTGCTCTCGACAACTACCTGAAAAGAGGGTGTAGAGAGTTGGGGATCAGTCTCTTTTCCCAAGTCACAGGAGATAGGACAAGGCCTCAAGCTGCGCCAGGGGAGGTTCAGGTTAGATATTAGGAAATATTCTTTACTGAAAGGGTTGTCAGGCATTGGAATGGGTTGCCCAGGGAGGTGGCTGAGGCACCATCCCTGGAGGTATTCAAGAGATGAGTTGACATGGTACTTGGAGATATGGTTTAGTGTTGGTTGGTGGTGTTTTGGGTGTGGTGTGGGTTTTTGTCTTTTATTTTTTTTCCCCGTTGGTTGGATGACATGATCTTAAAAGGTCCCTTCCAACCTAGGTGTTTCTGTGATCCGTATTCTTTAAGACTTAATTTCAAACTATATTTAGTCTAAATTTCAAGAAAAAAAATGAAAAAAGTTTGGTTTTATTGACCAGAATTTGTAGATTTGAAAAAAGGGGGACTAATTACTATTGTCAGGTATTTTTTTGCATTTCAGGTATGAAGTTTTTCTTAGTATCTTATAAATAATATAAATACCTGTTACCCTTGTAGTTATCACAATTGGCCTATATTTTACCTTATATTAATAATTAACATCTTTTTGATCCTAACTATAGTGAATATATAAACCAAAGTGTTCTCTTAATACAGCTGTTTTCCCTCTGCATGCTTGAAGCAGAGTAGCAGTGGATTATGAAGGAAACATAATGCTTATTGTCCGTTAGATATCTTTCATATAATATTAAATAGAATTTCAAATGAGGCAAACGTCTTGTGAGTAATTTTGCTGAAAATATCTAATGTTTCCAACTATGCTTTTGAAATTGAACTGTTTTTTACAAAAAGACAAAGAAAACAGTGCTCTAGAGAGGAAAAAAATGTGTGTTAGGAAGTACATTTCAATGCTGGCCTTCTAATAAGAAGTGCATATGAACAAAAAGAAATTGGTAGGACATTCCTTGTATATATTTCCTTGCATATAATTCCTTGTATTCCTTATACCATTCACTGCCTCAACTTCTTCTCTTTTAGTTTCATGGAATAGCTTTTATAAGTGAAAATGCCTAGTCTAACCATTTCTGTTTCATCAAGTTAGCCTGTTAGAATACTATTAGAAGAAGGGAGTAATGATGCACTGAAAAGATTGAATTGATAATACAATAGTAATACTTTTTCAGATACAGGGCAACTGCAAAATAGGGATAAGATTTAATTTCTATTATTAAATGCTTGCCAGGTTTCAGAACACTTGCCAGCGTGCTTCAGAAAAGAGTAGAAAACTAGTCATACACTTCAATACTATTGGAGTACACAGAAATGGTGTAAGAGCTGCAGGAGATCATGGTCTCCAGACCACAGTTGCACCCTTTCCCGTCTGTTTTTACTTTAAATGGTAGATGTTTGTGTCTCTTCCCACCCACCCCCTGCACCCAGGACTGTGAATGGAAGCCTGTTCCTAAACCTTTTTGATGGTTAGAAATCTTCTTTTGATAGGCAGTTTACATCCACTCTTTTTAGCCCTAGTGTTGTTCGATATAACTATTCCTGCTCTGAACATGTTTATGGATAACTTTCGTAGCTGTTTTCTCAAGTTTTATCTTCCTTTCTCAATGTCTATTTGATAAATGTGTTAGCTATTGTATTCAGGATCATTCTACAGCCTGTCTCTGGAAAGTCAGTCTCCTATAATGATGTGATTCTTCATTGTATCATTTTTTGTAATAAAATGATATAGGTATGATATGACATATCCAGCATATCTAGCATACCTATTCAGGATACAGGTAAGAGGGAAATGGACCTCACCAAACTTCCTTTACTACCTTTGCCAATTTTCTTTTTTTAAATTTCCTTCATGAAACGGTTTTGTTTTTTTTTTTTTACTATTTTGTTGATCACGAACAAAAGGTTAGATTTTTGTGTCTTCATAGTGCAGAGGACATGTTTTCCTATCAGCATTTTTTACCTTTATCAGGTGGCAGCTTCTTTTAATTTCAAACCATGTTGTTATATTAAAATGGGTAATATCGCTACCATGGATAGATATGCTTACTGTACAAAATCAGATACTACTGACTGGGTGAAAAATGTCTAGAATGAATAAAGTCATATGCTGGATAGAAAACATGCTATCTAAATATAATATTGAAAACATGGTATGCAAGGTGAAAACTTCTTGCTCTACATTTAATACCAACGTAGATCTCCTTCTAATGTTGTTATCAGACCTCCTGTTTCTGAATGGACCTGGTGAGGACACAGTGAGAGTATTGAAAATGGGCAAGACAATAAAAAGATCAGATCTTACAGAATCGATATAATCTTAGCTAAATATAAGCATTTCTTAATTAGCAATTTTCATTAGTTTAATTGTTGAGTGCTATATTAGAGAGTAATTGGGGTAGAGGAATGACAGCTGTATTTTTGTTAAGGGCTACCACATAAAAATGTGTAATATTTCTCTAGTGATGTAAATGTAATTCTTCTTAATTAAGCTGATTCATAGCAATCTAAGAACACAAAGGCCAGTGCAAAGGCATCAAAAGAGCTGCCTTAGGTTTTATCAGGAAAGGAGCCAGCCTGGAGAATCAGAATTATAATGGGTTCCCGCATGGACCCCAATTATGAAGCCAGTGAGGCAGAGAGAAAAGATTTTTGCTATTTGTCTTTTTAACAGACTTTAGAAAGTGTTAGTGCTATGGGAAAAATTCTATGGTTTTATTTTGTCATGCTGCCTTCCATTTCAGTACTGTTCCACAGGTGAATGAAAGTTGATATATGAGGAAAGGATTGATTTTGTGCAACTTAAGATGATATGATTATGTTTACTGTTACTGAAAATACAGTGTCTCTCTCAGAACCACCAGAGAATATGGTTTGTGAATTGAGACAGTTCCTCCTCCCACACATAACTTTATCACTTGGCTAACAACTGCAGTTTCACTTCTCATTCTTAACTGGTGAGAAATAGATCTTAATTTCAGAACTAAACAAAATTTCATAGGTGATATTTTTATTGTTGACACTAGGTATAATTAGAAATGTTTTCAGGTGCTTTAAGGTGGTGACTTCTACACCACTTCTAGAAAATGCAGATAGTTTCATGAAAACCCAATGAATAATTTTACTAGAGCTCTGTAACATAAAACCTCTATAGTGCAGCGATAAGAATAAGATAAAACGGTTTTCAAATGTATATGTCAAACATGTGGTACTTTAACGACAAGTACACATGATACATTATGGAGGGAGTTCTTATATCTCTGTGAATATCTTCATCATTGCAGACAAGCATTTCTTCATGAAAGGGAGGACTTCAGTTTTGTGGGCTCGTTAGTCTGTCCTAAGCCCTAACACAGGGTTGCTGATCATCTCTGTGTCAGAAAGCCTTCCATGGAAAACTGATGCAGTGGCAGAGATACAAATTGTTTTAATGCTTTTTTTGTGTGTCTCCCTTTTCAAATGTATAACCATTTGCATTTGAAGTTTTATTTTGTGTTTTGTTTGAAGAGATAGTAATGACTTGGGGATAACATAAAATCACTGAAAAAAAGAAAAAAAGAAAAAATGATCCAGATTAAAAATAAAAGTATATCACATGAAGAAGGTTGTAAAGTGGCTAGTGATAGAAACCTGTAATATAGGTATTACCAGGGAAACATTTTTTTTTAGTGTTTTTAGAACAAGATAACATAACTTTCTTAATATCCTCTCTGTCAGCTCACTTCAGCTTTTAAATTATTCATATGATTTGCAGTCTTAACATAGTTTGCAGATGACTTTGGCTGCATTCTGTTTATATCGCTGTGCTGCATGCATATTGCTATTGGTGTTATTCACAACTATTAATAATAAATGCCTATAAGCATTACTGTTTAGGCATGGTAAAGAAAGGACTCTGAAATTTGTCATTCTGTATATTAAAACAAGAAAACAAAAGGTGCAGGCACTCTGCCTCGTGTCTTGCACCCCTATTCCCTGCATTGTTCTCTGGACAAAGTTTATGGTAAAGAGTGCCCATGTGGTAACTGAATGTTAGACGTTTTGTGGCAGAATGCCCTGATCCTGATGAGGAAAATTTAAAATGTAGAGCATAAATATATTAATTTTGGTTCTAGAACTGTAGTCTGCAGTATAACCACCTCCATTAGCAGCAAAAAGAAAGTGTCAAATAAAGGCATGCTGAATATAAACAGTGTAGCTTTCAGCTACAAAGATGAAGAAAACTCATGCTTTTGATTGTCACGACCCCATTTTCAGAGTGTCAGACCTCAGACTTGGTCAGACTATTTCTTACTTCTGAATTCTGCACATACATAGGAAGAGAAATACTTTTTTTTCCTGTTTAATTTGTTTTACAAGAAGCAGCTATTCTTCTACATGGGCACTAATTTCCCAAGAAGTGAAGGTTAAGTGTCCAAGACATTGTTTTATCTTAGTATTAGGTGAGTTTATTTGAAGGAACCCTCTGCACTTTCAGAAAAAAACTACTTATCTGCTATAAATACATACAGTCTAGTGCTTAGAAAGAACATCTTCTGATCCAGTCCAGGATTTCTCTTTGGACTCAGGCTGCTATAGAACTTGGTAACAGACCCAGCATACTTGTGAATGCCAGGGTTGTAATAGTCTATAGCTGACAGGCCATCAATTGAAAGCAATAATCATCTTTTTTTTAATCCTTGTAGTTTACTTAATGACTTCTGCAAAATCACATAGTCCCAGTATATTTTTAATTGGTAATTAATAACAAAGCTACAGTAATACCAGCTAAATAGTGAAGATACAAAGCGTCCATTTATGGAACACTGTTCTTCTTATTTTCTCATACTTTTATTGTAATTCTTTGTGCAAGTAGGCTGAACAGTTTGTAGTGTGACTTAGAAGATGAGCTTAATGCTCTAAGATGTAGTTGTTGAAGAATGGCTACTCTTTGCTTCCTATTCTCATGCAAATTAGCCATTCTGAGATGCAAACAAGTTTAGGCAGATCAAAAAGCTGCTACATACATCTTTAAGACTGACTCTGTGGAAGAGTCAGCAGCTAGAAACGGAATTCTGAGCCTGATGGCATATTCCTTTAATCAGCACGAAGATTTCACTGAATTTCACTGAATTTCACTGAATTTTTTGGAGTTGGAAGGGACCATAGAGATCATCTAGTCCAACTCC
>JAOQGH010000032.1:34276000-34360500 GCA_025769975.1 Gallinago jamesoni
CTCTCAGGGAGTGGGCCCACCAGTCTATCTCCTTCTCGCACTCCCTGATAGTCCTCAACCTTTCCACTTCCTCCTTCCTCATTTATTTGGTATGTTTCCTGATACAGGATGTGCAGTCTGATAATCCTTAGCCAACAAAACTGGATGTGGCACTCTGATCTTGCTGCTGATGTGCACTGCATACAGATTGCTTAAACTAAATTGATCTCCCCTTCCAGGTTCTAATATGTGCTTCACAGAGCTGGAAACAGACAGATTTGCCTCTGACAGCTGTATCATTCACTTTGTTAGGCATCTAACCAGAGTTCATGATATGATCATTACAAAGTAGAAATGGAATAAATAGTCAAGTTATGAACAGTGTAAATACCTCCTAATGAATATTCAAATTGAATCAAGTTAAAACACACTTGTCATTAAACGTCACTGTAAATGGCACTAAGTGATCTCAGAAAAAATTATCGCTCCTTCACATTAATATTTTGACCATAGATAGTCCCTGAGGTAATGAGGGGCTCCCTTTCTGAATGTGTCTGGTGCAACTCAGGATTGGAAAAAGTGTCACAGTCCCTTCAGATCTTGGATGGATTAGAAACAGAAATACTTCATTAACTTGTTTCTTGGGCATATTCCTCCTTATATTATAGAACTATGTAGTAAGAGAAAGGAAAGAAATGGGGAGTGTTGGAACCTCTGGATTTTCTGCCACAGCTAAGAGCAGCCTGCCTTTGTGCAGCAGGTTCCTCTGAGCAAATTGTTTTCTACTATGAGGAGATGTCAGGCAGGTGGACTAGGGGGGACCAATAGTTTCCTCACCTGCTGTAGAATAAGTTGATAGAGTTTATCTGTGACAAGCAAGTAAAAAGATGGCAATCATGTATTTAGTTTCTTAAAACCACACTTAAATATTGGGTGTTATTATTGGCAGGTTAAAATCCTTATTGCGGGTGATTGTCATTTATTAACTGTGATACTACTTGCTAATGCAAGGAAGATGCTATAATTTTTGGTCCCCTTAGAAATTTCTCTTCAATTTAAACATTTTTTCATAATTCAAACATGGCATTGTGTACGAGCTGAGGAAAAAAAACATTGTCATGGAAGGTAGATTATCAGTTTGATAAGTGATTTTTTGAGTTCTGATAGCTACGCTCAACTCTGAGAGAATGACAAAATTTATCCTAACGCAATTCTGTGTACAACTCAGGATGGGAAGCATTTCCACTTGTTACTGAGAATGTAACTTTTTTACAGTGTTTAAAAGACTACTAAATCAGTGTTTGTAAGGTATTAAAAGGTGCTATGTGAAAATCAAAGGTTATTATTGTTTTATCTTTTACAGGTATGTACTGAGAAGTCAAGATGTTACTGGGTGACTATATCCCTAGGTAATTAACTTCCTAAAGCTTCCTAATTACACAAAATCACTGTGAAGCTGATGCTCTCACAACTGAATGTTACAATGTAACTCTAATATATGATTATAATATCAGTACATTTCAAAATTATTATGAAGCATTTTTGTCTCAGCCTCTGCCATTCTAAGTACTCTGTTTTGTTTTTCCTGCTGTTGCTACTGACAATAATGTCTCAAGTCTAATATAGAAAAGACGTTCAATCTGTAAATTGAAATATAAACAAGATATTTAGCACATGGTAACCAAAACAAAAATTAAATAACTTTTAGAGTATCAGGAGATAAGACCATTGCTTCTTTCTAGCAAACAGTCAAGAGTTGATGCATGATTGATGCATGATTCTGTTCTGCTCATGAGTTTTCTAGCTTAGCTTTCATTGACCTGGCATTTTGGGGTGGTAGAAAGGGAGAGGTCAAATTAACATGCCCTCCCTGTTCTGCATAAAACTGTTGAGCCTGTGTAATTCTGTGTTGTTACTGTTTCAGGAGCTGTCCTGATGAGCATATTACACAGTCCTACTTTTCTAGTGTTCCTGAACAATGATCTGGGGTTGGATTTTCTGTTTGTTTATTGTTTAGGTGCTTGTTGGGTGGGTTTGGCTTTTTTTTTTGGTTTGTTTTGTTTTGGTGGTTTTTTTCCCCTTAATTCACTCTAAGGAAACATCAAAAAGGAATTTTGGGGGAGAGTTGTTCTACCATGTTCAAAACAGAATTAGTAAATTCTGTAGAAAACAGGAGGGTAGATGGTTCAGGAGGTCTCATCCAATTCTTAGGAAAATAATCAGTGTTCTAGATCTGTGTCTCAGAATGTACTTTAAAATACAGAAAATTTTATGTATTTTCAGGAAGTATTCTTCTTCTTAACAGCAAGCCCCTAAAATTTAAAAGCCCATAAAATCTTCCATTACAGAGAAAAATTAGAAAAGAGAGTAGTAAATACTACTAAATACTGCACTGATAATTAAATATCAGATGGCATGGCTACTATTGATTATTGACTTCTCTCTTCTTCATCTACTCTAAGTGCTTAAAGAATAACAGAAAATGTCACTGCTTTCCCTGAAGGTAATTGGAAAATCTAATTTGTCTTACAATCTTTCAGTGAAGCTAAAGATAATAAATTAGGAAGTATATTTTTCTACTCTTCATGGACTCTGATGTGGACTCCAGCTGCTTGGAAAGCAGCTATCAATGAAGGCAACATTTTAAACTGAGTAGTGCGTGTGCAAAGCAGTGAGGGTTGTTACTAAATTTCTACTTCAAATGTACTCCTGATACAGAGCTGATTTGAAAAAAATGCAAACTATAACCATATATGTATTAGGTATATTTCATGGATGTTGTAAGTCCTTTCTCCTTATTGAAATACTTCCCTTGCCCTGCCTCCAGTGAAATCCAAATTCCACAGCAAAGAGAAAATTAGTATATTTCTTCCAGCATAACATTTCCTGGGGCATCCATACCTAATTCAGAGTAGCAATTGTGAGATTTACGCGTGTATGATGCCTTTTTAATGAAGGATCCTTAAAGTTTTTTATATAATATAGCAATATTTAATTTAATGTCTGGAATACAGCCTTTTCCAGGAACTGTGACCATTGTCTGTCAGTAAAAATAAATACAACAAAAATAAATACAGGTCTTTATATATAACTATATAAATAAATAGCTGGACTTTTAGTGGTAGTTTCATGGCCTGACGTGATTCTCTCAGGGGTTGCAGAACCTCATAGCTTTTCACAGGCAAGGCTCCTACGTCAGTTTGTCTCCAGTTTGAGCCAACAGCAAAGCTGTGCATGTATTCCTGCACAGACACACACACAGGCCCACAGAACAGAGCCCCTTATCCTGGTAAAGTTAGAAATGCAATTTAATAAGAAGGCAGGACAGGCTGTGCTGATCAGGTGCAAGACACGGCCAGACAATGTATTGACCATCCCTGTTTAATATGCAACTGTGTGTAGCGTAATGCAAATAGGTGGTTGTGGTTTGCTTTGGTTTTGTTTTCCACTAAGAGACATGCAAGAAAATTGTAATTAATTTAAGTGGTTGTTCTGGTTTTAGCTGGGACAGAATTGATTTTCTTTCTAGTAGTTGTTGTGTTTCAGGTTTTGTATGAAAGTAGCATATTGGTATAGTTATTGCCTGGTGATGTTTATATTTTTCAAGGACTTTTTTTCAGCTTCCCATGGAACCTGAGGAGGAGCCTAGACAGAACAACAGAATGGCCAATGGCCTGTCCCATACCATAGATGTCGTGCTCAGTATATAAATGGGGGTTGGCTGAGGGACGGGAATCTGCGATCACTGCTCGGGACAGTGCCAACTCACCAGGAGGGGAGAGTGACTTGTGTCATCATTACTATTGTTGTTATTTTCCTTTTCTATTATTGTTTCTATTAAACTGTCTTTATCTCAACCCACAAGGTTTTTTTTCTTTTCCTTTTCCCCTCCTTTTCCCCCTCTTCTTCCTGCCCTACTGGGGAACAAGGGAGAAGTGTGCAAGGGGCTGCATGGTGCTGGCTGCCAACTGGGGTTAAAGCATCAGTGGCTGGCAATATAGATTAAGCAAAGGATAACTGAAAGCAAAGAAAGCTACAGAAATGTAAAGAAGTAATAAAAGAATTTTTGTTGACCCTTGGAAGAATACCAAGGCTGCAATCTGAAGGTTAATGCATTATAGCATTCTGCAATATTTGTAAAGTGTGGGACAGAAGAGGCTAATAATTTGTGTGTGCATAAAACTTGTATTTACCTTGCCCTAGTTGTTTTCTTCTCATATTTATGATTGTGCAATTTCAGGATGCTTTGTTCTAGTTGGGGACCTTAACATTGCAATTTTGTGTGCAACAAGTAACTGTCCTTGAGTATCTCCTTGCTGCCGAATCTCAAAGTACAGACTATGCAGATGCTGTAATTATTTGAAAGGCCACTTATCCTAGGATTTGATTTTTTACTTCCTCTACTGAGTGAAAGTATTTTTTTAATAACTGTTGAAGAAGGAAGAAAATTGCTTTATTTCCTCCTAATGAGAAATATTCACTATTAGGGTTATATTATTCATAATTCAAAATTCTTAGAAAACTTTACACTTAGAAGGCTACTGAACACCAAAAAGTTTTCACAAAATTTGTTGCTTAAAATCATATATATGATTTAAAGGACAATTTTGCACTGACACTCTCTATGTTTTGTGCTATGTATTCATGTATTTTTTTCAATCAATAATCTAGTAACTATGACTATACACTGAGAAGTGTGCTTGCAATTCATACATCGTTCCTAAAGTTTTAGCAGGGTTACATTCTACTACTCATTTAAGAAGAAATAAATCAATTAGTGCTTAGTTAATAACTTAAATGTTGCCTGGCATATAGTATATGCACAGGACAGCTGAAAGAAAACAGAGATAAGGGATTTCTAACATAACAAAATGCCTTTTAACATAGCTTTGGAGGAATGTCAAGACAGGAATAAAAAGAGTAAGGGATTACAGTTTTCTGCAATATTAATGTTTGGTGCAGAAGCACCTTGTACTATGTTCCTGTGTGTGGGTGCAGCTATCAAAGTGTGCAATGTGATGAGGAGTAATAGTCAGGGAACAAGGAGTGAGCAGCTCTGGCACCATTCTGCTACTTTTCCAGGAGAAAGAAGTTGTGGAGAGCTGAGTAAACGGGAAAGATTAGGGCAATCTGTGGAAGCTGGCTGGAAAGAAAAGCTGAGATGTGCTATTCCTGCTGTGTGAGGATCCTAGAAAAAGTTGCCAGTGAGATTCCCCTAAAATGGAATGTACAGGGAAGTCTACCTAGCCAAAATTCAGGTTAATTATGAGCTTAGCAACCCCTCCATCCCTGCTGTTGTCTGTATTTCTATACTAATAGGTTTATATACATATAAGCTCATGCTATGTAACTAGTTTTGGTATTTTGTCAGTTCTGTTAAAGCTCCCCCAGCGAGTAATGTCTGGTGGTGTGCTACCACTGGCTCTGGTAGTGTGCTACACTTTATTTGGTCTGTGTGTACTCTCCTCTATAGAAGAGTTCCCAAGTTAGGACCTCCACAGTTTCTTCATGAGAGAACCAATTCAAAGAATTCACTTAGCTTCTTTGAAGTAATCTTGACTTCCACAGTACTGTCTTTATACCATGAATATCAATTGGCATTATAGACACTTAAGCAGGCTCTTTCTTTCTGAGGTGTTTGAAAAAGGATTTAGAACTAGTTTTGATCCCTGTATCTAGTTGCTCCTCAAATTCTTTTTTTGCCCTTCCTAACTGCATTTTTGAGTTTAATCTGCCGATGTCTAAGATCCTTTCTTTAGACTTCCTTTCATTAGAATTTTGGTATTTTAAGGTTATCTCCTTATTTCTATCCCGTGTATAGGATTCTAGCTTTTGAGTGGTAATGTTTCTGAGTGAATTGCTGTAAACCTTCCCCTATGAAAAAAGAATTCAGGACTTTAAAATAAAACAAACCTTTCTAAAAGCACAAGACCAGTTCTTTGACACTTATGTGAAAACTTGTTTCAGATTTTATGAACAAAACCCCTCTCTTACCAAAAGAATACTGGAAGTAAAAGTTTTGCAAAGAAGAAACAAACAAAATCTAAAAATCAGTGGGCACATAAGCCTAAGAGCAATGGCATAATTTAAAGTAATTTTTAATTAAAAAAATTATGTTGAAGGAAAGTAACTATAGAAAAAGCATATTCTGTTAGCCATAACCTTCTTAAGTCTCTACCTGTGCATTGTCTTTTTCCCAACTTTACCTCCATGAATATTAGAATCTAAACTTCATTTTGAACTGCAATTGCTAAAACATCCTAAACCTATTTGTGTATAAATGTATTATTGCATTAATACATCTATCGCCTGCAGTGTTTTCATAACTGTTTCTAATAGAATACCTTCTGAGCCAAAGGCATGAGTCAAAGTCGAATTCCTCCCTCTCCCACTTCATTTGTATATGTCTAGACAGAGTGTCCTGGTTTGAGGTATCTTTTCAGAGCACTGGATTAGTAGTCCTGAGTTATACAAGTTACTGCAGGGAAAAGAAAAATGCAGTGAATGGCCCTTTAAGACTGTAGAAACGGTAAGACAGACCTTACAGATACAGCTGTGCTATTTTTATAATGTTAGAGACTGTTGTTTGAGCAGTGGATATGTTTCAACATACTCACAGTAGGATGCTCCTTATCTGTAGAGTTTGGGGTTCAAGTGTTACAAGAGTTTTCTAAAATAATATTGAACTAGATGGTGTTGATATGAATAATGCATGTTATGCTGGAGACAAAGCGAATTTTCTGAGTTTTTATGGGACCCATATTGCTAATACTAATCCACTTGGATTCTCTTCCCTGGAATTGAATAATCTGTTTCTAAGATGTCAGTGCTAGGAAATACACTGATAAGATGTGCACAGGGAAAAGAATTGTATTGTCAGCTATTCATAGTTGTTGTCTGAAGACCAGGGTTACCTGATTTCATCAAAGTGCATTGCAGATCCAGGTACATGTTTGTCTTGGTCTCCCTAAATGGAAAAAGACAAAAGCATATTGAAATAGTCATTTAGCCATCAGAGTTTGGAGAATTACAGAAAGAAAAAAAAAAAAAAGTGGTTTAGTGCTTAAGTTCCAGTTTTAGTCAAACTCCACAGTCATCATCACACTGACAGAACTGGACACCATGGCTTTTTGAAAATGTTGACCTTTGTGCTTTTAAGTTGAAAGGGTTTTATTAGGTCCTTCATAGATGCTTAAAGTTTAAAAGAAGTTTTATGAAGGGATGGGAATGTTGAGTAAAGATGTTGTGAGAAAGACCTCTGAAGTACATTAGTTTTGTAATTGTCAAGTTATAGAGTAGAATACTTAAAGGACCAATACCTTTATGGGAACACCAAGCACTTATGAGAATAGAGCAGAAAAACTGAAAAATCATGATACAGTTGATTTTTAACTTCGCCTTTGCTACATTGTAAGTAGACGAACTGAAGAAATGCTTACAAGTAGTGTGAAGTCCAAGCTTTGTAGTATAAAGTGAGCAAGCTATTTCTCTTATTACTTTAGTACCCAAATAGTAAAACATATTTGGTAGAGAAATCAGCAGATAAAGTATTATCTTAAAGAGATTTTGAGTGAGATCAATAGATAGATATGTGGATCAGAGAACATAGAATTGTAGTACTATCAATGAAAAATCCATTTTTACTCAAGTGTTAGTCTTTATATTTTATGTACTTGTGCGTGTTTGCAGGGAAGAAGGTGAGTCATTGGCAAAGTATTGGTAGCAGTTCCCTAAAGACTGTAAGGAGCACCTTTTATATTCTGAGCAGTTGGGATTGGATGTCTAAGAAAAACAAAGAATGCCTTACTAACATGATGATTTTGAAGGACCTAAATGGAACGTGTGAGTGTGTTTCAATATGCTTAAGTGTCCTAAATTTTCATAGGATGGAGCTTTGCTGTGCCAGCACCACAACCTTGTGTGAGTTGGCAAAGACTGCCTAGTGGATCCTGTATGCCTCCCAGAATTTAGCAGCACAGTACCAAAGTACACTTGTGGATCATGTATTGGAAACTTCTTTAACTTTCTTAGCTCTTTGTCTAGAAAAACAACTCTCAGCTAGAGAGCTGGAATGACAGAGACAATCTCTGAGGACAAGAGATGGACCAGATAGGAGAACTGAGGCAAAAGAACAGTGAAGAAGCAACTGTGATGTTCCTGAAGAAATGATCTGTGCATAAGGAAAGGCATAGAAGAATGCAAGAAAATGTGTGTACGCAGTGTCATGGATGTAAAGGAGAAACTGACAGAGAGCATAGCAATAAAGGAAAGATTACTGTAACAGGGGAGGCTGTTGCATAAAAATGAAGTTTGAGTTTGGTTTGCTGGCAACTTGAAGTCTAGAGAACAAGTCATATGAGGAGAGGTTGAGGGAACTGGGTATGTTTAATTTGGAGACCTCATTGCCCTCTACAACTACCTGAAAAGAGGTTGTAGAGAGGTGGTGGGTGTTGACCTCTTCTCCCAAGTGAATAATAACAGGACCAGAGGAAATGATCTGAAATTGCAGCAGGGGAGGTTTAGATTAGCTATTAGGAAGAATTACTTTACTAAGAGAGTGGTCAGGCACTGGAACAGCCTGCTCAGGGAGGTGGAGAAGTCACCATCCCTGGAGGTATTTAAGAAGCGTGTAGACATGGCACTTCAGGGCATGAGATTGTAAGGGGGATTTTTTGTGTGTGTATGGTTGGACTCAGTGATCTCAGAGGTCCTTCCCAACCATGATGTTTTCTTTTCAGTGTAGTATTTGGGTTATAGGGCCCTTTTGGTTGGTTAGTTTTGGGTTGGTTTGGCATTTTTTTGTGTTGTGTGGGTTTTGTTTTGGTTTGGGTTTTTTTTGTGGTTGTTGTTGCTTGTTTCTGTGATGTTGTTTTTTATTTCCTCCCAAGACCTAAAGGCTAAGGTAGAGCTGAGATGTTTCTGGAGCGTATTTGTGGTCTGACCATCTTAGAGAGTATCAGTATGGCATATGGCTCTCCCTTGTTCCAGGAGGAATCTATACAATGATTCACTATGCCTGGAAAAAAATATTACTGAATCATGAGATAGGACAACAGTCAATGATTTTTAAATTCTCAGTTTTTGTTGTTACAGAATGTGCTTTTCTGCCTGCTGGCTGCCATGTGACTAGATCACATTTCCTTTCACCCACTTTTGTGAAAATGTTCAAAGAGTAACAATTGTGCCTTAAGGCTGCACATGCACCGTGGCATGTGTTGGTAATGAAAGCAAAAAATGCTGGAACATAAGGACTGAAACCCCAGCGTGACTGAGCCAGCTGCCTCTGCAGTGTTGGATACTGGAAGGCCAACCCTGTGACAGCCTTTGGCATGGAGCTGCAGGCTGTAGAGATGCAGCTGCTAAGGAACCCAGCAAACAAGCAAGCGAAAAAAAGCAAAGCAGGATTCTGCTGACTTTTTCTTTTCCTGAAAACCTCATCAAAATCAAACCATCTTAATAAAATATTGAACTGGAAAACGCCAGTGAAATCATACTTCCAAATTTTCCAACTGACTTTACAAACCAGACTTAATACTTCTAGTAATGTTGCGTTACTTAATAATTGTTTTGGTAACAAGAGCTCAAGGAAGATAAATGGCCAACAGTTTACATATTAGAACCAAGGCTGGTTGTTTGAACTCTGTGGAAAGGACCGTTGTAATTTTCTTTTCTGGATTTTTTTTTTGTCTGCAAATTTTGTCAAGCATAACACTGACATGCAGGAGGAAGTGTGTCCTTTTTCCTCAAAATCCAGAACCGTCTTCAGGTGGTACCAGCTCACTTGGGATGAATTCACTCCAGTGCCCTGGATACTGAGGCTTAAAATATTTGAGTGAACTAATAATACCAATAACTAGAGCCCAAAGGTGCAAGGTTATCTGTTTTGTGACTAAATACATAGTAGATAGGAATCTAGGGATCTATTTAGATCTATTAGATATAGTTAGAAGTATAGATCCATAGCATAGGGGGAACTTCCTTGATTTAAATTAAGATATTAAAAACTACTGTAAATCTTTTTATTATACCTACTTATTCTACCTATAGATTGCAACACAGACAAGCAAGAAGGAAGAACCTTTTGGACATGGAAGTCTTTGCAGAAGTTGGGGCATTAAGACTAAACAGTGTTGCATAAGGAATTTGGAATTCTTCAGGCTGGCCTTTGTTCCATAGACCTTAGAAACTTAAATGATACAAGGGTAAAACAATTCTCCTAGGTATTATGCACATAAAATCCAATTCTGAACACTTATCACAAAACATGAGTGCCACAGGCAAGAGAGCACCAGGTAAGCAAACTGCCTTCCAGATGGTGCAGTCTCTCATTTTGGATAATTGCTTGAAATGATACAATTAAAAAAAAAAAACCCACAACCAAAAAAAAAAGAAAGTGGAAACCTTGCTGCACTCTAAAAAACAAAGGTCCCAAATTCATAACAGTTGCTTGCGCTTTAATTTTAAGGAAGATAATATGTGAGAGATTTCATGATACTGAAACACTCAAGGCAAACGTGCAGTAGGACCAAGTTCTTTCACAACTGTGTTTACAAGGAGTAACTCAGCAGCAATTGCACAGAACTTTCAGATTGCATATCTCTGGAGTACTTCCTGCTCGTTAAATGATTATAAGAATATACCGACATGCATCTGTGCTTGTTTTAGTTCTCAGAGGGGCTCTTGCTCTTCCTATTCTTTGACCACTCAGAGTTGTGAAGTAAAACTGTCTTGTAGGTGCGGATCTGAAAAGTCCCTTGCTGGAATAAGTGTAGTGGAGAGATTGAATGTCATTTCCTGCCCCCCATTTATCAGTTTATTGGGTTTGGCAGTGAGGCACATCAAGTGTGAATGCGCATTGTGGAAGTTGTGGTTTGTTGCATGAAAATTCTTACAGCCGTCGGTTACTTAGCCAAAAACCAAAAAATGTTTAGAACCTATTGTAGAAGCAAACAAAGGGAAGAGATCTTAACTCCTTATATTGATGACATGCTTTAATGGATGGAGAGAGAAACAAACTCACTATTTTCATCCTTGCTCACATTCTGTTCTGTAGAAATGGCATTTGTAGAAGCTCTTCAACCACTGCATGTAGACTAGTTCTGTGCACTCTTCATGTTTGAAATGTGCAAAACTGTGGCTATGGCGGTGTTTAAGGACAGGCTAAATTTCTGGTTCTGCAGAGGTTTGTAACCATGTCCCAGTAAAGCATTTCAATGCCTTTACATTTTATGGAAGAAGCTGCACTATTCTCTCCACTGGAGGAAAGAGCTGAGAACTGGCTTTTTGTCTCCACAGACTTCTGCAGCCTTTGGTTCTTTGGGCTGATACAAGGAATTGAAGAAATCTGAGTGCTTTTCTTGTTTTCCTTGTCTGACAGCCTTGAAGTGAAATTGTAAAAACAGAGCTGCACAATAGTGCAACATGACCTATGTTCTCATTTTTGTCGTCGGAAACATTTTTCTGAACGAGCCAATCTTCCCGTAATATATATCAGTCAGAATATCTCTCAATCTACAGAGTTTAAAAGTGAGTTTTGATTTTTCAGAGTATACAGTACTTAGCAAATTGATCACATTATTTCACCAGAAATACCTTTATTTCATCCTGAAGAGGTTGCTGAGTACATCCTCTCAGTGCATGGATGGCAGCAAGGGGTAGTCAACAAGACGTGTGTTTGTATCTCCCTCCCTCTTTTTTTGTTTTGATGAGAAAGCAGATGGAATATGATTTTCATCATAGCCATATTCATTGGAATATGGATGTTCCTGTAAGCAAAAATCAATGGGCCAAACTGTTCATAGGCAAAGTGCCATGGAAATGTTCTCTCAGAATACCATCCAGTTGATATACAGAAAAGTGCTTGTGACGTATCCAGGGCACAGAGAGCTAGTCTATAGCAAGCTTGTGTAAGCCCTGACTAAAAGAGCTTGATTCTGACACTTGCTAGCATTGTAGAGGGAGGATGCCATCTAAATGGGGAACAAAGCTTAGGCAGGGGTGAAAGGTACCTCATGGGACACAGAAGTGCATGGCATACAAACCAGTATTAAAGGAAATATCTAAAGCTAGTAGATCCCTTTTATGTATACTATATAATATAGTAATTGTTCCCAATTAGGAAGACTTGAGTTTAACTTAAGCACTGTGTGATGAACTACCTTCTGTTCTGCAGCTCTGAATCTTGCACCAGCTTGGGTTTTTTTGATGCCTTTTAGTCTTGCATTTGGAGAGGTAGTGAAAAATCAGATCCAATCTACTTGTCCTCATATTATTCATGTGGCTTTTTGTATCCTTAGGCATTAAAAAAGCTCCATATGTTATTGTCCCTTTTCAATTGTCCTATATCATTTTTCCAAGAAATGTAGCCACTGACTTGTGCAGTGTATTTAAGCTGGGCAAAACATGAATTGCAGAATGGAAGTCACATTTCATTTCTCTGTAACCATAAATCGTATCTTCAGCTTGCTGTTGATTGCTATTAAACAGGAAGCTGAAATTTTCAGAGAACAGTCAATTATAACCTTAATATTTAATTTCCTTAGGGGCAACGCTTATCTTAGATCCCATTATTTTATGAGTAGGATTAGGATAGCTTTATATATAGTGTATCCAATATACAGTTGCCAGCATTGAATTTAGCTGCCTAGACACTGCATCCTGTAAGGCTTTTCTGCAACTTTTCACACTATATTTGGTACTCAAAATAACTTAATATCCTTGCTAACTGACATCTTGCTCTTCAGCCTCTTCCCCATCCCAAGTCATTTATGAAAAGTATAGCTTTTCTTCTTTTGTCCACTGTGGCTAATTGACTCCGTGTTCTCTGAGTTTTAGCCAAGTAATTGTCAATGCATGGACCTTCTCTGTTATTTCATGGATACTTAGATTCCTTGACATCTGTTGTTAAGGGAACTTGTCAAAACCCATTTAGATGACCAAAATGACTCTGTCAGTCAGGTCTATCTTGTCAATGTGCTGTTATTTTGTTCAGAGAACTTCAGGACTACTCATGCAAAGGCATTTGGAAAGATGAATTAGATTACGAGGTAGTTTTGTGAGCAACTTCAAATACATCCATTCTATTTTCAGGATTTGAATATTGTTATGTTATTATATAAGACTGTGTACAAATTTAAACTAGATCTTGATGCTGATTCTGTCTCATCTGTAAATCCTTAAAATGGTAGCAAGTCTACGAAAATACTAGTGTCATGATTTAACCCTCACCAGCAACTAGAACCATGCAGCCTTTCTCTTGCCTCTCCCTTCACCCAGTCCCCTTCCCCCAAGAAGGATGGGGAGGAAGAGAGGAGAAAAAAAAAGAGAGGAAGGGAGGAAAAAACCCCTTGTGGGCTGAGATAAAGACAGTTTAATAGAAACAATGACAGAAAAGACAAATAACAATATTAATAATGATGAAAAAGGTCACGCTCACTACCCAGTGAATTGGCACCATCTCGAGCAGTGATCATGGATTCTTGCCCCTCTGGCCAAACCCCATGTATACACTAACCATGATGTCTATGGTACAGAATATTTCATTGGCCATTCCGTCATTCTGTCTGTGGAAATGACAGCTGAAAATATTGTATCACTTAGTAACAACTAAAACCAAGAGGTATTATTGATATTCTTTTCACAGCAACCACTAGAAAGAAAATTTACTCTTTCATAGCTGAAACTAGGACAACTAGCTAACTGAAAAGTTGAAAACCAGGGGGTAAGAGGTGGTGTTGACTCTGGCTTTTTCTATTTGTTGAGTTCTTGTTTTAATTGTAGGTGTCAGGTTGAGACCAGATTTATCTTTACAAAATATTTATACCTACTAATTTACAAGTCTTAATTGGTTTAGTTAATTGATGTACCTTTGGGCCTAGTCCTGTCACTGGTGATTTCTTCCACCAGGAGATCTGAGATGGCCTTGGCTTCAAGAGCCACAAGACTTCCAGAAATTAAGAGGGAGGTACAGAAAATCTGTGCATTATGACATCCTGATTAAAACAGTAAAAGCCCCTTTTGCGTTCTCTATTAGACACTTGTGGTGGAAAAAACTTGGATAGCTCTTAGGATTTCACTCTTTTTGCTGTAATACCAGTATGTCTGACAAATGGTTGCAAACTTCAGTTATACAAGTAATAGAAGCACTATATAGGCAAAATGGCAGATGTATTCCAGTAGCTATTTTTAAGTATTAGTTAATACACACTAGAATCAATGGTCGTATATTTTTAGTATATTATTTGGGGTAAATTAGGGCTGGCCTGGATAGAGTTTACTTCATTTTGACTTTCATCGTTTTTGACTAACATTAATGCTGATCAGTCTCAGAACAAAACAATATGTACATGTTGTTATTAGGAGTAATATCTATTAAGATGAAGGGTGTGAACTGAAAATGAAGTCCTAAGAAGAAGACTAAGGTTCCCTGTCAGGAAAATGATAAGTTTCATTTTACTTGTCATCTCTTGTTTGTGGTAACTTAGCAAAGTACAGTAAGTATCTCTCCAGGCAGCAGTGTAGGACAGAAGCAGAGTAGCAGAGTACATTGTAAAAAAACTTTTTATTTTTCTGTAGTGACTCCATGTCAGAAGCACAGATACTTTCATAAAATTATAGTCTTTTCACATACATTGCCAGGAGATAAGCCCTAAGCCAGGACATGTATATCATGTTATAGATACTTGTATATATACCTTGGGACCTTTAGTAAACTTTATTAGGAGGTGGAAGGGTGGACAGAGTCTGTTCTTTGTTCTTGTTAAAAAAGTGCTTGGGAATCTTTATGTTCCACATAAGCTTACCAAAGAGAAATAAAATGAGTTATATTGATTTATCTCATCCAGAATACGTATCACTCTCATGTTTAAGCCGGCAGTAAAAGGCCTGGGAACCAATCATGCTGGTTTTTTTTCCACTGCATTATATATTGAGCTTTAAAAGTGCAGAAATAATTAAACATTTTATTCAATTACTAAAGGGAAAATTGTAGACATTTTAAGGGAATGACAGCTGCATTTCAGAAATAAGCAATTTAGAAAAGTTTATCTGCATGCACACATTTACAGATAAGTTTCAGGGTTGGTTTTTTTGTTGTTTTCAAGATGGATCCTGACAGGAAAGAAGGCTTTGTACTCTGCCCAGTCAGGGGCAGAGTTGATGGTCTGTGGTTTAGTAGAAAAAGGGTTAATTTTGTGGTTTTGAGCACTTATGATAATATTTATTTATTCCAATGTTCAAACACAGGAACTGGTGTACACTAGTAAGTTAGTGAAAGCCAGTTTCATATACAGTAGAAAATTACATTTATTGATCCTTTAATTTCCAATGAATGCTATACTAATGAGACTCTCTCTTTTTTTCTTTTGACTACTGCAGATAAAGAAAACTATATTCTTGTGCCAGACTATATAGGCAGAAGATTTAAGAAGTGCTTCTCTCTGAATGAAAGAATAAAATGCTGTTGAAAATAACTATATTGGGAGGATTCATAAGCCAGTTCTTTTTTGTTATTGTTGTAATTTTATTTTTTTTATTCTCCAGCTGGTAATGTCTACCCCTATAAGTAGTGAAAAGTGTTGTTGGTAAAATGAGTGACTTTTTTTAGGAGCCACAGTGGACAAGTTAGAGATTTTTGGACTGGTTGAAGTACAGTCTGTGATACAACATATTTTCTACATAAATCTCTTCAGATACAACAGCCTTTGCTAATGCACAATCATCCACCCATCCATGTATTTTAATAGTGCCTGGCCTTATAATATGAGAGTCTCTCCTAAACACAAATATTATATCTTGTTCTTGTAATTTATGCACCTTTCACCATTAAATCTACTCTTTTCTATAGCAGATTAAACTGTATCTTTTTTTAACAGTTACTATTTTAATTAACAGTTACCATATCTTGCAAAGCTTGCTAGTAAACTCTTGAACTTGGAATTTTCTTGTGCACAATGGCATTAGCAGACATCATGCTTTTAAGCCACAGGTACCATTATTGGACAGACATTGCACTCCTATGGTTCTCTAAGTGTTTTGCTTGATCCTGTATTGACTTTTCAAGAATGCCTGCCAGGTCCAATTGTTCAAGAAGGGCCATTAATTTAACCTCAATGTAAATTAATTAGTTGGCATGCCATCAATCTTGTGCCAATTCCTGTTTTCTTAGTCAGGTATAAAAAATATAGTTTCAAGTAATCTTAAGGATATTTTTTAATTCCTTTTTGTCTTATCCCCATTGCTCGCTGTCTCCCTCTGCTTTCCAGGCAAACAGTGTGATATTTTTGCCTCTTGGTAACTCGCCTACAATCAACTTAAAGGAAGACACAGCAATATTTTGATTAGTTAACTTGCAAATTTGAGCAATCCCATTGTCATCAAGTGCACTAGTGATTGTAATTAATTATTAATTATTGGCTAGTAGTGCGAAGTACTCACAAGTCTTGAGGAATCACTAATGTTATGCTATGTATCTCAATCAAAGACAGGAAAATGAATCTATACAATTCTAGTTCCAAGGCAGCTATGATTATATCTAATTATAATAGTTTTCAGTGAAAAACATTATTTTCTTGCCTATTTTCTTCACTCAAGATTGGCCAAGTATTGGCTGGGCTGACTGTGGTATGTTTAAAGTGGAGAGAGAGGAGAGGATGTTGCATAGTGTTCACTGCAGCGAAGAGTGAGAGTTGCATTCTTAACTCCAGATGGCAGACTTCTTATCTAACTGTTCCAGTACAGAGCAGCGCTCTGTAATTCTTAGGGCGGAAGAATTTGTCTTGAATGCAAAGACTTTCAGAGGCAGAGATCGTACAATCTCCACTCAAACATTCAAAATTTTTCCATCTACTTAATCTTTACTGATAAGTCTTTCCAGTTAGGCACTAATTTTCTGTCTCAAACTGGACACAGTCTGTCAACTGAATTTTTACTGGTTCTAGGTAGAGAAAGAAGGATTGATTGCCTCAGAAGTCTTTCAGGCTATAGTACCGTTCTTGGATATGGATGTTATGTTTATACTTATTCCAAATGCTACAATACAGTTTTTATGTTCAGGTTTTGTGACAAATTATAAGCTTGTTCCATTTCATATGGAAGTACCACCTACTTGGAGATGCCTATTCTTTGTATACTGCCTAATGGAATTTTCACTTGCCTTAGTGACTTCCAGTGTCACTGTCAACCTTTTTTTTTTTTTTTTTAATCCCACCGCAATATGTAGAAAACACTTGCTGCATTGGAGCAGGTATGTGCACCCTTCCATTTTGGAGAAGGTCCCCAATAATCATTCTCTGAGTTTAGTTTTTCAGGCAGCTCTGCAGAGTTTTTACAGAAGTTTAAACCATTTTTTTCTATAACCCGCTTGTGAGAATGCAATGAGAATCAGTCAAAATAAACAGAAGGTTAAACTTTAACATTTTTAGTGACTTCTTTATCCATGTTGCCCAATTTTAGAAGAAAACTAGAGTAGAAACATATGATTTATTATTGACAGATCTGTTCTGAATGTTAGATCTCACTGTTTTATTGTTTATCGATAGTTTGTTTAAATTATTCCAGTGTTTTTCTCAATATTGAACTTAAGCCAATTGATCTACATTTCTGTGTCCTCCTTTTCTCTGATCTTTCCTGTGACCTTTCCTGTTTGCCATGACTTTTAAAAGAGAACAACTAATGGCTCTGAGATTTCATTGGCAGTTTGCTACAGAACTTTAAAATTAAATCTGTCATGCCCAGTCACTCTGAAAACATCTAATTTGTCTAGATATCCTTCAAACTGTTCTCTCCTTATCCAGTACTTACCCCTTAAATACAGGGCTATACACTGATAGCAACCAAATCATAGTTGACTTTCTAATGCAGATTGAAAAACGTGAGAAAATAAACGCATTAAATTTTTTATGTGGGTTAGGAGTTTGGTTTTAAGATGTATTAACGCCTAAATTTAACCTCAGTTAATTCAGAAGATATTTCTTAGAGTGAAAACCTGGATTTATTAATTAACCTAGATCATATCAGTTTTTTTCCCTTTATACCACAATTCTTTTAACTTGACAGAGGAGTTATGTACTGCTCTTTGGTACATATTCAGATTTCACATGTAAACTCAGTCTGAGAGCTACTGTTTTTCTGCAGTCTCTGTAGTAATGCTGGTGTGGATTTTTTTTTCCCCCCAATTAGTTGGATCAAATCTGTTACATTTTTAATTCTGTAAACTACTATTCCTCTTCCTATATCCATGAAATGATTTTAGAATACTTCTTTGTAGCATACCAAAATTTGAAACATGAGCTTGTGAACATGAAACAGAGTCTCTCCTATCCTGAATCTTTCATCAATGTTCTCTGCTGGTAAAATTATAAAACATCCTGCCCCTTTGGTTTTTTAAAATTGGACTTCCATTTTACAGCCCTTTTTTAATGGGTGTAAGTGTTTATGGAAGGTACTAAGCACTAGAGAATCAGAGTCTGTCACTTCCTTTTAATCATGTTTTAGTCCTAATGTTCTTGTACTCATGTCTTGCCTATAAGAAGTTGTTATATTATCTTAGCTAACTTTAGAATCTTCTATTTTGATCAGGGCAGGGGGGTTAAGACATTTTCCCAGTTATCTATAAAAAATCCTTAGATTATTCAGCTTCGGTTCTTTTCCAAGCAATTTAAGCAAAGTCTGTGGAAGTTAGACTACAACTTAAATATTGTTTCCACAAAATTTGCTTGCACCAGTTTCAATTAAGCTGTTTCAGAGCTTAATGAATGCAGACTTTCAAAGACCACAAGACTTTTGAACACTGTCCTTGATATTTGATTAATGTTGAATGATCTGAAAAAGAGGTGCTCTTCATAGCTGTGCAAAATTTAGTGGTTTAATACATTTAAAACAAAACAAAACAAAACCTTTAATCTACTTCCCTTTATGCTCATTGAATTTTACTTTGTGTTTGGATTCAGCTGGATCCCAGAACTCCAAGCAAAATCCTGGTTTCACCCAATTTCACACTGCAAGCCATGCAAAACCCACAAATTCTGACTGGTTTTGATGTGAAACCATAAAGTAGCTTGGCCCAAGTACATACAAAAAGTATGTGAACCTTTCAGTGAATGTGGGCTAAGTTCCCAGTTTGTAATGAAATGTTAAACCAAGCAGGTTTTTTGTATGGCTTTGTATTTGTTGTACGTTTTGTTTAGAGCCCATGTAAAAAAATTTTCAATACCTTAAAACTAAGTTGGCTCTTCTGTCAGTAGCCTTTCCATTGCTTATTCAGTAAAAACTGGAGGACGCTGTTTAGTTGAAGTCCTTTGATGGGAGGTTGCTGGCAGAATGCTTCCCATACAGTTACTCTGGATCCGGAACTCATTCTGTCTTTCCTCATCACTCCATTTGCTTTAGCATTAATCTTTGTTCATGCTTTTGTAGCAAAAAGAAAAAGATGGGCCCTGGATATTCTACTGTGGTTTTGGTTCAGCTGTTAGCGGAGTCACGTCCCGCTCACTGACAGTTCAATGTTTTAGTGCAATAGTTATAAATTCCTACTTATTTTGAGTCCAGTATTTCAGTAACTAAAATTTTCTTTCTATTGTTATAAATTATATAATTATTAATGCTGGATGGAGAATTATTTTAATGGATGGTGGGCGTGTTTACCTTTGTGGAGAAAGGTAGTAGAACAAAGGGCTTTGATTCATGAACTGTTTTGCAATGCAAACAGTGTGAGATCTTGCATACCATTTTTAAGTAAGGCAATAGTACAGGTAGCTTCATCAGTGAAAAAATATGAGCCATAGGTCTCATTCTATGTAGAGACCAATACTGTAAGAATATATTCAATCATAGAATCATAACCTATGTCATGCGTGGCCCTCATTTTTTTTCATGTACTGAGATATTTAAGGATTCAGCTGGTGGTGAAATATGCTGTTGTCTTTATTGTTTGCTTTTAAATCTATGTTAGTATTACATTCCAACCTAAATACTGATGTTGGGTGTCCTATAGACAACTGAGCCAATCTCCACACTATGCTTACCACAAATTCTGTGGCACTTGAATTTGATTAATTTGAGTGAATCTTCCAAAATATCTAACTTTATTCATTTTATGAAAGCAAATAGTTGTTTTACCTTGTGATACTGCTATTTTATCTTAGACTCTGAACAGATTTTTCTTTTTTAGGGATTTTTTGCAAGTACCTATTGAGCTGAAAATAAATGAAAAATATATGCATTTATTATGAAAAAAAATTTTTTTTCTGTTTATTTGAGAAAATGTCTTCTCCAAGCTGTCACTAATGGCAGCTGTGGCTGGGTGAAGGGTATAAGACTTGACATTTAGTACTTTTCAGCTCCAGAAATCCCCAAATACTTTAGAAGTTTTACTGTCCATGTGTGGGATCAACATGATTCTTAGCTTATAGAGAAGGTTCCCAGTGGTTATTACCCACTTTAACTAGGCCCTTCACATGAAGAAGCACGGGAAGGCTTGTCACTTTGCTCTTTCTATACACTGGTAATTGTGCCTGGTTCAGCCGAGTCCTCAGAAGCTGGGAAAAAGTGGGCAATATGTTACATTCAGCATATCACAGACACCCATGGATGCCCGTGCTGTAAGGAGCAGTGAGTGCCTTGTGGGAAAGAGGATTTTTGCTAGAGCAACAGGCCAAATCTTATAACAAGACAGAATCAGCAGGCAGTTTTGGGTGCCATGGGTGTCATGCTTTGTCTTGCTGGACATGTCAAGCCTCATAAAATTGGCATGAGAGAGAAACATCACCAGAGATTGATTTCCCAACTGTAGTCAGGTAAATGCAGAAAATATCTTACAGCAATTTACTAGGAGATACATAATTTGAGCACTCTTATTTTACTTAGTACTGCTGGAAATTATTCTCATAATTTCCGGTCTGTCTTTTGTGCTTAGATTTTCATGCTTAGATTGTGCACTCTTTGGGGAGGAGACAACCTTGGTGTCTTGTTTCTACTGAACCAAGTACAAAGGATCTCAGCCTGTTACCTGTTCCACACATAGATTTGTAATTGCATAGTGTATCACAATTGCATGTGTTCCTGGAGCTCAGTGAAACAAGAAATGAGCTTAAAAGCACACAGCATTGTTTTCTAATGGTTTGAAACATGCAGTGCAGTGAAGAACACTTTCCTCAGCTGTCAGTGAAGCCTGCTTGTCTTTAAGTCTCTTAGCTAAGAAAGTCAGCATTGTCTTCTTATATCTGTCCTTTCCACTGACCACAATAAAAGCGGCTTCTAAATTAGTTTTCTGAGCCTTGTCCATTTGCTCTGAGTGTTTAATCTCCTAGAATGTAAATTCATTATATACTGAATAGAATTGCTGGAGATTGGTTAACATGAAAGCATAATTCACTATTAGTTGTTCTACAAAAAACCATATCCTGAATATAATTGCTGGAGATTGGTTGAATGATACAGCAGGCTGTCTAATAATAAAGTCATAGTAATAATATCAAATGTTTTACTTGACAAGCAAAAGTTATTTTTGGTTGTCACATCCTTTCAGGAAAATATGCTGGTTTTGTGTGTACAGAAAAAATTGGCATTGCTGCTACACACTGGATAAGGTGCCATCAGATGTGTTAAAACAACATAAACTCTGCCATTAAAGAGTTAGACTTGCTGGATACAAATACACAGATATATGCACTGAGCAATAAAACAATTTGTTTGTGGCACGTCAATATGTGTTTGTCATAACTAAACTTAATCTGAAACAGTCTGATATTCCTGTTGGGTGAGAAGAATCGAAAAAATGACTGCTATCTGTATCTCTGTCTCTATCTTTGTCATCAAAGTGCTGTGTGACCTTGGGCAAGTCACTGCATTTGTGTGTCAGTTTCAATAATTAGAACAAAAGGATTGTGTTACTCAGAAGTCTTTATAAAAAGAGCTGTGATGAAGAGCACACTTAGAGCTAAGTCATTGTTATTGCTGTTTGTAAGAGGTGAGAATTTCAAACGTGGACTATATTTATTACATAGCAATGAAGTTTGGAGCAGAATGTAATTGGGAATAGAAAGGAATGTCTAGCAGATAATTTTCCTTCTCTCTACCAGCAGGACAGATTTCTTACCCTTTCCCTTTTTTGATGAATGCCAAGATAACTCTTCAGTGCCATTCATGAAGCTAATTTGCCCAGGTTTCAATTGCTTATAGTAACTCTTTGTGGGCCACTGAAGATTTATGCTACTGCATTACAAAACTCTTCAGTATTACCAGTAAGTCTGTCTATAAGAACATTTTGTTCTAATTGAACTCTCATTAATATATAACGTCACTTAGGCGTATATTTAGGTCGTCACTGGAGTGTATGTGGTTGCTTTTCTTCCTTTACATCAGAATGCTGACCCTGCTCCAGGTTCTGTTTTTCACAGGTAGTTCTGCAGTGCTTTGTTCTAAATCATTTCTAATTTATCTGCTTAGATGTAATACATGCAGTTCTCCAGTACAGATCTTATCACTAAAGTGCACAGAGAGTTTAACTGCTGTTTTTAATAAGTGAGATCTAATCTTATAATATTGTTTACAGTGGGCTAAATCACACCTAACTGCTAGCACTATGGTAAACAGATGTAACAGAAATCAAGGGTGTTCTCCTTGGACATTATTTTGCCCCTCCAGAGGGAAGGAAATGTAGAGGAAAGTAAACACTACATTTTTCAATTCATAAGGTTAAATACTAGCTCCACTGCATCAAAAAATTATTGTTTTGTTTTGACAGAGTTTAGATTGAATTCCAGGAATTTCCTATTCCTCCTTTGACCTGGGTTTTAGGAGGAAGACACAGGGTGATGGAAATAGCCTCCCATGATCTATGTTAGCATTATCAAAATACAGATTTGCTTGTGTTAACTGACTTAACTAGCTCTTGCTCAGACCTGTGGGAACTGTGGTTCTGTAGGCTTCCCTTGTGAGTGCATCTTTCAACACTCTCCCTTAGCATTTACTGTGCAGAGAAGTCCTATAACTTGTTCCCACCTGCATTATCTTTTGCTGCTTAAGTGATATTGTCAAGGGGAGACCTAAAGTAGCCAAACTGGTTCCTCTACTCATGTCACCCACTTTTGGTAGAACTACTCAGTATTTTACGTGGATGAAAACTGTCCTACAAGCCGCAATGAATAACTTCTGCAAGGGGCTGAAGAAGTAAATTTCATACCTTTCAAAACCGCAACTTTTTTTTCCCCATGTGGGCACAGAGAGATACATGCACATGCAGTATTCACCCTTCTGAGGCTGCACAGAATTGTTATGCTTACTGTATACTATATCCCATATTCTCAGCATCATTTCTGCTGAACTTGCGTTCACTGGTTGAATGCTTACGGTTTGGTGGTGCCTTGTTTCTGCTCTCCATTTGACTCCCCCGAGCTTTTTGAACTACTTTGGTGCTGTCCTGAGCTTGGATGCTCATTTTGTATAATATTATACAATACACTCATTGCTGAACAAAGATAAACTATAGAATTTTCTGGTAAGCAGTATTTGGTGGAGCTCCAATTAAAGTACACAAATATGTAGGAGGGGTGGTCTCTCATAAGTGAGTAGTGGTAATCTGCCAGGTTAATTTTATTAAAACAAAAAATTTGGTTGTAGAATCCTTATCTATATTCATCCCGTATCACCTTTACTGCTTCTAGCATCTAAAATTTAAGTCATTCACTTAATTAAATTGTCTTCAGGAACTTCTAATTTTTAGAGAATTTTTTACTTACCCGCAGCTTTCTATAGCTTAATTTTTAAAGGCAGCCTGACCATTCTATGGTGTATGGTATGTGAGCAAACCTAAAGCAAGTAAAAGTTTAGTCATAATTATGCCATCCATCTTTAGTTGTTGTTTCTCTGTTCAATATCCATTCTCTGTAGTTATTTATTTAATGGGAACTGTTGTAATATTCAACAAAATACCAGAAAAATCACAGCATACTTCCAATATGTACTTTAATATGACTATAGTATGATGATTAGTTCTCTTGAGATTGCTACTTGCTGGAGCAATGTACTGTAATTAAAGAATTAAATTATAAGCAATCTGAAGGAGGTAGTACTGAGTTATCTTGAAGTAGTATAAACCAAAATCAATCATGCTGAGAAACTAATAGGCAGAACAAAAAATTATTGTCTGCTCTCATTAAGATGACATGGAGACATGCAATTACAAACTAATTGCTAATGGACTGTTCCTTTTCTTTTAGAAAGGTCTTGGTGTAGTTCATTAAAACTGTGATTTTGTTGTTGTATGTTTACTTGCACTTTGTTATATATAGTGTTAAAGAAGGGGATTTAAAGCTTTAAATCTGGCACACCATTGATTATTTCATACTAAATTTAATTGCACATGCAGTGTGTGTCAGTTATAGGACAGAAGTTTTGCTAATGAGTTGGCCAAGTTGAATTAACTCAGTTATTTAAAGTGGTAAATTAAGACTAGAATTCTCTTTGCCAGCTTTGCTCAGAACAGTAACTAATTAAACTTAGCGGTAGAACTAGAAGTGAAACACTGGCAGGATATCCCTCTAAAAGCAATATAGGAGTATACTGCATAATAAAAGGTGACATTGCTTGCATTAGCAATTAAATCTTAATTCTCTGTTAGTTTACTTAGTTTTGTTATATTGAACTTGTACTCTTAGAGATGTTAGTTATCATACCCATATTTTCCTATCAAAAAACCCACTTCCTAACTTATTCGCTGCCATTATAAAATGTATGAATGCATTTATTGTGACGGATGACTGGACTCCATGCCTAATGAATGTTTATGCATGAAGATGAAATATTTCTTGGCTGGTGAATGGCATATTATAGATTTTATCTTTTAGAGAAGTATGCAGGTTTTTATTTTATCAACTTATTCTGAATAATTTTGAAAAAAAATTATTTTGCTTCGTGAAGTCTTATTGCTTCATGTGCATAGGCAACGTTAATTATTATCCATCTGAAGTTTTCCAGGGCTATAGAAAAAAATACTAAAATATTGGTAGAGATACACATTCTTACCTGACACTGACTGAAATTGCTGTAAAACAGTTGTTTTCTAGCCAGTACACACAATAAACTCAAGTATAACCCCTGAAATTATAGAAGTCTATCAGCAGTGTTATCTTTTGTGGTCCACAGATTCCAGGGCAACGTTTTTTACAGAGTTAAAGCACTTTCTTGTCATTTTGGGAACAAATGAGCATTTTTGAGCATTTTTTCATCATAAAAAGATAGCCAAGATAGTCTTCAGCTCAAAAACCACAAAAATTTCAGTCAGAAAGAAGCCTGTCTTTCAATTTTATTTAGAAAATTTAAGAAATTAGAAATTCAGAATTTAGAAAATTTAATTTTCTCTTAGTGTTTTAAAATAGAAAATTGTAATTTATTTCATCAGTTTCTCTTCATGAGGGAGAAATTCATATCTATTTATGTGCTCAAACATAATATATGTAGGATGCATTTTTAAGTTAAAAAAGCTAGTTTTGGGTGGTTGGAATTTTCAGTCCATAAGGTGAAGTATTTCAGCTCTCTCTGTGGCGGGTAAGATGGTACAATGTGGCTACGAGAACCACTTTAAACAGCAGCCACATACAAAATTCAGGTAATGCAAGCATAATTTTAAATCATATTTTTTTTTGTTTGAAATTCATGTATTCTGCCAGTGCCTGCAACAGCAGCAAGCTCTGCCTTGGAACAGGGAAGTAAATAACAGTAATGATAACAGTATTTCAGCATCTGTTCTTAGGCACTGCATCATATTGTCTTAAGAAACTAGAGGTCCTATTCTTTGCAGGTAGAACTCAGGAAATGTCAGAAAGATGTTTCATATTCACTGCGCCTCCTGTTTTCTATTGTGTCTCTGAATAATCTAGGAAATAAAAATTCAGTTTTATATTCCTTTTCTGATAGATATAAGTAATTTTTGAAGAATGCATATAGTGTCATAGTGTATGAAACCACGTGCAGTTCCTGCTTTTTGAGTTCTCCTGAAGAGACATTTGTCATGGTCTTAGAATTTATTTTTTTCCTCAGCTAAGAAGTGCTGTCTTTGCAAGTACACATCTGAGGGCACGTGTATATTGTGAGGCATAAACCTTCCTGGCAGCAGGAAGGACTATACTACTTGATCTAACATGTGATATCTTTGATAAAAATATGTTATGATAGAGACTGCTGAGTAGTATCCTTTTTAAGGCCTTGCTGTTTCAATAACCTTGAATGATTCTGAAAATCTTGTTCCATTAGAGCTGTTCATGAATGTTCAGCAATGTACTCTAAATGAATACGTTCAGAGACCTGTTTCCTTTTACAATTTTCTACTTGCATGATTTAGCATTCAAATAAGTTATATACTTTTTTTTTCCTCTTTTATTTTGTTCATCATATAGCCCTTCTGTCTCCTTGACTATCTCTTTACTCATTATTCTCTCATCAAAGAGTTCTTTAGGACTGTCCTTATCTATATTCTCTGCATGTTTATTTTACCTTTTTGTAGCTTAAAATGGTATAGCTAATGTTTGGTACCTTGTGACTGTCTTTTTAATAACTGATCATTCCTTGTTCATTCAAGCAAATATGTCCAATACCTCACCTAAAAATTATTTATTTTTAACCAAAGTTAAGAGTTGGGCAGAAGTGGGATTATATAAACATTTAAATCAAAAATTTATCTATTCTTCTAGACTAAATACACTAAATGCACAGTTGTGAAGCTCTCTGTTGGAGCAAAATAATTTGAGAAACAAAATTTATACAATCATTAAGATTGGATAGGACCTGCGCTCCATCGTCTAGATGATACACCTTCTTATATTAATTTGACTTTGAGAAGTAAATATTGTTCCTTGTAAATTATGGAGATAAATCAGTCCCAAAAGGTAGCTGGTTTCTGTTTATAACTGTTGTGTGTTTATAGTAAGACAATAGTAGACAGATTAAATCTAAATATGCACTGAACCACACTGTTATGAATTCAATATCAGTCACTGAGAGAAAGATAGACTCATGGTAGATATTTTACCCTTAGGTGTACTATAGAAAAAAAAAATAGATAAGCGTTATCTTTGTCTTGACGGAAAGACTGAAAGAAGTAAGAGTTGATAGAAAATAGATTATCAGCTTATCTTCTGCTTTCATAAATAAGGGAAAAAATAGGTTTTCAATATTTGGGATATATTTGTCTATCAGAGTCCCAGATGCAGGTTTTTGGGGAAATACGGCTTTGCTACAATACACCATTTTGTTAAAATGTACTAGCTAGATGCGTTTTTATTTTGAAAATAGAATGTTTGAAGGGTAGATAGTAGCCAGTTTTTTAGTCAAATATTTCCATATTCAAGTCCTTACCATGTTTGATCCAAACTCCAAATCACGCATGAAAAATTCATGCTGAACAGGGACTTAAAGTTTGAGTATTCTTTTTGCTTGCAATTTCATTGGGGAAAAAAAATAAAAAAAAATAAAATGAAGGTTTATATTTTGTTTGTTTTAAGTAAAAATATATAGGCATATGGTCCAACCAGAGTCAATTGATGTTCATGTCAATTGATTCAACCGTTGAGGGAGATATGATAAGAAATTTTGGAAACTAAAGGAATACTCCCACTTCTATGGGAAGAGTTACACACTAGATTAGAGAGTCATGCTCTCTCTTTTGAAGTTTGGAAAAGATGATGCAGTTTTGGGGTTTCAATGGAAAATGGTGACAGTGTTGTTCACCCTGCAGTTTACAGTGGCCTCAGAAAAAAGAAGCTTGGAAAAAAGCTGGAATTTGAGTTATTCCCTGGTTTTCCATGCTTCCAAGTGGAAGGCAGCTCTGTGCTTAATGTAACAACTGTAGCTGACTCTGTACCCAGTGTTCGAAATATTCTTCTATGCTGTACAAAAAGACTAACACAAGGACTCTGGATTCTGCTGCTGTGAGACTTTTGGATCTGAATTTTTTTTTTTTCCCCATAAAGACCAAGGGTTAGTGTAACTGTGTCCCTGCTGAAATCGACTGCAATTTTGCCACCAGCTTCAGGGAACTTAACATCTCTGAAAGATCCTTTCCTATGATGTTACTGTTGATGTTATATTAACTAGCATTTGAAGGTGAACATACTCATCCAAATACGCCATCAGTTTTGTGAAGAGAAAGGAAGAATTTGTCAGTTGCAAACCAAAACATTTTACCTGCTGTATCTGTTTTGAAAAATTCATTAGTGTTACTGCTGATCCCAAGATTGCTGTCAAACTGTAGCAGCTTCGGTGCATACTCAAATGTAGATGTTAGTGGTCAGGAGTGGATTTGTGCATCTGAAAACTAGGTCAGCTGTCTCACATTATGCAAAAGTTTTCAGGTATTGTATAGAGAAGCTAATCAATAAAGGATGAGCTTCAATGAACTGAAGTTCAAGCAAAGCAATTAATTCTGGTACTTCTAAAAAGCATCAGCAGATGAAACCACCTTTATAACTAGTCCCTGCAAAACCACCTTTAAAACTAGTCCCTGTGTTGTTTTCACTGTAACTAAATAGAATAACTACACGGATGCTCACAGACCGTGCTACACTGGGGACTTTACAATCCACACCAGAGCACCATGTTAGAACAGCGCAGTTGATGGAAGCTCTTAGGTAGGCCCTGGAATTGATCACAGATGAAATAGAGTCAAAAACCTCAACCAGCATCACCTAGATGCACACAAAGTATTATTTAATTAGGTCTTCGAGCTCTTAAGCATCCAGTTGGCGTCTGTACATTTCAAATATATGTAAACCTCTTTAAGTCTCCCTCTCTTCTCCTTGGAACAAGAAGTGGGGGGAAGCATCTGTCGTCACTCATTGGCTGATTTGGCCTAAACCATGACAAGATCTTTCTTACTTCAATGCAGAAGTAGCCGAAGTCAGTGGTGCTTTGCATCTTATTTTGTTGCTTGCTACTCTCTTTATGTTTCTGCTTGATTGATTCACTCTTTCCATCGTAACAAATATTTTTGGCCTTCCTCTGAAATGTCCAATATTTCAAAGGGACTTCCAAAGAAAGAAGTGTACATTTGCCAAGCATAAATTATGGAAACTTACAGCTTGATTAGGTGCCAGCATTGACAGCATGGAATATTAATCTCTACAGTTTACTTTTTTTGCCAGTTGCCTAATGGGTTTCATTCACACCAATCTGCTCCAGAGGGAAAGATTAGTTTTTGCTGCTAAATGCAATTCTCCCAAGCTTTTCAGTGATTGTAGAACTAGTGTAAGCCTTTTCTCTATCCTTAAATTTTACTTCTCCACAGTCATAAGTTTGGTTTATAAGTGAATTAACAAAGAATAATAGGTGCTATAGTCCATGTGGAAGAAAACTGCATATTATTATATGCAGCCCTGTTGTTCCCTGCTATTGAGGACTTTCCAGGATTCTTTATGTAAAGGGTATATGCATCTATAGTGACAATCATTCATCTTGATCAAATGTGATAAGACACTATTCTGACACTGAGAAGTTAAGATCAGAAGCTTACGATCTGGAATTGTATGTGGGTATTAGGAATACTGTGTGGAACAAAGAGGTTCCCATATGGGCTATGAAAGACTAAGTGAAATACAGTGGAATGCAAAGCAGCCAGCACACTGAGCAATTGAAAGTTTTCATTTGCACATCTAGAGCTAACCAAAAGGAAATACAAAGGAAAAAATCCTTGCTTAAATCCTTCTTCAGAGGTGAAGGAAAACTTCTCCCTCTAGTCAGGCTAGCTATTACAAACCTCTTTTCAGAAAGCTGAACAGAATTCATTACTTTCCTTTTGAAAAAAGAAATGTCCTAATTCTGCAGCCATCTCAGTTAAAAAAATAATAAAATCATCTAATGATTAATGGCAGGCTTGGCTTAATTCTTTTTTTCTGGTGAAAATTGTAATATCTGCCCTTTGTTGTCTTATATAGAAATCAACCGAGGTATCAAATGAGGAACTGAACTGTTCGAGTAAGAGTTACTGAATACAGAAATGTCCATGAGGGCGCAGAATCTCTTTTGAACTCAGCTATGTTGATTTCTTTCCAGTGTAATGGTACAGGTTCAACTTGAAATAAATGCAAATTGAATGGATTTATATAGAAGTCAGTCTTGGAGCTACTCAACCCTACCAAGTTTGTGGCAGTTTGGCATACACTCAGAAGCATACTTACAGTTTCTGGGAAGCTTTGAAGTGAAAAACATAAGATGATCTAAAAAGTCCAGGCACTTCCATGGCTAAGTGGCCACTGATGGGGAGTTTACAGGATCACAGGGTTTCTTTTGGCAGAGAAGCGGGGTGGGGGGATGCCCAATATCCACTTAAGCATGTGCTTTTTAAAAGTTATGTACCTGCCATCCTTTATTCAGAATCTCACATAGTCTTTAAATTTAAAGAAGATAAAGATTTAAGAGAAACTGACAGGAGTAGAGGTGGGAAAACATAGTCATAGATTGTCATTGAGTTTGTTGTTGCTAAAGTTTAAGAGAAGGCTGAGAAAAGCATCAGTAATAGGGATACAGCTATGCTCTACAGAATGTGTTGACTAGTAAAAGCTGCTTGTATTTTCTTACTCTGCAGCTGTCTAATCTTATGGTTTATCTTTAAATTTTCCTTTCTGTGACATCAACCCATTTGTCATTGCTACTTCATCTTCTTGTCATCAATTGTGAACCTTCTTTCAGAATCAGTCTTGCATTTTGCATTGGTTTTAACTCTTTTCTTTGTTCCTTTCTTCACATCATTCTGCCAGATGGCATGCAATTAGCTTCAATACGTAGTTGAATTATGCTAATAATTTTTTTCCTATCATCTGAAGTAGCAAATGTTGCAATTCTCAATGATATTTATGTACTTACTGAGCTTCCATGACACTTTTATATGACGTTGCACTTCAAAACCTTCAATCATTTCCTCATCTTCTGCCATCTGGATTAATTTTAATGACCTAATTTGATATAGTGTGATATAATCCCTCAGTCCCAAAGCTTCTTTATCATATGAACAGATCATATCAACTTTATCATAAAACAGAGTTTTGCAATTATTTTCCAGATGATATTCCTGCCCTCAGATGTTGGAAATTAAGTAGTAGGATTGACTGTGTCTCCTTATATTTATAAATAAGGTAGAAAATGACTATTTTAAAAAGTGATTGCATTTTTAGTTTCTTTTTTTTTAATATTTATTTCAAAATTAAATATCAGTATTACCTCTTGAAACTAACTCATTTTTTCCAGCAAGTAAAATAAGTAGATCTCATTGATTTTTCCATTATTACGACTCATTAATGAGACTATAACAAAGCATTACTATTCATAGTATTGTTTTTGATCAGTAAGAAGAGGAGAAAGGGTATAGTACGTGTTGTATTACAGAAAGTGTCCATTTAGAGACAAAATTATTGGGAATGACAAACGTGACATGCTCTAACTACTCTTATATTTGTAGGTGTATGTTACTCTCTTGTAATAATTTTGCTTTATTATGCTGCATTGCTATAACTGTAATAATTGCCTGCAAAACTGAGATTGCTTGGAACTAAATACATAAATCCAAATTCTTCTAGTCCTTCAGTAGGTTGTGAGCCTGGATACAAACCAAATACTTGTCCTATATATACCAATAAATGTATCCAATAACCGTACATTTAATTGGCCTACGTGGAAAAAAAAATATCTTTTTTCATTGGTCATTTATCAGATAGCTCAAATGACACATCACAAATGACACAAGCCTCTACTCATTAATTCAGGTAATACCTTTGAATTTTAAACAGAGTTTTTTTCCATAGGGCGCTGCTGTAGCAATTCTTTCTGAATCAGAGCTAGTTCTGATCTAGACAATTGGTGTCATATGGTGTGAATGCAAGACAGGGAAGTGTAGCAATACTTTTCATAGTAGCCATCTGATAGCGCTATGGTTACCTTTAAGGAGCTTTGATACTCTGCAGAAGATGATAACGGTTGAAAAAAACCCCACAGGTTAACAACATTTTTTAAGCAAACTTTTATTGTTCGACGGCTACTTCACTTTAATAGTATCCAGTAACACCTCATGGAAAAAAAAAAAAAGAGGAAGATAGTTAATGAAATTTGATGTGCTAGAACAAATTTTTTGTTTGGGTTTTTTCTTTCTCCTTGTTTTACTTGCAAGGAGTAAGTCTTTTCAAGCAAAAAGTATTCTAAGCTTCACAAGCATTTGGTCTTGGTCTGCTGATACAACTGAAAGGAAGCATTCTTTTTTTTTTTTTTTTTTTTCCTGTTTGGGTGGCCATAAGATAAGGAAAATACCTAACTTAGACAAGGACACACCTTGTGATATAATCACTATGGGATGGTCTAAAATGCAGGGCAAGCATTGGTGTTTGGAGCTGGAATTTGGCTGGGATTTTTGCTAACTCCTTGTAGTAGAAATGCTGTGGTATCTTTAATTTTAATATTTGAAATTGGTAGTTCTTTAAACATGTAGTAAAACCCACTGCTGCAGATTGTATTGGGGAAATACAAGAAGTGGATAGTCAGAGACTGAACAGAATCATGTTTGAATGCATAGTAATCTTTTATTCTACAGAATTTATTCTTCGTGTATGCCATATGATGGTAGTTTAAATCTTGACATTTTCCTCATACAGATCTTATCTGTAGAGGGATTGACCTTGTAATTATATGGTCCTCAGCAGCCTGCTTAAGGCTGCAATAAAATACAAAGTTGAGCACTGTTGCCCTAAGGACAACAGATCAGGTCCTGGCTAGTACTGACAGAAAGCAGAGGTGAAGAGGAGAGAGACAGATCCAAATTGTAAACCTGAGGGATGATCTGGGCTAGCTGATTTTGTGGCAAGGGTGAGAAACATAGCTATTTTCAGGAGGTATTTCATGGAATTATGACTATTCCTTCTTAGTAGTATTGATTCTTGCTCTCCAGAGCCTTAGAGAAAGCCGAGCAGTTCTTTAGTCTGCTTTCTCAGTCCTCTTCCTCAGCAACCTCTTCTCGTTATTTGCCAGTGGTTCTAGGAAATGCCAATTAAAGTTCTCATGTCAATGATTATTAAAAAGAGACAAGCAAACAAACAAAAAATCCCCATTACCAGCCAAGATATAAAATCATCTGAACAAGTGAAAGGGACTTTGATATGTAGGAGTGACGGCAAGTTTCTTAGTTTCTTTTACTCTTTCTGCATTTTGGCTAATATTTTAACATTGCAAAATCAGTATCTCCAGTTGCATGCAAGGTACAAAAAATTAATATAAAAGTTGTGATCCAAGGTGACTGAAATAGAAGAAAAGTTACTAGCTATGTGATTTCAAATATAGGAAAAAGGGTAATAATTCATGAAAAAGCCATGAAAATGGCACAATGTATCTCATAGTGAAAATAGGGTATTTTTTATGCATACCATGAAACAGATACATTTTAAGTTCATACCTTTGCTAGCTGATAAACAATGTGTGCTTGTATAGCTATACACTTTGATTCAATTGGTCCCAAATTATAGGCGAAGACTATGAACCTTTGGAACCAAATATTTCCCAAAATAGCATTACACACTGAAATACTAGAATATTGATTCCCAGCCTCAGAAATGTGCAACTATGTGTGTGTTTCTGTGTATACTTTACAATTGTTCTGTTCTGTTTTAGGGGGTCTCTAAGTAAGTTTTGAACAATAACAGATTGAATATTGTACTGGCACCTCTCCAGATGCCTGAGGGCTGTAACAATTCACATACACATTTACATTATTTTACATTGCTTGTGCATATATTTCAGTTCTCTGTTGAATGCAAATGAAACTTTACCTCTAATACATTAAGAGAATTCACCATGTAAGGGTGGATGGAAAAAAGAGAAGAAAATACTTTAACATGCCTGGCAGCATGTTTCTTGTCTTTAAATGCTGTCCTTTATATTTTTGTCCTCTCTTGTGCTTTTGCAGCAGTTAAAAAAAAAAAAAAGTATAGAAATATGTGCTAGAAAAAAAGGCAGAGGTGATGTTGATGATGATTGACATTTTCCATTTTTTTCCTCATTGTATTTTTCTTTCTTTCACCTACAGTATCTCATTTCACCTCTTTATTGATTAGACCTGTCTTCCTCACCTCTTCTAATGAATTTCTTACTCTATATTCTTTTTTGCTTTTCTCAATAATTTTCCCCTTTCATGATTCTATTCTGGATTCTCCTCAAAGTCGTTGTATTAGAACTGTTTGGGAATTTCCTTGCAATTATAGGGGACTTTTAAGACATATTTCCAATTAATTGAAATTAAATATGATTGTGGGAAGTCATCAGTTGCAGTGGAGTTCCTGCTTTGAAGGAAATCTTAAATATCTTGGGCAACGCATTCAAAAGTAAAGGAATCTGGATTACAGTGATGTCTTGTGACTTAACGACATACTGAATAGTAGTGAACAGTCTCCGAGAAAGGATGCACTGCTTATTTTGAGAGATTTCCAAAGCAGTACTAGCCTCAGCTTTGCTGCTACTGTAACCAGTAGGCTTTCAGTATTGACTTCAATAAAATCAGAATTAGGCAAGCATTGACCTTTTAGTAAACTTAAAAGGCAGACGTGCTCCTCAGTTTTTATTAATGAAAGTACAAAAGAGTATAATGTAAAGGGGGAAAATGATCAATTTATAAAAGGAGAAAAGAAGGGGAATGAATGAGGAAGAAGAGGCAAGAATGGTAAACAAGTGAAACCAGAGAAGTGCTACTGTATGTAATGACATAGCATAAAGAAGGTCAGTCTAGAGACCAGCTGCACAATAAAGATGGCCATGTTGTTTTACTCTGGAATTTTCAATGATACATTTCGAAGTAGCATACTATAGAGTGAGAGTTATTTGATCAAGGCCAAAAATGTTTACAGACCTAATTTTAAAATTTCACTTTTAAAAAAAAATATTAACACCCCCCACAGCCCACCACCAGTATATCTAAATTGAAGTTTTTCAGAACTTTTCAAATAGGGGAGATTGATAGTTTTACTTGTCATACCATTCTCAAAGGTAGATCAATACTGAAGTATCAGAAATCTTTATTTCTCTGTGGCTGTTGCAGAAATGTTTCATACGTAGGGTACATTAGATCAGGTTGAGACCTCATCCCAAAGGTGGGCTGCTGATCATATAAGCAAAGGCCCCTTAAACCGTCTATGAAATCAGATGAATTCTGAAGGCCCTGAGTCTTTCTGACAGCCTTGATTACAAATGCATCCTAACAGCAATCAGAGCCAATGAATTTTTGACAGTAAATTAATATTTTATAAAGAGTTTGGAGATGGATATCATGTCTGATAGGAATTTTATGTACACAGAGAAAAATATTTTGTTTTTGTAAGATCGATGTTAGTAAGGAAAAACTCTTTAAGAAAGTTTGCTTTTTACAAAATTGTTCTTAAGCAAAACTTTGGTTTTGCCAGTGGTGATAACAGATACTGCTGATTTGGGATAAAAATCAAATATATTGCTGCAAACAAAGTTCAAGTAATTTTTTTAATAATAAAGTCTATTTTCCTTCTCTCACCACATATAGATAATTAAAGAGGACAGAGAAGTAAATCCGCTTTTCATGTAAAGTTACTAACTTGACAGTGTCCCTTTAAGTTGTGAGGATGTGCAGAGTAGTTAGGAATGTGAGATACTGTAGGGTACCAAATGTGTGATGTGATGTTGCTAGGCAACTCCCTTATTGTTTTAAACAAACCACATCGAGCTGGCAACAGCTGTCAAAGCTCTTGCCTCTTGACAGTAACACAGACCTCAAAAGAACCTAGAACAAAGATCTTCCAAAATGAGCTGTAATATGTAATCCAACCCCATAGTGCTAGCAAGTGTGAGAACCTATTTGTTAAATTAGCAGATAGAGTTATCTGTTAGAATTCTATAGCACAATATTTTTGTGACAACTATGACAACTATTTGCCATTTGTTTAAATAAATTAAAAATATGTGGTAAATACATGTATATCAATTTGTCTTTTGAAAGAGTGCCTTTCATAGCTTTCAATAGTAGCAAATCTGTTCACATGTATTAGATGAGCATCATATGTCTGCAACCAAGAAAGGAAAAATATTATATACATGATAGCCACGTGCATGTGTTTGCAGATTTATTTCTTTTCTCTGCTGTTGTGTATATTTTGACATCTCAGAAACAGAGACAAGCTCCTCTTCGTCAGTATTACAGTCTAGGTGTAGCACACTAAAAAAATAGGTCTAGGTGTAGCACACTAACACCAGTATGGCAAAACTTTTAAAGAGGAAACAGCCTCTTTTTGAAGCTTTGACTTCAAAAGAAAGCACAAATCTGTACTGAAATAACCCAAGATCTGTCAAAATTATTCACACTAGGAGATAAGTAGGTCTGTAAACAGCCTCATAGTCTGGAAATACATATGGAATGTGAAAAATTCAGAGTAACTCATACCAGTTTTCCCCCTGTCTCCTGATTGCTTGAATGCAAACCAGCATAAATCTAGCAGCCAGGCAGTGCTGTGCTTCTACTAATATTTGTGTCTCTCAGTGCAGCACAGCATTTCAAATGCAGTATCACACTAGCTTGTCTGCCAGGCTGTTGCATTATTCACAGACCACCATGCAGGTGAAGTCAGTCTAAGTGCCTGAGTGGTGGTGTTCCTGTTCCTGTGCGGATGCTCCAACCATCAAACTGCTGCCTGGTGCCTTGCTGTATCCCTGGTTATAATTGTTCAGTTTTACCCATTTTTGTCAATAAAAGGCAGATTTGACTGTCCAGCTAGTTAAAGCTGTCATAGAAACTTCTGAGCTCCTGAATCACTCTCCATGACAAAATTAATGTTTAAATATACAGAATAGCTGATTTTCAACTTGCTGCTCACACTGCAAATGACAGACTGGCAGAGATTTGGCTTAACTGTACTAGACGCCGTGTGTATGCTTTTCTACTTTAAGTTAGCTCTATTTCTATCTGTCTAGTTTAGTTTTTTAATTCCACAATGTAGGGAGAACCTTTTCCAGTTCAAGCTTTGTCAAACCTGATCCTTGTCTTTTTGAAAATCTTAGAACATGAAAATAGTTGTACTGGTTCAGACCAGGAGTCGATGGATATCCTGACTCTAAAGCGAGCATATACTGATGCCTGAAAAGAAATAAAAACAGTGTAAGGGGCTATGATACTTCCTCGAGGTATTCTCTTGCTCTTTGACTGTAGCTTGGCTCACAGGATTTCCTGAGCTCTGTATCATTTAGATATTTATGTATTTAGTATATGTATGGTTCTCTATTTAGTAACATTCAATAGTTCACCTTCAAATGCACAAAACTTTCTGCATCCACGATGTCTTCTGTCTAGGAGTTGCACAATTCAGTGTAGCACTGTATACTGAATCACAACCTTTTGTTTGTTTCAAGCCTGTGTCTCAGTTTAAGTTGATCATTCTTGGTACTTGTGTAGACTGAGCCAGGGAACAGTCTAGTCAGCTGTGTACCATCTCTATGCAATTCATGATTTTGTATTTTGTAGGCTTCTAACTCTTTTTTTTTTTTTTTTTCCTTCAAGTTGAACAGTCCTGGTTTGCTTAGTTCTTCTTATGGAAAGTGTTACTTACCTTTGCTTGACTTTTTGCCTTTTTTTAATCCTTTTTAGGATTAGGAGAGAAGAGTTATCCAAGTATTCAGGAGGTACAAGAAGCATATTTTTTTACTGTGATGTATTTCTTTTTCTGTTTCTCTCCTAGTAATTCCTAGCATTTATTTTGCTTTTTGACTACTACCTAGCACTGGTCTGCTGTTGATCTTGACAAATCATTATTTCCCTCAGCAAGCTATTTCATTAAAGAAATAATGTTCAGTTCTTCCCCAGACTAAAGATTTATCACATTTTCAGGAACTTTTTTTAATGTGAGCTTATCTAGCTGTTCTTATGTTGTTGTTTTCTGTATTTTTATAACCAGTGATTTTTTTATTTTTTTTTTTTAAATTAAGTATTGATTGAGGGAAGAGAAGAAGAGATGGTTCAAATGTCTTTATCTGTCAACTGTTATCTGTGAAGCAGGATTTTCCCTTAGTGGGATGAAATGGAGGGTAGCAATTCAACCTGCAATCACTGTGGAACATTACAGAATATTTGAACATCAGATTTGAGAACCTGCTTGAAAAATAACCATGCACGGTATAAGAGGAATATCTGTGCTGTGTACTGGAGACCACTGGTAATACTGCTGGCACAAGCAAAAGTAGAAAAAAGCTAATATAAGTTACATGAACGCCCTCTATTGAATAATATGTGTCACTTCGCATTTTTGTAGTTGCACCATATTTTTGTTGATCATAGAAGTATACTAGGTATTTATAGACAAGCAAATAATTACTATAACCTGATAGCTGATGGTAACTTAAGTGCCCTGAAAAGTAAGCAGAAAATATCCATACATAATAAAGTTGTCTCCATTGTTTGTCTGGAACTAATACTTTGAGTGTTTGCATTTTGTTTCTACAGAGAGATAATTAAGCATATAATAAAAAAAAAAAGAAAGGCAAAAATACTGCAAATCTTATGTAATGAAAAGGTGGCTATTGATAGATGATTTCTCCATGTGAAATGAAGCCTCTTTATTAGACTGATCAGAGTTCTGCTCCTGCACTTGGTTTTGGGTCTCCACTGGGGACAGAAGTGTGCTGAGTTCTGGCATATTATTGGGGTCTGTCTACATTAGTGTTGCATTATTAGGCTAGCTGATGGGTGAGAAAATGTATTAGTGAGTTTAGTCCTGTGTACAGTAATGTCAGTGTTATGCCTGTAGATATGAGAAGTCAGCAAATGTTGCTTTTGTGGCTTTTGTCCTGAGAGAGTTCAGATTTCTCCTAAGCTAATTGAGACTGTTTCTGAATGTGATAGATTGGATTAAGTAATTTATGGGGTTTCCTCTAGTCAAATTTTTCTAATTGAAAGCAAATTTGGTGTATCCTGTAAACATTAAATTCAGTTTAACACTGTCTTAATATAGCTTTAGGAAAGAAAAATTATGTTTTGTTTTGTTTTTAAATGGTACTAACACAATCGGACATGGAGTGTAAAATTATGTGGTTCTAGATATTGAATATATACAAAAAAATTATACACACATATTGAAAATTCAGTGTCTCCTATTAACAGAAGTTAAAACAGACTTTTCTATAACTTTTCTCTATGTTGCATAAATAGTATATAAGGCTCATTAAGATCTAGGCTGCTGACCTAGAAGGACTGGCTATGTAAATAGTAGATTGAAAAGGATCACAGGCTAATATTTTATCTAACTGAGAAACTTTTGCCAGTTTTAAGACCACCCTGATCTTACAGTCAATAAGAAAAAAATTATCAAAAAACCTGAGGAACATTTATGTCTCCAGTCCTGCTTACTTGCACAATTTTCTATTTCCTGCCATGAGTTAGAATCAACATTTAATCCATCCATCTCAGGAAAAGATATACAAGAAGATACTGTAGCCATGCTATCCTAGACTCTGCTGAATTCATTATTCTAAAACTTTTTATTCATTTTTTAACATACATGCAAAAAAGCATGTACAACCTACAAAGTGTGTACAACATTACAAGTGATCAGAACTAATGCTTGATAAAATATGGTAAATTTCATGGCATGGAAAAATATATGAATTCACTTATCTTTTTTACAGGTTCAATGATCAAATAATGACCATCTTTTGCTAAATTCCGTTTGAAAATGTCTAGACGTCTTTACACAGAGCTTTCAACCCATTAAATCTTTTCCATGGGGTGATATAACACTTCCCTATGCATGCAGATTCTCCTTAATGTAGTAGCAATTGTGTGAATAAACTCTCCCACTTCCTTAAGTCACATGAACTTAGTATAAATATCCAAACTCTTAGGATTTAATTTATGATTTTGAAAAGAACATCTGTAGCACATACATGATATTGTGCACTGTAAACTCATGAAATTATTTAGAAAAATTCTGAGTAACATGTAATTAAGTTTGAAACTTGCTGTCTCTATTATAATAATAGAAAGAAACTTCAGATTTTTGCCCTGACTTACCTAGTTTATAGATTGCTGTAAAAATTTTATAATGTTAAAGCTGTTCGTAGTTGCTTAGTAGGAAATAAGGCACAAACCAGAACATGTTCACGTTTCAACATTGCTGGTTAAAGCTAGATGGTTACAGCAGCTTAAGGTGTTTTCCCCATGAACGTTTCTAATACTCAAATACAGAAGGACACCATTTATTTAACATCATATGCTAGAACCATACTTGATTCAGTTATGTTCCATTCCTCAAAATGCTATCCCCACATGAATTATTTTTTCAAAGGCACCAGTTATATCAAAAAGCTTGCAAAAGTCACAACCTGAAATGTCTCTATCTAAATAAAAATAAGTATAGGAGCCAAGAAACAAAGAAATCAAAGGATCATATTTGTAGTTAGGGCAAAACTGTAACAATGAATATGTAAATGTTGTTTACACGTGTGCAGTAGTGTGAGGAAACCTACCCATCTCTGTAATACTGTGGTAAAGATTTAGCTCTCCAGATCTTCACAGCTCATTTTACTTTTGAGAGTCAGTACTGGGAACACACAGTGTACAACAGACTAATTACACTATTTTGTATACCATAGTTGAAGTGGGTAGGTAAATGCTGGTTTTCCTCATCAGCACTTCAGAGAGAAGTGGAATCTTCTGTGGAAGGAAATTGGATCTTTTTTTTTCTATGAGTTTTTCTGAAGGATCATTTGGGATCTTAGGTTAACTTAAGTAGCATAAGATTTGAGAAGCCAAGCCTATCATCTGGTGCAATCTGGTGCATCTACTGAGCAGAATGTTTTTGTAGCACCTTGTCCTTAGTTACAGTAGTATCTGTAGGTATCAAATGCCTTTTAAAAATCTGACATTTAACGGCTTAAGAGTCATCACAAAGAAGTCATGAAGAACTTTTATGGAGATGGAGGGTGTGAAGTTGGCTTGCGAAACATACAGGTACCAATTTCTGTCTTATTCTGTTTGTTCCTTGGTTTTTTTTTCAGAAGTACGGAGCTGTAGAACCAGATATGTATACTTGTGAGTACAGAAAGAAACTCACTAAGAAGGGTCTTAGAGTGCTGAAAAAAGATCTTTACCTCACTGTCTAATACTGTATTTTAAGGATTCCAAGAGCGGTATGAGGGCACTGACTTCTGGTTTCATTTACACTTAGTCTAGCCAGTGTATATGTTGACTCACATTAAATACGTCATCATTTACACACATGTAAATTAAAGCAAACCAAAGCCCTTTCTTTCTAGTTGTTAGTTGACGTCACTAGTTGACAGTGAGACAGGGTGGGTGGAGTAAAGCCTCTTAATTACTTGAGGATGACAGAACATGTGTTGATGCAGGATGATTTCATTATGTTGTGCTGCCCAAAAGACTGTAACAAAGCACTGAAATAATTCTGGGAAGTTCAGTTAGACTCTGCTGTGCCAGTACTTCACTGGAGAAAACTGAAGTAAAATTATACTACTCTAAATATTAAGCTTTTAAAAATATGAAACTTAATTACAAAAAAGTCTATTAATAACTCTGGAATATATGTTTTTTAAATGAATCATTATACACCTCTAGGAGGTTATTGGTTACCATTTTTACCATATGTTTACACATTCTTGATCCACATCCATCTGGCTCAGAAATCTGTCAGAGTGGGTTGAAAAGTGATTTGAAAGATCCTAAAAGCCAAACAAATTGGTATTTTGGCTTGTGTAGAATGTAGGAAAAATGCTTTTTTCAAAACCCAGTATCGTATTTTGTATTAAATAGATTATGCGTCTTTGTAAGTTGTCTTAAAGAGCTTTCATGCTTTGTATTTCCTCTTCCTCCTTTATTCTCAAGAGGAATATGCATATTTAAAAAAAAAAAATCAGTTGAGATTTATATCAAGAGCTGATGGTAAGGTAACTACTGGAGCTAAATTCAGGTGCTAAATGGTAATTACTGCAGCTGTCTGAAGGGTTCATAAATTGATTTATTCCAGATAGCATTAAAGATTATTGGAAGGACTCGTCTCCAAAATTACAATAGCATTTTTATTTTTTAAGTAGTTTATGAATTAAATACTTATAAACCAATATTCTCTATTTTGGAGAATTCTTGTGTTGTTTCAGAGCTAGTGAATCCAAAGTAAATGACCTGCAGTGTTTTTAATTCATAGCATTTATAAAAATCATATTAAAAATTATATATCTACAACACTATGGTTTTTGGTTCCTCTTCAGTTACACTTATTTTCATTTCTACATTAGTAGAAACTTAATAAATTGAAGTGATTAATTAGCTATAGTTATTAAGTCACTAATTGAAATGAAAATAACATGAAGTCTGAAAGAGCAGCCCTGTCTTTCCTTTTAGTTAATATGCACAAATAATATTTTTATTGAGCTTTAAATATTTAAGGGAAGGGTTTTTCTTTGCAGAGGAATATCAGGTTGTCAAATTACATATGATCATAGTCTTTCCATTTGCCAATTAAGTTGAAACTAGAACTGACTATTTTATATATAGAGTCATGTTTTAACAGATAAGTATTCTATCACAAAGTTAGATCTTTTCCCCTGTTGGAGTTACAATGAATACTTTCTTATGATCGGTTCAAGTTGGTCAAAATTTTGTAGCAGAGGTGCATTTTGTATTTCATTTTCATATTTACTATTCTGCATAGAGGGGTGTTATAACACTAGGTCCATTTAATCTTAGAGTAAAAATGAATTTATTGACAGGAATTTTTAAAAGTTTTCAGGAAATGTGGCTAAATAAAGAGTGATTTGCAACACATGCAGTTTATGGTATTAAAGAACTTAAATTTGTCATGTAATTTGTGTTGACATATTTGAATTAAGAATTTTGAATTCTTAATTAGAATTCAGAAGTTTTTCCTATTTGAGTGGTTTTATGCTCTGAAAAACAGAAAAACTGTAGTGCATTCATAATCATTACAAATGTTCTTACAGATCTTATGGTTTGCTAAAGAAAGCCTGACTCTCTAAGGTACCAAGATTTTGGAATCATGAAAAGAGTCTGAGCATGAAGGGTGCTTTTTGAGGAAATTGCAGAAGAGGAGCTTTCATGATTAAAAACTGAATGTCCTTAAAATTTTGAGAGAGTTTTGTCAGAAGGAATTACCTAATCAGTTTTCCTCTATTACTTTCAGAAACATTGTCTGAAGTATGTAATTGTGCTTATAGGATCCAGCTTGCAGCTGGCATTCACTGCAAAAGTAATTACTGGATGACATGAACATAAGACAAGCATTATTAAGAATAATAAAATCTAAACATAATTTTAGTCCTCCAAGAAATTGGAGAGCTAGAACATAATATTGTCTATTTGCTGGCATAATAGTTCTGCCTGAGAAACAGAAATGCAAATGTCTGCTCTGCTAGCATGCTTTCTTTGCTAGGAGGACAGCCAGGGCATAGGACAGTAGCAGTGCTAGATTTTTATTTCCCTTAAGGACTATTTATGCCTAGCGTCTGTCCTTGCCACACTTTAAACTGAGGTCAGGAAGAGAGTGGGGCTGGATTCCCATCACCACTTCTGGGTTAACAAACAGCTGAAAAACAGTGTTTACATTGCTTATGTTCTTCTGAGAAACCAAAATACCTCAGGAATCCTATGTGAATCTTAAAACCAGTGTTAAGAGCATAAGACAAACATTAAATTAGTGATGACAACATCTCACTAGTAGTAACTTGCAAGTGTTGCCAGCTGTATTATCCTAGCACTCTGAAAGGCTTTGGATGGTATTTGTTGTGAGCACAGTCTATTGTGGAAAGAGGGTGTAATTAAAAGTATCTATGCCACTGATGTTCTTATGCATCTCAGAATTCAAACTGTCTCCTCGATTAAATACAAATAATTAAAATGCAAACTATTAGCATCCTGTAATTATGACTCTTAGCATTTCCAACATTATCCACTCTTTTCTCTAGATGATTATACCCACCTGGAGAGAACTTTGCATCTATAGTCTTCACTATCCAGCAGGATTTTTCTTTTTTTCTTTATTTTATAAAAGAATAGAAAATTAATAATTATCCTTCAGATGTGGTTTGCATGTCTCAATTCTGAAACTGTCATTCTAAAACAAACAGTAAGAAAAATAGTTTGATACAAAGCTGATAGATTTAGTTAGTTTTAAATCTCATTACATGTGATGTAATAGATTATAATTTCAATAAATTGCCATCCATCTTTATATGTACATATACAGTACCAAAAGAGGATTATTATACTGATAATGATAGGGTGGGTTTTACTGATATAGTAGGCAATGTAAAATGGTTAAGTACATTGAATTTATCCATATACAAACTATATTACAGTAAAAATAAATATTTAGAATAAACTGAAAAGATCACTTTTTTTTTTTTCCTTCCCATTGTTAGAATGTTGATATTTAGGGTTTGGTTAATATTACATTTGCTGTATGGAAAATCTAGTTCTGGAATTTGACATTTTCAACTGAGGTTGGTTTCTTATCTGATTTCAAGTGTTTGGGTGCTCTTGTGGAGTAGAGCATGATAGTGTGTTGCCAATCAGGGTCTGTTGACCACGGAAATGTCACATTAGTGGTATAGAAAGTTACACAGTTCATCTGCCTAATAAACCATTGAAAATAGCAAACATGAAGCCCAGCTTCAAACTCCTGTTTGCTGGATTTAAACAAGAGACTGCAATGAAGAGGGCATGGCCCTATTGATCTTAAGGGACCCAAACAAGGGTTCCTTTGTTTCCATCTGCTTATGCTGTCCCATTGGATTTTCTTGGGCAGTGCTTTTCAGGCCATATCTCCTATTAAAATGTCCACTTCGTGCGTGTCACATTTGATATTCTAGAAGTGTGAACCTGAAGAAGTCTTTCCCCTTGCTAACTCGTCATCCAGGGTAGCCCCATATTCAGCTGGCACAGTTCAGATCTGGAAGCAACTGAGTCCCTCACTATCCTGCACCACGTAGCCCATGTACTGCCATCCTTATGCCACCTTTACCTTTGGTCAGGCTGCACCCGCTCCAATTTGTGACATTTTCCATTATATCCTGGATGGTAGTTCATTGGCAATAAATCAGGCTCAATATAACTTCTCAGATTTCCAGAACAAACAAGCCCAGGGTGGAGGCTCTACACCTAGAACTGCTAAAAGCAGTGTGGGTTAAAGCTTAACGAGATTCTTCCATGGAGATTGGTGTTGTAGAGGTGTCTGTCAAGGGGTGGGGGAGATAAAGCCCTGGGCATGGGCTGGATGGCTGTCCTCAGAAGTGTGTTTGGGTTTACATCTCTTCTGTTACCTACCCACTGCTCAGTCTCCAGTTTTTGTCCTACTTAGCCCTGCAAGTAGCTCTCTTTCACAGCCTGCTCTTGTGCTGAGTGACCCCTATGGGCACAGCAGGAAAGTGGTAAGGGTTATTTTTTATGGAGACCTGAGTGGGAACTCAGAGGCTTATGTTGGGGTTAGACAGCTGGATACACAGTTAATGGTCAAGGGCTTTGTGAAAGGTACTGTATATGCTTACAGGGTAACTTGTTTCATGATTTCACCTCTTTCCCAAATGCAATTTAATGCTGTAGATGAATGTGGGATACTCCAGCTTGTGGCAGCTCTCAGGAGAGATCTGGCACAGAAGGATGAACACAGTTTTTGTGCCACAACTATTTAAAGAGAAGTACTTCAGGTATTCCAACATTCATCTTTCTTGACAGCCATAAAAATACACACACACACACACACATATATCTCCCTTCCGTTTTTCACAGGTCAAAGAGAAAGAACTTGCTGTAAGACAGGGGGAGTCTGGGGTCTTTTCATAATAGGAAAGTGAGGAGGTTACTTGACCTTCTCTGAAAAAGCTGTAAAGGAAAGGAAAGACGTTTTATGTACAAAGATACTAGAATTTATAAATAGAATCAATGAGCTTGTGCTTCTTTCTTTCTTCCAGTCTCTTTTCCTTTTTGTCCCTCTCTCTCTCTGTCTTTTTTCACCCTTATTAGTCTTTGAATTCCTTTTTTTAATTATTCTTATTCTTTGATTCCTCTCTAGAAGGTGGATTTCAAGTCATTGCAAATACTGAAACGTGCTAAAATGTAAAATTGCTTGTTGAATTCTGGGAATAGTAATAAACATTTCAGTAGACTGTAGCTGGACAATTGATTGTATAAAGCTTTAGTGTCATAAAATGTACTTTTAAAATAGTACCAAATTTTATGAGTGCCACAATTTCCTAAGTACCTCAGAAAGCATTAATCAGCACAGCCTGAATAGGAACAACTTATTTTTTGTCAGCAGTGCTTCGTCTGCTTTAATTTGCTCTGCACGTTTCCATGACAACTAAGAGAAAAATAAAGTCTTAACCAAAATTCACTGTAAGCAAGAGAAAACAACCTGCTTTGATTCATGCTGCTGTGATAAATGTGAGTTTGGCAATCAGCTGTGGATTACAGATTTTTTTTTTTTTCTGGAGCAGATAGGACTTTTATTTGCATATATTTATTATCGTAGCTTAAGAAAACAAAAATAGGTCATTTATGGAAATTTGTTTCTTTTTTATTTTTTAAAGCCTTTACATACATAGATTTTTCTTCTATTTAATGCAAATGATCATTGTCTTGGCTTTAAACTCCTTCCTGCTATTTCTTTTTATAATCTGTGTTGAAGAGGTTTTCAAATATATCTGACCTGAAAAGATGAGACATAACAGGAGAAGGCTTTGTGCCATGACGATATGTTTCCTTGAAGAGATACATTTTCTGTTTGCTGTGATTGCTTACCTTTCTTCAAAATAGAAGTAGATCAACACCATCTGGAAACAATGGTGATACTTCTGTCGAGGAGCATCAGATCTCACAACTCATTGGTAGGCTCAGTAGATACAGTTTTATTGTGTCATTATACCAGCTCACAACTCATACAAATCACTGTAGTGTTTGTTTCTCTGTGACCGGTATCTATTTATCAAGATTAAAGCTATAAAACTGCAGGCACCTTTGCTACTGACATTTTAGTTATATTTTTAAATGATGTGGTTTGGACACATACTAGCCAAGGAAAATAAGTTCCCTGGCCTGTGGAATTTGTTGCCCCATTAAAAACAAAAAACAAACACCCACCACATAATTTGGGCAGATCCTTTGGCAAATACAAATAGTGATAGATCTGGGTTTCAGAAATATTTTTTCTTTAAGAATGATGCACTTAATAAGTGGCTTGAAGCAGCAGTGAGGATGTGGTGCTACAGAGAGGCAGGGAGGACGTGCTGGTGCATGTTCTGTTACTTCCCTGCATTGCAGCCAGCACCGCTGTGTCTTTCCTATTATCATGTCCTATGCCAAGTACTATCTGTTCAATTCATGTGTTAAAATTAATATGTTGTATTTATCTGTAATACAGGAACATCATGATTGTGCTGGGTAGACATAAATTACTGTTGAAAGTTATTTGAAGATTGATTTGGGTATAATACAGAGGAGAAAGCAGCAAGAATATGGTTTTTGTGATCTTGATTTGCTGGTGGTTATTTAATAAAGTTGAAAGAAATGTGGCACATTAGAGTGGTGTGCACAGTGTAGTCTGCTTTCAGTACTGGTACAAAAAAGAAATAAAACCAAAATATTTTTAATTAGGTTTTGCTGTTGCCTTAGAAATTAAATCCTTATGACAGCTAAAGGAATGTAGGGACCTTAAATATTTAATCAATTATTAGGGGTGAGTTCTGTTTATGCTGATTTAACATATTCTATCTACATGGGTACCTCTCTGTAGACATTAATCTTTATTCTTACTCTTCATATTTTGTGACTGAGCAATCATCAAGTGCTTGCTTCCATTAAAGTCATTTGCATATTTTTCACCTTTATGAAAAAAATAACTACAACAAATCAAATCCCAATCAGGCTCACAATTTACATGTTTTTTCCTTAGCAAAACTCACTTCTAATTTTGAAAAGATATTTCATAAATTGCTATTTTGTTAGCAACCAAGAACTGATGGATTTTATTATTTTTTTTATCCCTTACGTTGGAATAAATATATGGTTCACTAACTGTAATTCTAACTGGATGCAATAATCTTTAAATGCTTTTTAAGAATTTTGTGTATATTCTGATAAGTATTTTGGGTAAGTTAATTATATGGTGTAGAATTACATTGAATCTGAATCCCTCTACCATAGTGGAAAGAGATTTAGAGTTTAATCTATCCAAAGCCAGAGGACAGTTGCATTTCAGCTTCAGAATCCCACCCAAATATTTCTACAAGCTTTTGACCCAAAACAAGGGCGATCTTCTAGGGATGGCTTATTTTAAACACTAAATCTGAAAAGTTCCTGTCCTAAAAGAAATAGATGGATACAAATATATCAGGAAGAAATTCCAAAATGTTATGTCAGTGATTAAATACCTATAATCTTTTTTCCTCCAACTAATTTAAATCAATGAATGCAAGACCTTAGCATTCAGATAAAATTTATTAATTCCCTTTTTAGAAATTATCCTTTTTCTGTGTGTCAGTTTATTTTGCATTTCATATACTTTATTGCACATATGAACTTAATTTTGTTTGAGTGTTTAGTTTCCATGATCCAGCTAGTACAAACCACATAGAATGTTAAATGTTATCTGACAGGAGGATAAAGTACCTTGTCTATTTTGAGTACCACTGTGGTTGCCATAGTAGCAGAAGAGGAACCTACCAGCATGCAGAGCTTAATTTTCCTTTCTATTTCTGTGTTTTGTACTTATTTAATACATCTTAAGAACAGTATTCCACTTGAAATTTTTATAAAAGTAAGTAAAAACCCATACTTTTGGAAATGCAGATAAGATTTTTTTCCTGCTGTGAGGCAATAGAGAGTCTCAGAATTAGAGCTAGAAATTTGAGTAAATGGTTTTTATTTGAGTAATAGCCTAAGAATGTGATTTTTCATCATCCTAGGAATATTTGAAAGTCAGTCAAAATTCAGCAAACAGTGAACTGAGTTAAAAAAGACAGTACCTAGAGCCATAAAATGAATGCCATGCATATCTTAAAGTCTGTATCTAACCTGCAGTATCCAGAGTGTTCCCTACATTGCCAGCCTGTCATTCCGGCACATGATTTCCAGGAACTGAAGTTCAGAAACAGACCGGTGGTTAATTAGGTCTATCGTGTGGACAGCAGGATCACAGGAACAGGGCATAACGTCTTGCACTCCAGAAATGATTGTATTTAGTTTGACCAACTACCCAATCGTCCACTTATTGTTAGTCTCCTCAAGGATATAGAATAGTTCACTTGGAAGAGATGTACAACATGTGTTTCATTTTAATTCTTCTTACTCTCTGAAAAGATAGAAACCCAAACCATTCCTCTGCCAACAGTTTGCCCAAACACAAGCATCAACATTTAAGCTGAATACTTGTAGTCTGTCTTGTTTTCTGTCTTCTGCTTCTGAATTAGTGACTTAGGATCCTTAGTGGTAAAAATGTTTTTACCTGTTCTATTGCATTCAGAACTTTGGAAGTTTGTGATAGAATAAATTAAGGTTGCCAGTCAGAGAACTAGTAGCTTCAACAATTTCATGAAAAAGGATAATGTTATCCATACTGTTATCATCCAGACTAAGACTGTGGTGGTTAATTTGAAAACAAACAGAATAACTGCTAGTAATTAGTATATGGTATGAGTTGGGTTTTTTTTTTATGAAATGAACACAAATGAAAAGTATACTTACTTTTTTTCTAAAATATATTGCATTATCTTCTTTTAATTAAAGGAAGGAAATCAATTGTTTTCAGTGTAGGCCATATGTCTGTTAAATTATAATTTATTTTGGTAATAATTGAACTTTTTTTTTCACTTTACCTCTTTACCTGTTTATGCATTGTGTTATTGTGTGTATTTTTTGAAACAGACACTGTATCTCCCCTGTTTAAGTGTTATGTCATATTTTGCTGTTTCCTTGCCTTTATTTTTTAATTGTTAATTCCTGGTAACTTAAGTTAATTGATTCAAGCTTTTACCACTTGTTTGTTTATTATTTTACATGCAATTTATTTAATATTTGCTACAACACACTGTTAAAAACTGACACACATTCTGACCCTGGTCTGTTGAAGAACAAGGGTGTCTTTTCCAAGGATGAGCCTCGTTCTAGGTGAGTGCAGCACTGTGCAGGAGCTAATCTTTACAATGAGTGTTTACAATCGGAAAAATCTGTACTTATGGTAAAGAATTTTACTGTATCTGAAATTGACATCCCCCTGGAAATTCCACCAATTTAGTTTTTCATTTAATCTGTCTTCTCTCTCTGCACTGTTTTGGTTTGGTTTGGTTTATTGGGGTTTGGTTTTTTTTTCTTGGCGTGGGTTGTTTTTTGTTTGGTTTTTTTTTTTTTTAAATGCTATTATTTATATGTACCTAAGTTATTTTAGAAGGAAAATCCAAACCCTGTCCTCCATGTATTCATTTTTCTTTTCATAGTTACTTTCACTCTACTGGACCTGTTAACTTGAGTGCCATCACTTTTGTAATTGGTGGTCTTGGAAAGTATTCCTAATAATCTTGTGATGTTGGATATTACTAGGGATAAAAGGTGCATGAGTGCAGGCCCTGGCCAATACTGGAAAAGTTTTACAGTCACTACCAATCTGATAAAACTTAAAATTTCTAATCTTAGATATAGATTTTTTTTTTCTGTAAAATATCTATTAGATCACATAAACTATGATTAGGAAGGAAGGAAAATTTTCTCTTGAGACCTATGATATTACTAAAATATCATTGGCAAAATCACCAGGTATTCTTTATATATTTCTCATCTATGCTTTCCTTCAAAGGAAGGGAACTTGAAATTTTATGTCAGGAATTCTGGATTTCTTAAGATTCTGCATTTGATTATATAGTATTTTTTATTATTAATTCCAAGGTTTTTTGTGATATTAAGTGTTGTTTTGAGTGTTTATCACAATGAAGAAAACTTGAAGCTTTATGCATAATCTCTTTTTTTATTCTCTAAAAAAAATCTAGATGCTTTATGTTCATGTCATTCATCATTTTTATTTGCTTGCTATATATTTTTCTGAAGACATATTTTTCCCAGTACTAATTTAGCCAGGCAAGTCTCATTATTTGGTTTAGATGAAGTCTTTCATAAACCAGCTTGCTTCAGTTGTGGATCTGAGATTATGAAATCAGATGCTCAACAAATGATTGGAATCTCTCTGCAGAGTCCTTTATGTCTGTATATTTTAGTATGCCTGTTTGGCCTTTACAGTTGATAGTTGCCTTTAGTCAAACTACTTGTCTTGTGCTGGTCCCATTTGCAATGTTATTTCATGCTGTCCCAGTATGCTACATGCATGTTACATTGTATAAGTAATAAGTAGTTTGGGTGAATGAACCCAAATTACATCCTAGTATGAAGCAGCATTTCATATATTTGAATTATTTAATCTTGACCGTTTAACAGAGAAGAAAGTTTTAACTTTCAGTTTGGAAAAATCATGTGCTTTCTGTCATGTTTCTCACTTATTTTTGTGGGACTTGTCTGCCCCATTTTCTCAATGGCTAGTTTATTGTTTCTTTTGATAATAGTTGGTAAATAATCTTTTTTTAAGGTAACTTTGACCACAGCTATTTGCTCTGATTTTGTTATTGATTAAGAAACTTAAAACTTTTAAGATCTATGTGGAATTGTTGTGTCATTGAGAAGTGGGAATTTTAGGAAAAAAGGTGATCCTTTGAAAACAATTCCATATATAGAATTATATTAAAAAAAAAATATTGTCCACTGTAGAGATGTAGATTGCCTTCCATATCTGTGATATAATTAACGTTGACTGCAATTATTTAGGCATCAGAGAAGTAGGACACTTAGAATTACTGGTAACTCTGTAAAATATAGATGTCAAACTACTAGTATTTGCACTTGTAATTGCCATGAGATTTGGAGCTATGCCTGTAAATTGCAGATCAATTTGATAGTCTTCAAAATATTGAAGCCAATATCTTCAATATATCTAAGCCACTGTAATTGGCATTTCTGAACTGTATGACACCTCAGTTTGTATGAAGAAAGAGGGCTTTTAGTTTATAATTTTATCAGTGCCATTCAGTCACTGAAAGCCTGTAGGTTTACTTTGAACATGGAGAAGACCCATTGTATTCACAGTAGTTTAGTTTTATTACACAAAATTAAATATCAGCTTCATATGCTGAGATATGAATTCAAAGCTTCATATGATGAGGTATATAATGCTCGAAACTGGCCAGTGATACAAAATATACTGCACTAATGTACTACACCTTGAAAACTGAAGAAGTTGTTTGAATAAAATAGGAGCAAAATTATCTGAGTTCCTTGTAGAAGGAAAAACTAAGTGAATGGGGGTTATTTGACCTAAAGAGAAATGATTCTCAGGCAATGCTATTTTTTTCAAATACATAAAAGACAGCAGAAAAATTGAAGGGAATTGTTCATCATAGTGAGGTAGGATTGGGCAAGAATTGCAGTGAGGAAGCTTTCTACTATGTATTATTGGAAACTTGCTGAGGTTGAAGATAATAAAGAACTGGAAGAAATTGCCTTCCAGGCTTTGAAGTTTCCACTTTGGAAACCTTCAAGAAGTGATTGCATGTAGATCTGTCAATTTGATTCCTGCCTTCAGGCACAGTTAAGGACAAAATAAATGCTTTCATTCTTACCTGCTGTAATTTCTGGATCATTTTATTTGATCAACTATGAGACTTCTAAATACAATTAATACATTTCATCAGTGAATGCTTCAATTTAATCAAAAAATAAAAAATGAAGAAACAATACTAATGAGAGAAATTTAAAAGAGAGGGACTGAAACAGGGTTTCTCTCAGAGCTGTTGTCATAGTAAAACTCCAGAAAGTATAAAGTTTTGCCAGTGAGCTTTTCTGCAAGCTAGTAGTATTGAAAGCGTACTTTTGAAATGCCCATTTCTAACAATGTATACTGTAATTCAAAATAATAATAGGGTATAGAATAATACTAATAACTTTCAAAATCAAAGTCATTAGAAAGTAAGTCCACTGTTTTATTTGGAGACACCTCCCAATTTTGTTGCTGTTAAATATTTTAAATTTTCAACAATATCTATGTCTAGGCACTTCAGTACAAACACTCCTCTCTCCACCACAAGATCTTTTATATAAAATTAAATTCAATGTGTGTCACAAATCATTCACAGATTGCACTGGAAGGCAGCATCCCTTTATTTTGGAATACGCTTCAGAGTCTGTACAGCAGACATTGCAAGTCTTGAGAATGAGCCACATTTCAGCCATCATTTAATAGTTATTGACGTCTGCTTCTGAAATCTATAAAGAGATTTATGTGTATTTTTCTATGTATTTGGAGCAACACGCTAGGATCTGACCATGCATATAATCTCCAAATCACACTGTTGCCTCCTCATAAACCCAGCTAAGCTAGGTGATAGTAAACCTCTTAGCCAGTTCTGTCCTGCTTAATAGTCCAGGAACAACTTATGGTAGAAGCAATGAAAAATAAAACAGCAGAAGAAAATAATTGTCAATCCAAGCAGAGTCACACACATTGAAGTAATAAACTATAAACTGTGTACTGCTTTGCAATGGGGTGTCTCTAGAAGATCTTTCTAGTAAACAGAGCAGAGCTGTTCTGTTTTGTTACTAGTGCTAGTTTGTATGGTTCATTAGGAAACACTGCTCGTTACCCTGTGCTTGTTTTTGTGCCTTGTCTTCAAACAGTGTTTGTCTCCTAGCTCATGACTGACTCTATTGCCTTGATGCATCACAGTCACAAGGCAGTAGAGCCATCGGGATAAAGAAGAGAAGTAATGAAGTACACAGACAGGGAAAGTTTTTCTCCCAGCCATTATGTTTTTATGGTTTCTGCATTCCTACAATTCATCACCTTGTGACTCGGGCAATGTGTATACACACATACACTGATCATCATCCTTTCTTCTATCCTAAACTTTGTGGATGATGTCCCATAAAGTTACCTAATTGCTTTAGTCACCATTTCACTTTGCTAGCCACTTTTTCCTAGTCATCCATGTTTTCTTCTCTTTTAACCACTTTCTTTAGTTCCTCAATCCTTCTGCAACATGCTTTTTGCAGCTGTGAGAAAGCCAAAGCATGTCCAGCAGAAGCAGTTAGAAAAGAATAAAAAAAGGTTAAATAAATCAAACATACTACAATGACTGGAGTTTAGATTTCTGTTCTTGATGTATTTCAGTGTGTGTTCAGAGATGTGTCAAAGTTTGCAATGGAAAAATGAAATGGTAGCTTCAGTCTAAATCCAGAAATGTGTGATTCTGATTGTATTATGCTTTTATTGGAAGTGACTAGATTCTGGGTTGAGCACAGGAAAGTCCTTCTTACCTGCACCCTTTAAAGATGATGTAAAAGCTAGTTAAAATCTGAATTGGTTTGTTTACTTGTTTTAAATCAATATTTCAGCTTATTTTCCTATGGCAGTTTTGAGAACCAAATTAATGGTTATACTGTATGGGTCTTAACTTCGTCACAAGTAATGCTGTCTGCAGAGTACTGGAGGAATGTTGTTCTAACCTATGCATTATTGGAACGTTCAGAAGAAAGGAGAGGATTGCATAGAATGTGTACGTTGTTTTCTCTGCTATCCTTATTATGTCAGAACTTAGAAAAAAGGTAGAGAGTAAATAACCCAAGTTTAGAAAGTCAGATTGTGCTAGACAGGCATAATCACTCGATCGTGTTCAAAAACACGTATTGCAAGAATACATGAATTTCAAAGTATGAGTTGAATTTAAGCTGAAAGCTGTTCATATGTGTTTAGATTTGATTGATAAATATCAGTGCACAGCATATATCAAGACCTATAAATACTGAAATACAGCCTATAGAATTTTTTTTTTGAATTAATGTAAAACATAGAGACAATGTAATTTGTACAGAAGTAGTTCCAGTATTTTGTATACTCTCAATAAATGCAACCATATATAGTGAATAATTACTAGCAATTAGTTCTTAGAAAGGTACTGTATAGAATTTGATTTCTCTTTTATTGGTAAGTGTAGTTTTCAGTCCTCCAATTATGTTATTTTAGAGTGTACTCAGCTAAGATCACATTCATTTAACATTGAAAAACATTTTATTTTTCTCTATCCTGAAAACCTGTGTAGAGTGCACATATAGCTGGACTATTTTTGCTTCAGTTTTAATATGCTTGTGATAGTGGTAACTGCTTACTACACTTCTCAAACTTTTCTTCCTTGAATATAGATAAAACTTACATATACTGGTTGCTAATACGTTGTAGTATCTATAACACATTGTTGCTGTGTACAACCAACCTTACGTAGAAAAGACTGGTTCCAGTTAGTTCTTTTTCTTCTCCCCTCCACCCCTTACATATCTTCAACATAAAACCTCTCTAAAATTTTTGAGTGGATTTTTTATGTTGCACAATTCAGGACACCAGGCAAGCAGGCATAGTAGTGTCATTCTGACCTAATAAAATCAATTGCAAGCAACTCCGAAAGTGAATTCTCCTGTTGTTAAAATATATTAGATAACAGATTTTGTGGCTTTGTATCATGAGCTGCTTTGAGGCAGAAAACAATGAGTCCATTCAGTGGTCAGTAGGTTTACATCCAGGCCATGATGCGCTTATGATACTAGCACGGCATTGTATATTACTTTATATTTGTCTACTGAATTTTAGGGGTCGCTTTTTTGCCAAGACAAGTGGTTACTGTGAAGGAAGATGCACAGCTCCTGGGAGTTATTCTTTGTCTTGACTACCTGGAATAACTTTGTGTCATTGGCTACTTTGTGAACACTCTATTCACTATCATTTTGAGAGTGAGTTAATTAATGAATTTTCATTAATAAATATGCTGAACCACATAGACCCCTTCAGGTGACTTCTCTCCACTGAGAAACTCATCAGTTATTCTTATTTTTATCTCCTATCTTTTCCTCAGTTATTTATTCAAGCGTGAAGCAGAGAACTGGTTTGATACAAGTCACTGAAGCAAGATACTTTGTAGTATGGAACCATTACTGCTGCGGTAGAGTTTATTAGAACTACTTACTCTGGCTTCTGATGATCCAGAGAAAGGATTATTACAGATTTGCCTATTATGAAATTTTCATGACAAGACCATATAGGGAAACAGGAAGAAACTTTCCATTAACCTCTTCACTGCAGTGCTGCTTAGTGTAATCTCAATAACATGAAAAATCACAAAATAGTTAGGAAAGATAAGTAGATAGCAATGGATGTTCACTGAACGCTCTTGGCTTAGCCAGTATCAAAAATTTATTTTGTTAATGGATCAGCAACAGTTCAACTGAACAATGTGAGTTAGGCCAATTAAGGAACTCGTCCTTCTTCGATATTCAAGAATAACTCATGGATGTTTGAGTAAAAAATGCGACTTTATTAAAGATGTACTGTTCTGTCTTTTGGCTACCACTGAAAGCGAAGTGAAACCTCCAACATTGAGACAAATGCTGGTATTGTCATGGTCATTAAAGTGAGATTAAATGGCCAGATGAGTCAAGAGTATTGTGGTAAATAAGGTAATTCAGCATTAATGCAAGAAGATCATATGTGGGCTAAGACAGGATAAAACAATTTGTTCTTTCAGTTTTATACAGGTTTTGGGGGAGGGGGGAGGTGTTTGTTGTTGGGTTTTTTTTTTCTAAAACCAGTAAGGTGTCATTTTGTTTTCTGATATGGCTTGGAGGACGTTAGTTTTATTGTGGAGTAAATTTGTTCTTTTTTGCTTGTTGCTGCGTGAGGGTTAATGGTAAACAAAAATGCTCCAAAACTGTGAGTGTAGATGCTTAAAAATTAATCTCTTGTTTATATAGCTTATTGAATCAAGAATTAATTCTCAGAATGGAATTTTATAAAAACATTGTAAAAGAAAAAGGGAAATGGTTTAGTTACAATTACAGGCAAAATATTAAAAAAAATTGAAGGACTACTTTTGCAAGCATACGGATAAAACATACTGTGTAGAAAAACTGTGGATACAAGGAATCATTAGCAGAGCAGCAGGAAAAACTCCTGATAGTCAGTAGAAGGTAGATAATTGTAACAATCTGTCCAAATATTTCACTATAAATTAGCTGAAAAGGAGTTATGATGAAGAACGACTAGGATCACAGTTCATTGAACAGTTCAACGTAATTGAGTTTCTGAAATTATATGATATCAATTAAGGGCTCAACTTTATTGGGTCAAAGGACTAATTTTCCTTTAAAGGTGAAATTTCATGAGGTGCCTGAGCCAATCTAATAAGGAGTGGGGTGAGGGAATGACTGCCACTTTTAGCTGCAAGGATTGCATGTTACCTGCTGAGGAGATGTCCCCTTTCTAAAACTTTAACTATTACAAAGCCATACAGCTTCCAGAGGGAAGTGGAAAAACTGTGGAAGTTAGGAGAAAAATCCCCACAAGATTCTGGGGGTAGAACTAGGTGGGAAAACTAAAAGAGGAGAATTTATTTAGCTTAAGTGGACACCATAGCAGTTGAAAAACTCAGATATGCATTCTTTAACCAAAACATATGAAAAATCTTGTTATGTTTATAGGAATTAATATCTTACATATAATTGACTCCTTACTTGGATAAATAACCATAGGGTATAGGTTGAGTAGGGTGTTTAAATTTGGCTGACTGTACATATATGCAAAGTTTCCATGCAAATTGTGTAATATAGACAATCATATTGTCTATGGCTTTATGGTACTGGGAAAAATATAAGTGGGAGATTTTCCCCACACTCTGCTTTCTTTTTCCATTAGAGTGGAAATTGTGGAATACTTTTAATTTTCCTATTTATCACCTTGTTGAAGTGTCAGTTCCAAACCTTAAAAATAGCCAAAAGCAAAGTGAATGCTGCTGTGAATTGTTCTTGTTGCCAAATGGCAACTTTCCTTTTGCAGGGACAGGGAGGGGAATTGGACTTAACTGGTTGTATTTTTTGCTTGCTTTTGAAAAGTGCTTTAATTTTGTGTTGAAATTGCTGTTTGGGTATGAAATCCATTCATTTCTTCACATTATCTGCACCAACAGTCTTCTGAATTGAGGAAACAATAATCAATATCTCTTAACATGCAGAGGGATCCTAGTGCTTCCCAGCTGCTGTGAAAGATGTCAGCTGTACCCAAATCCTCTTTTATTTCCCTCAAAAGAGTTTTGGTGTCCACTGCTGATTTATAATTGCATCATATTGTGTGCATATGAGCAATTTCAGGCCTTAGAAATATTTGCCAAATTTTTCCTCTCTTTCTGGAGCAAATCCAGAAATTTTAGAGAAAGTTCACTAATCAAAGCCTTCTACTTTACTTTTAGTATTTTGTATTATCGGTGATTCTTAGATGAACATAGTAACCAAAGATCATACCCTAGGTTAGGATTCCTTTTTTGGCATCCCTGGTATGAAGACTGATGTGAAGAAAAACAGTCTTGGTTTCGTGAAGTTTGCAGCCTAAATAGACTGTGCAGAAGGTGAAGGATAGTAAGAAACAATAGGAGTGATTTTCCATCTCACTACCTAACTGTTATACAGATGACCAAAACTTACGTCTTCTAACTGTCAGCCAAGTGCTGTATCCCTACACTAATTTGCTCCTAGGTAAATTTAACAGAACTATCCCTGTCAGTATGACTGATAGAGCAGCTGCAGAATTCTTTTTTTAAAGTAAGAAATATAACCTGAAGCAATAGTGCAATTGTTGATAATGGGAACAACAGAAATATAAATTACAAATGAGAATTGCAGTTTTTAGCATTATAAAAATGCATGTCCACGTGGGGTTTTAAAATTTACAATGCTGTTCAGGAATACTTTTTTCTCCTTTCCTTTCTGGGAGCCTCATCTTGATTAGTGGCATGTATACTGTGGGTCAGAAGATTCTCTAAGCAATATATGGTGTTTTCAGATCTCCAAGAACATGGAATGCATTTTAAGACAGGCTGTGGTTATGTGACAGTATTTGAATCATAGTGCATCTTACAATTTATTTATTTTTTATAGAAATACATTTTGAAAAGCAACAACCATACTAAAGTGTTCAAATCAGAGTCCCTAAAGTCTGGCACCAGAGGTATTTTGCTTCTTGAGACCACATCTAATGTTTTTATAAGACTTAGCACATGCTTCAGAAATTCTTACCATGAGGTAAATCTTAATGATATTTCTGGGCTGGTGGTGGTAGTTTTCTCCTAATGGGAAGGAGCATTTGTAGTAAATACAATATATTTATATGTCTATTCAGGAAGAAAACACAGGTCTCTGCCTTTCATCTGGCTTGACAAAGTTAAAGGACATAGTTGAAACAGCGTGCATGAACAGCTGCCTGAAGTCAATCCACAAGTTAGTTTGAATGCTTTTTTTTTTTGTCTAAAATGTGTGCTCCACAGAAGCACCTTCAGAATTTGTAGTTATGATTCTGAGAAAATAATTTCATATCTGTTTCGAGATACACAGCTCTTACGTTTTGGTTCGGGGGGGTTGTGTGTTTTTTGTTTGTCTGTTTTGTTTGTTTGTTGGGTTTTCTTATACTTTACAAAATAGTAATATTAGTAGGAGAACATAACTTTAAAGCTCTAATATGCCTGTCTGAAGTCTATGCCATGTAAACAATTCATTTTGACCCAACATCTGCTTAGTGTTTTCACCTTCTGAGAATAGGTTATTAGAGTAGCTACAGCATACAAACATCATTTATGGAGTAACAGGGGAAAATACCAGATGGTATTTTGCTATAACAGTGTGGTTACTTCAAAGCTAGTGGCATTGCTGCTACTGTGTAGTATCCTGGTCATGTAGCTAATGACAACACAGACCCCTGCTGTGCTTAATTTTTCTGATGTTTCTATAAATGGTGCAAAAACTCATTAGAATTATAATGCTTTGCACAGGCCTGCAACTTCTATGTTTTTTTTCTATTTCTTGATAGTGTCTTTGTGGTTTTTTAACTACATTCAACATCTTTTTTTTACCGTATGTGCTGTCTAGTGTAGTTACAATATGCACTTCCCAAAGTCACTTATTAACACTGAAAATCAATTAATACCCATACGCACTTCTTACTATTTTTACATTATTGTATCAGAATAGAAACACATAGAGTCTTCTGACATGTAATTGAGAAAAAATCTTTAGTCATCTGAGGAAACAAAAAACTGTTTTCAAAACAGAGGTAGTGAGAGGTAGTAGGATAATTGCCAACATTTTCCACCCTTTCAGACAACGCAAAAGTGGGAGGAGTGCTTGGTAGACCAGAGAATTTTGTTGCAATTCAGGGGTTGCTCAACAAGCTGGATAAACGAACAGAGAGGACTCTCTTAGATTTCCGTAAAGGAAATACAAAGTCCTGCATCTGAGGAGGAACAACCCCAGTTAATAACTGTCTGAAAAGTAGCTTTACAGAGAAGGTACTGGTGGACAAGAATTTGACCATGAACCAGCAGTCATTGCAAAACACTCCAACAGCTGCATTAGAGCTGCATTAGGGATGCATTAGGAAGACTGTTGCCAGCAGGTCAAGTGAAGTGATCCTTCCCCATTACTCAGCCCTGCTCCACTTAGCTGAAGCCACAGCTAGACTGCTGAGCCTGGTTGTGGGCTCTCCATTAAAAGTGAGTAAACAAATGTACTGGAATGAGTAAGTAAAAGACAGAAAGATGGTGAAGGAACTGGAACATCTGCCACACGTGGAGAAACTTGGAAGTGTTTAACCTAGAGAAGGGAAGGCTCAGGAGGGATCCTTTCAATGTGTATAAATACCTGGTGGGAGGAAGTAGAGACAATACAGCCAGACACTTCTCTATAGTGCCCAGTGACGCAAAAAGTGTCAGTGGCCACAAACCTGGAATACAAGAAATTCCACCTGAATGTAAGAAAATACGTCTTTACTGTGAGGGTGGTTGAATAATGGAAACAGTTGCCCAGGTTGGTTGTGGAGTCATCATCCATGGAGATACTCAAAATTTGCTTGGACACTGTCCTGGGCAACCTACTGTGGGTAACCCTGCTTGAAAAGGAGGGTTGGATTAGAGTATATCGAGAGGTCCCTTTGAACCTCAACTGTTCTGTGTTTGGGCATGGATAAAAAGTCATGGAAGACATGCAGGTAGATTTTAGGCACTACCAGTGTTTTTTTTTCTTGTTGGATTCCTGCTCTTACTGGAATTCTCCTCAATGCTTTAGATGGTGATTTCAAAGTTTGCATAACTTTGTTTCTTACAATTAAACATTTCAATTTTGTGCAAATAATGGAAAGCACCTACACAAATATTTCAAAGTTTGGAAAATCAGCCATACAATGTAATAGCAAAGGAACTCAGTTTCTCAAAGCTATAGTTAAAAGGTGACTTGATCATAACTACTCACAACTCATGCTCACAGTCTTTGTTTCATATCTTTTCAATCTGTGTGCTCTATGGTATTCTCTGTGCTCAACCATTATGGGATATGAAATATTTATTAGTACTTTGAAAACTGCCTGTTTGCAGTAATATAATAAACTATTTTAGCACTAGACATGGCAAATATTGTCAGCCAATATGGTGGAAATCATATTCTAACACATATTAGGATTGCACACAGGGTTGGGAAGAAATAGCAAACCATCTCATTTTTAAGATGCAGTGCTTTACAACTTGAAAATGCCTATGACTCTGCCTGCGACTCTCGTGACAGAACAGTTTTAGAGATTGGGTCAAATATTCAAGGGACTCAAAAAAAAGTGAAAGCATCCAATGTAAATCTATTCAGAAGCTACATATACAACTCTCAACTTCTTTTGAAGATTTCAACTGCAGTTCTTAATACCTTTTCCAGGATATTGTTTGTGGTGGTGCAGAGCACCTCCTCTCCTCCATCCTCCTAGGCTATGTTGGGATGTCAGGGCCAGCCAACTGCTTCTGGTAGCCTGAATAAAGATGCTGGCATTTGAAGTGAACTATGTCTCCAGGAGGCAATCTGTCACTTACACTTATTACTTCTTTGAAAGTGATTTGAAATAGGTAAATAAACAATCACAAAATTTCAAGTAATTACTGTACTTAATTTTAACATTTCCTGATAATAATGTTTAATAGGATTTCCACTTGTTTCATTTCCATTTGTTTCATTATATTTAATTTGATAAACTTTAAAACGTTAGAGAGATTTCTGAATTGAGCACTGAGTCCTAAAGATCTGAAAATTAATAGTTATGCACATTGCATTTATTTTTCTAACTAATTATGTATTCTTCTCATTGACATCATATAAGCACCAGATATCAACATTTTAACTATAAAATAATTACATAAGAAGCTGGTCAAGTGGTTGAGGTTGACCTATGAGTATTTTTTTTCTGGTATTACATTTCTTATCCAAAACCTGTTTAAGTGAAAAGATTTTTATTGACAAGGCCTCTTTGGATATAAGCTAAATCTAAATCTGTGTTATTCTTCACCAATTGTTAGTGTTGAAATGAGGGAGAAATTAGTTACTATTGCTGATTTTCAAAACTCAGTCTTAAGAACCTGAACATTGTACAGTTCTTCACTGAGTAGGGTTCTTGCTGTATTTTAATGATCTGGAAGTTAACAATCAGTGTTTAATAACTAGTTAAACTCTTTCTGGGTTTGTTGCAGATAAATATGCATCACCACACTGAGACAGGAATGTAAAATAGATGGGTTGCTTTGGAGGTATGTAGGTGCTTAATGATTATAGTTAGGTAAAGCTGAATCCTGTTTTTTATTTAAATTGTCATAGTTTCACCTCAAAATGAATCTCTGACTATTTCTGTAAGCATGTGTTAAAGTATCTATCTTACTATGGGTATGTCAGTAAAAGATTCTTGGGATAGAATGTACAATAAATATTAGCCATTGCAAATATTTGACTTCAAGTCTCTCTGTTTCCTATTGAGTGTTTTAGCTACCAGCCTGTAGACATATTTCTGTCTTTTCTTTATTTAATCTGTAATTTATTCTGTACACTGAGAAATATTCCCTGGGAAAGTCCCAGTCCTAGTCGCTGGGAAAGTTATGGAACGAATCCTCTGGGAGGCTATTGCAAGTAAAATGAAACACAGAATTGGGAAAAGCCAGCAAAAATTCGCCAAGGGCAAATCATGCTTGAGAAACTTTATCACCTTTTATGACAAATTAACCTGTTTGGTTGATGTGGGGTGAGCGGTGGACATTGTTTACCCTGATTTCTCCAAGGTTTTCAACGTGGTTCCCCGGAGCCTCCTCCTAAAGACACTGATGCGTTATGGTCTAGAAAAGTGGTGGTGGGTGGAGAGCTGGCTGATGGGCTGCACCCAGAGAGTGGTGCTAAATAGCTCCTTTTCAAACTAGCAGCCTGACAGAGTGGGGTCCTTCAGACATCGATATTGGGCCCAATGCTGTTTAATGTCTTCATAAGTGATCTGGATGATGGCATCAAATATACCCTGATGAAGGTTGCCAGTGATACCAAACTGAGTGGGGAAGTGGACGCTTCAGAAGGGAGAATTACCCTGCAGGAAGACCTGGATAGGCTGGAAGAGGGGCTAACAAGAAACTTATGTGTTCAGTTTTGGTCCTTGCTATGCAGAAAAGATGTGAACAGACAGAAGAGGGTCCAGAGAAGAGCCACAAAGATGATCAAAGGACTGGGAAGCCTGCCACGTGAGGAAAGGCTGAGAGAACTGGGTTTGTTCAGCCTTGAGAAAAGAAGGTTTAGGGGAGACCTTATCACCATGTTCCAGTAAAGGGTGGCTCTAAAGAAGATGGAAGCTCCCTTTTTACAAGGAGTCACATGGAAAAGAGGAGGGCTAATGGGTACAAATTACTCCTGGGAAGGTTCCAATTGGGTGCAAGGAAAATTTTTCACAATGAGAACAATGAGCCACTGGAATAATCTCCACAGGGAAGTGGTGGATTCCCCATCATTGGACACTTTTAAGATTCAGCTGGACAGAGTGCATCTTGTCTAGACTGTGCTTTTGCCAAGGAATTTTGGACCAGATGATCCTTGGGGTCCCTTCCAACCTGGTATTCTATGAAACAGGAGCCTGGATATGTTCCTGTGCAAGCTGCTCAAGGTGGACCTGCTGTGGCAGGGGGTTGGACTAGGTGATCTCCAGAGGTCCCTTCCAACCCCATGTGATTCTGTGAAACAATTTCCATAGCAGAGCACCTCATTCCAGACTAGACTGTAGCCTGGTGATCAAGGGCCTTTTCATATTTCCTCAGTCAAAAGGTGTGATGAACCTTACTGTCTTCTATGTAAAAGGAAAAGGATTATGCAAAGTAAAAGGGAAGCAGCACTTCCTGTTCATATACTCAGAGCTTTAACTGCCTCAAGGGAAAGCGGTGCCTGAGCCAGGGTTTTTAGGATCTAAGTCATAGATCTTACACTGAAAATGAAGTGTTCACTCTCTTTGTGCATCTAGCACAGTACTTCTGTTGGCTTGGTCATCTCCTATCTCTGCTTCAAGATTTTTTCTAAGATGTTTCCTCAGCTCTGGGAGTTCCCAAGGGAAAAGTTATTTCAACACTTTGATTTAAAATCCAGCAGAGATTCAGTAGTGGTAAGGATATTTTAAGGACATTTCAGAGACGCTCTCAATGTGTCTCAGAACTGATGGGTGATCCTTGATTATATCTTGCCAAAGTCTTATTTCCTTTCCTGAAAACATATCTGTGTTAGGATTTAATAACAAAAAACCCCCAAACTACCCCTAGCTCCATGCTTGATTTTCAGACATGACTTTAAAAAAATCTGTTTCTCAGTACAAGGACTTTGTAATATAGGATTGAGCATAAATATATTTTCATTCTATTTTTTTTATAAATAAATGCAAATGCATCACAGTAAAACAAACTGGGATCTGTTGCTAGAAGATTGAATTACAATAGTAAGGCAAGCTAACTGTTAATCTTTTCTTCCCTTTATGCTATTGCAGTCTAGGACTAGCATCTGGAAGGATCATGGTAGGGAGGTTGGTATATATAATTAACAGAAGGCAGTGGCTGACCATGTGCTTTATGATGCTACTATAAATTCTTCTCTCCATTGAGAATGAGGCTTAGAACTGGAATTTTCTTTCTCAGATATGCTTGTAGTACTATAACTTTTCTAATGCATTTCCTATTCTAGACGCTTCATTCCATGTTCTTAAGGTCTTATAAGTCACTTCACTTTTTGCTGTCATAAGGATTTTAAAAAATAGTATTTTTGTCATCTATAACCTTACAATGTGATACTTGCACCCATATATTTGTGTGACTAGATATATTCAGGAGCTAATTAAATTTCTACTTGTCTCAAGGTCTAGCAAATAGAAAAATCTATGTTATTTTTGAATTTTATATATATGTTGGTTTGTGTGTGTTATTGCTTTCTCTGAAGTCCATCATGGACAGCTTGAATATGTGTAGTAAATTATTTATACTGAGGACTAGAACTATGACTTTGGACTACTTCCCATTTCTCTTCTAATAGCAATGAATATTTGGGCAACTTGATAAAGTATTATTTACCACTGAGGCCAAAATTTTTCCTTTTTGGGGTAAACAAATGATTAGGTAAATTTGAAAAGCATCTCTTATATTTGTAAAACCTGAATAGTTGTCTTCTCTGCACATAAATGGATGGCCTTCCTGAAAACAAGAGTATGTCAGCAAGTTGTGTCAAGGTTCCTGTGTATGCTATAGATTGATATTTATATTTATAGATTGATATAAGATGATGGAGGGTTAATAGCTGACTTTGTGTATGGCACTTTTCAGTATGAAGTTACTGATTCAAATTAGTTCAAAGAAATAATAATTTAGCAATTCTAGCTTTATGAAACTGCTATTTTTCTATATATTGCAGAGTTTTTTTGCACCTTCTTAGCCTGCTTTGTTGTCTGGTATTCCTCCAGAGGATTCCCATGTGTCTTTGTCTCATTCTGCACTAAATTCTACTGAACATTTAATTATTTTAAATGTGGTGACCAAGAGTATACGTGGACTGTTATTGTGCTCAGTTGGTGCATGGCTGCTTGTTAAGTTTTGGCAACTTAATTGTGTGCCTGAGTCCTCAGTTTCTTTAACAATTATCTTTTAATCAATCCTTGGTTCCTGATTTCCAAAAGTGTTGTGGTTACTTCTCGGGAGTGGAGCACAGGAGTGGTATTGCTACCTTTTTGTCATGTGTCTAATGTAAAGGGAGTTTTCTCCAGTGCAAGTGGAGTATTTCCTGGGTACTACTAGAATGCAACTGGAAACAGTAATTTTTCCTGAATCACTTTTATGTATTTCTTACTTATATGACACATAGTACAGAGATGAGTGTATGGAATCCATAATGTAAAGACAGAGCTTATGAAAGAAGGAGGATACAGGCTAGCAAGTTATGGGGGGAAAAAAAATGAAAAAGAAGTTAATAAATACTGAATTAATTTAGTACAGTTTAAAGCAGTAAATGAGGTTAACAAAATAGTTCTTTTGCAATCACTTCAGCTAATAGTAAGAATATTTTACTCAGTTGGATCCCTAAATTTAGCTTCTGGTATATCTGAGGATTTTTTGATGTTAACAGAGAGTTTTAGTAAACTTGTGTATATAAATTCACACACCACCAGCATCTTAAAAGCTGATGAATGATAGGCAGACTGGTATAAGGTGCATAAGACTTTTTGCTAGCGAAATGTTTTCCTGCTATCGAACAGTAATTTCAGGTAATAACATAAAATTTACGAGGAGGAATTTTCTTTGAAATTATTATCTACATTATAGTAACATTTCCAGTACTTTGCAAACATAATTTATGGTGTTACATGAGAAGAAAGAAGACAGACAAGTGAATATCCATCTGAGACAAACTGATATACAAAGAGAATAGCTAATTTCCTTTGGACATTGTGTATAAATACATTTTTAAAAAGAGAGTGATGGATCACATTTGATCCCTGGAAAGATTTGACAAGCTGAACATACAAGAGACATAGAGTATTTGTAATGGCAAAAAATCACATAGTTTGTAATCTTTTGTCTTGAACACATGACCAACTTGGATGATAATCCTGTGAAAACATGTATTTTTGTTGTTTCTTTCTGACATACAGCTCCAAAACTGGCCCAGAGAATACCAGACAGGAAAATATTCTTCTGAGAACTGGTGAATGAAATTTTCACACCACATTCAGTGTGAAAATGAAACATGTTTTTCCTTCTATGAAAGAAGAAAATGGAAGCTGTGAATGGAAATACGCTTCCATAGTGCTAACATAATTTCCATAAGTGTTTAGGATAATTATGGCTTTGAATATCTGTATTCCTCAGAGCTTTTTAAAGTACAGAGAAGTTGAAAACAGTGCTTTAAAAGACTTTGTGATATTCAGAGTACTTAGCTGGAAGTTTATATTGTATAATATTACTAAGATGTTACATTATATTTTTATGTTGTATGAATTATATTGCTATACAATATGACATTGAATTTGCATTTAACATGAAAATGCTTTTCAAACATTGCTAAAAGATGACTTAGTAGTTACTTATTGTGAGTTCTCAAAATAGTAAGAGCAGTCAGCCTTATCATGATGACTCTTACTATCTGTGCAATTGACTGCAACGTAAGCTTAGGGTTTAAATTCAGTCATTGACATAAGTATTGGGATAATGCAATTCCTTCAAAAGACAGAATTTTATAGTTTTTAATAACAGTTCCCCTGTAAAAGCTATGTATATTTGTACATTCCAAATGTCATATAAAAGCCAATGTTTGGATTTTAAAATGCTACAGAAGATGAATATGAATCATAATCCAAATAAACAGGGACTGCATGTCTTGAGGGTCTCCACAACGGTCAACACGCAAGTTATGTGACTGAGTACTTGGTGTCTCTTTGATCAAATTTGCAGTCTCTGTAAGTTACTGATTTGTGTCTAACAGCTGTGTCAGTTTATTCAACTGCTGACATGTGTGTCTGGCATTATGGACTACTGTAAATTGGATGAATCTGGTTTTTTAAACTAGCATGAGTTAGAACACTTCCCTTTATGACTTCAAAATCTTCTTAGCATTCATCTTTCCAGACAAAGTTTCTCTTAGCTAACATAACGATGCTGCCTGGTCTTTCTAATTCACAGAGGCCTACTGATCCTCCTCCTTGAGGTCTCTAGACATTTTCCATTTAGTGTGGGGGTGAAGCTTAATCCATGCTTTCTGATTATATGCCTCATGGAAATAATGTAGTGATTTGTCACATAAACCGTGACTCCTTAGAAAGCATTACAGTCCTTTATACTCCTACCAGATGTTCCTCACATATTTTTCTGGAAAATAATTACGTAAAGTATAAAAAGGTATCTTCAGTCCTAATAACCTGTGTTAAATCATTTGCTGCTCTCTCCGTTTATGAATCTGAAATATCCTTGTGATGTTACTAAATTCTTTTTTCTCATTCTTCAGCTGCCAGTTTTAAGTTCAACAATTCCAGGTACTAAGACACACAAAAAAAGCAAAAAATAGTTAAATCCAAAATGTCTTACCTAGTTGGGCACAGCTTATACTGTCCATGAGAGTATGACATGTCCTATAATTATTGCTTATCTTAAGGTTCTGTTGATCAGATTTACTTTCAATGCTAATTTACTTGTTTAAGCACATGGATTGTAATGATATGCCAGGGAATTTTCTACGCAGGTTAGGCTAAAGCTTTTTGGTAGTAGTATGTATTGCATTACAAGCTAATAGTTACTCAATTTATGGCTTTTTGCTAATTGAAGTGTTTTGTTGCAATAACCCCTGCCTTTGCAATAACTGCAAGTGTAATAATGCTTGGGACCCATTCAGGAACTAGTTGCCTGGATGCCTGTGGACAGATTGCACATGGTTTTCTTCTTATACTACCTTGTTACCAGCAATCATGTCTTAAAATATTATAGCTGGTAGTGAAGGGATGCTAAGAATCTAGTAGTTAAGTGATAATACTTTGAAGAAAGAGGTGAGAGATTTTATCTTTTTACTAAGATAGTCTTCATATAGTCCTATGGACTGTCACTTGTTGAGTGATTGTAATGTAGGTGTCCTCCATCACAAGATCATATGGATATTGATCCCATGGCAAGATATGTTTGGTCATGCAATGGGGCTACTATGCCCTGTGAGAGGTAGCAGGAGGCTGGCAGAAAGATTTATGCACATTGCAGCCTTTGCATATCTGAAGTGCCTTTGGGAAGAGATTGACAATAAGGACATTGTGAGCTATATGAATCGTTCTGATGATTTATTGCAGTTTTCAGTTAGGAGGTTGCACACACCTTCTTTCATGTAGTCCTGGTATCTGTCTGCTCATCTGTAATTCAGCTGTAACTTGGTGTATGAGGGTTTTTTTCTGCTCTGAGAGCATGTTAGGAAGTTCCCATGTTAGATGGTTTTAAATGGTAGTTCATTTCACATTCCTTCATTATTCACACTTGACATAAGCATTATTCTCATTGCTATCTATATTATGCTACTTTTTCACTCATTACATGATGTTCCAAATATTCCTTTCTCTTCATAATGTGAAAAAGGTCACAAGTACTCAGAGGTATGATATCTCTCTGTGACAGTAGATGTGAAATAAAGAGTTTGCGTTAATATCCACCAAAGGAATAAAGTCTGAACTAGGAAAACTTGTGACTTGTAGTGAAAATCACATTGTTCCTGTACATTTAAACCAATTTCAGTCTTTTGGCATTGAAAACATCTGTGGCTGTGGTTTTACATGCTATAACTTGCTGTATGTGTTATCATTTCAGCCTTTATGGACTGATTTCCATTTACTGTTGAGAAAGTATGTTGCTTTTTGAATTGAAAGTTTTCAGGCTTACGGTTTGGATCTTCTCATGTCCTTAGATGATGACTGGACAAAAAGCAACAGCATACCTTTTAGTATTAATTGGTCACTCTTTACATATTTACCTGGAATTTTTTGTTATCAGCATGTTTTGAAAATGTAAAATATTTCCAGAACTCCTTCTTAAAATGTGTGTAGTATTATTCCTATTATGTAGAGTACCACATTAAAGCAGTAATAGACTGCTAATTTACTAACGTGAAATATCTAAACTACTTAGCAGGTGGTAGGTTTTGAGTTGATAGCCTTAACTTATTATTACATCTAATGGAATAAAATTTTAATAAAAGGAGGTCCTCAGCATTCTCTAGTGGTAGAATTGTGGCAGAAATTGAAACTATTAATTTGGTGGCACTTTAACTAGACAAAGAAGGAGTTGAGATATATCTATAAAGTCAAATATACACAATGGCAAGGTGGCTTCACATATTTTTCAAGATAGCAGATGCAAGCCAGTTTTCATCTGGCAACCATGTAGGACTGTACAAAGCCTGAGCTAAGTAATTAATTTTTGCATCGTGACCACGTAGGCATGTCTGCAAAGAGATGGACTTGTTTACAGGAGCCTAGATTGTACCCTGGGTGGTAGTTAACCTCAGATAGGATCAAAGGAGTTTCATATGTGACACTGGGAATCAGATATGGCACAGAGTTAGAGCTCTAAAGAAATTAATCTCCTTGGCTAAATGGCAACTCATCATTGCAGACCTGTTCTAGTGTGTTTTTAGATGGTTGCATACTTTATGACTATTATAGGAATCTGCTGTATCATTAATCATATTTAGATTTTTTTTTTTTTGTCATGAAAATACCTGGTAAAATGCGAGCACATCATCCATTACTGTCCTAACATAAATGATTTTGAAAAGTTTGGAAGGAAGATGAGCCAAATAAAATGTTTTATTCTGCAAAAGTGCAGCTTTCTGGTAACTCTGAAAACACCCAGAGTTTGCATATGAAAAGAAATGGTTTTTGTCAGCTTTCAAAAACAGTTGTGCAATTTTGTTAAATGTTGGTGACAAGCTCCTAGCTAACTCAACAAAGTCATTTTGTGTATGAACAAATTGTTCAGATTCCTTTATGTGCAGCAGTGTTTATCTAAAACTAGGTTAATATGAGCCTGGGGCAAAATGTATGAAGTAAAGTGGTCTCACAGTTAAACTTTCTTTTTAGAGAGTGGCAAAAGATATTTGTGTTAGTTCTGGCTAGTTCAATCAATTATACATGTGCAGTATTTTGAGTAGGGTCATGTTCTACTAAAGATGTTCAAATTAAATACAAAAAATAATAAGTAATTTTTTCCTCTTATTTCTTGGTTTATTTGAACAGATGTTTTTTGAAATCTTCATCTGAGCTAAGTTGCCTTGCTAAACCTTAAACCCCTGGACTTTCCATTTCAGGTAGGATCTGATCAATACACCTATTTTCCACATTTTTATTTCAGAGTACAACTATAAAAGCATGTAAAGATGAAAACTAGAGGTGAATGTAAGTAAAAAAGAGCAAGAAGGAGATAGGAGATGATAATTTTCCGACACCAATACCATTTCCCTACAAAATTGTTTACCTATTTTCTAAGGCAAATTATAAACATATTGACATAAACAAGGTCATTGCTGCCTGAAGAGAGTTCAGCTAGTCATTGGTGTTTGCTGCGATAACAGCGTTTTTAACAGATGTTAAAAAAGTAATCTGCTTAGTATTTAGGGGTTTCTTTTCTTAGTGGGACTCTCAGAGATCATTAATGTGGAAGAAAATGCTTTCTTACAGTTCTTCCTTTTTTCCCTTTTTCCCTTCCCCCTCTAGTAAGTTGCAAACTGACTGCACCATTATTTCAGGTTTGCTCCCATTTGTGTTGCCATAGCCACTTCTGGTTTGTGCCCTTTCCTTTATTTTTAGATCCTGCCTTTGATTTGCATTTTCCCTGTCTTAATGTAGTAGTATGCGGACAACTTGAATTAAAAGTATTCTTCCAAAAAAATTATCAACAGAGTAATACTTTAGAACAGTAACTTCCAGCACGTAGGCATAAAAATCTTCCATCAGAGAGCAGTTCAGTCACCTTGGTGCAAGAAATATAATTCATAATGGAACTTAAAACTAAGTTCCATATTTTGTTTCCTTAGAACCCCTATCAGGTGAGCAGGAAAGAGGTAAATGTTTAATATTTAAAGCAATAATGTAGTTTTTTTCTCTATTTGCTGTACCAATGAAATACCTGAAAGCTCAAGTTTGTGTTAATGGCTAACTAAAAGGCTAACGGAAAAAAAATCTCACAGTAAAAGCCCTTTACTAGGCCTTTTCTGCCATTTCAATGGAAATACTGGTTCAAGGTAAAATATGCAAAGGGAATAAGAATAGGGAAATGAAATTTTGCTCCACGAGGATATCATTTTATGTGCCTCAAATGTCCTGTTCAGAGGCAGTTAAAAAAATGAAAGAATGTGGCTAATTTCTGGCAGTGATATTCAGGCTATAAAAACAGGTGTTGTGATGTCATTTGTCAAAAACATGAAGACATTGATATTTTGGATAGAAGTCCGTGCAAGTGAAATGGATTTAGCAACATCAAAGAACAAATGCTGACGATTTCTTCATGAGGAATGTTACCATTTCCCGCTAATATATATAGGACCCAATGGCATTCTTCGCACAATTCTTAGTTAAAATACGTATCTTCTGCCTACTTGTGGCATCTTTGAGTATGATACATCCCACTGCTCTGATTGACTAACATGCTTCATGCTAGCTCCTTATGGTCTTATTTATTAACATATTTGAATATGATTGGGTTATTTCCAATGGGCTCAGTTTCACTGTGGCAGACTTATTCCCTTGCTCTGTGTGGATTTCAAACAAATCAAAATAAAATATCTAGCCAAACTTTCAGTGGTAATTAACTTTAAAAGCACACAAGACTGAAATAAGGCACTAATGAGGCAACATCCCTGCTCAGAAACATGCAATTAGGGAAATTAGTTAAAAATCACATGACTGGTAAAAACTAATAACTGCCATCAAAGTCAGGAGTGATGTAGGATAGAATATAGTGTTTCATTTTGACCTTGGATATAGCAAATTTCTTAAGTTTTCATACATCTATTTTAATTTTGGAAGCAGTAAACATGAATATGAGAGTTTGTCCTAGATGACACACTCCCACCGTGTTTAACAAGCTGCAACTCATGCGATATGCCATATGTGTGTATGCATAACAAATGTAAAGTAAAATGCATGAGCTTAATTCACTCTAAAGGCTATGTCTACACGCAGGTTTTGTGACTCAGCTGGTTAAGTATGGTTAACAGTCATCATTATTTGCTGTTGCTTATCCACACCTTAAAAGTTATAAAAGTAAGAAGTTTAGAAACTGAATCATGATGTATTGCTGTTCCCTGTTTTCTCCTTTGGATTTAAAGACTCTATAATACATTTACTTGAATTTGTGGCCAAATTTATGCAAAAAATACTTTTCAGTGATTTGATAACTGTCTTTCTGACAGCTCACATAATACATAGTTCTTTGTTGTCATAGTAAAATAACATTAAAAAATTAAAATTAAAATGTGAAAATCTGCTAAGTTTGAGGTCTTGCACCTACTTACAGGAGAACAAAATTTGGAGCTCTTTTTTTCCTACTGAGAAAGGCACATAGCAATTCATTTTCACCCGAGACTACGTCCAGATTTTAAGCACTGTAGGCGAGAGGGATTTTTTTTATTATTTTTTTATATGATAAACCATATCACCTTTAATTCCTGTTCTTCTAAAAGTGAAGATGATCTTAGATTTCCAGCTGCCTTGTAACTGAGGTGGTATGGTTGGTAAAATATGTTGCTTCTTATATATATTGTCTTTAAAGATTGTCTTACTGCCCATGGCATATTGGGTAAGGGAGAAGAGCAAGTTATGAACAGCGCAGAGTTACGTTTTTCAAAGAAAATAGACAGCATGGTGATAAAGGAAAAAATTCCAGTACTGCTTAGTGAGTTGAACACTACCCCTAGAAATGCATATTTACGTCTAGTATGTAAACGAAACAGCCCTCATTGGCTCTGATTAAGTATAAAGCACTGAACAAATGGAGAATTAAAAAAGATGACAAATAGTCTTTATGTTACATAATGTCTTAAAAAAAAAAAAACTGGCAAAAATACACTACTATAGAATGGAAACATCAAGAGAAATGCTATTTTTATAGTGATTTACTGGAAAATTCCTTGAAGAAAAACAATTCCTTTGCATAGAACATCTGATGCTAATGCCACAAGAATTTTCTTAGCTATGGAGTTTCCAGTGAGGTAACTCTCTAAAATGTTTCCTTTCAGTTACATTGTAGACAACCCAAATATGGCAAATGAGATTATTTTATTTTTTTTAAGAACTTTAAATAATACTCAACGGGAAGGAATGATAAATCTCAGGACTAAGCAAACATTATTGCAGTGAAGGATGTCGCAAGGCAGGAAACAGTGTGAGGTAGGATTCAGAAAATAAATACTTCACAGGATGAATATTGTCTTTTAAGCAGATGGTACATAGAGGACTAGACTGATTTTTGTGGTACAGTAGGTATTACACAGCACATGTTGCTTTAAGAATAATGAAGACATTTGCCATCCCCAAAATTAAGGGGAAAATGTATCGTGCTATAACTAATGAGCTGTCTGAGTTATTTTTAACTCAGTTTATTAAGAAAAGATTGGAGCAAACCACAGCAATAAATCTTTAAGATACAAGCATCTCAGATTGATTTGCATTCAAGGTCATGACAAAGTTCAGCAAAAATGCAGATCTCAGCAGAACAGCTCTTCACGTATCATTGATTGCTCTGCTTCTTTCCTTTTTAGGTAGCACTAAAGTATAATGATGATGATTATATCGTGGTAGGATATGAAGTTAGCAACAATATACACTTGTGCATATTTCTCTTTCAGTGTTTGTCACATGCCTGCTTGTAGCTTTCTAGTTTAAGTGGAAAACATGCAATACCAAACTTTACAAGTCTATAAAAGAAACAGAGTAACTGTTGAGTCATTAGGAATGTTCCTTCTGGATAGGCATTCACATCACTTGATTTTATACGTCCAACTAAAATGCCTCATACAGAATTGTATCTTCCTGTGTCATGAATGAGAAAAATTATTTTATTTATGGTTGTAGTTTAGGACCTGGGAGCTCCTCCTGTACGTGACTCTGGTGCACACCTTCACTAGATCCAAACTCCATGTTAGTGAGCTGATTTTTATGGCAAACCTAAAGAACCTAAAATAGGTTTCATCTCATGTAGAACCTTAACTTTCTCCATTAATTTTATGTTGAGATAAGCATCCCACCTAAGTCATTTAATTTAGGTTTTAAGGTTAATTAGTTAGATATTTAGATGCCCACTGAGCAGTAGTTATCCATATCGCAAATCTGGATAATTTAATTTGTATGTGATTTTTGATGGCATAGTTTTATATCTTTTTATAGTTCCATCAGAGGATAAATGGCAGTAATTAAGATACATTAAAAAGTAAAATCTGAGTTATACCAAGTTTTCAATGAAAGCTAGAGCAAATTGCAGGGTTTATTGAACCAAATTGGCTTATTTTTAGCATGAAACCCCCTGTTTAAACCAAAATCTGTTGGTTTTGTTTTAGTCATTCTATTATAAATATCCTAAATGTCCTGTAGCTGATGACTGGTCTGTTGATTTTTTTTTTTCTCTGGAGTGCACCGTTGTGATTCCTTTGTTTACTGATGCTGTTCCTGTTATTTGATAACTACGCTGTGTCTCCTTTTCTTCTGTTTTATTTTTATGGCTGGCAGTATGTAGCTTTTGCATCTTTGCATCTCAAAGATTGTAATCCTTGAATAACAGAATTATTCCTCTCAAGTCAGAGAATAATTTCCTACACATAAGAAAATACTGTAGAGAGACCACTAATCTGACAGTTACTGTGTATTTTTATATAAATATCTTCTTTGTAAAGGAATCTCAGGAGGTGTATGCTCATTAATGCTACCACTACTAAAAACTTTGGGAAGAGAACCAAATTATTAAAACATCAATCAGCAATGAAATCTCTTGTCATCTAGTCTCTGCATTAGATAACACTGATTGCAGAAAACAAGCCAGTGTATAAGGTTAAGTCAATCTAACTAATTTCAAAGATACTTCAATGAAAATTGAATGAAACAACAGAAGAAATCAGAGCAAAAAGCATTTTGTGAAAGATGGTTAACATTTTTTGAAATACGGAATTTATTCAGTTAAAACCCTCAGTTTTTCATATGCAGCAAAAGCTAATGACAGTTTCATTTAATTCCTTCCAACAAGTTTTACTTTAAGAGAAAATTCTTACAAGGCTTGTGAGTCTCTCACTGCAGTGCCAAAAAGCTATAATGTATGTAGCATGAACAAAGCAAGATGAGGATGTGGTGTGTCAAATGAATCTGTTTCTTAAGTATACCTGCGCATCTGTAAAATTGCTTTTTTCTCATAAAGGCTGATGATACACTTTACATATGAAACATTTTCCTGCCAGGCAGTGGTGTTCTGCTGAAATTAAAATTCCCCAGGAAATGTGATACTTTTTGCAGGAAAGTTCCATTTAGTTCTAGGTCAGGTCAGCTTTAATCTCCATCTTGCCTGAGTCACTTTCTTTTTCGGTCTTTTATGCTTCTTTCATTATATGGAAACCAGGGGACTGAGAGGCACCACAGAGTGTGTGCCCAATTATATCCTGCCTCCATATTTGGCTAAGTGTGAATGATTACTGCCATCATCACAGTTTGCTTTCCATGGACAGAAAATCTACACATGAATATCATACAGGAGCATGAGGTGCTTGAACTAGATCCCTGATGAACCAGATGTTGAGCTGCAACAAACATGCCTTTACACTTAACAGCCTTTTAATCTTTTACCTTTTCATATGTGTCATAGAATCATAGAATCATTTGGGTTGGAAGGGACCTTAAATATCATCGAGTTCCACCCCCCCTGCCATGGGCAGGGACACCTCCCGCTAGAGCAGGTTGCTCAAAGCCCCATCCAGCCTGGCCTTGAACACCTCCAGGGATGGGGCATCCATGACTTCCCTGGGCAACCTGTTCCAGTGCCTCACCACCCTCACTGTAAAGAATTTCTTTCTAATATCGAATCTAAATCTCCCCTTTTCCAATTTAAAACCACTGCCCCTTGTCGTTTCACTATACTTCCTGACAGAGTCCCTCTCCAGCTCTTCTGTAGGCTCCCTTCAGATATTGATAGGCTGCTATGAGGTCTCCCCAGAGCCTTAAGAAGGGGGCAGAACAGGCACTAAGAATGGCACCACGTACAAGCACGTCCTTTTTTTGTTTAATTATTTCTTACTTGGGTAGAAATAACAGTGAAAATAGCTGAAGATTGCTCATGCAAGCTAGCAAATGTAGGGTCCCTAGAGCACTGTTGCCACTATCTTCATTGCTGTTATCTCTGCTACCTAGATGGAAGCTACTTTGAATATGGATGTCTGTGTCTTTTGTAGTTCTGTGACAAATTTCTCCACAGCCAAACCTTAATCTCATCTATAATTGGCATATTATTTTATTACAGAGTCCCTCAAAACCTTTCTTCTCCTTTTCTTCCTTCCTTCTCTACTGGTGATGCAAATGACTTTCCCTGGAAAGAAGGAAACCTGGGCTGGCCGTGTGCATTACATTGCACTACACTCTCACTAATAAATCTTCTGGAAACTACAGTGCCAACCTTATGAGCTTATAAACTAAACTGGACCCAAGGTGGCAATGTGTACAGAGCCAAGTTGGAAGTCTTAACATGTGCAGTTTGGATAAACTAGTCAGGAATAATTTAGATCTGACTGTATTTTGAATTATTGCAGCTGTAACAACCTAACTGCTCAGTTGAAGTCATAATGCTGCAACACTCACCACACTATGTGGGACGAAACAATCCCTTGTTTCATAGTAAGAGTGAACAATGCCCTATGGAAGTGGGAATTTGAATCAGTATTAGATGAAGTCATCTCATTTCCCTTGTTTTACAACTTAACTATTACTCATGAACTTAAGTCAGGCTATATTTTAATTTTTTTACCATGTATTTTACATCAGCTTAAATTTAGAGTGTGTAGAGTTAAATACATTGAACAGAAGACTAGGAGTCTTACTGATGCATTCATTCATTCTTCACAATTGTGTACTTCAGCAGGCAGAAGTGTCATTATTATTATTTAATAATTTAAGCACCTCCCAGAGCTGAGGCTGAGTAAAGGAGAAGAAACTGAAGACACAGTTTGAAAAACAAAAAAAAACCCAATCCCCCTATCTTATGCCACTTCTTCTTTGAAGTAACTGAACACTTGGAAAAAAAAGTTAGAAAAAAACCCCTCCAAGTTGAAACTCTTTGTAGGTGTTACATGGATCACTTTTATTAAATGTCATGTTTTATTTTTAGCTTTGCAAGAGTTTTTTATTATTTTGAGTTTTCTTTTTGCTTAATAACAAGATGAAATGCCTACAATTAAAAAAAAAAGGTGCCATTTTTGCTCAATTCTGTCTATGATACAACCTTATGACACAGAATGATGACTTTCCTTTCTTAAAAGACCTTCACCTCGCTCTGTTCTCAGGACTCCTGGGACTTGTGTAAATGAGGTCTTATGTTTTCTGGTCAGAGACATAAAAAAAAGGAAAGTATACAATTAGTGGTCACATGTGAAAGGTGGACCTCAAGTGACTGGCCCAGGAACACATAAAAACTGTGGCAAAGTGAGGAATAAAAATCTAATTTTGTAGGGTGATTTTCATTTGCTTGACTCTTCAGACCTTCCTTTTCATATCTGCAAGATTTTGTCTGACTCATGACACTCTAACAAAAAGTAACATATAATAAATAAGGAATTCTTCTTAGGACTTTTAAATTCTTTTCTGTATTTTTTGTACTGCTCATACCTATTTGTAGGTGGCATGCCATTATGTAAACAAACACAGATCAAAAAGTCATTCCTCAAAAGCCTTGTGATTGAAGTATAATGTAGGACCAGAAGTGTAAGGAAATAAGTAGAGTAAGATTCAACTCAGTAGACAACAATCTCAGGAGACAAACTTACTGTTCCTCAGCCTTACCAAGATCACTGTAGGTATGGTGAACACAAAGTGTTTAAAGAAAGCTTTTGAAATAGAGTGGTAGATATTTGCTGTGTGCTACTTCCAAGAATGAAAAGAAGAGTAGGGGAAACTTGTTTCAAAGTTTACCAAGTGTACACTGGAGGTTAGCATTATAGGCTGTTTGAAAACAGGAGTCACCAATGAGCAGTGAATGAAAGATGATTAATAAGATGATGGGACCACAAATGGTATTTAAAGTGAAAGCAAGTAGCTTGTCCAATTGCCATAGTGAAACCAGAGCCCATACAATAACCAGCTGCAAGATACTGTGTAAGCAGGTTGGAATATGCTCCTAAAACAGGTTTTAGAAATTAAGGAGGCACAGGTACTGGTGTTTGTGCCCCACTTTCTTCTCAAATAGTTATCAGCTATCAGCAAAGGGTTTTTTTTTAATGTATGAGCCACCAAAAATATATGGAATTTCTCTCTCCAAAATGAGAGATGTGCAAATCCTAAAGGGCAAAGTTGCATTCATTTGTCAAAAGAATTCAAGGGAGGTAGGAGCAAGGTGGGCTTATCGAAAGAGGCTCTGCTTTAGATCTGTTTGGGTTGGTGACTAGACACCTGTGGGGAGATACCAGAAGGAAGGGATGGTGTTTGTGAAGAAAACAATAGGTCTGACTACATTTGTCAATACCTGACTTTGTTGTTTGTGGAGGAGATTATCTATATAAAGCTCTAGAGACGGAAGAGTGATCAGTTTATAGGCCTGTGGAGCATACAATAGTGGAGGAACGTATTTCACGGAAGTGGAATCAGAAGAGGGCAGCCTCATGGGAAACAGTAGCTAACAAAACTTCAAGATGATTTACTAAACCAGAGACACTTGAGGAGCATAATGTATGTCAGAGATAGTTTTAGCTAAGAAGAGATAATTGACCACTTGAATATGAACAGTTTTATCTGGTGAAATCTGAGAGACAGAAGGGGAACTGGAGAAATGGTAAATGGAATAATGAACCTTCTGACTGCATGTAAACTGAAGATTGAAGGATTTAAAAATTATAATGATGGGCTGGTAATCCCAAGGAAAATAGGCAAGAAGTGAAGTTTTTAAGGATAAGAGATTTATTTGCATCCTTAATTTGACAAAGACGAGACAGAAAGAAGACGAATAAGAAAAACAGAGGCAACAGATATGAATAAGAGAAGAGTCAGGAAACGCTTGAGATTCAGATGGGAGGAAAGGTTTTCTAGGTGGAGGTGAGCAAATAAGCTTCCAGATTTCTTATGGGAGACTTTGGTTGTAATCCTTCAAGGGATAGGAAGAAAGAAAGTAAAAGCAAGTTGCGTAGACTGGGAAAGTGTTCACAGCATTTTACCACTTTTCTCTGAAAATAAATTAACTATATTCAATATAATGGTATAAAAGGAAGCAGGAGAAAGGGATGGTTTGAGCAGTGAATTAAAGGTCACAATAGGCAGCTGGGAACAGAGAAGTATTAGCTGGAACAATGGAAAAACTGAAAGTAAAGGGCTTTGACTCAATTTCAAAGCAGATCCACTGAAAACCATTTTTTTTGGTTTGTGGTTTTGGTTTTTTTTTAGTGAATAGTATGGATGCTTAAAGTATTAGAATGATTCAATTTATTACCTTAATACCCTTAATACTATTCTGTAAAGTATTATTTTTTTTCTTTATGTTTTTTGTGTGTATGTGCATTTGTGTGTCTGCAGTCTGTATCTAGTGATTAAAACTTAGGAAATTTACAGTTGTAGTATTGTGTCATATGTCTCATACCAGTTCATATTCAAGTCCAGTCTAGTCTTCATTGAAGTTGCTAAGTTTTCTTCTTGGATAACATTGACAAAATAAAGAAGCAGACCTCTGTTAAGTCTTGATTTCAGTTTTTGGCTCTGTGCTTTGAGTTCTAGCTCTGGTCTGCAGTCACAGAGAACTTTGCACTCCCAGTTTCAGGGATGATATCTCTGGACTTCAGGGTAAGAAGGCACATGCAAATCTCTATACTATGAACTGGAAATTTTCAGGGGCTTGGAGATTTGGTGAAAATTGAATGGATTTATGATTCTATGATTTTCATAGAGTGGAAAAGTCACAGGCTAAACATGAAGGGCATCTTCTGGTTAAGTCAAGTTCGTGCTGCTATGCTTCCAAAATTCTAAGAAAAAACAGTTACACTCTCTACATAATATGTCTGTCTTTTTTTTTTTTTTATATCGAGAAACATTTTCTCCTTACCCTCACTTTCAAAAATGTTTATGCTGTTTAAGATGCCATTGATTTTGGGAAAAAACATTACTGAAATCAAAGCAACCAGACACAACTGTCTGGTACAAACAAGTTCAACTCATGTGGTTAAGGTTTGGCTGTCAAAGCAAAAGAAAGTCTTACAGCAGAACGCATGGAGCAAGGTGTAAGTAGTGGTGCTTCCTGCATCATTTATATTTCAAATCCAGAGTGCTGTCTGTCATTGAGTCCTAGCTTGCTGCCAAGAGAAGTCAGAATATCATTACAAAGAATATCTGCTTTTTTGCGGTTTTATGATCAGTATATTTCTGATTAGCTTACAGCTTTTTTTAGCTTTTTTCTTTTGAGTTGTGTAACAGGTAGTATTTATAGATTGCAGAGAGACTTCATCTCTTATGAATTAGATTGAGGTCCTTCAGCGATATAGAAATGCCTTACCAACACAATTCCCCTTCTGAGCGGTCTTTCAGAGAAAGGAAGAAATACTGCTGCTGACAGTATGTCTGTTCTGGCTGCTGAATTTGGTGCTGCCAGCAGCTCTGAAAGCCTTTTCAGAAAATAGCATGTTGGTAGCAAGTGTAAGACAGAATGTACATTTTCAAAGCAAGTCCACTAGGAGGAAACTGTGATAACAGAGTGCAAGAAAGACAAAGGTGTGTTACATCATAAATCACAACAAACCAAATCATTGTGGAAGCCATCAGCAACAGAGGATTGTGATTAAACAGCAAGATGGGAAATGGCAATTTCAAAGTAATAGCAGGAGCTGTGAATGAAACTGCTTCAAGTCCTGGGTTGTTATTGAGTATAAAGGTATATAGTTTAAAGGCAGAGACTCTTCTGAAAAAAGGTACTTGGCAAACTGGAGCTACACTGGTGTGATACAATCTGCATGGTGCTGGGACGGGAAATATATAGACTGTGTGTTTTCCACATAAGGGTTACAGACTGAAAACTATGTCTCAATCTCATCTTATCTTTGGATAGAGCTAGCTTCATGTCTGATTTATGTGAAGTAAAGATATATGATAGGTTTTTTTCAGTTTTGAGATTGTTCTGAAAACTGACACTGAAATAGTTTCCTCAAAGAGCTCATGTCAGAAGCCTTCTCTGGGATCCTATAAAGCCCATGAGTACATTTTTTTTACTGTTGAATGCTCTGAAGGTGTTTTTTTGTATGTTCCCTTAAATCACAGCCTTCAAGGAACCCAGACCACTTTTTTCAGATCTCTTGGCTCTATGGTAGAGCCAACATTTGGCCCAAAATTTCACAGAATCACAGAATGATATCGGGTTGGAAGGGACCTCTGGAGATCATCTAGTCCAAACCCCTGCCAGAGCAGGTCCACCTAGAGCAGGTTGGACAGGAATGTGTTCAGGCAGGTTTTGAAAGCCTTCAGTGATGGAGACTCCTCCACCTCTCTGGGCAGCCTGATCCAGTGCTCTGCCACCCTCAAAGTAAAGTTCCTCTTGTTTACGAGAAACTTGCTATGTTCAATTTTGTGCCTGTCACTGGGCATCACTGAAAAAATACTGGCCCCATCCTTTGGACACCTACTCTTTAAGTATTTATAGGCATTGATCAGATTCCCCCTGAGCTTTCTCTTCTCCAGACGCAAGTCCTTCAGCCTTTCCTCATAAGAGAGATGTTCTTTGTAGCCCTTTGCTATACCCTCTCCAGCAGTTCCCCTTCCTTCTTGAACTGGGGAGCCAAGAACTGGACACAGTGCTCCAGATGGGGCCTCACCAGGGCAGACTAGAGGGGCAGGATAACCTCACCCAACCTACTGGCCACACTCTTCCTGATGCTCCCCAGGATGCCACTAGCCTTTTTGGTCACAAGGGCACATGGCTGGCTCATGGTTATCCTGTTGTCCACCAGGACTCCCAGGTCTTTTTCCTGAGAGCTGTTCTCCAGCAGGCCAGCCCCCAACCTGTACTGGTGCAGGGGGTTATTCCTCCTGAGGTGCAGCACCCTACACTTGCCCTTGTCGAATTTCATCAGGTTTCTCTCTGCCCATCTCTCCAGCCTGTCCAGGTCTCACTGGATGGTGACACAGCCTTCTGGAGTGTCAGCCACCCCTCCCAGTTTTGTGTCATCAGCAAATTTGCTGAGGGTACATTCCATCCCTTCATCCAGGTCATTGATGAATATATTGAAGAGGACAGGACCCAGTATTTGCCATATCAGGACCCTGATACTTGCCATATTAGGTTAATATCCATATGCAAAATTGTTGCCTGGAAGTTAGAAGCTGAACCAAACACAACTGTGAAAATCAGAACAGCAGCATGCAGTGGCTGTTGCCAAATCTGAGACTTAAATAATCCATGTCTCAATAGCAAACACATGATAGGTATATTCTATTGAGAAGTATTTATGTAATACATCACATGCATTTACACTCTAACAAGGAGACTGTTATGACTAATGCATAATGTATACGGTCTTTTAAGGCCAACAGATATGTATTGTGTGAATAAGGTAGATTTATAGTTTAATAGCTCCTTCTTAGGACATATAATGAGATAAATCTGAAAATCGTACACTATACTGTCTCCAGATCACTAACTAGAAGAAACTGAAGAGATGTTTCAGTTCAGAGGACATTTCTGTTATTTATTTTAAATCTATAACTGTAGCTGCGAAAAAAAAATCAGTGCAGAAATCTTCAGTACATTAGTAGCATTCCATAAATCACCAGGTAAATAGAATAGTACAAGTAGAAGTACAGAAGTCTTTCGCTAAGAAAAAAATCTGTCGCATAACAACTTACCATGCCTTTAATAAAACAAAAAAAATTTTTTGAAAATCAGTATGCAAGACAAAGTTATGATTTTGGTATGAGAAAGAAGGAGCTGCTAAAGTGTATCAACAAACTTTGATAAGGAATTGGAAATGCACTTAAGCAATTTTTAAAGGTGAATGGTAGGCTTTGGCGTTTTCATCCAAATATTTTCACATTTTGTTTCTGCATTGATATTAATAATATTTGCATGCTGTAGTGGCCAAGATTATTGGTTTGTGGTGGGGTATTGTGTGTGGGGTTGTGGGTGTGGGGTTTAGTTGGTGGGTGGCTTTTTTGTTTGTTTGTTTGTTTTTGTGGGGGGTTTTTTGTTGTTTGTTTGGTTTTGTGGGGGTTTTTTTGGTAATTTTTTAATGTGGTTGGACTCGATGATCACAGAATCACAGAATCTTAGTGGTTGGATGGGACCTTTGAGATCATCGAGTCCAACCACATTAAAAA
>JAOQGH010000032.1:34360600-34377953 GCA_025769975.1 Gallinago jamesoni
AAAGAGATCAAGTTGGTCAGGCAGGACCTCCCTTTCATAAACCCATGCTGGCTGGCCCTGATCCCTCGGCTGCCCTGGGACCTGATCTCAAAGGTCCCTTCCAACCACTAAGATTCTCTGTCTGTGTGATTCTATTTTATTATTAAGCAGAAGTCCCTAGAATGCTGGAACTCCACTGTGCTAGGAATTTTTCAGCGTTAAAATGAGTTAAGTGAAGCTGTGAGTTTACGGCCTTTAGGTTTAATTTGGCAAAAGTTGTGCAAAAGCAATCTGTAACTGTGTGAGTGCTTGAATGCAAAGCATGAGTATTTGTAAGACTTAAAACTTAACATATGTGTGATATGGTAATTTGGGAATTAACAAAAATAATTTTCTAGGACACACTAAATAATGCATATAGGAAAGAAAAAAAAATAAAATCCCTCAAACAGCAAAAAAACCAGCTGTCTTAAAATTTTGTTTTCTGAGCCATAATTTTAGTTTATTTGCACAATTATGAAACTGTTGCCATCACAGTTATTATCAATGAACAGAAACACAAGCATATTGATAAATTCCAGTATCCCGAGAGCTTTCTATTTGGTGGGATTTTTAGTAGTCTTTTAACCAAATTGAAAACTTGGCAACGTAACAATCACTGTATTTCAAGTATTTTATAGAATCATAGAATGGTTTGGGTTGGAAGGGACCTTTAAAAGTCATCTAGTCCAACATCCCCTACAATGAGTAGAGACATCTTCAATTAGATCAGGTTGCAGAGGGTTTCAAGAGAGTATGTCACCTTATGATCATTTCCTCAGTTGATAGGCCAAGTGGAGACTAATTTTGCCTCTGGAGTAGCTTAGGCAAGTCTTCACTGCAGTGCAGAAATTTAATTACATCTTTAATCAAACCAGCAGAGGTAGGTAATAGTAGTGTCAGCACAAATTTTGTTGTGGGCCAGCAATAAGAATGCTTGCTCCCTTAGCCTTCACTTCTCCTGTTGGCCATCCTACAGTGAGGCTCGAATAGGTCAGCCTGTTCCTGCTGACATTACACCCCAGACGACAGCGCAGTCATACCTTGACAGCAGTGTCGCACCTGATGGAGGATAAACAGCCCACAGGATCTGCTCTGCCATGTGGGAATTGCAGCAGTCTAATTGCCGTCCTACTAAACTAAGTCACGTTGTTGCAAGTAACCTGAACCTAGTAACAGGAAAAATAGCTATGTATCTTTTTGTCGATAGAATGTACGCTTATAAACAGTTTTTATATGCTTTTTCCTTTATGCCTAGCTTAAGCATAATCAGTGCTAAATGACAGTGAAATTCTTCCAAGCATGTTTGAAATTGTATGCGTTGATGAGAATATATCTCAAAATGCTCTATTTAATTAAAGCCCAAAGAGTCTTTTTTCAAGCTGTGTTTATTTTTCAATTGTGTGGGTGTGCATGCACGTATTTTCATTAAATTGTATTTGTGCAAACTCATTTCTTCAGTGAAAGATTTTGCAGCAATAAAATGTTGCAAGTGTTACCATAGCAATAATGATCTCAGAGTATCAATAATTATCTTGTTAAATCCTACTATAGCATTATTACTCTTGCAGTTCCAGCATCACTGTCTTTTGCTGTGAATTTCCTGTTTTTTCCCAGAAATACGAAATGTGTGTGACATCATGTGATAGTCATATATGACCATCAGTGGGCCCACTGACTTAAGGAACATGTACATCAGTAAAGATACTTCATATGAGAATGCACTGTGACTAGAAATGAGAATAAAATAAAAACGTCATTCCCAGCTCCAGGAAAGATACAGGATGTGACAGTTTTCTAATTCATACTGCAGTAACCTAAGAATAAATATGTTAAGGCCAAATTAGTTATACTGGTTTAAATGAGCACAAGGGAAAGGAGCATATTAGCACAATCTTATGATCCTTACATGCCAGTTGTAAGTGTATGGAATTATTACAATATTAATTAAAATCTAACAACAGTGACTATACTCAAATAGGAAGCTTTGGACAAAACAATTCAAACATGCAGCTATTAATATTAAATAACAAGGGTTTTGTAACACTGCAGAGATACTATACATATCTGTATCTGAATTCCTTAGTGTTAATGGTTATGAGATAATTCAGTGTGCCAAGATTCTGTTGTGCAAAATTGTACAATATGAATTCTTTTCATAAATCAACTTCTTGTCTCGACAACTTATTCCCAGATGTTGGACACAAAATTTCAAACTTAGGGAACAAGTTATGTGTCAGAAGATACTTACAGGACACTTAGTGCCCCAAGTCAACCTGCATATCCTCAAATTTGATTTCAGGTCTGTAGTATTGTGTAGAAATCAGTGGACAGAAGGTGAATGTTATGCTGTATAGAAAAAGATGTCATACTGAATGGCAGGAAAAAATTCATGTGTGATTGATTGACTTTCTGATTTCAAATATTTGATTTCAAATCTTATATATTGGCACTTATTTAGAGTTTCCTCAGTAAATTTTTGACTCATGCATAAGTTACCTAACAGTGAGGTTTCTGAGACTGCCCATTGTTTCTCTTCCTTTGCAAGCCACATCCCCTTTTCTGCAACAAAAGAACTATAAATGTTCTTATGTTTAACATCAGGTTAAGGAAAATTCAGGTCCCTCAGTTCTCTTCCGAGCACGACCTTTCCCCATGATTTTCTGTCTGAGGGGTTTTTGAAAGTCAACTTTTTTTTCATGTTTCCTCAGGTGCTCAGTAATGCAACTGTGAAAGCAATGATGTGGTTTCATTCTTAATGTAGCTCTCAGCTATTTTAGTCTTTTCCTGTGGATGACATTAAGGATAAAAGATGTTGGATTCTGTGACAAGACTTGGCATGTATTACAAAACCATTTCATTTCATCTTCAGGTGTTTGCTTTGGAAAGCAATTAGGCGTTTCTATTCTTTTGAAGTTTCCCATATTTTGATATTCTTGTCTGTCTCCTTGCTGTTTATTTTTTTTTCTGTTTCATAACTTAAAAATCAATATTGAAAAGGCAGTGGCTTCTCACATTCCTCCTTGTGGGATTGTGATCATTTACAAAATACAAGCAATTAACCTAATAGAGTCTGAGAGCTACATTAAACATTTTTCAAACTTCATATTAATTTTTTTTTCTGTATGCAGTTACACTGGTGTTTAATACTTCCTTGTGGGATAAATATTTGTAGAATTTCTCAGAATTATTTATTGTATTAAACTTTATAAAATGACCATAATCTGGGTATATCTTTGCCTAAAAGAACTTCACTGAATTGCATATGCCTCAGTTCCTTCCACTGAAGCAAATGTGTATGGTTTAAACCTCTGCTGAAGTACCATTGCTTAATCAGTGGTACATCTGAAAGTAAGTATGTTGAAATAGCAACGTTGTCATCTGGAGTAGTACTTTAGTAGGAATTACTCATCTATGGTTGTATACCATGGTCATGTTTCTCATCTCAGTCGTATCTCAGGAATGAGAGTTTATATCCAGGAAAGATGTCTTAATGCATTAAATGTCACATGGTGCCTACCAAACAAGTAAATTGTCAGATATCTGTCTTACAATCATGAGTTTTTCCATTTTTCAGTAATAATATATCATTTACAAGCATGTACTGGCTTCTTATTCAGCATAGGTGTATTGTCATGATGGTAAATTTATGGATATCTATAAAAGAGTTACTAAAGTAATCTGCTATCTATGCAATTACACCAAGAACATTTATCCAATTGAAACAAATTTTGCATAAATCGTGAGAGTTTTTTATATATATATATTATTGCTGATAGTTAATCATTAATTGCAATTAAGTTACTGTTGTATCATGACACTGTAAGAACTTTACAAGGGTTTCAATCACTAGTTTGTGAAAAAAATCAGTTTCTGAAGAGCTGTACGCATTCCTTGTTTTATGTCACATATCACATGGTATTATTTCACTTTTTAACATTTAAGTAAGAACAAAGAAAAAATATAATAGCAAATAATACATCAATATTGAGTAATGTCCTTCAACATTAATAGATCTTTATATTTTTAATAATAAATCTGTAGTCATCTTTATACTAAGAACTGATAAATAAGAACAGGACCGACATCATGCATATTTATTAATCTGCACATTAATTTATTATTTTTCATGTTTAGAATTAGGAAAATGCTTTAGAATTTGGACATATCAGCATTGCTTTCTTGTGTCACCCATCTGGTTAATGTCTTTAGTCTTCCCTGTGCCTTCTCTCATATCTGAGTATTAGCTTGACACGATATGCATTGATATATGTTTAAAGTCACCTAGTGCTTCTTTTGAATCCCATATTGATTAAATCTGATGAGTTATTCTGAATTGAAAGTGTGTCTGGGTGACAGGTTATGGGAATGTCTGCTGGAAAAGAAACAAAATGACATTGCGTAGATTGATTTCTCTAAGTTACATGCGGCAAACAAGGTTTGTTTACAGACTCTCAGAAGGAAGATACTATGGTTTACTCATTGCAGACTGACATCAAGCAAACTCCGTGCTGCTCTTACTGTGCTGTGGGATGTGATTTGGTTACGATATTGGATCCTGTAGTGTGTTTGATGAGAAGTGAAAATGAAAAACCTTGAACATGCAAATAACATCATACTTCTAATGTTTTGTAATTCTTGCTTAATTAGCTAAGAATGGAAGTGCTCTGCTTCTGAAAAAAAAAAAAAAAAAAAAGAAAAACCAAACCAAAACCCAAAGGATTTTAATTTTACCAAGACATCTAAACAATGGTTATCAGAATGGTACTGAAAATGGGGAGTAGTGTTTGTTCCCTTCCCACAAGTAATTTCTTACAAATTTTTAAAGAGAGCTTTTTGTTCAGTTTTTGTTTCTTCATAAGATGTCAAAAATACGCCTAAGTGTTATATTCTTTAATACCCAGTATATTGCACTCCAAGGATCACGATGCAATCAAAAAAGGAGTATTTTCTATTTTAAGAAGTCATGCTTTCACTGGTTCCTTTCCTCAAATTCTCCAGTAATCTTCCCCCTGAAACAATATATTTTTCCATTAGGAACAAAAGATACTCTTTTCAAGAGATTTTAGTAAATCCAGAATTACAAGGACATTAGACATTAAAAATTTGCAGTTCTTCAGGGATACTTCATTATCAATTTTACATTTGTTGCACCTAATTTCTGGAAAATTAATGAATTTTCAATAACTCTTTCAGAAAGGTATTTGATTTACTTTACATGCATGTGCTTGTATTGATAAAAGAGCTAAAGATTTGCTTCTAAGACGACTTTTTGTTCATTGTAAGAGATGCACTAGAAAAGTAGGTTAAAATTATGTTGCTAGGAAACAGAAGTGGATCCTAGCAACTGCTGATGAAAATTAAAATTGTATGCCTGTGTTAAAGATGGAACTTCAATCCACAGCAATTCAGCTGGCTAATGTTGTTTCCTTAAAGAGGAGTAGTATTGTGGTCATGATCTTTGGTTTTTAATTTAATTTTAATAAAATGATATTGCTTATTTAGAATTGTGCTCTTAGAAAAAGAAAGGGTTTTTTTTTGTTCATTATAGTATCTCACAATGTTTGGGTAACATGCCCATTATTCAGCTGGATGCGAATTGTAACCTTTTGAGATCCAGATTCCTCATTTACATGCAGGACTCACCAGTTAGAAAAATACTCATTAACCTATGGCTGTAGGCAATCAGTACTCTAGCAGAGTATTTGTTTTAATGAGTTTTTGTTATTATGTTTGGGGACTGAACATCTGAGGGGTGAAGTGTGCAGTTGTGATCCCAAAGTAATTCTAGAACAAGAAAAAACTACTAAGGGATTTATTTAAATATATAAAACCCATTCTTCTTTTGGCACTACTTTCATTTCCTTCCCAGAATTCCATTCTATCTTCTTTTCTCTGTTGCTGTAATTTTTCACAAAAGTTCCTCTTGTATCCTTAGTACCTTTGCTTTTCTGTCAACCATTTTCTTTCTTCCTCTTGCCCTTTCTTACACAATCATCCTTTCCTCTCTTTTGCCAGACTTTGCTCACTTGCAGCTTCTCTTTTATCTCTTACGCTTCCCTCTTCCCTGGTCCACATAGTTACATTCATTCCCCCCAATTTACCTTAGCATTGGAAAACATAGGGCTTTAGTTACAGGACGCTGTAACTTTATGATTAATTTCACTGTTCAAAAGCACATAGGCTGGTAGTAATGAAAGCAGCAGAATGGTAGAAAAAATTCTTTTGTATTTTCAGTGTGTAGGCTAATGCAGTGCAAGCTCAGGAGTTGATCTACATAATGATGTAGATCTACATGATGATGTAGATCATCATCATCACTATAAATTCTTTATCTATATATGTATACATGTATAGACACAGAAATATATTCATATACAGGTAGCATATGGTCTTGAATTTGTGTGCATGAATAAAGGTGTCTTAGTCTGTCCCTAATGCCAAGATAAATACTGATATAGGAGTAATGTAAAATAGGACAACATGCACAGCTGAAGTCGTTATCCTTCTGCATTATATACTTGCGTGGATCTTGGAGCAATAGAAAAGAATTGAGCATGTAAAACAGGCAAGGCAGTGATTATGATATGAAGTGCTGTCTTCTGCAGCACTTCTGCAGCACTGCCTGCTAAGGGGTAGGAACTCTGAGGGAGATTTAGGTATCAAAAATGAAAGAAATGAGGGACAACAAGTGAAGAAAAGACAATCAGATGTGATAGAATTTACTTTCTGTAACAATCTCAAGTAAACTACATATGTATATAGGCAAATGTTGCTAAGGAGTGGCTTTGGAGAGACTGTGATTTATAAAGTAGGGGGCTTTATGGAGGAAGATCATGAGTAAGTTAGGAAATTGTGAAGAATCAGTCAGTTCTTACAGGTGTAAGGTAAGGAAGACTGTAGAAATTGAAAATAAATAAATCCTTCTTTCTGCATTGTGGTTTAAAGGATTTGAGTACTATAAAAATAACTGACTAGAGGTGCAGGCATATAAGTTATCTTTGGTGTGTATTTGTGGAGGTTTAGTCTGGGCATGTAAGTGACATTGTTAGAACTGTTACGATGTTGCAGCTGGGCAACTCTCCTCTCTCACTCACCAGTCAGAAAGTAGCCAATCAAGACATGAACCAAACCAGCACATTTTCCCTGCCCTTCTTCTTCAAATATTTAGGGAAATAACTCTTAGGCTTTGTTGTTTGCAAACTGAGGAAAAACACTGGTCTGTCTCTGTCCGTGGGGACAGGATCTGGGTCCAAATGTGGGATTCCCCTCTTTTTTGTTACTATGGTTCCACAACCTGGGTATCTTTGCTAACGTATATGCCAAGTACACAGGCCTTGGCCATTTAAAAGACTATAGATGAGAAGCAACAGTTTGAAGGTAATCTGTACAGTAGAAGATAGAGGGTGCAGAAGTTTCAGCACTACTTCCATTCACACCTATGGAATATCATATTTACCAAATGAGCTGTCATATCCTATAAAACAGCCATCTGTGAATTCAAATGCAGTATAGTCCTGGGAAGAATGTATTATGTCTTGGTTCTTTCCTGCTTTTGGAACGTCCTTGTTTGTGAGATAGAGTGCTTAAGCTAAGAGAAAATTAATCGATTGATATTAGAAACTAATATCTCGGTCCTGAGAGGACACAAACAAGAGTCAATAAATACACAACTGTTCATATGCACATGCACTTATAAATCAGCCCACAGGCAATAAGCTCATTTTGCTGTTACAAGATTGCTTTTATTGTAACTAATAGTTACAAAGGCTTTTGGAGTCTATTTGCCTAAACTTGTAATTAAATAGAATTTGGAAGACTCCTTGCTCTAATATTGACTTCTCACTCCCACTAATGTTGAAGGATATTTTTAATGTTATTTCAGTTTAATCAAATAATTGGGTAAAAGATAGTTTATTTTCAGCATGCATTTTTTCTTTTCTGTGTCTTTGACTTGGAAACGATTTCTGGACCAGAGATTTTGTGTATTGTTTAATATTCTTGTAGAAACTTTTGCTTCATTAAGATTGAATTTGTTTGTCCCCTTCTCAATGGGAGTGCAATAATGTCACTGTGGCTGCAGGTTAAGTATGAGAAAAAGATTCTGTGGGGAGGATGTTTAAATGATGTGGTTATAAGTAAAACAGCAGAGGAATGTTATGCATAATGCAAAATGAACAAGTTCCTCTCAGCAGTGATAAAATTTTAGAATTTTCCTCTATGTGAAAGCTATCTTGAGCTGCATAAGCTCCTAAAACTTTCTTAAACATGTTATGCTTAAAACCGAACAGAATTTGATGTGGTGTACAACTGTATTTTCATAATCAAGCATATACTAGTCTAAGGAAGAATAGGAATGTGATGTAACTCTCTTGCATTCCCTCATACCTGTTCTCATCATGAAATAGGATAAAACGATTGGGTTCCCAGAAAGTAGAGGACCAAAGAACATGGAATATAGTTTTGGGGGGCAATGAAGCTTCTCCAACTGTAGAATACTGAAGCTCCTACTAATCTTTAATTAGGATCATTAATCAGGTGACCTCTACTCTCTCCAGATTAACAAACAGATAGAAATTATGGAGTAAAAATAATATTAACTACATGTACATGCTTGTATAGCCTCAGGATTAATATTAAGGAACTATGTACATGCTTACAAAGGTAGATGTGGGAAAAAGTTTTCAGATTCTGTAAATCTCAGACAATAATGTGAATGTCTGGCTCCAAGTTTGTTATTTATGCAAGTTCTGTAATATTGCAATCTAAGTACTTCTAAAAGCAGCTGTAATTAAAAAACAAAAAAAAAACACAAAAGAAAGTATAATACATGATTGTGTGCAACTAAAAGGACACAGAGTACATTTTCAAAGGTGCGAAGAAGTACATACTGGGTTTTTGAAAATTAAGGTTCTTCACATGTTTTATCTGCTGAGAGATTTAAAAATATCAGTAGGATTGTAGGCATTCAGATATGACAGAAGCCTACAAATTGACACCCACTTAAGTAACATTATTTATGTAAAATCACCATCCACTCAAAACTAGTGAATTGCATGCACATTTGTACTGTAGATTGTGGGATGGCACTGCTTTATTAAAGTCATACTTAAATGATAATATGTGGAAGAAACCAATGTGTTGGATAGAGCTTAAGCAATTTAATGAAAACACAGGAACTGAACTATCTTAAAGGGTGTGAAGTGGTAGAAATCACTGGAGGGAAGATGGCTATCCCTGGACCTGACGTCATCTTCCAGGCTTCTTAAGTGATTATGTCTCTTTTAGAAGAATGTGTTGTTCTTTCATGCTGGTTTCATGCGTCATGGAAACAAAATACCCATTTTATACCTGTCTTTTTTTTTTTTATTTGAGCCTTTCTTCAACAGGGCCTTCTACTATGACAGAACTAAAGCTGGTATGTGCACTCTAACCATGAGGTATATACCTGGCTTGAATGTCTGCCAGCTCAATCAACTGCCAGCCTTGTGCAGTCTTGCAGAATGGAGATTTTGCGTGGGTTCCCTTAATAAACTCTGCCTAGAAATAATTACGTACAGTAGTTGGTAAATTAATAAAGGGGCCTTATCCCTTTAAGGGAACAAAGATATTTTTAAACGAGTAACAGTGTAATCCTTGTAAACAGAGATAAAGCCTCAATAAGTTAAGAAATACTATGAATTAATCAGCACTGTATCAGGGTTCTTGATTAATAAGTGACTAAATCTCACAACCTGCTGAATATGGGTGTTAAGTTTGATGAATTTATATCTTAGTGGTGCGAACTGGTCTCCCATTTGAAGTCAAATAAAATCCCCACTGCAGGAATTAGTTTGGTAATCTTGCTCAGGTGCTCAAAAGGTTTTACTTTGCATTACTAAGCCACTTAATGGTTTGTCAAAAGCTGGTAAAAGTGCTGATTTACAATATATCAGGATTATCTATAAGTCAGTATCAGAGTGAAACATCTCTGAAAAAGGTACTAGTACAGAGTAATTTCCAAGTATGATATCCTGGTTATCTTCTGCTTCACTAACCACAAGGACTGATCAGATATTAGATGTCTCCTTTTATAAATTCTCGTGTTTGAAACCATGGGGAATGCAGGGGGAGGGGGGGGGGAATAAATTGGTAATGCAGGATCATTTAGAGATGATTTTTCCATTTTCCACTAAGTTTATTTCCACATCTTGTTATTTCCTTCAGTATTGTCATTTAGCTTATTTTTGTTTAAAAGAAATGTCTTGCAATTCATATATTCAAAGGCCTGTTGTTTGAAGACCTTGACAGTCATAAATAATTTCTCTATGAATGTAAGGCAGCGTCACATAAGTCTCAAAACATGGCTGAACACACAACATATTTAATGAAACTTTAACTGATCCAAAAACGTGGTTGACATGAGCAAACTTTTATGATTAAATTAAGGATTGTTTCCAGTCCAAAACCCCAAATTAACTACGGCAAAAACAATCCTAACGGCTCCAGTACGCTAAGCAGGATTAAAGAAAATGTGTGCTAAAGCTGACAGTGATCATTGATCAAAACTTCAGTCTTTTTAGCCCTAAGGTATCTGAGTCAGATTTCATCACTGTAATCCTTAAGGTATAAAATAGAAATTGAACTTGCATGGTGATTCAAGCTGGCTATGAAATTAGAAGGCCTTGGCTCACAAAATATGATAAGTTGGCATACTCAATGGAAATGATGTTCAAAGCAGTTCACAGTAAGAATGAGAAAAGCAGCTTGTGCCGCTCTGGAAGAATAAACAGCAGTTCTCTTTTTGCAGCACTCACATTCCACACATTAATAAGTATCAGGGAAAAAAAATTAAAATATGTGTTAAAGTAGGAATAAAATAGCCACCCTTTGAAGTTTCTAAATGTTAAGTCTATTATGAACCTTCTGTGTGTAAAATATAAAAGATATTTTGTGGAAAAGTAAGCATGTAGCAAGTAAAATCTGCCACATTTTGCATCATCTTTGCAAGAAAAGATTGAACTAGCTACATGAAATAGTATATTTTCCTCCAGAAAAAAGATCTAATATGAAAACTTGAAAACTAGCACTTGAAAGGGATTGGAGTAAATGATGAATAAAAAAATCAGAAAAATGATGAATTCCTTTTGATATGGATTTTTATGGTTGCATGCAAAAGAAAGTTCTTCTTCTGAGGAGAAAGAGGGACTATTTATTCTGTCTCACAAGTGTCATAGTTAATTAATTCTTTATATTAATTATAAATCCTAGTAGCAAGAGGATCAGAATTTGAAATACACATCAGGAAGAAGGACTTATAGGTGAGAAAGTCTGAGCTGTGAGCACAATTTGTTAGTTCTGATTACACTTTGCTTTTCAAAACAGAAGCAGAGCATTGTGTCAATAAAATTCCCCCCAAGAGTATGGGCTGGGATGTCTAAATAGAGTATTGGAAAAGAAACACATCCTAAATGCCTGAAATAATGCAGAGGTGCTGTGAGCCTCTCTAGTCTCAGCTGTCAAATTATAAAAGGAAAATAGAAATTCATTATTTTTTATATTTGTATTTTAGAATCACACAAGTGTTTGAGGTACTAGTTTTGCAGGATATGTGTGGTCAAGGAAAGGTCTTAATATTATAAAAACAGAGTTGTTTGGTTTGGTTTTTAATATTTCTATGTACCGAAGAGTTGATGACAGGGTTCAGAAGTGTAGCTTTTCCCTACCCCATCCCATAAGAAGGGGTAGGGAGAAGGCTGGTACAGTACAATGGCTGTATATACTTTGTCCTGCTCTGCTTGCGATGTAGATGGGGCACAGGCACCTCTCCCACATTGCATTCACAGACTCATCCAAGGGCATGGTCACTACTGCAGAGGTTTTCCCTCGCTGTCTTACCTCCTCCCTTGTGCTCTGGGTGTCAGCCCAGAGGTCTTGGTGCTTGTCAGAAGGCGCAGCACCATCAGCTATCACAGAGCAGACAAATGCACATCCCAGCTCAGTGTGCTGCAGCACATACTCAGGAGTGTTATCGTCCCAAGAGCCATCACTTTATCATGCAGAAGACCAGATAAAACTGAGTGCTACATGCTGAAGGAATAGGGCCCTCTTCAGCAATTTCTATGAAAATGATCTTGTTCTTTTTGAAGTGCTTCACTCTATGCTGCTAGATGCCCTCTAAAGACAGAAAGCACAACAGGTGTGCAGTGCAGTGTCAAGTAGGGGAACTGTGATCCCCCTGTATTTCTTCTGAGCTGTTTCAACTTGATGTAAACTTCTCATGGCCATCTTCCCCCTCTTTGTTTTTGCCTGTTGAACTTTTGAGTAAAAAACAAAATTAAGGCAATATAATTTGTTATGTGTGTCTAAAGAAGAAAAAAGCCTAACAAAGGACACTGATTTAGAAAGGCACAATGGAAAAGTCGTGATGAGGAACTGCCACAAAACAAATAGGAAATAAGATATGCATTTGAGGCAGTGACTAGCCATTGAAATAAATTACGATCTAAACCATCTTGAAAATGGACCAGATAGCTGTGGAAGTAGGGGGGAGCAGAAAGGGGGAGGTGGGCAGGAAGAAGGAATTTGAAAATGCTGCAGTCCTGGTTGCTGCAGGAGCTGGAGCCTGATTTTGGATGGCTGTTGTGCATATACAGGTATCTCATACCACCCTTAAGCAATTACTTCCTGTTCATATATACCCTATATATATATATATATACATCCCCTATATATTCCCTTTCCTATATACACAGCCTGGAGAAGAGAAGGCTCTGGGGGGACCATATTGGGGCCTTTCAGTACTTAAAGGGGGCTTATAAGAAAGATGGGGCGAAACTTTTCAGTAGGGCCTGTTATGATAGAATAAGGGGTATTGGTTTTAAAGAAAAAGATGGAAGATTTAGACTAGATATAAGGAAGAAATATTTTACACTGAGGTTGGTGAAACACTGGGACAGGTTGCCTGGTCCCATCCCTGGAAACATTCCAGGTCAGGTTGGACGGGGCTCTGACCCACTGGATCTAGTTGAAGATGTCCCTGCTCATTGCCGGAGTGTTGGACTAGATGACCTTTAAAGATCCCTTCCAACTGAATGTATTCTATGATTTTATGACCCTGTGCTCTTCCACCATTCCAATGCTTCCACCACTGTAATGCCACCAAATGCACTCCTGCTGCATTTGCAGCAGGCATGTATAGTTAGCAGCTAAAGCATGAATACCTCATCTTGCCTTGTGGCCAGGCATATCTATTTGGCTGTTAAGGATTGCGCGTGGGAAGAAGGTATCAAACTGGAGATACTAGGAAGGGCTGAGTAGGAACAGCCCCTTACAGGGAGCTGTGAGGTTAAGAGGTGTGAGCAGCTAACATCTGAGCTTGGAGGGCAGGGGTTGGAGAACAGTCCACCTCTGGAAAGTGAAGGTAGCAGGAAAGATTCACCTGACAAACCTTGACCAAGAATTAATTTAATGCCCTAGACTTTTGATTCTGAACCTTAATGATCTATATATACTTACATTTAAAATATCATTATTGTTAAGCTTACTCTTTGCTACCTATTTTGGAAAGCAGTTTCCTATTTCTTTAAATAAATTTAAGAAATGTCCAGTACTGGAAATTTGCTTCTTTTTGGGAAAACATCAGCACAAAACTGAAAAAACAGATCTCTCATGCATTTTTTTTTTCCCTCTTTGTCTCCCCCACACAATATGTATATTTATACTGCAGTATGTATTTAAATGCAAAGACATGTGTACCCATATAGGAAATTCAGGAGGTGACTTAGGAAAGAAGCAAAAAATGTAGTAATAAACAAACATAGCCTGCATGAACAGTACTTGTACAGAATATGATAGTCTGCAAATGAGACGAAATCATGAAAAAGGAACAGATCTTATGCAGCATATTTATGGTAATGCTAAAGGGAATAAAATAAGAACATTAAGATTCAACCTAAATGTAGAAAGATGCTATGAAATGGTGACCTATACAAGCAGTGTGATGATTTCTGCTGGAAGGAGCCCTGTCACTAAAGTGACTTCAGAAAACACTGGAAAAAAATTCCATTAGGATAATCATATTTTGACAGAAGATAGATGGAAGTAACAGTGTTCCTGTTTCTTTTCTGAGTAACAACATCAAAACAAAACAAAGGAAAAAAAAACAACAAAAAAAGACAGAAAACATGCATTTTTTTTGATGAATTGAATACAGTACTTTCAAAGACAAAAATATGGGAAGAGAATGTTACTCATCAGTGTTTCTGTAGTTTTATTGGTAGTCATGGGTACTGAAAGGTCTACATTTTCATTTCTGTTCTCTAAGGGGTACATTTATGGTGCCAATTACCCTTGTTGCCAATTAGATTCATCTTGTTCTGCTTTAATATATACATGTTTGATTAGACATAATAGTGGATTACATATAATGATGATTATCTGATGTTAATTTAAAATGTATTAAGGTCAGGCTCACAAATGGAATTTGTTGGTCAATCCGTAGTAATATTGCTTACTGCATTTTCACATGTTCATGTAGGCTGTTCTGTCAAAAGTTCTAGAAAATAAATCATTCCTTGTGTTAGTGGAGAGGGAAAATTTTAGTAATAGGTTTCATTTCCATAGGCTACCAACTCACAGTTCCTCAAGAAATATTGAGAAGCCCCATGAGTAGTTCCAGCCTGACTTGGGGGGTGGGAGGGTGTCTCCTTTTGCCAGCAAGTAAAGGGAAAGGACAGATTAAATGCTGGTATTGAGTGTCAACTTGGGGTTCTGTTCAACTCTCACATGTTCCTTTGTGCTCTCCAGCTGAGGACTTATTTGAAAACACTAAACAAGCATGACATGAGATAATACTGGAAGCTATATACAGACAGAAGCCATTAAAAAGAGCCATATATGCTTCTATGGGCCTTATCTCCTTACCCATTTCTGGAATAAAGTTAATTCAGTAGCAAGAGAGTGATGCCACTACCTGGGATTTAGCAAGAATCTCTTGCTAGCAGATTTGAAAAGAGGCACTAGAAGTCCTGTTGTGTGCTGGTCCAATTTTCAAGTGTACATTAGTGGATAAATGGATTACTATCTTCATGAAACACGTATCTGTGGGATATTCTCACTGGTGCTTGGACTGAGCTCCACTGCCAGAGTTCTTAGAAGGGTTTAACATGTCTTTAACTATTTAGTTGCCTATATATGTGTATATGTGAAATTTATTCATATTCTGAAAAAATTCTTAAACATAACTATATTCATGATTTTGCATGTAAAAGTCATCTAAAGAAGCTGCCTTTTGATTTCCCACATTTTAGAGTGACTTCAGCTAGGTTTATTTCTTTGTTGTAAGGAGGTCCATGATATATTGTATCCAGCCCTTTTTTAATGTCATTAAGCACCTGGCAAAGGGCTTGCAAAGGGTTCAGCTGAAGTTGAAGCAGTAGAACCAATATACACAGTAGTTAATTAAATTGGCCAAAGTGCTTTTGGCACCAGCTTCAGGGCTTTAGGGAAAAGTCTTACTATTTTTTTTCAATTTGCTTTCAATGATCTGAAAATTATTAGCAGCACAATATTCCACTACATAATAAAATATTTTATCAGAAAATTTCAAATTGACCTCTGTAAGTTACTACCAGCTTATCTGTCTATGAAAAGAAAGTAAGGGGATCTATTTTCAGTGTACTCTGATAGCAAAAATACTGTTAAAAAGTAGTTTATATAATGGATGTTTTTTAAGATTGCATGCAGTTTTACAGAACATTTACAAAATAATTTTAAGGCTGAATCTCAGTTGCACTGGGTTTTAGTGGAAGAGTGAACTACAGCAGAAATTAAAAGACTCTAAAATATGACAATATTACAAATATATGTGAACAAATGTTCATTTCTCAACAGAAAGAATCCTCCTCTAGAGAAAGAGGGCTTCTTCCTCTAGAGCTGAGCTGAAGTTCTTCTATGCTAACGCACGCAACGTGAGCAAAAACTGGAGGAGCTAGAAGCCATTGTTCAGCAGCGAAACTATGATGAAGTTGCTGTCATGGAGGCGTGGTGGGATGACAGTCACAACTGGAGTGCTGCAGTAGATGGCTACAAACTTCAGAAGGAACAGGTAAAGAAGGAGAGGAGGTGTGGTGGCTCTGTATATTAGGGAGTTTTATGAATGTCAAGAACTTAATGATGGGGACAATAGGGTTGGGTCTTTATGGGTAAGAATCAGGGGGATGGTCAACAAGGCTGATACCATGCTAGGAGTCTGTTATAAACTGCCCAACCAGGATGTAGTGGTTAATGAAATATTCTACAAGCACCTGGGAGAAATCTCAAAATCACTAGCCCTTGTCCTTGCGAAGACTTCAACCTACCAGATATCAGCTGGGGACATAATACAGCTGAGAGGGAATGGTCTAGGATGTTCCTGGAGTGTGTTGGGGATAACTTCCTGATACAGCTGGTAAGGAAGCCAACTAGGAAAGGAGCCTTCCTGGTTCTGCTGTATGTAAACAGAGAAAGACTTGTAGGGGAAGTGATGGTAGGAGACTGTCTTGGGCATAGTGATCATGAAATGATAGAGTTCTCGGTTCTCAGGGAAGTAAGGAGGGGAGCCAGCAGGACTGCCACCACAGACTTCTGGAGGGTGGCAGAAGTCTTTTCTTTGACTTTGGTCTTTTCTGGAGTCTTCTTGACAGAGTCCCTTGGGAGGCAGCCCTGAAGGGCAAAGGAGTCCAGGAAGGCTGGGTGTTTTTCAAGAGGGAAGTCTTGAAAGCATGGGAGCAGGCTGTCCCTGGGTGCTGAAAAATAAGCCATGGGGGGAAAAGACCAGCCTGGCTGAACAGGGAGATACAACTTAGGGGATAAAGGAGAGTTTGTGACCCTTGGAAGGAGCAGGCCATTCAGGAAGGATACAAAGATGTTGTAAGGCTATGATATTATGTTGTACAACAAGTAGGGCTTAGAAATGTGAACCTTGGTAATAGAGGTCCATGGCTCATGATGGTGTTTTGGACAAGAATTTTACTGACAATAATATGACCTGTTATTATAAGAACTTTTGCTGTGTTGGACACTACTCTTTATTCTATTTCTTAACATGAAATTAACACTGTGGCCTACTTTAAAGAAGGAGCTAGAAAAGACAATCTAAAAATACTCCAGAATGAAAATATTAAATGCAGACATATTAACAAAAACATAAGGACTGATAAGGAAAAAAAAAAGAGTATAATGAATGCCTTTCTTACTTAATTTAGTAAGTTTAAGGGCTGTGTTTTGAAGAATCAGAATTCTTGATGTTTCACCAAAAATTCCAGACAAGTTCTAACCTTTTTCCAGCCCCACCCATTTTCTACTGATTATAACT
>JAOQGH010000032.1:34378053-34391860 GCA_025769975.1 Gallinago jamesoni
AACAAAAACATAAGGACTGATAAGGAAAAAAAAAAGAGTATAATGAATGCCTTTCTTACTTAATTTAGTAAGTTTAAAAATCCTGTTTGTTAATGTTCTGTTTTAATCATGCTACTTATCTCTTGTTTAAGTATTGCACAGTTGTCTATCCTTCCTAAGTACCGTGGATTCCTAGGAATACCACAGTCTGTCAGCAGCACTGAATGAACTAAATAGGTCATGAACAAAATAGGTCATACTAGAATGCTGGGCTGTATGCTAGTGTCATACAAAGCTGGCCTAGAGAACAAATATTTTATGTGAGTTATTTGGATCTATAGCTATGACCTCTGTTTTCAGTTGATCTGTTCATTGATATCTGTTAAATGTTGATACCCTCACTGAATAGCATAATTAACAGAGGAATGTTGCAAATTAGATAGGAAATTGATACTAAAAGTTCTAATTAGAAATTGGAAAACAACATTAAATTCTAAGCAAATTTTTTTCCATACATTTGACAGGTAACAATATTTTTGGGTTTTTTTTTTAAAGTAAAATGTTACTGTGAAGAACAAATTCCTGATGATAATAGGATACATGTATAAATGTCCATAGACAAAAAAATCTGGCTACCCAACATTTCATACCAAGTCAAAGAGATTTAAATACATAATCTGAGAGAAAAAGGAACAGCTCGAACAGTTCTTGAACAGCTTCTCACAGTAGAGCTCAGAGCGGCAGTTGATTTAAAAACTACTAGAGCCTTATGCATCTTAGTGTAGTAAAGTTGGTGTGAATTCATAAAGTGGCAAATTAACTTGCCAGACCATACTTACCCTAAGCAGGGTTTTTACACACAATATTTTGATGTCCTACTGAAGTGTTGCAAAAGCCCATAGTTACTACGCTTACTGCTTTCCGCATCTCAGATGGAGATGAGAATTTAGAATTCCATTTGGAATATGGAAGCCTGGATCTCATATCTCTACTATATCTGGTTAAAAAAACAAAGATTTCTTATGCTGGCTGCCTAAATCCCAGATGAACACTGTCTTTAATTGGTTCCATTATTATCTAGGTTTTCATGTCTTTGCTTTTGGCCATACACTTGGCTCTCTCTCTGAACTATCCTCTTGGGAATTTTCCATTTCAAAATTAGCATGCTTCCACAAAAGGGCTGTGTTCTTGATGTTTCACCAAAAATTCCAGACAAGTTCTAACCTTTTTCCAGCCCCACCCATTTTCTACTGATTATAACTTGCCTAAAATCACATTACAAATATGTGAAGAAGGACATGCCTGCACTGGCAGATAAAGGCAGGTCTGAGCTCACTTTGGTTGTGCTAGCCTGAGAAGAGCAGGGAAATACTGGGCAGAGACAGCCATGCTGGTTGGATGAAATTCCATCTACCTTAGTTCCATCATTCACGCAGCCTGATATGACCAGCTGAGAGCTCCATGTTAGGGACTGCCTTCGTAGTTCACTGTTTGGGAGAATTTTTCTGAGCATTAATCCTTAAAGGAGACAAAAGTATTGCTTTTTTAACCTGGTCTTAGAAGTTCCGCCCTTGGTTTCCAAAATGGAAAGACCTGATTGTATCTGGAGTTGCAGGAGCAGCTGCAGCTAACCATAAGCATCAAAGTGGTCATAAAACTGTATATAATACACTTATTTCAGTCCCTCAGAATCAGTTGTATAAATGACACAAAATGGAAATGTTTTATAAGATGATGAGAAAATTTGCCTTTCCTCAGGTATCAGCTTGTTTCATAATCTATTTACTATATAATATAGATTAATTTCTACTACCCAAATCACATTATTTAGAACACAGTAATTGTACATGAGTTGTCTCTTCTGTTTATGAAATCTTCTTCTCCCAATGAACATACCTTCAAATAACACTTTTTTGCACCCATTCCAAATAGTCACTGAACTGGTGGAGAACGATGTTCTCTCTTAACTGCTTAATCTGTATGTAGAACATTAGAAATGAGTGATTCTTTTCATTAATTGAACTTTTGCTTAAATTAATTCCACCCCCACTGATCTTAACTGGTAGATAAAGACAGGTATGATGCTGTACAAAGTAATTGCACAAAACTTCTACAGTAAACCCATAGCATGAGACTTTGTATGGATGGACCCTGAGACTGAATTATGGAGATACTGGCCACAACTTCCAGACACAAGGCACTTTGGCTGGAGTTCAGACATCGGAAATCCCAGACAAATGCACTGCAATTTATTGTGTTAATAAGGAGGGTTGGGATTTTTTACACACCACACCAGGCCACCACCCCCGGCTATAAATCCATGTCTGACTAATGAAAAGGTAATATAGCTAACAAGTGGCATGTAGACCTGCAGCATGAATGAAACTCCATTTCCTATGGACTGGTGCCTTGTGGTTGGTTGGCCTTGATGGTTAAGGTAGAAAAATCCCGAGGCTTTTCCTACAACTGAGTAGTTTTAAGTGCTGGTGTGCAGATTCTCAAGTATCATTAAAAAATGTGAACTCCTTCTGCAGCCTTTTCCTCAGCCAGAAACTTATATGGTCTCAATCCTCAGTTTGACCATCTATTTCTGCAGAATGTATGGAAACATAATAATATTTGAGACCAATATCCTTTTGTTTAATTTCAGTTGAAATCAGACTGTGGGCTCCAAAGATATTTAGGAAACACACATGCCTATGTATTGAGTGTGATAGAACAACTTTTGACAGGAGAGCAAACTATGGTAGAAAAAACACTGTATTTTTCAAAACTGTCATTAGTAAAAAGTTAGAGTATATTTTTCATAATTCTGGATGTCTGCATGGGGAAAATTGTTGTCTTAAAAAATTCTGCTTTGACAAATTTGGACTAAATCTTGATTTGTGTCTTAGGAAATAATGCCAAATGAACTAGCTGTCTTGGAACTTCCAAAACCCAGAAATAGGGTGATGGACAATAAAGTAAAAGATTAGAAGGCTATAGACTTGTGAAAATTAGAGTAGTTTTGAAATTGCTCTGAAGCTGCACTTTGACACTAACCTACAATCCAATTGCCTGAGGCTCATAAGCAACGCTTTGCATTTCTTGTACAGGAACCTTGTCTCTTCTTCCAAAAAAACATTTGACACTTAGTTCTTAATATTTTGTAATTTTTGTGACTTTCAACCTTACAAAGCAAATCCAGATACCTTGGCTAACTTTTTAAAGATCAAAGAAGCAACTTTTTACTGCAAAGCAATAAATAATTCTGATTGTATTTATAACCCTGATTTAGTACCGATTAAAGCAGAAAACCTAGTTTTTCTCTGAGATAATATAGTTCTGTGATGCATATAAGTTATGGTTGTAATGTGTAGTTAATCAGAGGCTTTAACACCACTAAAATATTATTCTTGGCAGACATCAGTTTCAATGAAATCTGAGCTACAGTTTATACAACTTTTCATAAGAAATTCATGCATTCATCCACAGAAGGCTGGAAATCAGACCAACAATGATCCGTTCCACAATATGGAAAAGGCTGGAGAATGAGCCTGTGGAAGTGGCACCGATTGCCTGTAGCTTACTCTCTGTTCACAAAAATTCATGTGGAAGTCTAGCACAGCTTGCTTTGTTCTTGTCTTTAAAATGTGACAACGTCACAACAGCCCTTACGCTGCCTCATGAGAGTGCTGTTCTGCTTTCTGCAGATTTATGGAGAGGTCTGTTGAGACAGGGCTGAGTTAGATGGCATTGTATTTATTTCTCGGGAGTTATCTTATTTAGAACCCTCTTTGCATTTGCTGTGTCAATGTGTGCTCATATATTAAACTGCAAACAAGAACATGTGCACTTAGACATATACTTACACATGCATATACACAGATGAACAGTAGCTTTGAAACTGCATTCTAGAAGAGAAAAGATCATATTTTTAAATGACAGATAAAATTTCTAGACTTTACCTGTCTACGGGTTCTGCATTTCTGAATGAAATGGCTGTTTTGACAGCTGAATTTAATACTGGCATACTTTCAATGCATTTACCTTACTCCTGAGGTAAAGAGCAGACCAGTAGGAGTTTTTGAAGGGAGCAAGGGAGTATGTACTCTGGTTGCCAGCAGCAATAGAAGAGAATGGGTATTTAGGAGAAGAAAGAAGCATTATTTATGTATGTTTTTTTCTTTTGCAGTATGTATTATGACCAATTCAATTCCTGACATCCTTGCTCTTTTCATTTGATCTCAATGTTTAGTTGAGCGATATTCCAAGGCTTACAACCTAACCATTACTACAATTCAGGAGTAGAGACATGTTACACAAGTGCTCATAATCAGGAACAAGTGATTTCCAGATTGGTATGCCACATCTGTTCTAACTCCTAGGTATGAACAGTGTTATCTTGTGATCTTTATGAACAGTAGATAACACTGAGGAACGTGTGGAAATTAATTTTCTATGCTGTAGAGTACTTCTAATAAGCAGTACAAACCTGTGTAGTCTCTGATACATCCATAAACTTTATCAGTAATGTTTTTTTTTCCTCTTGCAATTTTGCCATCTTATTAGAATATCTGAAATTAATGTTGCTAGACTTTGATAATCAAACATACTATGCTTTGTCACTCTATATCAAAGTACAAAAGAACCCTTTTAAGTTTTCTAAGCTTGTCCAGATAAAAAGTACAAAACCTAGAAAATATGGCTGAACATTGCAGCCAGAGAGTGGTGGCTTTTCTGATTTGCCATGCTCATGCAGAGTTGTCAAAAATACAATACATTTTCTGTGCTAATCAAGATCCTGCTATCTAAAATCCTACTCAATGTGCAAATTACTGTTTATTCTGAATAATAGCGTTTTCAAAAGCAACTCAGTGACTTAGATAGTTAAAGCCTTTAAGTAGTTTTAAAAAATATTATCTAAATACATTCAATTTCCTAAAGATGTATGTGAGAAAGATCTGTATCAAATAAGTGGGATAGAAAAGCCTAGAACTCTTGAATACATTAAAAACACATTTAATCTCATGTGAAACACTATTTAAGTTGCCAAAAAATAATGTCTTCAGTTTATATTAAAGAACAGTTAAACTATTCCTACCCAAGAACGATGCTAGAGAGGCATTAGCATTATTAGTCAGCCTCACAAAGTCTCAAAATTAGCATAGTGCAGATACACCTCATTTAATAGTTTGGTCATTTAGCCTGACTAATTTCTTTAATCAACACCTGAAATTTACTCTGAATAAGAGCATGTGATGTAGAGTTCCTATATCAGCAATGACTCTGCAATGTGCTTGTTTTGGAAACCACTGAGTTGTTACTTTTAATCAGTATTTTCCAAAGGCTTTGATGAAGTATGTGAAAATGTTTTTGAGAATCAATATAAATGTTCAAAAGACTAAATTTTACGTTGGAGATTTGAAAGTTTTGTGCCTTGGAATTTTTCTTTGTTCTAATTGTCCAGTAATCATAATATGCAGAAACACAGAAACAGAAGACCCCGATTTGGGACTGAAGGATTAAGATTTGGAGATTGGAAGAATGCTCAGGGGGAAGTGTCTTTTCTAAATCTGATGACTAGAATTTATTCTATGAAGACTTAAAATACTATTCCTATGCCTACATTGCATAGAACATTCCTATTAGAGTCAAACTGTCCATCTGGAAAGAGGAATTTTAGTATGTTTTCTGTTCATAACCTTATCATAGGGATACGAAAAAATATTTTGAAGTATATTGGCTATTTTTTCTTCCTGGCTGAATTCGTGTAAATTAAGAGTTCCAACAATATTTTTTAGATATTCCTGATTCATACTGAGTTAAATGAGAGCAAAATTTGGCACATAGTTTTATATTGTTTTACGGTAATATTTGTTATATTAATGCTGAATATATTTACCAAATTTGCAGGGCTTATGTCTGGATTTTGGATTTTGAAGCTTTTTTTTTTTTTAGTTCTCCCACTTATTTAATATTTTACAGTTTGGTAAGGCAGAAGAAAAGTCATTAAAAAATACTTACTTGCTAGAAAACTGTCTTTCAGACTGCTATTCAAAAACTGTCTTTCAGACTGTAGGAGTAAATATACAAAATTCAGAATTTCCCACAATCCAGTGGCACAAAACACTACTTTCCCCCTTCCTCTTAAGGCCGGAAGTTTATGTGTCAATTTTCCATTAAAAATAAACCAAACAAAATAGCCTGCTCTGGAGAACTGCAGCCAGTGTCTGCCATTTACATAAGCAGTGTTAGCTGCTGGCAGTGAATAAAAGCTCCAGGAACGGCACGGCTCTTTGAAGCAAAAAAGATCCCTCAGCATGCTAAAATGAGTGGGGTTTTCCCACCTGGCATTCCTTCTGGACCTTCACAACCTCTGGACAGACATAACATCCTCTGAAGCAAAGCAGTATTAAACACAGCAGTTAAATATCCTGCCTCCTCTGATATCTGTGGCAAAATTCCCAATGGAGACAGGATTTCACCATGTTTATCCAGGCTCTAAGGTAACTCCTTGATGTTTATGGGATCCCACTATGCAAAGGGAATACTATAAAAGTTCCTTTGACAGCAATTTCCCATCCACTGGCATAAAAGCTGATCCTGGCTTGTTTTGGCACAAATATTAACAGCTGGCAGAAGACAGGATTGTACCCACCAATCCAAAGATTAGAGGGGCACAAACATGTATAGTAACACCATTTTACCACCTCTCTAGTCCTGGTTTTTCTAGAATAGATCTCAGCTTGTCCAGAGGATCTGCACAATTTCTTCTAAAAATCACTTAAGCATTGAGAAATTACTTCTCCAATATGCTAAGTGTTATATATAGAGCATTCATGCAAGTCTGAGGTGATATAAAGGTTTTATTTGCACTTGTTTGGAATGACGTTACATTATTCTCAATTGGCAAAACCACAGGTCACATGGTCATCCTAAATGCACACCAAAAAAGTCTTCATGCTGCAATGCACCAGTGAGGCCAGCAAGTCATTGAGGCACATGTTGACATGTTGACAAGTAGTTGACAAAAATTACTTGCCTCTGGAATGTAACTCTGGCTCATTATACCTATTAATTTCCAGGCTCTGTATGGGCCGGCATATTCCTGAAGCAGACTGGCGTATCACAGGAAAAAAATTCACTTGCTTTTGTTTCTATGATGTCAATATGAACATCTGATTTGCGGGTTTTTGAGTCTAATCAGCAAACATGTGACAGGCAGGCTTAATAATTTTTTTGACCATTGGAAAAATGAAAACAGGATAAACATTTCTGTACTCTAATGGTATGCTTATTTATCAGCCAAAAGCCTCAACAAAGCCTTAAATCATAGAACAACAATTTTAATAAAGCATTTTATTCTAGAATGTGGAATTTACCAGGACATAGTAGACATTTCTAATATGTGAAATTATGTGGCTTGCAATGCAGCTAATTGATATTCAAGAGACAAAAACTGGTAAATTTGGATCCCTATATAATTATGGAAAGGAACTTTCCTTCTTTTGCCTTCTACAGTCCTCCTAAATTCCGTACACAGCTCTTCTGCTGACATTCAGAGCATGATGGTGACCTATGTGAGATGGTGCTTTGGAAAATGGATATCAGAATAGTAGTTTCAGTATGCTTATCTTCTTTCTTTAGTGGCTCTATTGCTACATACTTACCTTTCTTGGTACATTTTGATATCCTTCTCTGAGTCACGGATTTATTTCTTCTGAATAATCTCATGCACAATTGCTCAGGTTCTTTATGAGTCTTCTACAATTTTGTCCCAAACAGCGTAGCTGCTAATGTGTGAAGGAAAGGCTGGAAGGGTTTGATTTGTTTGAGGCTGAAAGGAAAATAAAAGTTAAATTTATTGTATTAACTTGTTGTTTTACAATGGCCATCCAATTAATCCTGTGATAAAAAGGAATAAATTGAATGTTGTGAATGCAACTGTGACTAGATCCTGGATAATGAGAACATCCTGTGACAAAAAGGTAACCTATTCTCTTCCATGCATAATACTACTTGTGATTTTCTCTTCTCACAGACGTAGAGTTCCCCTCTTGCCTTTTCATTTGCAATAACTTATAATTTTCTCACTTTTACAATCTTTCCTATAATAGTTTCATATGGAAATCTTGTTCTGACTGGTAGGTTTTGTAACAATGACAGTATTATACTTTCTATCACAGTTCCATAGAACTTCATAGAAATAAGACACCTTTGAAAAGCAGACATGTCTGGGAATGAGGACAGGAGCCAGTATAATGATAAAAATGCTAGGCAGTGGCAAAGAGTAAACTATCATTCTTAGTAAAGGTGCCACTGGATCGTTAATGTTCATGGAAAAATTAGAAAACAATATTATTTTTTGTTACTCCTTTTTATTATTTATCATGTTCTCATTCTGCAAGATGTAGTCACAATTGCATTCACAATATCCAATTTATTTCTTTTGACTGATGAATATTTGGAGTGGTAGAATCGGCAAGAACATTTGAACCTATGGTGCCAGACAGTCTAAGCTTGCTGCATTAAGATATCCCTTTCCTGATTTCTTCTTGATTTTATGCAGTGTCTTTTTGAGATTTATGTAGAAATTCCTGTCTTTTTTGTTAGGATCTTTAGCAGCTACTGGGACGATTTTTATTGGTAGAGTTGTTGTATATTTACTTAGTTGTCAATTTGCCACCTTTCTTTTAATTCCAGTTGAATAACCCACCTTTCTGATGTTTAATTCCCCTTTGGTTTCTCAGCTAAATCTTAGAATTAGGATTGGTATACTGTTTTATATTCTGTGGTCAAAACTTTTTCCTTATTTATGCTTATGTTGGCTAATTTTTTTACCTTTGCCGTAAAAAAGTTTTGTTCCAAAAATACGCAAAACGAGTTATGCTCCATCCCTCTTCCTAAATCATAGAATATAAGACATATGAACAGACTGACCAAAGAACTCAGATCAGGCTGAGGGGAAATTTATGTTTCATTGGATTAATGGGAAATTCACACTTATGTGATTGCAGGATGAAAGGAAAGAAAACATAAGCTACCATATGATGCAATCTTATTATATATTTTAAATTATTTATAGATAACTCAGTTTTCAAAATGTATCAGCTTAGCAGAAAGGTAAACATTTAGTAAGTTAGTGTTTAATCAGATGAGCCTAAGCAGATTGGGACACTGTTCCTGAAACTGAACCCCAACTGTGTAGAGACATGCATTTGAATTAATTACATTATTCTACAGTTGTAGGAGAGAGTGGGACACTTTCAAGGTGTAATTTATCTTACCTAGTTTAGATGCTTGTTTTTGGAGGAGTCACAGTCCAAAACACAGAGGGTGAGCATGCTATGGTGGTCTAGAGAAGTTAGAGTCCTGATGAAGATCAGGGCATTAACACACATCCAGGTTTAGGCAGATGAATGATTCCCTGTGAGGAATATCAGAGAAGGAAAGTATCTAGTTCCTCAAGGACTGAAGCAGGAGACTTCAAAATGGAACGTCCTATCCCTTGAGAATCTTGTCAGTGTCTTAGTGTGACCTCTGTATCATCTATCTTAGGGTACAAAATAGTTATCAGAATATTTCTTTGAGAATATTTCTTTTCTTTTATTATTCTCATAGAAACTAGCATCCAGGATAAAGTAAAATTAAGTCCCTCGGAATGACATCTGTAAAAAACAGGAAGTTGAATGGATGTAACCTAGTAGCTAAACTGGAAGTAATATGGAGATTTCAGCAAATGGTGAGTCTCCTGCACCTCAATTACTCTGGTGTGTAGCTGTTGACTTTGAAGGAAATGCTGATCTATTACAGTGCTTTGGAGCTATACACTTAAGTTAATAGATTTGTTTTCACATAAGTTCAGCAGCAGGGATATTTACTAGAATGGAAGAGATCCAGTTTCAATTTACCTTGTCTGATTTAGAGTAAGGGTTTGAAGTTATGTCTCATCGTAAGAAATGACAGGGAAAGTGGGCAATCTAGGAGAAATATTTCTCAGTCCCTCAGGTTGGAACCATTGAATTTTGTAGAAATCAATGCTAATTTCAGGAGTGCCTTAGACTCTCTTTTCCATGGCCTTATTAAATGCCATTTCTCATATTTGTTGGTGTGGGTGTTTGTGTGTATCTGCTGCCCTTATCATTCAGTGACTATTTTAGCTTGGGCAGAGGGAGACAGTAAGGGACAGGTGGGTACTAAAACACTGAATTGTGGCATAAAATATGAAACAAATTCTCTTCTAAATCTGGTTTCATCCCAAGCTTTTTTTTATGGAGGTCTCACTAGCGAGTACGCTTTCAGAGCATCTTCAGGACACAACAGGATGGATGAGTATATAAATCTATTGGAGTGATCCACCTCAGCAGCATCACAATTAGAGAAGAATTGCAGATGTATGATGGCATGGAGAGCAAATACTATGTTAGACTAGCAGACCATTTTGGATCACAAGGAACTAAAGTATTTACTCTCCAGAGTACTTGTTCTCCAAACCTTTTACTAACATAAATGCAATTTTCACTATGTCAGAGGGGATAATTTTTTTCATTGCCTTCTTCACAGATGCATTGGTGTTACTGGTAACTGTTCTAATGACAGGAGGCGGCAAAGCTTGGGTTGTCTTACACTGAATTCAATTATTTTGTGGTATTTTCTCCAAATATAACCACATAAAGCAGTAAAATACACTAATTTATAAGGGAAAATTATGTGATATACATATTACAGGAAGGGGGACTTAAAATTTTAGACATGAAAATTGGTGACAAAATAATATTGATTTTACTGGGAAGAGTAGTAAGCTGAAGTGATAAATCATCACCTTTAAACTAAGTTGATTGCTGAAGATCAGATCTGGGAGACTGATACAGGAGATTATACAAGAGTTGATAATGAAATGGTGCAACTTCCTAGGCAGAGAAAAAAAAAATAATTCACCTGGAGAGCTTAGCTGTGATAGTAAGCGCTTGCACGCTTGTAAATGCTTGCACGTTGGAAAGAATCATAGCAGATAAACGGGCTGGAGACACTGAGTCTTTGCAATCTTTGTTGTTATTGAGAACTGGCAACACAAGAGCCTTGTGATGTTTCATTTCAGTACGGTTAAGGTTTAGGCACTGTGGCTTTTAGTAGCTAAGATGCATTTTTCAAAATATGAAGAGTAATATTTTCACACTTTTTATGAAAATCAAGGAGATTTTTAGAAGTAGCATCAGCCTATGGAAATTCATCAGGATTTTTTTTTTAAGTGGAGCTTTTATTATTGCAATTAGGTTTATTCTACTCATTCATGGAAAAATATGATCATTATTCAATATCCAGAACAACCTAATGTGCAAACTAGGAGTAAATAGTACTCAATATTGAGTGCATATACGTTCTATTTAGGTGATGACAGTGACACCTCTATCTATAATCCATATTTTCTTGATTTTATCTTTTAATCTTTGTTTCTTTTGCTTTTCTGTAGTTATGACAAAGTCACAAAAAGTTTGTGTCTTCAAAGAAACTTCTTAGGTTTTGATCTTCAATCTGCTCAGAAATGGATGACACATTACTGATTTAAAGGCAAAGTTTCAAAGTTTTTAGAAAGAGAAGCTTTATTTTCAAATTATAAACTCTTTTGATATGTTCAGAGAAGCAGAAATCTCCAAGAGATTTGCCACTTTTCTTTATCCCCCTTTCTGTCGTGGCAGTTTTAGAGACATTAAATTACTTCACTTCTTTTTAGAGGACTTCATAGTGAAAAACATCCCTGGCTGAGGGCAGTGTAATGCTGGCATAACTGCATGCCATATATTTCCACTTTGCACCACAAGAGAAGGAATAAAATTTATAACATTTATCAGGCACTGGTTACAGTGCCAAATCCTAGACAAGGTTTTTCTGAAGTCTGCACGTGCCAGGAAGGTAATGGATAATGGATTGGTAGTAAACTGTCATGCCAGGGGAAAATACTGGCCTGCCATGAAAGTCCCAAAAGGAAAAAGAAAAGCTGTAGCGTAAGCAGCCTATTGCCAAAAAGCAGTGAGATCAAGTAAATGAGTGCAGCTGCCAAGCAACAATGTGAGTGACATTTTTATAGTTGTGAGCCTGTTTTTCTAATTCTGGCTTTCCCAATTGAATAATAATGCACTAATGCTAATTCCTCCAATGAGGCATACTGAGGTATACTCTCTCCCAGTAGTTGCTATGATCACTGAATAGGAACCATAGACAATGACATGAAGATGAGACTTCCCTCAGCAGAGTCACTCACAGGTGGGATAAAACATAAAAGTTGTATGGAAAAGGCAATGTTAATTTTCCCTCCTTGCATAGTTCTTTCATAGAGAGCTGCATTTATCTTCATGTTCACCTTTACATGACACAATCTATACTTCAAACTTCATATTTCAGGTGTGTTTACCTTGCCACAAAACCAGTGCTGATCCTGCTGCTAAAGTGGTTGCTGTTCTGTTACTTGAAAGAAATAACATGCGTTTATGGCTGATGTTTCATGTTACTACAATAAAGAAAATTGGAAAGATACAGACTCCTAAACACTTAATATGGCAATAATTTTATTTTTTAAAATTCTATTTTGGTTCACTGTGATACAGTAGGGTATAAGGTGTGAAATCCACTTCTTAATTCAAGAGAGTCAGTATAAAATACAGCAAGTTTTTTTAACAGCACTGGGATCAAAATCTATAGGAAATAAAAAGCTTTGAACTCTGGGAGAAAAAAAATTGTCAAATGGTGGTTTTATCTGGGCTTATTTTTGTATGTTTGTTAAAATAATATAAACTATTACTATGCTCTAACTATATTTTAGAAACTATTTGATTAAAAATTGCACTTTAAAACTACTCTTTATTCATTGCATTCTACAAATGTAAGTACAGAGGCAACCTTTTCTTAAAAGAAGAGAGAATTAAAAGAGTTATTCTGTATCTCATCAGCCAGAAAAAAATCAAAGAAAAATAAAAATCCATGGGTAGGACTCTGTCTAGAACTCAATATACAAACTAGATTTCCTGTTCCACTAAATATCTCCAGTACATTCCTGAATATATTGCTTAGTTTCTGTTGCTCTTAAGCTTGGCTCAGCAGCATTCACATACCTTACAGGATTGTAGCAAGGAAAAACTGCAGTAAAGGTTGTGAAGGGTGCAATTCTACAATTATAGGCACAGCACAGACATCCTCTATAGAATCTTACAGGCCTAATGATGTGGTAAAGAGAGACCTTGCTTAATTAAGCAAGTTACTGAAAAATATGTATAATAATCAGATAGTGGGGGCTGCAGAAGTTTTAATAGTCATTAATAGTATGCAGACAGTATAGAAGGGAGCAGAGGGTTTATAAAAATGAGTTTAATCAATAGATGATGAGATTAGGCTGTGTACCTCATTAGGTATCCCAGCTGGTATTCAAGCTGATGGTTGCAAAGGTCCCTGGATACACAAGTGTCTCCACAACTGGATATCAAGTGAAAGAGGTGATTGTATGTTGGTTTTAACCACAAATGGTAAGAGTTCCTAAATTAGCATAGAAAATAACGATTAACCAGATAATGCAGTATTTCTTTGCTGTAAGTGGTAGAAGCTTGCTACATAATACTAAAGATGCTGAGTTGAACTTTCAGTGATTAGATGTGCAGGGGTCATTTTACATGTGTTCGTCAGAGCTGAAGAAGTTCAGCTGTGCTGATGGAGTTCAGCTGTGCTGATGGAGTTCAGCTGTCCTAATTTCTCTCCTCCAAAGGGAGAAAGAAAGGAAGGGTGTGTGTGTGTGTGTGTGTGTGTGTGTGTGTGTGTGTGTGTGTGTGTGTGTGTGTGTGTGTGTGTGTGTGTGTGTGTG
>JAOQGH010000032.1:34391960-34427770 GCA_025769975.1 Gallinago jamesoni
GTGTGTGTGTGTGTGTGTGTGTGTGTGTGTGTGTGTGTGTGTGTGTGTGTGTGTGTGTGTGTGTGTGTGTGTGTGTGCGTGTGCTGACCTTCCTTTGCACACCCATGACAATCTGAAAGCTATGATCTAGTTTACCAAATTACACTGCTTTTTAAAACTCTTCTGGGAACTGGTGCTGCTGTACCTTGTTCTGAAATTTCCAAATAATAAATATTCTAACTTGGTTCTCTGCAAACTAGTTTTTTGGTTGAGGGAAGTATGTTGCAATCACTTTGTGATCTGCATATATTCATTCCTAGATTAAGCCCCAGTAGTTTGTAAGGATTTCCAGTGAATGTTTTTGTTTCTAGATATCATGATAAAATTTCTGCATTATGTTACTGTTTGTTGTTGTTGCTTTTAATTATACTCTTAGTTTTTTTTCACTTTTATTGGATAAAACTATTTTCTGTTCTTTTGTTGTTGTATTTTAAAATAGGAAGGAAAGCCTTTGTGAATGTAAGATAATAATGTAATTTATAGTGTAATACAATGTATTGATAGAATATTAGTGATGTAATTTACTAAGTAAGCAATAATGAATCAAATTTGCTCTTAGAATGTATGATCTTGAATTAATTTGAAAAAATCCTGAATGTTAGTGATATGTTTTTCTGATAAATTAATTTATCACCATAGCCTTGCCTTAACCTATTGCATTACCTTAGCTGTTTCCTTAACCTGAATATCTGTTGTTTCAGATTCCATGTTTATTTTTAAAATAACAAAATGTTCCCTTCAATCTCTTTGGTTTTGCTATAAACTGAAATGAAAAGAATATCTGGCATTTCATAAGTAAACTGTGTTCCTCACAAAACTCAGTAGATTTGAAATATTGTGTTGTGTAGCTTCCCAATGGAGGTGTGGGAGCCTTTTTTAAAATTCATCTGCTTAAAACTGTTTAACTTCATTTTTTCATACAGTTAGGAACCAGAAATGGTGTAAAACAAACTCTGCAAAACCACACTTTAAAAAGATGTGAAGGGTTAAAGAATTTTTCATTGACTGTGTTGTCTAAACTCAGGTGGCAGATGTTAATGGTGATTACTGCGTTGTAAACTGCAGGATTGAGTTAATTTGTTCCAGCCTAGACCTGGGAAAGGCTTTTCTCCTCTTTTATACCACTTCTTGGATTAGCAGGAGTGAAGAGATGCAGTATTAAAATGTTTCCAATAGAAAAGTCGTAAGTTTGATTTATTTACTTATGTTTGGTGGTAGTGGCAGCTTGTGTTTTTCCTGGGAGGCAAAGGGAAAAAGGGAGTATGTGTTGGAGAAACATCTCAAGACTTGTAATAAATGCTATAGGTAAGAAGAAAGGTAAATCTAGGTTATATTTGGCAAGTATGTTCTGGAGGAGAGTGGCTTTCTGTTTTCGTGTGTGTAGTGCTCAAGCATTGGCAATACTGTAAATAGTTGGAGTAGTGGAGCTTGGCTGGGACATAAAAATCCTAGCTTTTGCATGTGTCTTGTTCTGGCTTATAAAAACCTTCATATATTTTTGGATTTGTGAAACCAAATTCTTCTGATCTAAATTCTGCTTTCAGTCAAAATTATTAGGGGTAAAGGATACAAATTGTGAAGAGCTATCCCCTTACTAACTACAACTTGTTTTAACACAGAGCAGTTTCTTTGTTCCTGTATAAGCTGTGTCTCTATTTACCAACATGTGATGGTGTAATTACATAATTAACAAAGGTTTTGCCTTGGTTTTTTCTATAGAGCATACTAAAGCTTCCCTTTCCAGGGGTGTGTTAGCTTGTATTAAGTCAAATAATATCCTTGGTGTCTTCCTCACCCTACTGTGAAGTGATCGCTTACTTTCTGCTTGCATGTACACAATTTGAAAAGAATATATGGGTAGGTGAGAGCTAACAAGATTATTTTGGTACTACCATAGCACCTTTTCTGTAAAAAAAGGCAAATTTTTATTTATGCTATTAGCAGTGGTCTTAAAGAAAAGCTGATAGGTGCTTTGGTTTTACCAGGTCAAACAGGAATGATCCTTTGAAGCTGCATTGCTCTTCAGTAGACAGACACCCACTCACAGAATGAGAGTTAAATTAAATTAAATACATGCAAAATCTGTGTAGTCTACGTACAGCTGTGTTGTCTAAGATCCTGTTTTTCAGTCTTTTATTAGCAATATCTTATTGTTGGTGATTGAGAATATAGCAATGGCATTATAACTGGAAGATAAAGTTGGCTGCAGTTCAATTATGTTATTTGGATCTAGATGCAGTAATGAGTTTGCCTCTAATGACATTTATTATAATTATATTATTTATAATGATATATAATATTATTTATAATGATATTTGTTTATAATGGTATTTATTTTCTTGGGTACCTTTCCCAAGAAATATTAGATTCTCTGGACCTCTGTGCTCTCCTTGGCATTTTCTCAATAGTTTGTGTATTTGAGGTAGCAAAGAGGAAAAGCTCCTTAAAGAAAGGAGAGGAAATCTGACTGTACTGTTCTACACTTGCATTTGAAAAGCTGATGAGAAGTCATCTTCTAATAGGCCTGAACTGCTGTCTGGGGTGGCTGGGTGTGTGGATCCAGTGCTGTCCCTATGTGTAGTTTGCCTAATAATTTTACATAGTACAAATATTGCACTATTGAGGTTATCCTCCTTTGCTTTATTGAACTTTCTGGATGAAATCTAATGGTGCTAATGGAACTGATCATACAAAAGTATTATACCCCCCCCCTTTTTTTTTTTTAATCTGGAAAATTTTGAAACAATGAAGTAACAGGGAAAGTTAAGGCAAAAGGAAGTCTGTTCAGACTGAAAACTCTCCAGCAGAAAATCACTGTTCTTTTATTCTGATTTTCCTCTCTTGGATAGTGTAAATCATATGCTTCGTTGTGAGTTTTGTGCTTGGTAAACCTCTTACTTCACCCAATAAATCCTTATCAGTAATAAAAAACAAAGATGAAGAATACCTTTCATAATCTATGAATCTCTGAAATCAATGAGAAGTCTGCTTGTTGGATTACACTTTTTTTCAGCTGTGAAATATACTTTGTGACTCAGTACATCTAGCAAAGATCACTGTAACACTTCTCAGGACACAATCACAGGGGTTTTTTAAGCCTCCTCAAATAAATAGGTTTTCTTTAATGTATTTTAAGAGGCATTAAAAACTGCAATTATCATATTTATGGGAAAGCAATGCGAGCTTAAAAAGTACAGGGAATGGTGTCTTCTAGTTTCTTTGTGTGACATGGTGATCTGACAGAATTTGAGTAGCTGGTAAGTGAAGGTACCTGCTAGAAATTCCCCCCCCTTTAATGGTTTTTGTTTTTTTGTTTTTTTTTTCCAAAGCTACTCTTTGGTTCTCTGCCAGGGAGCTTCCTCAGTTGGTCTGGTTTTATTCAGTTGAAATCAGACATGTTTATTTAATGCATTTTCCATGTTGAGGTGATGTGGCTTACAGACTGCTTGCTGAAAACAAAGAATGAGGCCCCAGTCATTAATACTGGCTGAGGCGAGAGCACGTTGTAGCCCAGGAATTTGGAGTGGAAGCTGAAAGTAGTTTCAGACATACTTCATGATTTTATGATCTTAATTAGTGCGAAGTAATCTCAGGGTTCTGTAATTGGTATATACTGTTCTTGGAGGTGGTATTTGCCTTGTCATTTTGAGAGTGAGAGCCTCCATCTCTGGCTCTCCAGAGTGAGGCTCTCCATCTCAAATCAATGCCTGGACATGTTCCTGTGCAACCTGCTCCAGGTGGACCTGCTGTGGCAGGGGGGTTGGACTACATGATCTCCAGAGGTCCCTTCCAACCCCATATCATTCTGTGTTTTTCTGATGGTGAGTGACCTCAAGGTCGCTGGAGTTGAGAATGTTTTATATATGGATTTGGATTTTTTGGTCCTCCAGAAGTCATCTTAGACTGCCCTGACTTTCTAGACTGCCTGACTACTCTTCTGGTCACACAATGAAAGACTGGATAATTGGGGTTTGTTACCACTTTATGAGGCGTTGCTGCTTTATGTTATAGAGAGAAAACAATACCCAATATCTGGTTGCTAAGAAGAGTAACGAAGTTTTGGACAGTAGGGAATGTTTTTAGAGATCGTGTTGGACTTAGACTTAATTACTGTGTGCTTTTTTAGTATTCATGTGGGAAGCATGTTATACTTATAATAGCCAATCAAGACTGCTTTGAGTTGTTTTAATTTAGAAAATGAAAAAAGAAAAAAAACCAAAACAACAAAACTGATGAAGGGAAAAGTAGTCTAACAACAAAAAGTAACAAGCTAACTTTTGGTGTGATGGATTGACCCTGGCTGGATGCCAGGTCCTCGCTAAATCCCCTGTCACTTCCCTCTTCAGCTGGACAGGGGAAAGAAAATATAATGAAAGGCTTGTCAATTGACATAAGGACAGGGAGATCACTCAGGAATTACCGTCACGGGCAAAGCAGACTTAACTTGGGGAAAAATTAATTTAATTTATTGCCAATCAAATCAGAGTAGGATAATGAAAAATAAAAAATAAATCTTAAAAACACTTTCCCCCCGTTCCTCCTTTCTTCCCAGAGTCAACTTCACTCCTGATTTCTCTGCCTCCTGCCCCTGAGCAGTGCAGAGGGATAGGGAATGCGAGTCGTGCTCAATTCATGTCTCTGCCACTCCTTTGTCCTCACGCTCTTCCTCTATCTTGGGGTCCTTGCCATGGGAGACAGTCCTCCACAAACTTCTCCAGCATGAGTCCTTACCACATGCTGTAGTTCTTCATGAACTGCTCTAGCATGGGTCCCCCACGGGGGACAAGTCCTGCCAGCAAACCTGCTCCAGAGTGGGCTCTTCTGTCCACAGGTCTTGCCAAGGAGCCTGTTGTGTGCAGCCTCTCCACGGGGTCACAGCCTCCTTTGGGCATCCACATGCACCAGCATGGGGTCTTCCAAGGGCTGCAGGTGGCTATCTGCTCCACCATTACCGTCCATTGGCTGCAGGGGGACAGACTGCCTCACCAGGGCTGCAGGGGAATCTCTGCTCCAGTGTCTGGAGCACCTTATTCTCCCCCTTCTTCACTGACATTGGTGTCTGCAGAGTTGTTTCTCTAACTTCTCTCTCCTGATGGTTGTTGCGCAGAAATTTTTCCCCTTCTTAAATGTGTTCTCGCAGAGGCACTACCATTGTGCCTTGGCCAGCAGCAGGTCCATCTTTGAGCCGTCAGGCATTGGTTCTTATCAGACATAGGGGAAACTTCTAGCAGCTTCTCACAGAAGCCACTCCTGTTAGCCCTCCTGCTACCAAAACCTTGCCATGCAAACCCAGTATGTTTGGTCTTGTTAAAGGATACAAAACTGCTAGAAAAGTGTAATAGTGTGTGCATGTATATATCTACCTATCTGTATCTAAGGAAAAATCATAGAATCATAGAACAGTTAGGGTTTTAAGGGATCTTTAAAGGTCAACTAGTTCAACTCCTGTGCCATAAGCAGAGACATCTTCAACTAGATCCAGTTGCTCAGAACCCCATCCAACCTGCCCTTGAATATTTTCAGGGATCTACCACCTCTCTGGGCAAGCTGTACCAGTGTTTCACCACCCTCACTGTAAAAAAATTTCTTCCCGCTGTCTTATCTAAGTCTACTCTCTTTTAGCTTAAAACTTTATCCTCTTCTACCACTTGTCCTATTGCAACAGGCCCTGCTTAAAAGTTTATCCTATACACTTACATGTAGTATTATTATATACAGTAATAATAAATTTTCCTCAGACTGATAAGGATGGATGTTACTTTTGTCATTTATTCGAAGGACCAATAGTAAAGCAAGGTTACCTGTAACAAACAAATATAAATACATCATAGAGTTTATTTAGAAGATTATAAGACCTTTCTCAAATCACAGTTTTTGGTCAAATACTGCATATGTAGGCTTTCGTATAGAATTCATATTTTGTATAGAAATTTCATGCCATCTAAATCATTGCAGCAGCATGTAAGAACCAACCGGTCATGCATTTTCTTCTTAAGCTTTTAAAATAATTTCAGCAGCAAGAATTGAGCTGTCACAACAGTGGTAGATGTTCTCATAGGATTGCACTTTGCAATAATATTCCCTTTGTACTATTTGGACATAAGGCATTGTAAATCTCAATGGGCTCACTGAGTGAAAATGGAACATCATGAAAACTAAATTCCAGAGCTGTTAAATCAAGAGATGGAAGTAATATTAACTCTTGATTCTACATTATAAAACTCTTGCATAACACCAAAAATAGCAACAACTTTTGTAACTGCTAGATGAAACCATGTCATGGTTTATGCCCAGTTAGAGCAAGCAACCTATGAGAAAGAGAGATGACAGTTTGTGGAGATCTGGAGTGCTTCATTTCAGAATTACTAGTTATTATATCAGCAATAGCTGAGATTTTAATTGCAACGATGCAGAGAGCTTGGAAACTGAACTAATCCTGACTGGTGTAAGTGCCAAGTACATTGTAACCTTCTGTTTTGCAAGGCATTGTATAGTCTGATCAATTACGAAAAATTGAACCATGAGAAAAATTTGCTGAATTCATGTTGCTGAATAGAGGCTTCATTGATCTGAGCCCAAGTAACTTCTGTGCAGAATTGAGAACAGAGTTAATGCTGCACACCTTGTGAGTTGAATCTTAGAATAGACTGGGTTGCGGGGGACCTTTAAACGTCATCTAGTCCTGTTATTGTTTGTCAAGTTTGAATATCTGTCATCAAAATATATCATGCAAATCACTTGCAAATGGGTATCTATTTCAGGCAGGGTTCTTTAGAGATGAGTGACTTTGGATTTCAGACTTGAAAACCAAGTGCAAAACAAGATTGCCACAAAATTTCTCTGAAGTGTTAATATAGTAGAAAAAAATAGAAAAACTTTTGATTAAAGGAACATGACAAAAACTATTTGTCATATACAGTTTTAATGGATGGATACAAGCAAAACTGACAGAACAATCATAAAAACATACATTTTCCAGTGTACTGTCCACAGGCTATATGAGATGCAAAGAATCCAATAAAGGGCTGGCAAAATTCCATTTGCTAGGCATTAAAAAACAGAGGTCTTTCACTGATAGGTGAGGTATGCCCACAGTCTGGGGAGGATATCGTAGGAGGGTAAGCGAAAATTGCTGAAGGGAGACCGAGAAACGTGTTACACTGCTTTAGTCATTGGTCTGTCTTATTTGAACTGCTTTAGTTTCCACCAGAGCCTATAAATTCTTTCTTGAAGGCTCAATAAAATTATGTAGCCCCATAAACATCTGAGCAGCAAAGCAGACTGTGGTCAGAAGTTTGGGTCCGTGACAGGAAGAAAATAATTAAAATGATTCCTTGAGAAGGAAGGGCAGACTGAATATTTTGGCAGAACCTTAGACACTTTCGTTACTGGTATTAAGGGATGAAGGTCCTTTTGTGGTAATTATACCTTTCATTCTCCAGCAAAAGTGACTGACAGTGAAACTTCTAAGAGAATTAGACTGGTAAAAAAAAAAAGGAAGGCAGTAGAGAACATTTGAAATGCCATTGGATTTCCTTGTGGATATTAAATGACAGTAGTGGAAGTAGGATTCTTGTTACATCTGAATCTGTTTGTCTGGGAAGGGATGGCAAGAAGCTTTTCTGCATGTTCCTTCCAGAGCTCTTTGACTGCTGTTAAACCACTGTCCTCACGGAGCCTAATGATATATTTCACATAACTTGATTTGGGACCTATAAAGTCTTTTGGAGAAAAATGTTAAAATTATTTTACTGTGCTGTATATGGGTTTACTAGCTTATTCTAAATTTTGGAGAGTAACATTGCTACTGTGCATGGAGTTTTTTTCAAGTGACCTCATAGAATAAAAGATTGGAGCTGTTAATATATTACTGTTAGCAGCTAAAAGAAAGGGAAGTGCAAAGTAGTATAACTAGCTGTCAAGATGCTTTTTAGGCGAGTAGGTTAACAGACCTAAGATGATTTAAGATAAAAATCATCGCCATGGGAAGTATTCTGCTTACCGTTGTGCTGAAGAAGCATCCATTTCATCTGTTCTTAGCTCTTTAGTGAAGAACATAAGCTCCATTACCCAGTACATTTAGATTACCTTTTATGAAGTAAACAGAGCCAAAATACTCTGAAAGGAAAATAGAAATTAGTGGCAGATCCTTTTGTAGAGCTACCAGTACTGAAGCCAGTGGCTGTATTTGCTCTGACTCTGTTATTCCAAGTTGTTGCTCTTGCCCTTCTCTTCCTCCCTGCTTTCTGCAAAGCCATGACTAAGTGCTAAAAAGAAATTCTGTTTTTCAGAGTGCCGTGGGGTGATGGGGAAGAAGTGATCTATAATTTAATCCGAGTGGCTCCAAATGCGTGGCTAATGCAGAGACCTCAAACCCTGTGTACAATAACAAGAAAACAACTGCAGACTTTAAAACAATTTGGTGCTTTTGCAGACTTCACAATCTGAAAACTGGTTTTTGTGAGTCTTGAATGTTCCATGTAGGACAACGTGTCTTAAATAGCCTGAGACATAGTCTCAAGTATAGTGTATTCAGGCTCATGACATCTGGACTAAGTATCAGTTGGAAGACACGTATCTTTAAAATCACTGACCCTTCTACATCCGATGCAGATAGAAATTCCATTAAATTAGTATTTTTTCCAGATGCACTGCTTTGGTGAATTCTACTGCATCCAGGACCTTGGAGGAGCTGAAGAGATATAGATTTGCTTTATATCACAACTTACTTCATACTTTCCATTGTTAATAAAAATGAGTCCACTGGTCTTTCTGTAAAAATCTGTATGTGTCTGCAATGTTATGTGTGTCTGCATTTTAGACTATGATACAGAGGTGCCTGATGTTGACAAGAAGCTAGCTTGGTAGTAAGAGTATCTCAGTGCTGTGCATAATGACTATGTTAATAAACATTCATTTCACTCTAGGATTAGGATTTGCATGCTAGCTGACTTTTTTTTCATTTTTGAAGTCACTGGAAAACACCATTGTTTTTCTTCCTGTTTTCAGTCAGGACATGAAAGTGAAGCAATAAAAATTGGAGTATGATTCTATTTCCCAGCAAGTCTTCTCCTCCCTCACTTCCTCCTCCTCATTACTTCTCAATTTGCTTGTCTTGAGCTGATCTGAGTTATGACAGTATTCCATACAGGGCTGGTTGGGCAGGGCTGCTGTCACAGACTGAGCTCCTTCAGTAGGAGAATGTCTGCCATCTTTTGTTCTCCGTGGTAATCAGCTCAACACAGCATCAGTAAGCAGAACAGTGTATTATTTTTTTTTTTCTAAGTCATAATAAATCAAATATGCTATCTATGTTTTTTATTTTTCATGCATTGCTTTGTCTCAGAGTAGATCTGATCTACTCTCCCCAAACACGCCACCATCCCAGCAACTGATTTCAAAAGCACAAATAAGCTTATGTTGGCAGTGTAAGTATCTCTTCACGTGACTTCAGAAAAATCTTCATGACCCATAAGGACAAAACAAAGAAGTCTGTTTCCAAGTGGAATTGTCAGTCTTTGCATGTGTGGAGTGGGAGAGGAGATAACATTGAATGGTTTTCCTCACCATTTCCCTGAAATCTTTCATAGGTAGTGTCCCCAGAGACCATTTTGCTCAGAGGTGCAAGTATACAGTGACTTCCTGCAGAGGAAAAAAATGCCAATGCTTCTCTTTAGAGAAAGTAAACTGGAGTAGATATGCCTTCTTCCTATCTCCTGTGCTCTCTGACTGCCTCCCTGGGCAGCATTTTTATAAAAAAAAAATAAAAATAAATATTTTTATACTACATCCTGTATTTTATACGGCTACTCGGTATATGTGATTGCTGCCCAAGACATTCAACTCTAAAGGATATTGTTAATCAGTAGAGTCTATATATTTATGACCAACAAAAGTTTGGCATTCTGCTGTGTTCATTTCTTCTTTCAAATGTGAGTTGTGTGGTTCATTTGGGACAAAGCTGTTTCCCCCTTGAGGCCGTTTAAGTTATTTATCACAAAGCCTTCTTTGTGCAAATATTTTATTTTTTTCTTCATGCACACACACACACAAAAAGTGAAAGGGCACCAGATGCCAGCAGCTGTGATCTTTTCTGTAACATTGGTAAAAGGCAAGGTGATGTATCATGATTTTTTGTTTACAGAAATAGGCCTTTGTCTTTGGGCAAATACATCTATAAATTCACATTCAGGGGTGTCATCATCAGTTTCACCTGGTTCATGCATGTCAACCAAAGAATCTAGAGCCTCAGGGACAGAGGGTGAAGAAGAAGCATGAGAACCAACAGTTGCAGAGATAATGAGATCATGATATCGAGAAGCAGATTTTAAAAGGAATACTCCTAAACACTTTTTTTTTTTTTTTATCTTATTTAAGGAGTCTCATTCCATAAGAGAACTCTTGTTGCTTGCAAAGCAATGGTGATAATTTCCTAGTACAATACTTAGCAGTGAAGTGATGTTGTTTGAGTTAGTGAGAGGTATGGTGGTAGTGCTAAACTTCCCAGAGGAGCTGGACTCCTACGGCAGCTCTGCGTGAAGGGCGCTGTTCTCTGAGATGTGCAGTTGCTACAAACAAGGTCTGGGTTGCTTGCGAGGCTGTTCCCAGAGCTGACTGAGGGGTGTGTGTGTGATGGATCTGTTGCTGTGGGAACTAATGAAGTTCTAAAGTCAGCAGTAAGCTTTCCCTCTGCTTTGATCCCCTGGGGAGATGAGCAAGTCCTTTTCAAATGCAAATCTTCAATGTGTAGCCTACCTAGAGGGAATAAAGATGGGAAGGAGAATAAATCTGTTTTAAGCTTCAGGCATTTTAACATTGGTTGTGCTACTAGTGACCTTTTTTAACCTTTCTTTTTTTTTCCACTTCTGCAAAATACTACCTTGAGTAGGCTCTGCTATGCTAAAATCAGTCTGGTGTTTGGGAGTGATTTTTTTTTTCTGTGTGTGGGAAATTGGTGGTTTTGTGGAAGTCTACATTCTTCTCTCCCCGAAGAAGGGGAAGTGAGAAGCTTCCTCCTGCCCCAGAATGATCATGTGCCATTTTTGACCTCTTCCAGTAACACACACTGTGGGTTTTTTGTTTGTTTGTTTTTTCAAAAGCAGCTAGGAATGCAGGATGTGGCATGGAGAGAGTAACTCTGCCAGTGCCAATAGAAAGCTCTCTTCTGATTGGGCTCAGCGAGTTACATTTGTCCATGTCCCCTTCTCTTCCTCTGCTTGTGAGAGCTCCCACCTTATTATTTCATCATCACATGATACTGGTTTGCAGAGAATTAAATTTACTTTTTTTTTTTTTTAACCTGTAGAAGTACCTTGTTCTGCAACTGTCATCTGTGCTAAACTTCTCTGAGTTTACCACGTTATAAAGTGCCTTCTTCCCATGTTTCTGAAATAGTTATTTCTGTGCAAAAGCCTGTAAAGCATTGAGCACCTTTCCTGCAAGGAAGTACAGCAACCTAGAATTTGGAAACCAAACTCTGTTCAGTGGGTGTTTAATTTAATGTTCAAGCTAAAAGGTGACTCCTATTGTTTGTGAGAAGATTTTGCCTGCCTGATGATTTAAAAGCTGACTTCTATGTCTAAAAGACTTACAATTTACATATTTTAGGAAAAAAATCTTAATGACTAGGTCAAGGCCACTGCAGTTGAAGAGAGATTACTTCAGATGTTGCTTCTGTGTTCCCCTAACCTGGGCTGACTGTCCAATGAGTTCTCTGAAGTAAATCAGCCTTTACATCTCCCTATTGCAGTGTCCACTACTAGTTTTTGAACCAGAATCCTGGAAACAGGTGGTAACAGGTAAATGCTGAAGGGAGCAGCGTTGCTGGAGGTGTGGTGCGGTTGGATGCTGGAGGATAAAGCCTTAAAGCAGATACGGTTTTATAATGTCTCTCTGATTCACCCAAAATCTCTGCGGCTCAGATATGTTAAAAGGAGGACAAATATTGTCTGGGTTGCAGATGGAGCGTGTGATGGGTCTGTTCACACGAATGCCCGCTGTATTGAATTACACGGTTTCCTTATTCAGCTATCGCTATCAAGGCTGTGCAGCAAACTTCTTTTTGGAGTTCAGAGTAGGATTCCAGTGCTGTAGTTTCACTGACTTCAACGGTGAGACTTCTGCCTCTTGGGGGAACTGAGAAAGGAGCTGGACCCACTGTTTTCAAAGTTTCTTTTTATTCTAGTTACTAAGTAGGTCGTGACTTTCGCTTAGCATGTGTTTCCCATAAAATCCCTGGCTGCCTCGAGTGCTATATGATAGGTTGTCTGGAAGCTGGAGACAAAGTGCATGCACTCGGCTAGAAAGACTTTCTGAAATATCTTGCACACAGTAGCTGAAGTTGCCGCATGCTACTACAGCGTCTGCCTGTGGTCACATCTACGCTGTCACACAGCAGCATTCACAAGAAAACCATGTCATGATGAAAGGGCTTCAGTGCATACAGTGTGATGTAAAAACAAGTTAAAAATAAACCTATGAAACATCTAAGAAGTGGAAAAATCTAAAAGGCTGTGCAGGACAATGCGAGCCTGTATTTTTGTGGACAGTGGCAGGGAAGGGAGAAATAAACGCACGTCAAAACAAATACACTGAAAGACATGAAAAATATTCTCTCCTTCCAGATTTATTTTCTGAAACAGAAACCAAGATTAAGAAATAATAAAACAACTCACCTAATCCGTGTATTGTATCAATGTAGAATGGCACAGTCTTCAGCTTGAAGAAAGTTAAATCATTCAAAGCCAGCACTTTACTAAGCCATTTTATTAAACTTACTGCTTATTTTACATGTGGCATTAGCAAACTACCAGGGTTTTAATGCTGGGAGCCTGGAGTGGGCTGTGGGGGTTTTGTGGTATTTTCTGTTTGTTTGTTTTGCTTTTCATGTTGCCACTTTGCTAATGGTTATAAACTTTCAAGTCTGGAAGCTAACCGCTTGCATGTAAAAATCACCTTCATGAATGAAAAGATAAGTTTACTAGGTTTTTTTACTCTTTTCCTTTCTTTGACAAACTGCATTATTTTTCAACCCCGTTGAATTCAATGCAAAGTTTTTCAGTTTCAGTTATCATATGACACTGTTATATACTCAGATTATCTCCTGGTCTTTTGGTGTAGGTGGCCTCATAACAACTCCCATGCTTTCCCTTCTCGGGGCAGGAAGGGCTGTGCTGCACGCAAAGGGTACATCACTGGGACAGTGCAGCTCTCTTCAGTGGCTTTCCAGAACGGACACAGACAGGCAGCTTGGTAATATCTACAGGGAGGGAGGGAGAAATGTTTGCAGAAACTATTGCCACAGCGTAGTTGAGCTGTAGGCCAGGCAGATGAGCTGTTGGGTGTCTGATACGTTCTCCTTCAGAAAAGGCTCAGTGCCAAGGTATCTGACAGCATATAATTTATTCACCACCAAGACCTTTGAAAACAACAGAGTTAAGTTCATGTACACAGGTGATGTTTTTGCTTGCTTCTGTACAAACTGTTAATAAATTCCTCTATGTAATTTGGGGAAGGGAAAAGGAAACAATCCCTGCCATGGAATAGAGAATTTCTGATTAAAGATAAGCATAAAATCTTCTTGTCTGTACTCTAGCGTGGTTTCCACTATCTGATGTATAGGAATGATAGCTGAGGAAGCTATGTGATGTTTTGAATGTTTTTTGGAACAGGAAGCCTTTTCTGAACAGACAGAGCCTTGGATGGATAGATCAGAAAAAAACAAACGTCTTTCTGAAAAAATTGTCCTCTCTGCATCTAAATGAAGTTGGTGCTGTAAGGTTTTTATAAGGAAAAGCTGATGAGTAAGTCTTTTGAGTGTACATAAGCACATAATAAATCTAAATCCAAACTCTGCAATGTGACCGATTGCATAGCAGGGTGGATCTGAAAGGCTATAATTTTGAAATCTGTAGAAGGATTTTGCAGTCCATTCCCTAGTTTTGCACCTTGAATTAATCAGTTGCAATTTTTACTTACATTTTGATTACAGAGCACTTGAGTAACTTACATTGCAGTACTGGAGCTAGATTTATAATGGAGATGTATTAATCTTTGTGGGATAAATATCTACAATCTATTTGTAGTCCAAATAGAAGTAAAATATGTGGCAAGGTGAGAGGGGTCTGGCTGTATATTTAGTCTTTAGTAGCTGTGTAGCAGAGGCGTTCAGAGATGAATAGGAACAGTTGTCTTGGTAGTGAGGAAAATTCTAATTAGGGTATATGAATTACTTTATTGCCCAGGTTTGTTCTGTAGAATTATTCTGAATTCTTTATTAACAGATTTACCCTGAAGTGAGATTTGGCTCTTATTTTCAGTAATAATCTTAAGTAATTTGAATGTTAATTAATAATCATATTTTGTTTATAAACACGTATATTTGATCTGAACTCATCATGTTAACAAAACTTACTTAGCAACTATTATAAAACTAAGGAAACTATTTGAGGGTACAAATGTAGGTTGGTTTTTTTTTAAGTAAATCTCAATTTTAGTTAAATATTGTGGAAAACTTGCAAGTAAATCTGAAGAAACTCCTCTGGACACAGAGGAAAAAAAAGAGAAGTATAAAGATCCTGTGCTGTCCAGGTGAGGTTTCTGATGTTTCATGCACCCGTCTCAATAAGAGAGGAGAAAAAAAAACCTAAACAAAATGAAACCAAGTTTGTTGTATTCTCTACCTTTTCATTGGATGCATAGGATCACTTTGCAACCATGCAGAGGGAGAGTTTAGAATTTGACACAAAGTGATGTTATTGTTGGCAACATGTGCTCACAGGTAGAAGGGGGTGGTAGTGGTGATTTCATTTGGGGAGAATACATTCTGCTTTTTAGTAGGGCCAACTCACAAAGCTGTAAGTGTGCTGTTTATTTGATCTGCAAATCAAGATTCCTTCCTCTTGGTGAGGAAGAATAGCTACTGTAGAAATGTGAGATTTTGGAGTGTATTGTAAGGAATATGAGACTTCAGTCCTTAGAGGTGGGGAGAAATGATAGAGCAATGACAGCACAAATTAACTCAGTTGCGCAATCAAAAATGTGTTATATTTTGTTTATTGTAGAAAGTTATCAACTAAAGTTTTGTAAAAATGCTGATATACCTTTGCATTAGTACTATGGTCAGAAACGCTAATTGCAGATGTCTTTGCAAACTGTCTTTGGCTGTTTGGAAGGGTGGGGGTGGCAGACTTGAAAGATGCCGTTTTCAGTCTATATGAGAATGGGAAAGGTTTTGATTGCTTGTGTGAGTTTTAGGGGGTTTTGTTTGTTTGTTTTGGGGTTTTTTTGTTTGGTTGATTTTAGTTTCTTTGTTGCTGTTGTTTTGGCTTTGTTTTGTTGTTGTGGTTTTTTTATTTCTGTGGCATAAGACTTAACTCTTAAAGGACAGTTTGAAATTTAAGACGCAGATAAAGAAAGAAAGGCTGAAAGGCAGAAGGAATGCAGGATGCAACGCTCTAGAACTCTGTTGTTGTTACTCTAACTAGGAGAATACCCATTTTTCTGTCCGCTAGATTTTGCTTAAAATAATTCTTGTGCCAATAGTATTTCCTGATTTGGCTGGTGTGGCTGGCAAACTGTGACTGTAATATAGTCCTATAAAGTGCACGGTGAATCTATGTATGCTTCTCTAGAAGTTATTGCTGCACGTGTCCCTGACAGAGCTGAGTTGAACTTGGAAGCTGGTGTTAGGCTGAGAACAAGTTTTCTTCCAATAAAGGATGAAAGGGTTGGCTTTGCCTCTTCTTCAAAGAGCTAGTTAGCCTCCTGCCATTGTCAACAAGTGAAAAGAAAATATTTGGGTCTTGCATTGCTAAACTGGAACAATTTTTAATTTTTTTTTTTATTTGCTCCTGGATTGGTTAAATATTGGCACTTCCTTCTAGAGGGTATCGCGTTATGAACGTTGCAAGTTGTTCTCCCCTCAGGGGCTGGGCTTTGAGGCTCCAGTCTCTCTCACCGGTGCACAATGGAGTTTAGTTACAGGGAGCCTGTACTGTCCCTGCAAAACAAATTTGGTTTTAACAAATGATTGCTTTCTGACTAAGCCTTGATTATAGTGTAAATACTCATTTCTTTTAAGTTTAATTTCTCTTTTTGGGGATTTTTTAGAGACATAATGCAGATGTGCACTATAAGAGTGGGCTATGCTTCTTTTCTTTTCCCACTCTGTGGTCCAATCCAAATGCATGGTTACCACTGACATTTTACTCTTTTTGTGTTGAAATGGAGGACTGTCCGCAGTCATTGAAACTCTTTAAGCTGTCCCCAAGGCGTTCTTCCATGTCACTGATAAATATGACAGATTTGTTGTCTAGGAAGAAGTGAAGGGAGTAGTGTGTCCCTTCCCACTTAAATTACAGCAAATTCTACTAAGAAATAGCTTTATGAACCCCATTTATCCAAAACAACTATTCACGTTGCATACCCACCTTCCTGTTCATTTTCTCTATAGATAGAAAACACCCCTCTTCCTGCAAATTACCACATGGAATAGAGGGGCCACATGAGATACACCAGCATGAGATGTTGTAGAGCAAAATCATTAACCACTAATAAATGCTATTAGTGCTATTCAATGGGGTTTTTTTGATGTTGTACTTGCCTGAAGATAACTGTATAGCAAAGCTGAAAAAGAATTTATTTTGTGACTGAAGCGTACTGCTCTATCAGTCTTGATTCTACTTATTAGATTCATGTGGACATGCACATATATGGTTGGTTATGCAGTTAGGATATATGTGCTGCATCTTATCTGTTTGCCAGAATTTATTCTTTATAATAATATTTATCTTTATAATCATTTTTCCAGGATTTGACATGCATCCTGAGTAGATATGTTAGCGTTCTTGGTTTTGCATGTTGTCATTTAATTTGCTTTGCTATGAAAAGATAGAAATATTAATGTGTTTCATGGTCTACTTCATTTTCAGTTTAGGGGGCAGGCTGCCTCATTTTATTCTATTCATCTTTCATATCTGTAAGGGCTATTGCCTGAACTTAAGCTTTTTTGTCTTTTTTTTTTTTTTTTAGCTAGGGCTTTTTTTTTCCAAGCCACTCAGAAGTGGAGTACTTTATTTTTCTCTTTGATAATGAATTTCAGAAAAAGCAGGTTGGATACTGAGAACACACTGACCTCTTCACCCTTGCCACACAAATTCTAAAGGATTTTTTTTTCCCTCAAAATGTTTGGCTATGTAAACAGATGACCTGCCTGTTTACCACAGACTCATTCTCTGGATATGAAATAAATTTCAGTGAATCAGTGCTTCCTATTAAGTAATGCTATCATTATTTAGAAAAAGATGGTGGGATTTTCCACACTGTCCGTGGCGAATTGTTTATTTCCAGCATGTCTGGCAGATTTACTGCAGATGCCTTGCTGATATCACTTCCTTTAAGAAATTGAAGGGATATTTTTGATATCTCACAGACCAGGTAATATATTAGTATTTATGCATTAAAAATAATTGCACAAATAGTCTTTTCCCCAAGTGTAAAATGAATGCAACAACTAGAAACAGATTGCTCCAACAACATTCTGTGCTAAACATGTAAGAACCCTAGTTAGAGGTCTTGTATTATGGTCTTGATAACTTCTGCCTTCTTTTCTGCAAAAGGTGTTCTAATTGTGCACAGCAATTAGTTCATGTAGTCTGTGTTAGTCATAGTAGTACTTTGTGGTCCCTAGTTTCTGCCCTATGTCCTGTCCTATATACTATTTGAGCCTTTATAGAGTTCACAGAACGAGTAAAAAGCATGAAACCAGCACTATTTCAGGGATCTCTTTTCTTCTGTGGCAGTGTTCAGCTCAGTAGTTCTACCAAAAATTGGTTCAGAAGTAATTTATACTCTTTGGTTAACACATTTGGGAGACTGTGTGAATTGTGTTGAAGGACATCCTCTGTTCCTGAGGATTTATCTAAAGGACATAATACGTCCATGTGTTTCAAATAGAGTTGTTTAAGTTCGTATCTCTTAAGTGGCTCATAGAGGTATCTGGGCCTCTGATCCTTATGCTGACGTGTATGCTGTATTCCTGTTTTGGTTTTTTTTTGCATTTCTTTCCCCTAATCTGTTTGCCCACATAGTGACATTCTATTTTTTAGACTGTAAATTCTTCTGGAACTGTCCTTTTGTAGTGTACTGGTCAAGATCCAAACAACTAATTAATTTGATTTCTCTCGTGTCTTAAGGCACTCATGCATCTCATCTACAGCTGTACTTTCATAAAGCTTGCTTTGTGAAGTGTGTCTTACAAAGTATCCACTAAGTTGATATCAAGTCGATCATAATCTTTCAAGCAGTGACTGGCAGATAATTCTTATGTCTACTTTTGGCTATTAGAAGAGCTCTGCTAAATGAAATGCTCTGTGGTACAGACAAACTGTAAGCAATGTGAAAGCGAGATGTCCCAATTGTCTTTCCTGAAGTAAAATTCACTGTCCGTAACAATATACAGAAAGGATCTACTCTTACACACTGAAGTTACTGAGTGAAAATGACACGGTTGCATAACAGGATAATAGTTATTGGATTGATATTAGTGTCTCTTGCTTTTATCATGTCATTTACCTCAATTACTATGCTTCACAAGTGGGTACCAGCATACAGATATGCAATAAGAAATGTGAACAAAGTGGTAACTGTCTTCTCCAGTAATGCAGAAGGCTACAGCTACCTAACAGTATTCTATATTGCATATTATTCATATATATTATGCATATTATTATATATATTATTCATATTATTGCATATATTGCATATATATTCTATATTGCAATGTTGTTTTATTTAATCAGAACCTTTGATCTTCTACAACACAATTTGGGAATTTTAGATGTGATCCTGGAGTTATTTTTAACCGCTGTGTGTTGTTGTATATATCCCCATGTAACTGTTGTCAAGGCTGTGTCTATATGTGGCGATTTGCATCACAGAAGTTGACCAGGGTAGATGAGGAATCTGAGCACATTTGTCATTCACAAGTGTATTTTTCTTTCAAAGACTCAGGATTGCTTCCTCATGCAGGATGCTTTTCTGTGCTTGCATCTATGCCTGTACTCCAGTGTCTTTTGTCAACTTTAAAAAGAGGCAAAGAGCTCAGTAGGGAAGAAGACTGAGCTTTAAGATTTGTTTTCCAGGAGAACAGATAAAGGGAGGCATGAACACAATATTTTTATAATCTCTATTGACTGGATTCCTGTAGGACTATTTCCTAGGATCTGTGCTAAGCAGTGGGAAGGGAAGAGGGGGATGTGTATATGTATATTTGTATGTATGTGTGTATATATATATACACATCACTGGATGGAAGTTATTTCTAATCTACTTTTCTCTTGTGATGTTTCATTGTACAGAAATTAATCCTGGCTGGTTATTTATCACTGGGTCCGGGAATGTACTAAGTCTGCTTGTACAGCAGCTCTGTACCTGGCTGAAAGTAATGTCAGGGTAGAAAAAGAAATGCTAGGTAACCTCCTTAGTTAAAAGAACTTACGTAATAATCAAATCCTTATATATCAACCCAAACTGCATTTCCTACATTTTATTTTGTGTCAGTTTGAACTTACCAACCCTGGAGCTAGAAGCCGGAGAAGTGGTATCAATTTACCCTAGCTAAAATATCAGAACACCACATGTTGCATACATAATGTGTATTACCTCGTAGCAAAGTCAGTGTTACGCATTTGTCTCAGTGGAAGTCATAGGTGTCCTAGTGTAACTGTCCTCCTCTCATTCAAATAATTCTTATAGCTCCAGTGAACCATAAAAGACAGACCTCTTACATGATCCACAGCCTAACTTTGATTGATTTACATGGTTGAGTCATTGGCCTGTCTTACAGTTACTTGAGGCTTGATGTATAACAATGAATGGAGAGTAAGTGAACTGGAGGTGGCGAACTGGTATAAAAATAGATATGGAAGGGTAATGAAGTCCAGGAAACCAGAATGGATCGATACCTTGAAAAACATAATTACCAGGCAAATTCTATTGACAGAGCATTTGGCTAAACTGTTCCTTTAAGACTTTTGTATGGCCACAGCCAAAGAAATGGTGATTTTTGTCTTGGTCATAAGTTTACAGTGTGGTACTTTTAATTCTTAATATATAGAGAGAGATTTAGCATGTACATAGCATGTATATAAAAGTAGCTTTGTATATTGTATTATGCTATTATAGTACAATCTTTAATCCTGGCCAGGACTGACAAATTCAAAGATGAATTCACAATGGATTCTCTTTTTTCCTCATACTTTGATTGAATGTCAAATTTTTAATCACTTCTTTGATTATTTAAAATTTGGAAAATAGAACAGTCAGTAACTGAATTTAGTGGGGGGATGCAGTATTCTTAATGAATGTCTGAGATGTTACCTTTTTTCCTTTTATGTTTCCTTATGTATAAATAAATTTAACTGATCATCGCCATATTTTAATCTGTAGTTTTATAGGCATTGTCTGTATTTCAATTAAGGGATTGAAGGAATACAAAAGACTCTTCTCTGGAATGTTCCCAAAATTTATTTTATCACAAAGTACTTAAGCGTAATGTTTCCATATGTTTTGTAGCATTTTACATCTTAAATAACCTGAATGATAGTCAGCCATTACCATGATATCATTGCTTCATGACTCATTTCCCACAAGTGAAACCGTGACCAGGTGGTAATTGATTTAAAGAGAAATACTGTTCACTTCTCAATTCAGTCATGTGCTAGGAATGTATGAAATTCATTCTCCTTGTGTATAGCTAATATACCTGCTTAATAGAATGTGTTCTTAAATCAAGCCTGATTTTTTTTTATCGTAGTTTACATTAAAAATTCACCAAAGCTATATGCTTTTAAACCCATAGTCTCTTTTAATTAGTGAGTTATGTGTATTACTATTTGTGGTGGTTTGGGTTTTTTTTAATTGAAAGGCCACAAGACCTTATTTTAGAAGTAAAAATAAAGTTAATTGTATTTTACCTTTTGAAGGATACAATATCTTGTGAACTATTGCAGTCTTTCCCTCCTTTTCCAGGGAGACAACTTCGATAAATGTCAAATGTAGAATGCTGTGACATATAATAACATTGCTGTAGCAAACTTGTAGATTTGTCACGCTTATCTTAGAGCATTGTCACCAAAAAACTACCTCAGGGTAGGAGGGCAGGGGGAGGTGTGTGTGAATCCAGTGTGTTTTTCATTCCTTTTAGATTTCTCTTCTCAAAGTGATATCTTCTGGACACCATACCTAATTCTTCTTTCTATTACGCTAAAATAAATGAAGACTGAAATGATCAGTGTCACACTTGTTGCTCTTGCTGAAGGAGAGGGGCTTTTGCCTGAGAATGGTGATAGTTCAGCATTGGGTTCTTACTTATTCTGTAAGCATGGTTTTCGGTGGCTGTTTTATTTTTTTTGGGGGGGTGGTGGTTGTGATTTGTTTGGTTTTTTGAGAAGCCTTCCTCTATTGATGCATTTAGGGTAGGAGTCATAATAATCAACATGGTTTCTATATGATGACTGATATTATTAAAACTTAATGTGCAACTTTTAGCTAGTGCAATACTAAGCCACATATGATGTGGCACATGTTTCCATGTGAGCTTACAATGTAACATTCAGTAGTTTTCCAAATGGATATCTTAGGGGTAAAAGTGGTGTTGCATTTTTGCATGGGATTTTCAATTCAGGATACTTCAGTCTTGTTGGTTGCACTGAATCTTCCATCACACGTTATGCATCCCCAGTATATTAAAACCTTTTAGAGGCAGTATCTCAAGTTAATGTTTAGTGTAATGCCTGATGATTTTAAACAAGTCCTGAAAACTAAATTTTAATAAAAATTTTCACTTTTTTAAAATTCTCATTTTGAGAAACTTATAAATGAGAAATTGTCATAAAAAAAATAATTTTAAAACGCAGAATTCTTGTCAGATAAGTGCACTTTATTGCCAAGTCGTAAGCCTTTCTTACACAGGGGAATTATTTCATTCCATTTAAGAATTCAAGGGAGACAGTCCTGCAAGTATTCTTATCTCCTCTTTCATAGAATATCCATTGGGAATAAAATCATATCTATCCACAGTAACACAGAACTTCCCAGGGTCTGCAAAGATATGCCAATTTCTTGTATTTTCTTTCTGGTTTAAGGCCCTTAACTTGGCTTTAATTAAAAGTCAAAGCATTGCACTAAAGCTAATAATATCCTAAGGAATCAAAAATTTTGTTTTATTTAGAAATGTTATGGCATCTTGTTGCTGTGTAGTGGTTTTTTTTTTTTTTCCAAATGCTAATACTTTAATGCCTGAAATGTTACAAATGCTTAAGTAGAAATGTGTGATGTGTAGGCAACTTTTGACTTTCAAATGGCAAGAGTGATCTTTATGGAAAAATGAGTGAATAGGTAAGAATCTTGCTTTAATTTCATGTCCTGACAATGAAAAGAGCTCCTTTTGCATGGAAACTTATTATTAAGTGACTATCAGTCTTTGTCAGGGTTTGCCAAAACATTTTTAAACATGTTCTAAGTGTACTGGGAAACTTCTAGTAAGAATTTATAACAAGACTGAAGCAAGTATTTTCTAAATTAAGTCAATTTTGATGTACAGTTGGCACATCTTGGAGAAAATATATCAGAATTCTTGGTTAGTAATTTTCTACAGAGAAAAGGCAGATTTAAGGTTTCACAGATCCAGCTTTAAGCAGGCCCTAGTATGCATTTTTGTACTAATTCAGCCTGATTAAGATGGTATGCACAAGCTTACCTAATGTAAGAACATGGCCTTATTTTATCAGGGGAAGTATTTGCAGAGGCAGCTTGTTTTATTCAGTTTTTTTTTGTTTCTAATCATGTCAACAACCATGAGTTCCTTCTATCTCTGTGTACTCGGCCTTATTCCCTTTTGGGAATGGGAGTACCATGCCTTCTCAAAAATAAGTTAAAGTCCAACATCAGTCACGTGGAACAAACCTTAGTGGTTTCTGTTTGGTACAAGCAGTGCAAATGCGGATCATGTTTACTCTGACCTGTTGTGTTTTCCAAAGTAATATATGAATAACTTAAAGGTCCATTTGATCATTCAAGAGGTCATCAAAGGAAATTGAATTTAGATATTGCCAACTCCCACAGAATAGTTGCAGAGACATCCATCTAGTGATGCTATGCATGAATCTTGGTGCCTTCATTGTGGCCAGCTAATAACCAAGCGATAAACTGTTTAAATAATGCTCTTGCCTCCTAGCTCAAAAGCAGAGCTTTCACAAGGTATCTGTGCCTCATACTTCAAGGAGAGGTGGAGGTGACAGTGAACAGGACAACCAATCCTTTTGATAGATGAAGAAAAGGAGGAGAGGGCTGCAGAGGGCCTGGCTACAATATGTGCCAGGGTTCTGGGATGTCAGTATTCCATCTCTGAAGCTATTCTAAACATAAGGATATTGGCTGCTTGTGCGGCAAGATGTACAAAGGCATAAATGTAAGTATGTTTTTGGTCTCACTAGGGCTTTCAGGAAAGCTGAGTTGCAGATTTGTTATCCATCTTTTTGAAGTACTTAGAATAAGTACTCTTTTTTCTTTCTTTCTTTTTTTTCCCTCCTTTTTCTTGAAGCTACTGAATTTTTTTCTGCTCAGTAGGACTCTGTACCTGTTACAGAGCTGCTGAGCTAGTCAGGCCCCTGGAGCTAATCTGGTGCATTGCATCCATCCTGGAAAGGGACCTGTCAAGCCTCACAAAGGTACATGGAAGATGTTATGTGTTTTCATATCAGGATTCCAAAACAAAATTTACTTAGAGTCCAACCCAGAGCACAGTTGGCTGTTTGAACTGTCCCCATCCTAGGATCTCATGCTTAATTTGTACTGTTTTGCTTTCTTCGTTGGTCCTCAGGATTTACGCCAGCAAAAACAGCCAAAAGATTTTGCCTCCACCTAGCTAGTTAGGATTATGCATATATTTGCCAGGTGTTATCCTGTTATTACAGTTTCCCCCTCCCCAGTTGTGTTTCTAGCCTATGTGTAAATGGTACAGTTATCCCCTTTCTTCTACTGTGGCAAACGAGCATTACGTAAGGCTGGCTTTCTTGACCTTCTTAATCGTGACTTTACATGTAGAGTCGCCATGGTAACACTGGTCTTTTAAACAGTGTGATAGTTGCATTTACCAGCAGTTGCTATTCATTCAGTCATTTGAGCTGCTAGTGGAGGGGAAACAGGTACAATCACTAAATAAAACCTTATTTGCACAATCCACATACTTAATAGAATGTTATTTCCTATATAACTAACATTTCTTGACTCAAGTTTTCAATTTGACTTATTCTGCTCATTTGTTAAAACACAGTTTCTTCATCTTTTTATATCTTCGTTTCCAGAGCACCGGCAGCTCAAATGGCTGCATGAAGAGTTTCTGCTCCATTTCTGCCACAGAAGGCACACAATTCATTTCACCTTTTCTTTTATAATTTGATTTGTAAAGAAGTATAACTTTAAAGGACTTGCTTAACAGTGCAGTAACAACTGTGTGCTTACCCAATAGTAAAATTTTGATACAGCGTATGATTAAAATAATTAATAGCTTAAAAACAACAAAAAAAACCACAAAAAAAGGTATTTCTTTGGTATGGTACTCATTTCTAGTTTACTTCTAGGAATGGGTGATGCTGGAAAATGATCTAGAACAAGAATGTAGAAGGAAGAATTAATATTCTTGTCATCCCCATGAATGAATGTGAAATTTTCTAATTGTATGATGACCATGGTAGGGGGATTTTACTCCTTGATATCTGCTTACTGTAAAGTCAGCCTTGCACAACTCAGATCTGTCTTGTCCTTGGACTTTTCACAGAAATGTGTATAAATAGCTGCCTGCAATGTTTACGGTAACTATGTATGGCAGCTGCAGTCATGTGGAGCAAGGGAGGGCTTTCTGCTGCAGATCTACTGTAATTGTTTATTGGACCTTGAGAACTTCTTTTTTATCATTTGTCCCTGCCTCACGCACACATACACCCCACCACCACCCCCCCCATTAAAAGACATTGTTTGTTTGTTTGCTTTAATCGAGTATTACGAGCGCGGTGTCATCAGCTCGGCATGGAATAAAAAAAGCACATGCTGGTGGGCAAAATAGGGGCAGATCTCCATTGCATACTGTCAGTGATAGGGGGGTTATATGCCTCTTGGAATTACAAATGAGTTTATGGATTGTTAATAAAAGTATTTTAAAGGGCAGGAGATATGGAGTGTACAAACTAGAAAAGGTATTCCAGCCCAAGGTGTTTGTATAAGGAAAGGCATGGAAGTAAATCTGAGAGAAGATGGTGACAGGAAAATGAACAGAAGAAAATGTCTGTCAGAATTTATAAATCTAAAGAACTGATACTGAATTATCCTGTAAGGTATCAAATTACATTGATCTCACACCTATGTAATGAAATATTTTGGATTTTTTTATGAAACAATACTTCAAATCATGCTGAAAAGCAGTAATGGCCAGAGGGATTTCTTTAAAACAAAGTAAATGAATGAACATATGAGCCAGGGTTACACAAGAGTGAATGCCAAGACCAACTATTACTGTGTCTGTCAAGTTTGGAAACATAAATATCATGACAAAAATGGAAGAAACCTTCACAAAGGAGTAAGAAATTTCACTGTTGTCAGAACTACATGGAAGGTCATTTAGATACTTTTTGAAGTTGGACCAGAATAATTCATGGTGAGAATTCATAAAATGTGAGAGCTGACTGTTCAAGCTATTAGAGGAAAATAAATATCACCTGTGAAGAAGGCTTTCATTAAAGGCAATCTAATGAGCAAGCAACTGAACATCAGCAGGGATTTTACCTGGGATGTTCACTACAAAGTGACTTCTTATGGTTCATTTCTGGGTTATCTGGCAGTTGGAATGAGTTGACAACACAGCAGAGATGTGAGTGGTGTGAGTTTGGGTTTACCTGCCTCTGGTGGGTTTGAGGATGGTGCTCGCCTCTGTTCCTCTGCTTTCACACCTTTACTTCTGGAAATGGGAAGTCTGTTTTAGGATTTGGGGAGGAGGGAAGAAGGGCTGTGCCGTATGTGTGTTTAATTTTCTCCTCTAAAATACAGACCTGACTTTTGAAATTCGCAGAGGAAGGTGGGGAGACAGAAAGGGAGAACTTAAAATAGCATGCAGGTAGCACTTCTGGCACATGGAAAAAAATTTATTCCACAGCAGGCTTAGTGTTAATGCAAGAAAGAAACCACCATTCAGAAATACTCCTATTGAGATTGTTCTTGATTCCTTATGAAATTCTTCAGTGTGCTTAAGTCAGATTGTTAGTCCACAATCATACCTTATTTAACCCTAATGCAGTATATATGCATATATATGGAGTTGCATAAAGATGGTAGCACCTGTGTACTGGTAGTATATGTGGGTGTAAATATAGTAGTCTAAAATACCATGCTGTATGATCAGTATTTTCATACCTTATATCTGGTTTACACTGATATTGTAACTTGTTTTTCCACACTTGAGCCTAGTATGTTTAAATCATAATTAATACAGAAATCTAGCATGAGGGAGCAGGTGTAAGAGTGAGTACAAAAATGTAGTAGTAGGTTGGCAATTAGTGTTTATACTTCCCAGCTAATAATGAGTTTTTACTCTTCAGTGAACAAAAAGCAAGTGAACTTACAAATGAACAGCATTTAGAACTTTTCAACTGTTGCAACATGACTGCATCCACTGAGGAACAAGATCAAAGCAGGTGCTTGGCCGAGGCTCTGAAGGCTGCTGGGTCCCAGCCTTGTCTGTTGGAACACAGAGGTTTGGATCCCAGCTCAGCTCTGGCTGAGGTTCCTACAGCTGCATTTTAACCCTCCATTTGCCTTCCCAGTGCTATCTTTGGTCTGGCTCCATGGTATCTCAAGGATTAGCTGTGTGCATACTCCAACAGCTTTGTGTGTCTCTTGGCAATATCCAGCTTTAAAATTAATACAGTGGGAGGTCATTCTTCCCATTGCTATGCTTCGTACTTGTTTAGATTTCATTCAGTCGCTGGGTCTGCCACAAACTTTAAATTCTTGCATACTCGGTTGGCCAGTGAGCTCACGTGTATAACTTACTGATAAGTGACACATTTTTGTCATTGTTTCCAGACTGGTGTCGTTCGTTACGGTTGCCTTGTGTGTGCCGTTTTGTGTTCGGTGGTAATCTCTGTCAGATGGTGTATGCTAACGTCTCTTACTGAACTATTACTTCTGACAAAGTACCTGAATGATTTCCTTATGCTTGTATAAACAAGTATCTTTGTTGTTTTAACCCTTATATTTCTAAGCAGAGATGTTAAGGCACATTTCAGATGAGAAAGCAGTAAAGCATTTTTCAGGGCTCAGAGTTGTAACTTTAGGTACACACCTGCCACCTCCATTGTGCCATTACCCTTGCTGGGCACCAGTGTAAGAGTTGTCTAATGAAGCACAGAGTTGCCATTGCCTTAAGAATTTCCATTGCGTGAGGATGTCTGGGAAGCTTCATTTACTTGGCTTTGTACTCACTGGAGAAAAAAACGGAGAAAAAATTTCTCAACAGGAAATAGGGGCAATTGTCTTCTGTGATATCCCTAGCTGCTATAAAGAGGCTTGTGGCATCAGTAAGAATTTTGACTCTGATCTGAGAAATACAATGAGACAAATGGAAACTGAGAAGCAATAAATATTCTCTTTCCTTTTCATTTTCCAAAAGTCCTTAAAATGTAACACCAAAAATCTGTGCAGAAGTGTGCTTGCTTGTTTCCTTAGAACAGTGCATTTCTTACTGCTCTTTAGAAAATATTATTATACCATTTTTGGCTAGGCTGTTACTTAAGAAAAGCTCTTCTCTGACTCATATGGTATTAAAGCAGAATAAAATACGAGACAAGAAACTCTGAAGTCTCACTGACATTCAGTTGCAAATTAATTTTCTAGAGCATGGTGCCTTGCTTGATAGTCAATGATTTATTGAAACATTGCTTTAATCTGTTCAAAACTATTTTAAGCACGACAATGTATGTCTCTAATTTGGATTTCTTCATCCTATAACTTTAAAATGAATAAATGCATTTTAGTCCTGTAAATTTTAAGAACAGATAAACTAATCTTTCCTGTTTTGGAATAGCAGTTTATGGCTTAATCCTGAAAGTGCACAGTCATACTTTGGGAATGCCACTCAGCTCTACTGCTAGCTGTCTCCAGAATGAAACTCTGTGGAATTAAGCAAGAAATTTCATTTTGAGAATTCTGAAACCATTAGCTATTACTTTTATACCATTTTATACTTAAAAAAATAAAAATTAAATGGTATCTAATTGTCCAAAACACTATGTATTTCTTACTCATACTTTGTCTGTATATTAATTTGAATTTCACACGGGATTTTTCTGTGTTTTGCAGGTTCCAATGAAGAATTTTCGTCTGATGCCTGGCTGTAACACAGTGATGGCTTCTACCCTTGAGAGCAGGGGATGAGACCTGAGGGCAAAGAGAACGCCTTGCTGTTCATTTTTGTGGCCACCGGGTGTCATTCTAGGAGCAGACTTTGGGCAGCCTGGGAGCATTACTATGGCAGCAGCACTGGAGGCTTCACACAGTAAGTCGCTTTGCACCAAAACGTCCTCTAAAGCAATGATTATTTACCTTTTGTATCTATTTTTTAAAAAAAATAATCATTCTAAAGGATAAAAAGTGCTGTTAATTTCCTTTTTTTTTTTTTTTTCATTCAGAACATGAGATACTGGGATGTAACAAAATACTGAGTAATCAGTGTTAAGATATTCTGTAAAGGCTACATAGGCAGCTAGGAAAGGTTTTGCATCTACACATAAAACTTGCATGAGCTTAAATACAGCATTGTACATACAACTTAAATACATGAATTTGTATATAACTGACATTTTGCAATTAAAGTGCAGGAAGAATGTGGAGGCAGAGTGGTGTCTAGACAGAATCAAGTAATCCCTTTCCAGGCTTTTTTCCCCAACTCGTATCCAACGAAGAGGAAAGTCCTAGAAAAGGTCCACAGCACTGTGTAAGGCACCAATGTGGGCTTAGGCTGGTGTTACACTGAAGAAAGCTTGCTGAATTCAGGTTTACATACCTTGCTTGTCTTGTTTTAAATCATTTTCAGTAGGGTTTTATATGGGAGAATGAGCAAATAGGTGCGCTGGATATCTTCAAGAACAGGAATAGTAGTAGCATGAAAAAAGCATGTGAAGAAAAGGAGATGAAAGGTTTAATGAAGTGGAGCAAGGTCCACAATACATGAGGCAATAAGGGCAGATGTTGGTAGGGCAGGGATTTATGGGCCCTTAAAAGTGAAGATGTGAAACCTGAACTTAAAGCAGAAGGGCACTGGAGGAAAACTGAGATGCAAGCAGGAGTAATTAGGTTATTAGGATCACTTTCAACATACTGAAGTGAGAGACAAGAAAGGAATTTTCATCCCGTATGTATACGTTTATCTTCAGCTTATCATATTTGATTCTTTAAGTGATAAAATATACCACTAAGTTGAAAGCATCGGTGTCAATTCAGATGAATGAATCTGGAGGCCTCTGTTGAATAATACTAAAGTGCTGAGAAATTACTCAGGCAGACTGAGAATGGGCTGATAGTGAAGCTTCATAGGTAACGTATACCAGAATCTAAGATAATCCTGGAATCCTTGTTCCATGTTGGATGTGATGTTTACATAAGATGCATGCAATTATTATTTTTTAAAGTTAGTTTGCATTTATTCCAATTGCTATCCAATCTCAACAAAGATACTTCATGTTTAATTTTTAAATATATTTGTGTTTATTTTTGTATCTGTGGATATATATATTTAAATGGTGTTTTTCTTGGTGCACAGAGACCAGGCAGCTCTAGCCTGACCTACAGAATGCCCAGAGCCTGTCAGGGAGTAGGTATGTTTGGACGTCCTGCTAAATTGAGAGCAAGTTTTATGGTGTGTTTATATGATGCAGGGTTTTTTGGGGTTGGGTGGAGGGGAGTGGACACAGTTGTCCTTTCTGTGACGATTGATGCTCTTCCTGCCATCTTAGAGTGGAATATTTCTCATATTTAGGATTCCCAAATGAAGAATGCCCATTAACAGGACAGGTTGTAAAAGCTGGCAGCACAAGTAATGAAGAAATCCTTTACGGTTCTTGTTTTCTACGCTTCTGATCAGTCTCAGTCTGGCTTACTCATAACTTGGGAATATTTTTTTCTTGACTGTGTGGGAATTCTGTTACGAATGTCGTGCTTACAACTGAATTGATTTAAAGATTTTCTGAGGCAATTGGACAACTTGCAATTATCAGATAAGGGAAATACAAACTCTGTTGTGATTGGATCAGACACAGGAACACTTAATTTTTTTGTTTTTCCAGCGTAGTTGCATTTCTAGTAGTGTCAGAACTTGAAAACTTGCCTCTTTTCAAACCAATAGGTTTTTTTTAAAGGATATCACATCTATTGCCAATAAGCTGTCTTTTGAAGGTACTTCCATGAAGAATATAGAATCAGCACTCTCAAAGAACTGGGTTTTATTGAAGCTGTTTTTGCATTAGAAAATTAGTGCTTTTTTAAACCCACATTTCACATGGAAGGTTGTGTCCCTATTGCTCTGTGAGCTTTGCACCATTGTCTCTATCAAGCTGTCTGAGCATCTGTTAGTATTAGGTTCATCAAGGTGACTACTCTCTCACATGATGCTTTCCTTTCTCCCCCTCTTGCCCCCCACATTTCTCTGCAGGAAGAACGGTGTATATTATGGTCTGTATATATGGTTGAAAGGGATTCCATACGCATGCTACCGAGCAAGAGTTAGAGATGGCAAAGCCAAAGTACCATGCAAGTTCAATTCAGAAGACATGTTCCTTATAGTAGGTGCTGACATAAGGAAATGCTGCTTTTTTCTCACACTAGAATCTGCCTTCTGAGGGCTTTGGCCATCTTTTGTGTCAAGCTTTTGACGACTTAGAAGAAAAAGTCCAGAGTATCTCCTAAGAAATAAAGACAGCAAAGCTGTTAAACTTACAGTTTAAGCAGGAGAGTAATGTCAGTGAAACCTGAGAGACAGTAGGCTGAGTCAGCCAAGTGTGGCTGAGTAGTTTAAAACTTAATGGTACAGCAATGTGCTAGCAACTCCTCCAAATCCTTTCCTGTGCATGATGGCATATTCCTCTGCTTCAACTAGCCAATTTTAATTAAGAGTTGAATTCCTTCAAGTATTGCTTTGGCAAAAGTAATACGATCAGAGGTTGTGAATGATCTTACTGTTGCTATTTTTCAAGCTTTTAATGCTCTATTAAAAATCACTTTGTCATTTCTAATCACTGCTTTAAAGATTGTCCTTTCTATTGCCAATTAACTTGCTTTCTGGAATAATACCATGGATACAAACCACATCGATTCAGTGGCTAGGTGCAGGCACTGGAGGTGGATTTCAGATTTTAAAATAAATTCTGTTGTTCCCATTCCTTTTAGGGTCGCTCACATTTTAGTGTGTTCTCCTGGATGGGTGCCACCCATTTGGGAGTGAAAATGATATCACGTGTCAGCTTCGTTGTGCCTGAGGTTATAATAATATGCAGTTCATCCAGAACTGTTGGTATGTCTCTCAACCACCTTTCCTTTGCAGCAGAATATTTATTGATTTATACCTGCCGGAGGGAGCGTCTTCCTAGAAGCTGTCACCGGTGGTACAAGTCCCACCCGGGCTCTTTGCAGGTTCATCCTTGACAGGAAACACTCCCTAGCCCCTGGATGCTGTTAAGAACCTCAGTTTTCTTCTGATTCATCTCCCACCTTCCTCCTTCTCCTCCTCCTCCTCCCCACCCTACCTCTATGCAGGCTTAGCAGTCAAATAAAAGTACCTCTTTAGCAAGTGTTTACAATCAGGATTTTAGGCAAAGAATTGAAAAAAAAAATAAAAATACATGTGAAAAGCTTTAAGCTAGGATTGTGTTTTATAGCTCAGACCTGTAGATCCCAGGCCTGCTTAACCTACTTCCTACCCCAGCATTACTATCAGGAATTCAGGTGACACCTGAATAGGTGAATAGGCACAGTAACACCTTATTTCTCGAATGCTGCAGTCACTTTTGAATTTTCTTCCAATGCCTCTTCTTGCTTTGGTAGTAAATTTTAGGAAAGAGTTGAAGTGCCTTGAAGAAAAATGGCAGATAGAAGTAGAAAATCTTGGTACTTTAAAGTGATTTCTGCTACCTCCGCTGATACCCAGTTTATTGGGAGGTAAGTGAAACACTTCTTTTGACTGGGAAGTTTAGTTCTTATGTTTTAGCCAGTTGGAGGGATTGCACGGCAGCCATTCACTTTGACTTTCTAGGCATGGTAGTTTCATTTATGTTGAGTGTCACCACATGCATATTCTGTGGAGTCTGTAAGTTCTAAGCAATCACCAAATTTATTTTGTTAGTGCATGTGATCCTATTGTCAGAGATAACCACTATAGCCAAATACTGTTTGGCTGAGATGTATCTATGAGATCAGGTCTTGATTTGTGCAAGTGTGTTCCTACTGCATCTTAATCCTGTACTGGAGATGAAGCTTTTATTTTTATTTTTATATCTTTTATAACAAGTTATGATAAACAGTTTGGGGGCTTGCATGAGATCTAATTATACTATTGGGTTCTTAACAAGACAGAAAAATGGTATGTTGCATACAGCTAGTAATTACTGTGAGACTCAGAAGATATATTTGAAAAAGATCTGGTGGTAACTGCTTAAAATATTGCAGCTGCTGCTGAGTTTGTTTTTAATGTTAGGTTGGGTATGTATTCATACACGGTACATCTAGCTACCAAGTCTGACTTAACTAGTAGTTGTCTTGTTTGTGATGTTGAGCAATCAAAATGAGGGGAAAAAGATACCACGGCTATTTGGTTTTTAGTTTGGATCCTGGTGGTTTGTTTTGTTGTGTTTTCTTTTTTTTTGTTTTGTTTTTGTTTTTTGCTTTTTAAAGGACTAATATTGTTGGACATCTAAGAACTGAAGGGTTTGAATTCTAATGTATTGGCTTGAGCTGGGTACTACCAAGCTGGGTTTCACTGCCCCCCTACCCTACCCTACCCTTTCAACATGGAACATGTTTACAAGGGGAAAAAAGAAAAATCATAGTTTTGCCAGAAAAGAATAGTCTCCACAAATGTCTGACTATATAGAGACAGAAAAAAAAGATGCTTCCACAGTGATATCATCGTCTACTTGGGTACCACAAAGACCACAGAAGAAGGGAGGGTGTCTAGGCAGGCTCCATTATGGCTGAATTGCCAGGTTTAGACACCATTTTTTCTCAGTACTGGAACTTCTAGCTACAAAAACTTTTGTTCTGGTAATACGCTTCACATCTAAGTTGCCATCCTTCAGCTGTGCACGCATGACTTGTTCTCCTTAAAAGACAGAAGTTTGTGTAGTTTCCTCAATCAAGAGAAAGCTCTATTTGCTGTTGTTTACTGTTCTTGGTAATCCATTGCCGTGCAGTGTTTTGAGTATTAGCAGTCTTTATCTCTGCTCAAATATATCTGAAAAAGAGAGTGTGTGACCTGAAATATGAAAATGCTTGAATCCAGCAGTGACTACCAGTTCTGATTTGGAAAATTAGAATAATAAATACCAGAAAGAGATTTGCTCTGTCCTTCTGCTCTTTTTTTTGGGGCGTCAGGAACAAATAAGAAACTCTGGTAACTCAAGAGAAGGTAAAATCGAATTATTCCTCCTTCCATTAGCTCAGAAGACAATGTCATGTAACTGAGAATTAAAGCATGGAGCTTTTTACTTTTTGGGAAAAATAGTGTTTGGTGAAAGTCTTTGTCTCCCTTCAGGTATAAATTAACTAAAAGTTAGCTAACAAACTTATGGACCAAAGATCTGTTCAGGTATTATATGAAATAGCTGCTAATTTAATAATAATACATACTGTGTAAATTCATACTGTGCAATACTTCATATTGTGTAAATATCTCCAACAACTAGCTGAGATATGAAAATCTCTCTACTTTAGTTTAAATATTGTTTTATGTGGTCTTATTTCACTCCAGCTCTCTCCGAGGCTTTCACTTTTATTCCAGCAAACAGTTAGAATCAATATGCACTGTAATATCATCAGATCTGCACTTCTAATGCAGAAACTTAATGGAGACCTGATATGATTACAGCAATAATAAGAGATCAACATGCTTCACAGTTGCATAATTCATGTCTTTTATGATTTATTTTGCCCTAATCCTACTAAGTGCTGTGCAATATTTGTAGAGAGTTACTGAGTGACTGGAAGGCAACAAGTTCAGTTACACATAAATTCCATTTCAGAATTGATTTAGTTCTCTGGAATTGTTAAGCTTTATTAAGGGTAGGTGCAAATCTCCTTTGTCTTAAGAGTTAATTGTCTAGCAACAGAGACATTATGAGTGGTATTTATTTTATTTTTTCCTTGAGAGGATTAGAGATTCTCAATTATTTTGTAACACCACCTTTTTCTGTCACTTTACTGAAATAGCTGTTCTATTTCATTATCCTTATAAGAGTAGAGTTTCAGATGAACTGTTTCACTGAGTGACTTCTCTCAACAATCTAAAAATCCTAGTAGTTCTCTCAGCTTTGACAGTTTATGCAACAATCATGGCACACCCCCAAGGTCAGCTATAATTCTCTGGAAACAAGGCCAGGAACATTTCTTTAAACTGAATTCTAGCAGCCTACAAAGAAACACCCTGTCCTCACACCAAATGTTTCAATTAGACAAGACTTGATTTCTGAGGCTTTCTTAGCAAATCATCACCATTTGTGTGGCTGAGGTGTGGAGAACCTAAATCTGCTTCCAGAACCAGATGTTTTTTCCACATTCTTTTAGAAGACCGGTGATTTTTAAACTTCAGATGCAAACTAGTAATGTAATATGTATGAGAGTGAGGGTGGAGAAGGAGAACTCCCTCAAAACCTTCTATAGAAAGGTTGATGAATTGATGACATTGAAATGGCGAACAAAATGCAATTAAATGGAGCTGATCAAGATTTCTTCATTCAACCTGTTTCTTTAGTGAATCACCATGGGTACATTAGGAAAGAATTTGGGCCTGTAGATTTTTGTATGTGCTGCCATTTTTGTGAAGTTCTCTGAGACTTGAGATGCAACCAAACACATTTCTGGGTTTTCATGGTTTTTTTTGGTTTGGTTTGGTTTGGTTTTTTCCCTGCTGGGATCATTTGTGACTGAGACAAAATGTGTTCTTTAACTTCATTGATTGTTTTATTAAAACAATAATAAGCTATATATTGCTTTATTACATCTAATTTGTATCTGTGTATAAAATACTTTTTCTGGATAAGTCTGCTGAAGAAAACCCCAAATCACTGTTTTGGGAGAATAAAGGTCAAGGATTGGGTAGACTTAAAGTATTTTTGTTGGGGAGAGTGTAGATTCAGGGAGGGCACAGAATTAATACACTTTCTAGAAAGCTATTAATTTTTCAAATAGCATGAAGCATGCTTTGCCTTTCTACATATGGGTTCTAGTGAAACAGAAAAGAAACCCACAGTTGTCTTTTACAATACGGAATTAATCTCTGGGACCTTCCAATGAGACCAAGAACTTATTTTTGTCTCTTTGGAAGGAGCTAAATAGATAATTCTGTGGATGAAATTTTTATGAGTATACTGGTATAAAAACTGGTTTGGTTTAGGTGGATGTAGAAATATGAATACCCCCTAGTTACTTTGGGCTTGATTTCTGGGGCCGGGGGGGGG
>JAOQGH010000032.1:34427780-34477468 GCA_025769975.1 Gallinago jamesoni
CCCCTCCCCCCCCCCCCCCCCCCGCTTTTTTTTCCATAAGTAATGTATTTTGTAGGACTGGTTAAAGAAACCTATGAGAAACAATGTCAGACGGGGAATATGGAATTCAGTGGCTCTCAGAGTAAACCCCAACTTTTTATGGCAGTCTCACTTCCATATAGTAAAATGCATGTGGGACACCGAGTTTGTTTATAGCTATTGCAATCATTTGATCAATGGGATGGGTAGCTTGTTTGTGCAAACTGTGATACCAGCTGACACCTGCAGAGAATGACATTGACACTAGTGTAGGGACAGGTAGAAATGATTATTACATTCTCCGCTCATACACAAATACTATCCTATGTATTAAAAAAATAAAAATTAAAAAGCTAAAACTCTTTCCAGGCCAGGTCCCGCTCTCTGTTAGTACAGCTGTGTCCTTTTACAAGCCAGTCTTTAGTGCTTTGATTTGTTGTATTCTTAAAAGGCAAGCACTACTCCCTTTGGAGGCAGTTTCATAATCAATGGACTTCATTACCGGCAATGTTTTCTCCGTACTTTGTTAGTTTTATTAACCCTAGATGACTCTTGCAGTCTCTCAGGAATTTAATCCCTGGTTTTGGATCACTCCTGACCCTCACCTTCCCCTTTATACTTTGGAGATACTACAAAATGCCCCCTAGCAAAAACTTTCAGGAATTAACTTCTCTCTTTGCACTGTTGAGCAAAGAGTGCACTTAATTATTAATCTGATATACCTGCCAAAACTCTTTTTTTTTTAAATGGCTTTGCTTCCTATTTCCTCTTACTACCTGGTCCCATTAGGAACAAAAATAGAACTAATTTTATTTCAAATGTTTGGAAATTTGAATGGGGGACAGGACTAGGTTTGGAGGAAGCAATAAACATACAGCTGTGAAGGATGGTGGACTTCAATCGCCTTCCCAAACAGCACTTAAAAGTTCTTTGAGATGAGAGGGATGTACAGGTTAAACTGATGCAATATGATGGAATACAACTTAACCTGTCTTTTTCTTTTATATTCTTCATTTGCATGAATTGATGGAATGAGTCCTTTTACAAAGACAAGAATAACAGGCGGTGATCTCACATCAGTGTGAAGTTAGACACTTTAATATTTTTTTTCCAGAGTGCAGTAAACAGAGCATGGTATGTAAGGATTAACTCAACCTGATATGTCTCCATTTATGAAAGATGCTTCAACAGAAAATCCTGATGTAGTTTGACACAAAAATGCTGTCAGGAAGAAGTGTATTAAGCAATTTCTTTCCAATTATGATATATTTATTACTTATATGGGCCAAAATATTTGCAGAAACATGTTGAAACTCCCATACTTTATAACTTGCCTTAAAGTCATATCTCAGTCTAATCTTATTCATGCCTTCCTTTCTTTAACAGTATTTTTTCATTTAATTTAAATTGGAAGCTATTATATCTTTTCTGATAGTGGGAAAGAGTCTGTAGTAGTGTACAGCTAAAACAGAAACTGAAATGCTTGAATGTTCATCAAGGTGGCAAAATTGTTGGTATCTTTTTCTTTTATAATTAGAAAGTAAAGATTTAACTCTTTGAGAGATGAGAGAATAAGAAAATTAAAAAGCAGATTTCTTTCATTCTACTTACTTCTGATCAGGTCAAAAAATGGCATAAGCTATTCATTGACCAGCAGAGTAGGACAAAAACCAGCGAATCAACCTGAACGTTTATTGATGGTGTCTGAAACATTGTATAGTTATCGCAGACCTATCGTGACATCGTTCCCAAACACAACAAGCAGTTGTTTTAGCATACCCAAACAGGGACAAACTCTATGAACTCCGCACTTTCAAAGCAGTTTTTACAGTTTTTGACACAATATAAGTAGTTATTGTGACTCTTGTAACTGTTTATATTGTTGCAAAAGCAAAGTTTAATACTATGGAGGAATTAAAGTAAACTCTCCATGCTCTTTCTGCACCCTGAAGTACTTGTATCCCTAGACCTGAAAGGATGAGCAGCACAGGATTTTGCCTGCACTATGCAGTGCCCCCAGGTTATGAATGTTTAGTAAGAACCACACCTATTTCATACTTTAGTGCTTTCTCAATAGCAAAGATAAAATTCTATGTGTGTAACCATAGCAGTGTGATAAGAAGTAAAGTTCTATGGCTACCAAGTTCCTACTGTACAATAAACTAGTATTTCCTGCTAATATCAAAGTTTCCCTCTTAGAAATACGCATAAGCTTCATCTTGCTCAGCTACTTGTAGATTGTTTCATTGGGCAAGAAAATGAAACAGTTAAAATGTGCCCTTAATGTGGGATTTCATACGTAGGCCATTATTCCAAAGAGTCTCTGGTACTTTTCCTTGAAAGACCAATCTGCCCCTCAGTGACTGAAACAGAAACAAAAGTCAGTCAAAATCCTGTAGTAAATTGTTTGCATTAATCCTGTTCATAAGCTTGTATAAAATATAACTTGGTATGTATGCTCCTATGAAATACATGATTAATTGTGTGGAAAGCCTTTACCCTGAAATTTGAACACTGCTGTGTGATGCAGGAAAGGCCATTTTATCTCACTGTGGGCTAATGATTTATTTAGAGCTTAGTGAAACATCTGTTTGAGGACAGCAGATGACCGCAGCTCGTACAGCAATGGGATACTAGCATTTCTATGGAGGTGGAAGCAGTTTATATTCCCAATAAGAATTGAAACTGTTTCAAGAATAAATAAATGGTACTGTTTTTAGGTATCCCTCTTTCCTAAATGGAGAACTTGGGCTTTTGAAAGGAGGAGAAAACAAAAGAAGTGGGGAGGTTGGGAGGAAGAACTATTCATGCCCAAATTGGGATATTCTGTTTGCTGGTAGCAAAATTGAAGATCTTATCATATAGGGAAATAAGTTACATGATCGAAAAACATCATAGCAGCTTTACAGCTCAGTACCACAATGTGAGAAAAGTCTCTGGGATATGGTTCAGAAATCTTAGTATTATTTTATTTTATTTTTAATACCCTTGGTTTACCTGCCCTTGCAATACACTGTGTATGTTTGGGATTGCTAATGAATAGTTTATTCTTTACCCAAGCCTTTTATGTAAGATCTCTTCAGAGTAAGTGTAGCACACAGGATTCTGTTCTACTGGATGAGATAATAAAAAAACCACAAGGATTGTTGGATAACTTTTATAGAGATCTGAGGAAATTATTGATGTTATTCAGAAGAGACTTCTTTGTGAAGTTGAATGTACACTTGAATGTACCATAGGTATGGATGTTCATAAAAACGTCCATATATGACATTTGTGGTGACAAGAAATACACTTAGTATAAAGCAAGCCAATGGGGAGAACAACAAAATGTTTTCACAAATGATTTGCAGAAAAAATAGGAAAGGTTTTGTTGGGAGGGAGTTTGTTTGTTTGTTTGTAACTTCAGTTCGATACCAGAAATGAGAAATAGTGCTTTAACCAAACTATTATTTTTCTAAACTCTTCCCTTACAGCTAATCCATAGGTACGAGTTCCAGAAGGTACATTTATGATTTATTTTTCTTGGTACAGACATTAGATTGTCGTGCAAGCCTCCCAGAGACAGCAGGTGATCACTTCTCTAAGGTGAGGTTCATACCGCTTCTGGGTTGCATTTATTAAGGTCCAAAGGGAGTAAGCATTCAAGTGCAAGCTACTTGTATAACACATACCTCTTCCTGATCCCTTTGACAACCTGAATTTAAACTCTATCTTTATAGCCCACCAATATAATTGCATGCTTCATCTTTCAAAGTGAAATGATAAATATCCTAGTTTTAATGTTATAGCACTTCTGATTGTCCTGCTTATCAGTAGCTTGTTCTAGTCCAGCTGGGAGAAGAAAAGAAACAACTTCAAACAGTAATGTTTGCAGTCCAGTTCTATAATATTAAATAAATCCTGTTTTGAATATTATTTAATAGTCATCATCACTGGTAACACTAGAAATGAAAAAAAAACAGTTTCCTGGGAAAGCTGATGAATGAGTCATGATTAGAGAAGTTTATTAGTGTGGGATTTTGAGGGGTTCTGCGTGCCTTATATTAAACTGATCTTATGTTTCTCTAATCATACAAAATATTTGTTTGAATCCTGGGTGAATATCAAGTATTTGTATTGCCAGGATATCATATATTATTATCTCTATGCAGTCTGAATCATGCTAAATTGTCAGACTGAATACTCAAAATATGTATTATAAAAGAACAAAGTGTGCCTATGTATTGGAATTTTACACACCTATTTTTCTTATGTCCAGTTTCTCACACCTATGTCTCATCTTTTTCAGTTCACTGTTCCTGTGTATCTATCTTTATATATACTTCCTCTCACAGCATCATGTGCTATGTGCACACAGTATATTTTCTTAGGAAAATATCTGAAAATATTTCTGTAGTTGTAAGCTGAGGATATGCCATCCACCCTCTGCCTTCTTCCTGTGTGCATTACATTCCAGTTTTCCTTTGATTGCCACAGACATCTCTGTTGTCACTATGAGCAATGCATTAATTTCTCCCTTTAGATCAATTATTGTAGCACTCCTACAGTAAAAAGGGGAGGATATCAGTCCATGCATCCACTAGGAGCTGAAGCTTCAAGATTTATATGAATAGAAGACAAAAGCAGGTATATTTCTCTAAGAGGGCAGAGCAGCAGGAGCTGCTATAATGGTTAAAAAGAAGTAAATTACGTGCTTCTCCCAGTGCTAGCTGCAAGAGGCAAGCCAATAAAAAGCTGAGCCCTGGCTCTGGACGCAGAAGACATGCACCTGACACAAGAATTTCTGCCAGCAGCACAATTTGGTTTTCCTATTTAGTCAGGAAGTTCAAGCAGCTGCATTATGGTTACCTTGAGCACACACGTTCTAAGGTAGCAGCTACTGTTGGTTCTTTCTTTCAGGGTTGTCCAAGAAGGAAAAGTCAGTATTTGGGCCTCTATGTAGCCTAATTGTAGGTTTGCTATGACTTATGGTACATTTTCTGCTTTTAAGAAAAATGCTGAACCGCAGAGCAGTGCTCATACTTCGAAAAATACCTGCATAATAAGGTTAGTACTCCCTAGTGAATCCTTTCTAAGCCTATACAGTGCAATATCCGTTCTTGATTCTCATTTTTCCAGATTTGCAGTGGCTGGTTTTGTTTTGTTTGTCAAGAAACTATCCTGGCCAGTGGTTGCTTCAGCCACCAGCCCACTCTCCCCGGATAGATATGAATGCAGAGCTATTGAACTTTATAGATTCAACTGCATTGAATGAGTTCTTACTATGCCAAGTTGTGTAAGAGATTATTTTTATGTATAAAGTATTAAAAAATATATAGTTCTATAATTCTTTCTTCTCTTCATTAATAATTTTATCTGGTTTTATCAAGGATTAGCAAAGTATGGATCTGGAAAATATTGAGTGCCGTCTACTGTTTAGCTTTGAAAAGATTCCTTCTCAGGAGAATACCTTAGAATGTCTGCACAGCCTATGAAACCTACATAAAATCATAAATTTTCTTTGGCAATCTTTTATTTTAACTGAAGGAAAGTAAAATAAAGATAATTTAAATTAAAAAAAAAAAAAGAAAATGGTGGTCTGATGGGGTTTAATGGAGAAAGCAGACTATAAAGCTTGCTTTGGGTAAGCCAAAATAGATTTCCTGACTGTTCCTAGACAGTTGTCTACTTGTGTTCCTTTTTGAGAAATTTTTGCTTTGTTCCAGATTGGATATTGCATATTCATAGGACTATTTTAAAAGGCAGAACTGATTTAAAAATTCTTGCTTTGAAAAAACAGTCATAATTGGTTCCTTTCTCCCTCCTACATACAAGCTTTTTTTTTTCTTTTTTTAACTCTTAGATGGCTATGCTGCCAAGAGTATGCCAATTAGTAAGATGACTTTAAAAGAGTGTCTAATGCAGTTAGTTTTCTTATCAAAACAGCTCTTTGAGCACAGTACAGAACTACAAGTTTGATTAAAAGCTTATTTTAAGTGCATTAGGTCACTGGAAATAAATGTTTGCATTCGTTTGTATTGAAACAAAGGTAAATACATAAGCAGCTAAGTTTAGCATCTTCCCTTCTTATTACACCACCACAGAAAATAGACCTCAGGGTATCAGAAGAAACGGGAAAAAATTTATGGTTTTCTTACTTCTTAGGTGGAAGAGAATCAGCAGAAAGAAATGGTTTCTGGTAGAAGACAATCAGCAGAAAGAAACGGTTTCTGGTATAAGATGATGTAGCTGTGATGCCCTGTTGCTGGTAAGGAATCAAGGACCTTAGAGGCCGTGGCCATAGGAAATGTTTTCTGCTTTTTAAATTGGCTTAAAACTAGGGTTATCTAGGGGGGATGCTGCACCAGAATTGTTCTTCTTCACTTATCATTGGAAAAGATAAACCTTTTGCATGGAGGATATCAGCCCAACTGGGTTGTTTAGTTTAAGGAAACCTGGAAAAGGTTTAGAGAGAAGCTGTTCCAAGAAGCCCAACTAAAAAGCTTCCCTTGCTTCTTGGAGAGAAAGAAAATATTTCTATCATGAAACAATTTTAAGTTTGAAAGTTTTGGATTCCAGTTTTGTAGAAACATGGAAGTAGCTCAAATTTTATATTAATGTATAAACGTTCTTATTTTGCTACAATTATGTTCTTTCTATATGAATAATTTTCTATAAAATGACAGTGTGAGACTTGACTCCACAATTCAATCCTCATATTTGCCAGGATTTGGCAAATAGTTGGATATATCCAAGTATATGATCTAGCTATTGGTCTTTGCATACTTTGGCCTGATAAAAGTGACAGCTCTGCTGGCAGTATAGGTAAGTACTGCGCTGAAATCAATAGGGCCATGCTGCTGTGGCATCAAATAAGGATCACATTCCATAGGAATACTGCTTGCAATACTAACATGATAGCTCATCCTTCATCCTGCAGATACTGGAGCATATTTTGTAAGCAGTGTAAATAATTGCTCTGTAAAGTTTTATGGGGATGCAGGATTTTTCTGCTTAAAGTAGCCTGCAGGATCAAGGTCATATACACAAAAATCTATATTAATGTCAGATCTTTTGGGCATCAGGCACTCAATATTAAGAGATGCCAAAATTAAGGCTGGGGGGAGATATAGGAACAAGATTTTACAACTACATTTGTATATAAAAGGATATTTGTACAATTACAATTATTTGTACGGTACAATTTGTACATAGTACCGGAGGGAGGTACTATGCTGAAAAAAGTATCTTTCTTTTACTGCTGAAAGAAGTATCACTTTCCTTTGCATATTCCCAAGGCTCTCCTGTTTCCATGTCTCTGAACATAGCAGTATACATTAAGCCTGTTTGTCAAAATTATTTTATTTTATTTTTCTGTCTTGGAAAATCCATTCCCTTCAGTGAGAGTCTAGGTCTATATGGAATTGGGAATTGAGCCTAAGTTTATCATATTCCAGGTAGTGCCTTAAGTACCAGGCTATATACATTCTTTGTTAACAGTCTCTTTGAGCAGTCTCCAGCCAGCTTTGATATGCCTGTCTGCGAGGAATATTCCCAGTAAGACATGCAGAGGAACACCTCATTTATGAATCTCTTCTGAACCCTCACAGATGCAGCCTGAAGGGGGTTCAAGGTAGCTTGAACAGTGGGGCACTATCACTACCTGGTCAGCTGTGGTCAGATGGCATCTCAGAAGGGCACTGGCCTTCCTTGAAGGCCTATGATGCTTGCATGGTAGAATCAGATTCTAAGAGGCAGGAGCGGTGCCTAGTATCTCCTTGACATCTATTTAAGAATAATGTTGGTGGCAGGGAAAACTCTCTGTGCAGTCTGATACAGATCAAGTGGTAAAATTTATTGAAAGCTCCTGACAGATGTGTCAGGTCGTATTCAAGGTGTGCTTCAATTCTATTGGAAAATGTTTAAGTATCTTGTCATTACATGCATCTATTTGTTTCCTTCTCTCTTTAGAAGTTTTGAATTATTCATGTTACTACAGTCTGTATTTCCACTGATATTGCCTGGTAAGCAAATAATTCCCAAGAGGTAAACTGAAAGGGTGGAGGAATATTGAAAGACTGAACCTATATAAATGTGAAATCTTCAGGAAGTGACTAACATCAAACCTAGTTCTTGACCTAAACCAAGACCTCTTTTTGCTGAAGCTGATGGGGGACTGCTCCCATGTTCTCCATTGCTAAGTTTGAGAAGAATTACCAGTGTGAGTGAAAATAATATTTTGGGGGTTCTTTAGTTAAAATATCACTATTCATCGGGACACTAGAGTTCAATTAGTATTTATGATGTGGGGTTTGGTGTGTTGGATTTTGAACTGCTCTGATTCAGTTGTCTGTTTCTCACCAGGAAGACAATACAGAGAAATCCAAACATCTTGATGTGGCCTCCTGGCACAAGGACTTTGAGGAACTTCCTCAGGTGAGAGATGCTGCCAAGCACAGGCATTACATTTCTGACCAGTTTTGTAACTGAGTTGCTTTCTGATGGTGTTCAGTATAATAGTTCTGCTTCTCCTGTGCCATCCAGCTTTTCTAATACTTTGTCAGTGGCTGACATTGTAGAGCTATTGCCTCCGCACATAGTCTATTCCTAGTGCTCTGCTGCTGGCATACGTTTTTCTTTTAAAAAGTGTTGATCTGCTGATAACATGCAAAGTCTGTCAGTACTGTAGGAACTACAGCCGATGCTAAGTCTGTTTAAAGTCAGGACTTCAAAGTTTGTAGTCTCAAACAATTCACTCCCCTTTTTAACTTCATAACTCCTCGTTACTTCTTTACTAATGTATTTTTTAATAAATGGAGTCCTCAACCCTGACTATGTGGGAACTGAATCAGTCACTGGAAAATATGCACTGAAATCTGATTTTAGACATAAACACCAAGAAGTGAGAAGATGTTGTAAGTTCTGCACAGTAGAAGAAAGCTGAAGACATCTTTTGCAGTCAACAAATATGGTAGTGAACCTGGAGGAAATCCCCAAAGAGAATGTAATGGGAAGGGTGACTGGAAACAGAAGAGTGAAAGAAGTGTGTAGGAGACAGTGGAAGTCCCCTCAATCAAAAAGAGTTGGTACAGAACGTATTGAAAGAAAAGAAAAAGGCAAAAGGAAAAAAAAAAGGGAAAAAAAAAAAGAAAAAAAGGCTTGGACTTCTAGTAATAAGGGGAATTTGTTGTCAGTTTTCCACGTACTTCTGAGCTTATTTGTGTTCTTCACATGATGAATCTGCTCCATTCAGCTTGATAAAGTTGAGAATTTGGGGGATTTTTTTCTTTTATTTTCCCAGAAAATGGAATTGTATTGGAGATTTCAACCAAGTTAAAACCAGTTAGACTTCGTTTTAAAAAGGATCATAGGAAAAAAGCGACCCTTTTGAATGGTCCCTGCTTCAAGCACTTCTTAAAACTGTAAAGAGCCAGATGGAGCCTGGAACTGAGAAAGAAAACGCAGATTTAAACGGTGGGAAGGTTCTTGTTCTCCACCTCTCAAGTAGATGGACCCTATTTCATGATCCTTACAGCCACTGTAATAGGAAGCTTGTTTTTGGAGGGAAGTATGAGATATGGAAGAACAGGGCAGGCAAATCAACCTCTTGGAGAAGAAATCTCAGCAGTGAAGGGAGAGCAATTGACATCATTGCATTTGGAAAAAGCCAACAAGCGTGGAGTTTATTGCATACAAACTTCCAGGATTATGGTAAAAATGTGTTGCCCCTCATCTGACATCTCAAAGGCTAAAAATGTCTCTAATTCCTGAAGAATGATTGGCAATATCAGCTCATTGTCTCTCCTTTTCTTCTAGCCCTGGAACTGAATTCCAAAATGCTGTGTATCAACCTGCTGAAGTAGCAACTGAAAGAGGTGGGAAAGGAGGGATTGCTTTTTGTTTATATGCTTCTGAAGCAATTCTCAGTGAATGAAGAAGATTATTTTTGAAAATACCCTCTCTCATAACTGCCTTATGCTTGGTTTGTTAAAAAAACACAACAGCTTCCCTATAGGATGAGGGAGTGGAAAGGACTTAAGCTTAGATTTCAGGTCCCACATAACATTGTAAAGTAAAGCACAAAATATTAGTGATAATGAGAGCCAGTAAAATCCTTGCTTTGGATCACAGACCTTAATTCTGTGTTACTGATAGTAACACAGAAACACCCTATACTTTCATAGGGCTAGTTATCAATCACCCCATCATGCCAAACCCCATGTTATTAAGTAGCAGATGCAGTGTTAGAAATAAAAGAAAGAGTAATTAAGGTTATGTAAGGGTGAGAAATGCAGTCTCCGTGTGTGCAGCAGCTAATTATTGCGGTCATCAGTGGTGTGATGGATGGCTGTGCAGCCATTTCTGCGTTAGGTTATCCTTTGGAGAGGATTCTTTGGATGGATTTGAGTGTGCTATATTGTATCTTTAGATTTGCTGCATGAGAAGTTCTGAAGTTAATAAGGTTACTATGGAAGAACTAAGTTTTTTTTACATATCTTCATAATGTACTCTAAGATTCTGATCTTTCATCAGCAAAGAATAACCCTAGTAGTATTCAAGAATTCTGAGCATGAGTAAGGAAAATTGATTTACCAGATATCTTGAGAACAGGAGAAAATGACGGTGATGATACATATTGCTGCAGGATGCTGCAGTGTAAGTTCTCATGGACTCTTCAAAAACCCAAACACAGAGTATTTCTTTGGTATCCCTAATGTTAAAAGATTAAAAGTAAGATTGAAACTGGTGACCTGAGGTACTACTGCATAGTTAGCACTCAGCATAATCTACAGTGTCCTCAGGCCAATACGCAAAACCAGAGGTTTTAGAATTATGCCTTTAGGCCTTGTATCCAAACAGGAGCTGAAAAAGTCATTTTTTCCAAGTCTCAATGTCTTCATATGGAAAGTCTGCCTCATTCATATTGTGAGTGAAAGCATGGTTACATCATATACTATCCCAGTGCCCCTTTTTGTCAGTTCAGTAATATAAAGTACTGGCATCGATATGTGTAGCTGGGGATGAGGTTCTGCAAGGTAGAGGCCCATGAGGCAGGCTTTCTTCTGCAGCTTACTGCATGTGTCAGGCCATTTCCTACAATCTGCACAATTACATTTTTCTGGAAAGAAGGTACTAGAAGAAAATACCTAAATCTGCATTCAAATTTACAATTCCATAAGATATAGATATTAAAGATCTTTATTAGCTGTAGCTACTTCTTGCTGAACTTGTTAAGTCTAAGCTCTGTGATCTCTGAAATCAGTCTGCTTATGACCTCCCTCTGCTTCCCTGCCTGGCTACCTCTCCCGTCTCGCTGGGGACAGGTTTTTCTGGTGGAGCTGCAGCTTTAACCATTTCTACTGAGGCTCAACGTAGCAGGGAGTGTGTTTTTCTTGAATCCTGGTGTTTTCTATTCTGTAGAGTACACTCTGCATCTATAGTGGATCAGAAAACTGTAGTACTTGGCTGCTAGATGTGTAAACAAAAGAAAAAAGATTTGCTAGTAATCGGGCCTAAAATCTGTTAATTGAAGAGAATAAATGGATAATGAAGAATCCTGGAAGGTAAGCAATTGTTGAAGCTTGTTAATGTGTAGGAAATAACAGGTGATATAACCTAAACGGTAGCACTGAGGGAAAAGTCTTATCAGCAGAGTTCATTTTAGAAGCTTTATACCTTTATCCACTCACAGAAATGAGAAGAAATTTGTGTAGAGTACAAAAACTGCACTAGACTTCTGCACTTACACTTAGCGATTCAGTCATACTTTAGTCATGCTTTAGTGATGCAACATCATGCAAGAAAGTAAAAAGTAGGCAAAAATGATTGCTACAAAAAACATGACAAAGCATGCTGTGTTTGAAGTCTGACCTGAGCTGCTTTAGCTGACTCTTGCAAAACACAAATATAACTGTGGAATTGATTATTAAGTGCACATCTGGGAAACACACAATAATTGGTCCTGAAAATTCTTTTTGCTAATGAGTTTTATGCCACTTGATTTAGTAGTTTCTGTGTTATAATATCCCCTTGCTTTAGGACATCCTGGATGTACCAAAGTAATGCTGACAAATCAGATTATCCAACGATTAAGTTCTCCTTGTGATCCCTGCTTCTCCATTATGGCTTACATTATCACAGTACTTGTAACCTAAGCTCTTCCATTTCTTTATAGGGGAATAAAATCAGGGAAATATTGCTGTCTTAAATTTGTATAGCCCAGAGGTAAGGAAAATAAGCATGGGATAAAGCAGGATCTAAAGCACACAACCACTGCTGCTAATTATTTCTATCTAAATAGCAGAAGATGGGGATGGCTTAATGGAGAGATCACAAGATCTCTCAAGTGAGGACAGATGCTTGATTTTTGTTAAATGCATTGAAGACTTTAAGGTAAAAAAAAATGTTTGAAAATGTTTAACAGCTTTTTTTTTCCCCTTTTTTATTTCAGGTAAGAAGAGAATAGAAGCTACTATCCAAGTAAAATCATCTCATCATATGCATAGAAGAGAGAATAGGGGATATTTATAGTTTCTCATTTTAAAGCAGTATTACAGAATGGACTACCACATCTCTTGTACTGACTGGGTAAGTGTTTGGCACAAAACACAGCCAACTAAATAACTATCAGAATGTAATTTCAGTGTGTGCTATTAAGTGTGGATAAGTATCCTTGAGGGCAGCTCACAATTCATTGTTGCTAGTATTAATAAGAGCTTACAGAATATAATAACAGAAATGACACTAGGAAAAGTGTCAAACTAGGAAGTTTGTGAGGAGTCAGTGCTGGAAACACAGTGCTTTCCTTTTGTCCCTGTGCCTTTTGGTTGTGTGTTTGGTTGGAGATTTTTGCCAAAACAATTAGGATAGTGAGATGCAGTTACACAGAACTCTTTACTAGCCCAGCAAAAAGTTTATCTTGAGTTTTGCACTCAACTAAAGTGGTAGTTGACCTTAGGGTCTCTATAAAGCTCATATTCCTATGCTTATTCTGCCTAATAGCCATGTACTGTCTCAGTGTACAAAGTAAAACATTGCAGCCAGTGAAAATTACTAAATGTGCAAGAGAAAAAAATAAAACCAAAACACAAAACCAAACCAAAAGTAAAATCAACCCTTTCTGTAAAGCCTGACTATAAATGTCTTGCAGTGAAAGTAGTAGAGGATCTCACATAAGGCCAGTGCTAGCTGGTGTGTTAGTGCAAGGTTGTACTGGTACATAAGCCAGAGCAACTGAGAGGCCAATAGCAGATATTGATCTTGCCAAAGCTCAAGTGAGTCCAACATTAGAGCTTCTCTTCCATTACCACTGCTGCCAGTCTTGCAGGTGGCCTTTTCACATCATGAAATTACTGAATTCAGAAAGAGAAAGTAGGGCTACTTCTGTGTGCTGTATAATTACAGTCTTTCTATCACAAGGTGTGCTACGGGTGCAAAAGTTTTGTAGTAAAGCTGAGGGGTGACTTCATTGCTCTCTGTATTTTCCTGAGGGGAAGTGGAGAGGGAGGTGCTGATCTCTTCTCCCTGGTATCCAGTGGTAGAACATGTGGAAATGGTTCAAAACTGGACCAGGGGAGGTTTAGACTGGACATTAGGAAGCATTTCTTTATTGAGACGGTGTTCAAACACTGGAAGAGGCTTCTTATAGAGGTGGTCGATTCCCCAAGCCTGTCAGTGTTTAAGGTGTATCTGGACAGTGCCCTTAACAACACGATTTAACTTGGTCAGCCCTGAATAGGCCAGGCAGTTGGACTAGATGATTGTTGTAGGTCCTTTCCAACTGAAATGTAATGTTCTGTCCTGTTCTATTTTATTCTATTCTATTCTGTTCTATTCTGGATAAGGAAGTGGCCGTGGCTACGCAACTCTGTAGGTGACATGGTCACATGCAGTGACAATCAGGAAGAACGGAAGGGCACCTGGCCCAGACAGCAAGACGATTAAGACCCTCACTAAATATCCTAGGCCCACTAGCTTTCCCACCCCACTAGCATGATGCAGGCAGCAGAATTACAGAATCTTAGTGCAGTTTGGATTCAAAATATTGAAATTTTCCCAGGCAACAATCTGGTCAAGACGTTTATCAAAACAAATATGCAGGAGCTGATATTTTGCAAGCTTTCATTGATCTGATAAAAACATTGGATGGTTGCTAAGGTGCTGTAGTCTTTGCAGCCTCACAGAAAGTCATTATCTGTTTAAGAAAATTACATTGTATTACAAAACTGCTTCATATGAGTACAAAATGAAGGTAAATAGAAATATACTTGCCATAGGACAACTCAAAGAATACATCTTCTAACTAATCTCATTTATGCTGTTCAGTAAAATAACGTATATGATTACTGTAACCTTAAAATGAACATTTAGGTTTTGAAATTCAGGGGTGTCACTTATTTTCTCCAGGTAGTCTAGTGGGTCTAAAAAGGCTAAATGGACAGGTAAGAATTCTTGATTATAGCTACACATAGGTTATCCACTCCAATTTCTGATTTATAGCTGCTGGAACAGAAATTTATTTTTCTACAGACAGCTTTTGATTTGGCTGTCAGATGAAAAATTTGGGCTGCTTGAGGGAACAACAAAAAAGAGTGTCTGTTGTCCCTCTGAACTGACCTCCTTCTTTGAGACCTTCTTAGTTTTGGTATATGTCTCAGTGATAGTGAATGCCTACTGAGAAATGGACTCAGAAAAAAAAAAAAGGCCATCACTGACAGGCACTTTCAAGAAAATAGTAGTCTGGCATCAGGCTCTCTGCCAGGTGCATTAAGGTTTTGTGCTGCTTTTGTCAATGCAGGGTAAGTCTTTGGAAGCTGGACAGAAAGTCTGTGGACTGGAGGAGCTCTGCTATGGAGACACCAGGTTTCCCTGCTCTGCAAGACACTCTGGTGAGTTCTGACTGACTGTTCATGAAGGCATTACTAACTGAAGTCCAGCTGTGACAGACCAGAGGCATTGGGCACTTGAAGGAAGGATGAGCACCCAGTACCTGTGTGGTGAGGCTGAACGGGGTTACAGGAAGCACCGTCACTGCCTGAGGGGCTTCGGAGGCTGTAAACACATTCCTGACTGCTTGCAACAACAGCACCTGATCTTCAGGATCTCAGCCACAGGTAACCCTGAAAATAGGCCACCATTTGAGGGACAACACAGCTTTATCCCAGCTCTTTGACTGGAAAGCGTTCAAGTCAAAGGATGCACCCTGGCAGCAGCAGCAGAGCAGTTAGCTCACGTACTGGATGGCAGCGTAGGCTATGTGCTACCTGTCGGCCTGGGTGCTCACCTGTCCTGGATTCACCTATGCCTCGTCATGCTGCCATCTTCAGCTTTGGGGAATTGGCTTTAGTGATGCCAAAAATTATGTTAAATAATACAATACTGTCTCTAATTTTAAACTTACATCTTACTGTAAATAATAGGAATCTGACTACTTGATTCAGAAGTGAACCTATGAAAACCACATTTGCTTACAGTTGAAACAGAATTTAACGTTTTGTGTGCCCACAGGCACCGACAGAAATTTCAGAGGTGGAAAAGAAATGTGAAAAGATAGGAATGCAGAATTCTTCGGTGAACGTGGGTGGAGCTGTTTTGAGTTTTGTGACCTGAATTATCCTTTTTTTTTTTTTTTCCCCCCTCAGGTAAGGACAACAGAACAGCACACACTCTTATTTTAATATGGTAATTGGCAGTGTGAATTATTGACTTAAACTGGTAGTGAATGTACATGTGTGCCAAGATTATACTATGTAAGGTGGACCCAGGATGTTCATTTTATATGGGCGGTTGGTTGTCTGCAGCAAAAGGACAGTATCAGGTGATTCAGTAGCATTAGTGTTTTGAAGTGTTGCAGCCAAATCTGCCAAAGCTTGTCTGTCTGAGACCTAGGTCTCATAAAAATTACTTTTTGCATCCTGAACTGCATTTCTTTATAACAGTGTAAGTCACAAGAAAGTAATTTTATACCTTACACTTTTTTCCCCCATACTTACAGCTAAAAACAGCTTAAGTTTTGCATAGCTCTGTAGCTCGGAGAATGGATTAAAATCCTCCTACTAATGTTTAGACATACAGTATTTTGCTTCATTCTTGTGAATGTGAAAAGATGCACACTCTTGTTCAACTGGGAGAAAAAGTTATGGTCCCTAGCTTCAGGCACTTACAGTCTTTGGGCCTCTTCCCTCCTGAAAGAAAGAGGAATTCTACAGTTGTCTGTAAAAGATGCAGGACTAGATTCTAAATCATCCTACAAAGCATTAATGTTCTATTAAAGAAACGCACTTTCACCAAGGAGCTGAAGAAAAAGCTGCCAGTCTAACTTATTCCATATAACCAAGAGGGTGATCAAATGTTCCAAATATGCAGAAGTCAAATGTCCCATTTCTGCTTTAAATCTTTTCCTTTTATAGGCTGTGGGTTATACTCCCTGCTTTGAAAACCTGTGCTGTTTAGGAACAAGAATTTATTTACAGTTTTAAAAACTTGCAACTAATCTTGGATGAATAGTCTAAATTAACCTTTGGCAGGCAAGTTGTCATTTCTAAGCCAACACATAACTGCATTTTGCATTAGTTCAGGAATATTGGGTACTTTGAAGGGTTAAGAATGAAATATTTTCCATGATTCATATCTCTTTTAGCTTGAAAAGTCAACAACTCTATTCCAATGTAGCCAAAAGGGGTTTTCAGTCCAAACTGTCTCGTTGCTTGCAATTAATTTGGGTTCTTGCAGTTAGAGTTTTGTATCACAATGCATTAATGCATGAAAGCAGCTGCACAATGAGTAGTGCCACATGTTTGAGCTAAAAATAATCTGTGTATATTGTTGCTGCACAAATAGTTGTACATTTGGTCACTGAAGATAATCTCTTTGTTAGAACAGTGGAGACACATATGGCAGAATCAGATACGTGTTGTAGAACTGTGAGGGGCTGTCTGCGTGTGCCTGCTGGTGCCACTTAACCACATCCCCATCCTTTTCTGTCACAGCAGGGATACTGAGTCCTATTATTTAAACCCATGAAAAAAGTTCAACAAAACTTTTAATGATAAATATACTTAGGCAAATGGAAACAACTTTTATTTTCCCCTGAAATTAATTTTTTAGAACTTGGACAACTGACATGGTGCTCTAGGGAGAAGAAAAAAAAGCTATGCTAGTTTAGAATTAATTCTGTCTTGCCAACATATCTATGGGAGAGGGGGGAAAAAAACCAACTGAAAATGGTGTGCTTTCCAATTTACTGAGCTCAGTCCTTCTTCCGCTTACAGGTCAGCGTTTTGTGGCCCCACTGAAGAATCTGTGCCTTTCAAGAAACTCCAGAAAATTAATTCTGACCCCCCATCCCTGTAGCTTGCCAACAGACAACTCCTTCATCCAAATCTAGAGTAAGCTTTGGGTCTCAAAAGCACTTGTTTTTACTTCCAGCCTTGCAGCTTAATCTCTGCTCTCCATTCCAAAGTAAATTACTCAGAGGAAGAGTTAAATATTATGTCTAAGTTTTTCTTTTGTTCCTTATGTGAAACCAGGTCTGTGGCCTACATCTCCTACTACGCCTACGGGTAGTTCTCCAGTTAAGTACTGCACTGTGCTAGAGCCTGGGTCTTTAAACATGCTGGAGTGCAGTAAAATGGAGTAGATAATATCAATTATCAGCAGAAGCCAGCAGGACTGCCAACTATTACCGCTAACTTCTTAGGTAAGTTATATGTCTTCATTTTCCAAGATTCAGTGCTGTGCAAGGTGCCTAACTGTCAGTAGCCACAACTGACAGGTTTTGATTGCTGCCACTTGCTGCCTTTTAGCTGGGATGAGTGTCTGCAGTCAACCAGCTTGGATTATAAATGACCGGTGGGAACGACGAAGCTCCATTCCTGCAAGTAAGTCTTGATCTCATCTGACAAGATACAGTTGTTGATTACCAAGTGAAACCTCTAGTCTGTGCCTTCTCTGAACAGAATAGGAATATGGTTGAAAAAATATACCCAGTCATAGTACTAGCAGATAATTTATAATTAGAGCATATTATAATTATGGTTCATAAATGAGGTGCTTATAACTATTTACCTGTAAATAGGTAAATGTCTAATGTTTTCAACAGTTGCCTTCTTTTATGTCTTTTAAATTGTATATATTAATGATAATATGTTATCATGCTGATATATGTTGGTTGTCTGTCTTCCAAAATGAAGCTGCAATTGCATACTGATGGTAGAAAAAGAGGCTGGGATCCTGCAGCTTGAGAGCACACAGAAAAGGCAGGAAAGAGTCAGAGAAGTGTTTAGCTTCCCATTAGGAAGAAGCCAAGAGGGAGTTTTTATGTCCAGAGCTATACAGAGCTAATTTGAATTGTGATTAAAGAAGCTGGCTGCTGTTGCATCTCTTTCTGAGAAAGTGGGAAATGAAAAGGCATATATTCCCCCCAACTAAAATTACAGCTAAACTTGCTTATTAACTATTTTTAAATGTGAAGAACTTGACTACTGACTAATTAGTTGATCCAGAAAGAATGGTGGTAATTTGAGTACTACTTTTTCTTATTTCAAACACAGGTCTCTGTTTGTAACTGCATGCCTTTGTTCCTTTTTGTTTGTTTGTTTGGTTTTTTTTGAGAGAGAGAGACAATAATAATATGTGCCCATGAAAGAACTTGCAATGTACAAGGACTTCCACTCTGCATTGGCAGACAAGTAGATGTAGTTCTGGCATCTCATTTGTGCTCACTAGGTCTATACTGACAGTAAACAATCAAAAAAAAAAAAAAAGCTGTGTGCTAGCAAAGTTTTTATTACTACTTTTGCCAAGATGTCCTTGTTTACGCACTATATGCCAGGATTTTCAGTTAAAATGGCATTTAACATGTACCCTCTCCTCCCTTCTTTTATAACTAGTAAGCTTATTTATTTTTCTTTAAATTAGCTGTTTTAGAAATGCTGTTATCATTTTAAACAGCTTCTCTTTTCTAGAATAATAGCTTAATTGTGTACGTAACCCAAAAGTTCAGATTGCAAAAAGCTGTTATAATGTGGAGATAGAGAAAAAGATATGGTAATTTCTTCTTATATTACAGATTTCACTGTTTCTACCTCTCTTTACCATAGTAATTTGTTTTTGCTAATTTTAATGTGTTGTTCTGCCCTAGAAATTTCAAGTTTCTAAATTCTGAATTTTTTTTGGAGAGGCGTAAAGACCCCCTATAGCACATGAATAGGCGAATTAAAATATTTATAAACACAGGAAAAGGATTAGGAATCTCCAGGATATCTAGAACTGCATGTTATGTGCCCTCCAAGAAAGTAAGTGGTAACTACTGACTATTCAGAACTTCTCTCTTGATTTGGGTAGAAATTTTGACAACTACCCCGAGGCTTCAAAACCTTCCTTCAAACCCCTGTATACCATGGGGTGTACTGGGACAGTTTGGTGACTAAAATGGAAACTAAATGTTTAGGTTTCAAAACAGGTACCTAAATGCAGTCAGTTAATAAGCTGTCATTGTTATTTATTTGCATTTAATCTTGCCCTTCTCTTGGGCTTAGGCTTCTCTTTATTTGACTTGGAATTCACAGCCTAGAAATAACTTGGTTTTGAAGGAAGAATGGAAATCTGCTTTTTATTTAAAAGCCCTTCTTGATGAGGCTGCCTGTCCGGCAGGTGGGGGAATTTCATCCTAAACCTGAAGAGAGACTGAACCAGAAAGATGCAGGCTGTCTTGGAAAGTGGGCACATCGCCCCATTTTTTTGGAAGCTGCACCAGCCTGCAGGGTGGAAAAAAATGCATTGTTCAGTAAACCCAAGTGTGATCGTCAGAAGGTATGTAACAATTTACTAGCTTATTGGTTGTCATCTGCCTGAAATGGAGACTATCCCAAACTATGTCAGCATTTCATATTGAATAGTAGCTAATATAATATATATAGTGTTGGGAGCAGGAACTGAAACCTAGAAGCTCGCACCACTACCATTCCTGGACAGCAATTCACCACTCTGTTTCCATTGCTTACTGTTTCTCAGGCTTATGCATCTACCACTCACTGTTGCAAAGATACTCCATCTCAGTGGATTAAAAAGAGATTGTGAAAGTTTGATTTGGTGTCTGTGGTCGGGCCATGGATACTGTTGTGCAAAAATGAGCAGAGAGGGAAGACAATCTTGGACTCGGGGAAAATTTGTGAATACCAAGCCACCCCACGTGTGGAAAAATCAGGAGGGATTAGTCAGTATATCAATGCTTTTGTCTGTGCTCAATTATGGAATATTTTTAGTCATCCTTTTAGCTTTGCTGGTAAAAAAATAGAGGTGTCTGTTGACTCCTGGTTGCTTAAACACATTAGTTATTGGGTTTAAATCTCTACTGTTTTTACTGCCTTGGACTTTGATGTCTATGTGCTATCACCTAATTTGCTCTTTTTCTTCTTCCTTTAACCTATCCTTGGGAAACTCAGCCCTTAGGAAAATGAGATGCATCTGGGAACATTCAAAAGCCAAGATTCAGACAAAAACTTTGAAGGGGAGTGCTAAGGACTGAAGCATTTCAGGTTCCAGGATAAAGCAGAGTAATACAAGGCTTGGAAAATTTCAGGTTTGGATTCAGAAACTTAAATTCTTTTTCATGCTCTCATTACCTAAGTCTTGTTTTTTCCTTTTCTTTTAAAAAAGCAAAAGGGTTTTTTGATGAGTATTTTTATATATACCCAAGTTCCTACTACTGCAATTATCTGTAAAATTAAGCATGTTTAATAATACTGTAAAGAAACTTTTAAGAAATAAAAAATCCCTTTTTAGACAAAGCATCAGTGACATAACCAAGGATAGATCACAGAAAAATCATAATATCTATCATTTCTGGTGCACAAAGAAATTATGTGTTGAGAGCTCTGTCTCAGTGCTGTCTGTCTTTGTAGATGTTTAAGGTCTCACAGAGAAGGCTATCTTGCAGAAGAAGAAAATAGATCTTCCCCCTTCATTTCAGTATCCAGGACATCAGTGTAGGGGCTTCAGTGGTGAAAGTGCTGAATTTACTCCCTCAGGTTTTCTTTTTAAAAGACTGAGCTGACCTTGATTCTTTTCTTCATTGGGGCTGGAGGGGGAACAAAACGGGAAAAAAACAAAAAACAAAACAAAACAAAACAAAAACACAAAAAAACAAACCCCAAAACCCTCTTTCCCCTTTTGGAAGAGTTCAGTGCGTTATTTTCCAAGAGTGAGAATTTAACAGTTGGCTATGTTGGGTATTTTACCTCCTCAACCTGATAATTTTTGAGGTTCCCATTTTAACCAGCTTGCTGGCTTGGATGAGCAGGATTGCAGTAAGGGCTGAAGTATTTATTAGGTAGCAGAATATAGAAAATACATGTGCTGTAGTGTAGAGTGCGGCTGTCCAAATCCTTTTCTCTTTTTAACCTCGTGTTTAGTCCCTGAAAATTATTACAGGGAACTGGGAGTATCTAATTTGGAACTTTGTAATTATGTGATGTGTTGCATATAGGTTTCTAGGTTTTATTGAAAAGAAAGAAAAAGTTGCTCTTCTTACATGGAGCAAGAAGTGTTTTTTTTAATTTTAAATTGGTATTAAATTTCAAAACATAACATACCAATAACAAAAACTGTTTTCCTGTTAATTCTGGACCTCTTTTGAGTCCACACGCTGTAATGCTAATGACTTTGTATGTACTTGAGAATTCTCCAGGGATAGTTATCTTGCACAGTTGAGATAAGGCTGAAATGCATTCCCCGTGCAACTGGATGAGTTGTCCTTCTGTAGATGCACTCTGTAAAGTAGCATAAGCAAAAAGAATGAAGAAGATAGGACAGCTGGGGCAGAAAAAGATGTAAAAAGGGGGCTCTGGGCCTTTAATTTGTTTAAGGTGTCATTTAAGAAATAGTATGTGTCATTTGTTTCTCAAGATTAGGTATTTTTTTCAGTTTTACAAATATCATTTAGTGCTCCTTGAAAAGACAATCATTCCTTTTGTTACTGCCCATGAAAAAAATCACAGTAACCCCTGTGATACATGGGAGGTAAGTAGTAGCCTATCAAACAAAAAATAATAAATGGAGATCTGAACTGCTGGTTCCTTTTCACTTTCACAAAGCTTTTAGTAGAAATTTGCATACTTTTCATACTAATTTGCACTGAAATTATGTTCCTGTAGCCCAACCGCTGCATAAGGCATTTCTCTCCCATAAGAAAATGTAGATACCTAAATACAGAATTGAGCCTGTAGCTTGGCTGCTACAGACTAGTGCTTACTCCCTTGTGAAATGGGGTAACGTGGCTGGGAAAATATTAGTTAGTTTAGAGCTTTCTGAAAAAGGAGCTGTGAGAAATCACAAGACAGAAATGGAAGTCATTGGCCAAAGCCCATCAGAAGAGAGGAGACAGGGTGATCAAAGAGGAGACCCCAGAAAACTGTGAGTGGAGTCCTGCATCCTGTACTGGATGAGACCATTTCTGCAGTTCATTGTGAGTTCCTGATGAATCAGAACAAGTAGTAGTGGAACGAGAGAGAAGAATAATGCAGCTATTAAAGTAAGCAGTTCTGCTGTATACTGGCACTATTAAAATATAATGCAAAGATTTAGAAATGGAAGACTGTTGAATCCAGTATGTCAGTGCCAGAACTACCTGCTTTTATTCCACTTCAGGAACTTAGGAGAGCAAAGAATGGAAAGCAGCGCATATAAGGAAAGATTAAAAGGGGTAGGCTTGAAATATTTAATATTTTTTATGTTGGAAAAGCTTAATAAACAATGTGATCAACCTGTGCATAGAAGCTGAAGCTCCTATCTGCATTTAGATGAGGCATAATAAAAAAATGGACATGCAGTATCTGAACCATCTAGAAATGCTTCTTAGGAATATGAATTTGACCAAGAAGTAAGAGAACTAGGCTTCTAGAACATGAACAAGTTCTGGCTAGGTAAAATAGGACTTGATTTCAAAATGGCAAGTAACTGTTTATTCAATAGAAGGATGGCTATTTCTGTTTTGTTTGTGCAAGTGAAAGAAATTATTTGCAAACAACGGGTTTGCCATAAACAAGTTTCTATTTGTTTATAGGGGCATTCTTTGCAGCAGCTCTTCACAGAAGACAGTTTTATGTTTGGGGTTTTTTTTTGCTGGGTTTTTTTGCTGTTTTTTTTGTTTGTTTGTTTTTTGGGTTTTTAGCTGTGAATCCCAAAGGAATCTAAATATAGATGATGTGGATCTGAATCAAAAAAATGTATTCCTATCAATTTATTGAATTGACAAGCTGCAAACAAAAAAAAAAAAGGCAATTTAAATCTATTAAATGTAAGCTTGTCAATCTAGTGAAACCTGGTCCATGAAAAGGGGATGAAAACAATCCTGGAGTTGCATTAGGAACAGTGATGCATCTTTATATAGAGAATAACAGAATACTCTTAGGCTGATTATAAAAAAATAACTGCAGAAGCATTACAGTAGAACTGGAGTATTAGTGGGTTGTTCACTTTAATGCTTTATTAAATGCTTTAATGCTTTGTACAAAAAGCAGTAGTGGCTTTACCCTGAGATACCTTATTGCCTGACCATGATTTCAGAGAGACTAGGCTGTGCAGCCCTGCAATCCCTTCCTGGGGGCTGGCAGCTTGTGCAGCTCTTTTCCTTCCTTATGTTCTCTACAGATTACACTTCTGAACTCCAGAGTGCTAGTTCAAATGCGGTGTCACAGGGGTAGCAGGATAAAGGATCTGTTTGTTCCTTTTTGTATTTGGAAAGGCAGAATGAAGAAAATAGTTTTATTTAAAAGGCGAAAATAAATGACCCTTTCCCAGACAAGGCAAAGTAACGAGAGCAAATTAGAGCCAACAGCAGGAGCTGGAAAAGAACCTTTTCCCTGTTTGGCTAGCCTTCTCACACATGAGTGCTTTCTGTAAAGAAACATTGCTGGATTTCTCCCATTTTCTCCATTCCTAGAGAATCCAATTTAGAGAGGGGTTCTACTCTGTGTGTTATAATTTCAGGACCCGAGTGCGTTTGTAGCTTATGATTCAGGATGTTCTGGTGCTATGAGATACTGATGGAGAAAAACCTACCTAAATCGTTTCCTATATATGGGAGACTTATTACCAGCATCCTTATCAAATTCAGCCTCAGTAATGGGCCACACAAGAAAGGTTACTCTCTGTGATTATTTGCAATAGAAACTAGACTAGCCCATTTAAAAAAAAAAAAAAAAAGCAAGCAGCATTATTTTTAGGCAATCATTGCTTGTGCTTGATTAGTAGGTTAAATCACCTATAGACTGTTTCAGCTTTATATTTTTTTCAGCTTTTTTGTTTATCTCCGACCAGAAGAACAAGGGATAACCTATTGTCCACAGAAATTATCTGGATGTGAGTAGTACCATATAGCCTACAGAAACCTGTGGACCATTCAAACAGTAAGAAACTGCATTTTTCAAACTTTTACTGGTGTTTTAGAAGGAGGGGGAGGCAGGGCAGGGGGTGCAGAGGAGAAGTACTTAAACATCAGCTTTCTAAAAAACACTTCTTCAATGTTGAAATGTCCTGTCCTCCCCCCCCCCCAGTTTGTTAACCTTACCTCTGTCTTACTGTTTTTTGCCGCTCTTCACTTACATTCACTTACTTTCAGCCATGGACTAGCTGAGAAGTGTGTTAATGCGAATATTTACTTATGGCACTAAATATTCGGTAGTGTACCAGCATTTTTTACTTTATTAGCTGTAGAGATGAACAAAGTATATGCTGAGTAACGCCTCTCATTTTTGAAAGGCCTGTTGTTGGTTTTTTAAACCAAATTAATCTTCTTTTCTGTTTCAATAATATGTAATAAAAAAAAAAATAAAAAAACAACAACAGGAAAGTCAAGTTTTACCATGCTGCTATAGTTACTACCGGCCCAATTTCCTGGAAGATCATCACATAATGCAAAAATATCTGGAAAGATTATTTTATGTTTAATACGGCTCTGTCATTCTTGGAAGGTAAGTAGGCATATCTGATAAGAAAATTGCACTTAAAATGCAAGTAAGTTTATCCCAGTTCTGAAGTTCTCTTTCCATCTAGTGTAGTCTGCAAAGCTAGGAAAAAACAAATAGGGCCAATTTAACATAAAAAAAAAAAATTTACTTACCTGATAGAAATGAAGATTTTGTAGTGGGTCAGGTCACCGTTGCTTTGAGCCATTACAGGAACTGGTGTTTTCAAAGGTGATGTCAATTAGTCCTTCTCCATGTTTAGAAATGAGTATGATGTAGGTCGGGGCCAGATTCGTTCTGCCCATTTCCTCACCAGCCTACAAAGAAAAAGGAAGTGGCTTGAATAAGTCTGTAAAGGCAGCGTTCTGTTGGCTGGAATAATTCATACTATACTATTCATTCCTCCAGATAAACGTACCTGACAAGTCAGTTACTTCTGAATAATAAAGTCAACATCTGTGCTTTTTGGGATATGCAGCTATGGTGAAAGTGCTGCTACAAGTATGTGGCTCAGAAATGCAGTTTTACTGTCAAAAAGCTAGGTGAGCACAGAATAATTATTCATCATATGAATAGCATTTCTATTACGTATTACTATGTATTAAATTCTTAGTAAAATAAGTGGTAATTATTTGTTAATATTCCAAATGCTAGTTGGCTTACAGGAAGTGACAAGACAACACACACTTAAAGAAGCCTGTGCACTAAATTTAGTAATAGAGACTGTTGCAGCCCAGACTTCAGTACAGTCCCCTGTGGCATGGTAAGGCCTATCTGTGTAAGTACTCTCTCTATTCTTATTTACTGTTCCCAAGAGAGTACAAAGGAGCAGAACTCTATCATTTTATTCAATAGCTGGAGTTGTTTTACACAGGGTTTAGACAACAGCAAAAAGACAGACTAGAGATGCTGTTGAAGCTTTATCCACAACAGGAACTCAGCACCAATTTTATGATCTGGCTGCCACTGTCCAAGCTTTCAGAAGACCAGAAGAGGCAGAATTTTTAGATTGAAAAGCTGGATAGCTACAATGCCTGGAGAGTCTGGGTATTTCCAAGTCATGGGGAAATATAACCCTTAATCCTTCTAGAAATCCTGCCCCCAAAATTGTTTGAATTGAATACAGCTATCAGGTCCCCCAACTTGACAGCAGGGTCTTCCCTCCCTCCCTCCCCTTGCAAAAATGCCTGAGCTACCTCCCTCTTGTCAGCTTTGGTGAGAGTCTTACGTAGAACATCTGCACACAAGTAATTACCAAGAGTTTAAGTCACACAGAGCTAAGGTATCCACTAGAAACAAACCAGATCCCATCTAATAGTTGCAGGCTACTGAGGCCATGTGGATTTGGTGGTGGAGGGCAGCCGAGTAGGTTGGTGATGGACACAGGCAAGAACTTGGGCCCACTGACACTAGACAGTAGCCAAGTATAATTTCAGTCCCTGAATATATTTAGTGATACTTCTAAATCCCTTTGTGTATATAACTTAGTTCTGCAGACACAAGTTGCACATCAACATCCACTCAGATTTGTTTGCTGCACTGTGATTGAAGCATCAGCATTCTACTAGTACAATATGAAATCAAGTCTCATTTTCAAGTTTAAACACAGTAAATCCTCTCATTTTTTTCCTAGTCAGAGAGTTACTGGAGCAATATTTTATGAAACTGCATTTGTTCACATGCCCTAGTTCATCTTATTAAGCACTTGAGTATTATGGCTTAGAAACATTAACAGTAGGGGAAAAAAAATTGGGATAAAGGCAATTACATTGCTTATTATAACACATTTTGTTAATGGAAAGTTCCCATATGCAGCTGAGAAGCTTGAAACATTTTTAATATAAGAAAAGTAGTGGAACTGCAAAATTAAGTAGAAAATTACTTAAAAAAATAATCTAACTGACCCGGTGTTATGAAACTCTAAGAAAAAAAATGTGCATAAATACCTACTATAGACTTTGCATAATAATTACTATGCATCAACTAACACTGCATGTAACATTTCCTTCATCATTTAGTTATGGTTATTGTTATATGTGTACACACAATTCTGAGCAATGCTACAAAACACAAACCTGATACTAGTTGGTTTTTTTTTTATATATAAACAAAGGCAACTTAGTCAGCAGATCCTATAAATAGTATTTTACACATGAATGTGAAGGAAAACTGTGGGCTTATGTATGCTTCTGTTCAAAAAGGATGTGACAAACAAGGAAAAAGAGAGGATTGACAACTTTGAGAGTGACATACTCACTTATTTGGGAGAATGAGTTTTATAGGAGAATCGATATTTAATCAATATCAATTTAGCAGAACCAGTATCTATAATATCTTAGTCCTCCCTTAGATTCTTTCTGGGGCTATATATTTGTGTGTCTTTACTGTTGAATGCTCTGACCCTATATGCTATAACATCAACTTGGGGTCTACTGCTTTCTTTGGTTTTCCAGCAAAATGAGCTTTGCTTGTCTACTCTCTGTAGGGGGAGTAATGAAAAAGCTCCAGCCTTACTTTATTCATTGAAAGAATAGAATAGGAGCAGTTGCAAGTGATTAAGTATTATAACTAACAATAGTTGTCTTTTTTTTTTAAGCCCAGGTTATTCAAACAAGACTAAAGATAGAGGAAGCTGCCCCTGCTACTTAAAACGAAGTACCAAAGTAAATGGTTGCATAAGAAATTGATTTATAAGTCTTGCTACAGACTGATATTTCAATCTTTGGTGAGTCCCATCCTTTCAAATGATATTTGCCTTGGCTGTTGGTTGTCCTTTTTGACTCAGCCTCATTAGGGTTGTTGGGAAGTGATGTTATTTTAAGAAACAAACCCTCCCAAATATTTCCCTCTGTAACAAAGCTTGTAACATGAAGGAAAGCCAAACCAAGAAAAGTAATATAGTTAGAAAAGAAAGGAGGGTAGAGAAAGTCTACAGCCAGTACTTACGAACACAGTCTGTGGTAAGTAGGAAACTTTTCCTTTGAGAGGTTTTTGTGGCTTTGAGCAAGTTAAGTGGAACACCTCTCTGTTATAGGACTATGAAAAAAAAAAACAACAGTAGAAATCCATTCTGGTGCATCTTTCCTAATGCTAAAGGCTCCACAGTCAAACAGAAAGTATACACAAGTGGTAGAAGAGATTTTTTTTTTTTTTAATATACCTATCACAAAGGCAGGAGAATATTAAACTAAGCAAAAGCCAACCCATGGAAACCACTAAATAATTTTTGCTTTCAAGGCAAAATGTATTCTACTTACTGTTCTCCACACCAGATCTTTTTTCAAATCAAATAATTTTTTTCTTTACATCCATAATAAAAATGAAAGATTAAAGAAATTAATATGAGAATGTTTCTCTATCAAAATATTGCTAGTGACATCACTACTCTCATTCTCAACAGCATTATTTTCATGATATTCTTTCTAAGCATGGAAAACAAATTCATGAGAAGACCATCTGTTACTGTGTAGTACTGCACCTGGTTAGCTGTCTTCTGCTGTACAATATAAAAAAATTAAATGTCATTATTGGTATTGCAACTGACAGTAAAAATGGCAGAAAGGCACTGGAATAAAATCTTGTACCAAAGCTTTAATCTACATATAAACCACAAAGTTTTCTTCTGGAAACTGATGGGGAGCGTTTCCCTCAGCTAGAGGCCTCAGACCTTGCTCTAAAAACTCCAACCACGCAAGCAACTGTTGCTCTGGTGACCTCGGCATCTTTCATTGCAGTGCTACAGAATAAATAGTGCGATTTCATTTTTTGAAGTTGTGTGTTGATAAAAACAGCATTTATATAGGAAAAAAAAAAAAGAGGCAGTAGTATTGTTGAACATCTGCCACACCATAGTGTATCATCATTTGTAGCTTCCTTCAACCCCAAAATTTATTTCAAATGTCTGAAAAGAGTCACTGTTCCTTCTGAGTCAGAAAACCACACAATCAGAAGGGGCTGTTCCCTATCAAGCTAAGAACCACCTACACTGCATAACTATGTTTGAACTAGAGTTGCCAGGGGAGGGGAACCTCAATCCTTCTCTTTCCGACTGGTATGATGCCACAAAAAATAACATTAAGATGTGATATGTAAGAGAACAGAATTTCACCATAGGCATTTGTTTTCTTATATCCATATATATGGATAATGCTTCTCTCATTAGAATGTATCTAGACAGAACTGTTTCCCATGCTAGCCAACAGATTAAAAAAATGCACCTATTTACTGATACACTTTTTACAAGTGTTACTCATTTCTGTCTCTCATCTCACATTCTTAGACAGAAAATACCTTCCCTACTATGTGAACACGTGTCAGATAGGATTATAAATGTTTCACTATTATTCTCTCACAGTAAATTTTTGCCATTCAAATACATCACCTTTTAAAAAAACCCAGTGTTCTCTTCTTCCTGTTCTTTCTTTAGCCATTTCCTATTTGATTTGTTGGTTTTGGCTACAAATGCAAACTCTAACTTTTACTTCACAGCATATAATAGGACAGATTTTGGTGACGGAAGCCTGAGTACTCAAACTGAAATTACAAACTGCATTTGGTGACAAGTATACAACTGTAACGTCTTTGGTGTAGAGATTGCTAAAGCTACAACACCCAAGGAAGGATGTCCATTTAGTGTCTTCCTTCCCAGTCCTCCTTGCTGGCAGAAAAGATTGCAGGATTTGCTACCAGCAACTTTAGGGGCTTCCTCTTATACAGTGACCACTGGCCAGGCAGGCATGAGCAGGCAAGTAATAGTGACTTTCAGGGGTGGAAAGTGAGATTGAGGTGCAGCACAGAAAGCATATTCAGTGCCAGACACATCGAGGCAGGGAAGATGGAAAAACATCAAACAAAGCCTCATACCTCACCCACACAACCAGCTTTTGCTCAGATTCTTATGATTTTGAATTACTGGATTCTTAGTCTTTGAATTCACAGTTAATTTTCTGAAAGACTGAATTTGTTCCGTGGGAAGTCATACTTTTCCGGAAGGTATAGGCATAGGCTAGAACGGGCCAGTTCATTGCTCCCAAGGCACTAGGAATGCACTGGGTTAATAGTTACCACATGCACATACAAATCCCAAGATCCATTTCCCTAATCACTGAAAAAATCGTGAAAACCAAGGAGATACTAAAAAAAAAAAGTCTGAAAAAAAATTACTGAAAAGGTTTAGTCTCTAACAGCACAATCGTTAAGCTGCTTCCCTGGTGTGAAAGATCTTGGGGAGAAGAGTACGTGAAGCCGGACGTAGCACATCTTACAGATCTTAAACATTGTGCACCTTGTTATAAGCAGAGGAAGAAGAACAAGCATCCCTTTCAACATACATAGGCCTATTGCCATATGCGTTTTCTAAAACCTAGAATGGCACATTAGAAAATCCATTTGGATTTTATTCTGGTGCTTTTGAAAGTCTTTGTCAGCTCTCAGTTGAACTTCTGCACTCACTTGTGGCTCCAGCCAGAATGAACATCTAATTTTGAAAAAGTTTTGATTTTGGTATAATTTCTTCTTCCCTGTTAAGAAATCAGTCAAACAACAGACAACTAAGACAATCTACTGTGTATTGATGAGACTCTCGCAATATATTTTTGAACCCTGTTAAACTGTAATTTCAGATCCTGCAATTAAGTAATTCTGGGAAGCCAGTGAAGTGCATTACTGATATACCGATACAGTCTGGGAGCGCTACAGTCTCTTGCTCCATAGCCACGAAGGGCCTTTACACCATGAATGGAAAACAAAGTCACAGAACCCTTTGATATCATTCCAATAAAGCCTCACCACATTCAAAGCCTCATAAATTCTGTTACTTGAAAAGCAACAGAACAGACTCACATTGCTTTCAGTAGAGGAGGTGCTGGAAAGGGCTTTCTTGTTTCAAGAACTTTTGTAGAGGGAGTTATAAAAACAATGTTAAATCTTCCCTTTGCATTCATTAAATATCAGAGTACAAAACACTGTTATCTGATTTCTGTCCATGCAATGACATTGCTTTTCCAGCAAAGATGGTGAAAGCAACAAAGTGGTAGGGGGAAAAAAAAATAATTAAAAATCAGCCTCGTGAACAGCACTGAATGCAGAAACAAGCAAGAACTGATGTTTCATCTCCTACGTTTAATGAAATGAGAAAAGTATTGCAGAGATTTGATTCTGAACAAAATACAATATGGAAGGCAAGAAGTGATTGAATTTAACATCCTGCTCACCCAATTCATCTCATTCCCTACTTTAGCAGAGACTTTAGTTCTAGTTCACTGTCCTTTTTTTCATTAAGTTATCTGAGAAATTGCTCTCTTCCTGCAACTACCTGAAAGTCTGTTGTTACTTGTGGATAACGGGACGTGTATTACAATTTGGTTTTCCAACATCTTTTATACTTACTGAAAAAACCTTAGCATCTTGTGGGGTCTAGAAAGCCTGCAAAAAATTGGGACCACTCCCCTAACTACTGAAAATAGCATTTGAAAACCTACAATCAACCAACCAAAAAACTTCACAAACGTAGAAAAATTTTAATTTCCTTAGAATTCAGAAAATGTCTTCTGCAGCTTCAAATATCAAACACACTACAAAGTAGATGGATTCACCTTCTGAACCAGTAAGAAAAAGAATCAGACATAACACATAACTGATAGCGGAAGCACCTTCAAGAAGTCATAAATAGAAATTATTATTTTATCTACATCTTTTGCTGCTTTCTTTTCTGGACAGCCAGACTCCCAGACTTGGGGGCTTGCTGGTGTACCATCCCTGCAGTTGAGGCAGATTGAAAGCTTTAATTCAAGAAGAAATTAATGCATGGCAATAAACATCAGTTTTTGCTAATGAACCCTATAAATCAAGGTTCATTTATATGTAGAAATAAGTATCTTTGTAACATTACAGACTTCTATACTTGAAACATTTGTGCAAGTAGGCACAAGACAAAATGAAGTCTAGTGCTTTTTGCAATTTTCAGTTGTGGAATAGACACCAAGATGTCTGTTCCCATAATTTATTTTGTAGCCACTTAATTCTTTTAAGAAGAAAATGAAAACTTTTCTGAGATTTATCTTACATTCACCTAGCATAAGCTGATAAATCACTAATTTTCTTCCCATGTGCAGGCAGTCTGTCTTTATACAGAAATATGTAGTAACATATCACACCTACAGATGAGCATATCACCAGCAGCTCAACAGCAACACTTCCATGTTTACAACCTACTTCTTATCTAATTTATACCACTGGGAATCTAAGACAAGCCTTTAAAATCCACATTTAAAAAAATAATAAAATGAGAAGCGTGAGACTAAAAAAAGGGAAGGGAGCTTAATCTAGGTTTGTTTGCTCTTTAGGGTGACTTGACTTGATTGCAATATTCACAAGTGACAAAGTAATGTCTGTAAGATGGCAAAGCCTATATTTGAATTTTCTCAGCCTGGCCATCATTTGGGGCTACAGCGTACCAGAAACGCAGACAGAATCGAAAGCTCCACTTCTGACATGGAATTTCACCTGATTGATGGCACCCTGATGGCTAACTTCATGCTTTTCCAAGGTAAAAATCATTTTTCAAGCCTGTCCTACTCTTTGAATTTGCATAACTTACATGTCCCTGCAGAGCATATTTTATTCAGTGGACCTCTATGTAGTTTGTGTAAGGTTCCAAGGACATAGTTGTATGTTTTTTTCTTTTCTTTTTAAATTTAGCTTGGTCAGGTTAATCTTTAAAAGTTTACTTTGTTCCAAAGAGTCTATAAGAATGAATGATTATGTTTAAAAGCTCTTATCTATTTCCTTATTTGCACAGGGAAAAAAAAAATTAAAAAAAGAGATGCTTTTAATGAGACATTCCTCACAATGAGACTATTTGGAAGAATTGCATACGCTGCTGTAACAGTGGCATAAGTCAAACCATACACCAAATGTTTCACAATTTGTAGTTTCCGTCGTTAAGCATAAGGATCATCTTTGAGCATAATACCTTGTTCTGTTTGGAGTTCAAAATGCTTTTCTAACATGTTAAGCCACTTCCCACAAACTTCACTCTCAGGAAGTTTGAATTGGCTCCGTTTCCAAAGAGGTTTGAAGGATGCCAGTGTTCTCAGCTTTGTAAACTCAAAATGAACTTGTATTCATGTTTCAGATCAAATGAAGGGCTTGAGTTTTGTATTTTATTTTAATCACTGAGGTAGCACTTTGGAATCCAAATATCCAGTTCTTATTTTTTTCCTTTGTAAGTGCTCACTCTCTTGTTTTGCCTAGTCAGTCTGCCAGAACCATTAGCTTCAGACTTTTCACAGCAAAAAATAGACAAACCCGGATATTACATTTCTAAATCAGAAGTTGGGGGGAACTCAGAAAAGTTCCATAACAACAAATAAAACAAATACTAATGATCGGCTAAAGTAGCTGATGTAGCTGAATGGTCGTCTCTCCAAACACCTGAACAGATCCACTGAAACATATCTCGAATTTATTTTTGTTTTTAGATGGTGCTTATAAAATATATAAACCTCAACTTATTGATTCAGCAATTTGTATTGTTGAATACAAAATGTATTCAACATTTTGAGTTGAATAGTGTAGTAGATAGTGGTAATAACAGCACTAGCAGCACCAGTGTGTTTTTCTTAGCTCTGAAGGAAAACAAACCTATCCAAACAAATGAAAGAAACAAAAATGTCTCCCAACCCACTTGGTATCCCTAGGAGTTGTAGAGCAGTATCAGTTCAAAAGTAAATTTTGAAGTACAGCCGCTTACAGGTGTAACACAATTACACAATTTTTGCAAGTACCTTACAAGCAGTGAGCAAAAAGAAGCTAATAATACCAGAGAAAACACATTTGATGCATAACTAAGAGTCTTAGGCCCACATTATAGCACATCCGTACAGACAACTACTCAGGCTGCAGATTTGTGGCCGGGGAGGGGAGAGGAGGGGGTAGGACTCAGGCCCAACCAAGGACAGTCTATTATGGTCTGCAAGTGGTTTTTTTCTTGAAGGTATCACTGACATTTGCCTCCAAGCTTTTAATCATAGAATCATTTGGGTTGGAGGGGATCTTAAAGATCACCTAGTTCCGACCCCCCTATCATGGGCAGGGACACCTCCCACTAGAGCAGATTGCTCAAAGACCCATCCAGCCTGGCCTTGAACACCTCCAGGGATGGGCCATCCATGACTTCACTGGGCAACCTGTTCCAGGGCCTCACCACCCTCACTGTAAAGAATTTCTTTCTAGTATCTAAATCTCCCCTCTTCCAATTTAAAAACATTGCTCCTTGTCCTTTCACTACACTTCCTGACAGAGCCCCTCTCCATCTCTCCTAGAGGCTCCCTTCAGGTACTGGAAGGCCGCTATAAGGTCTCCCCGGAGCCTTCTCTTCTCCAGGCTGAACAACCCCAGCTCTCTCAGCCTGTCCTCACAGGGGAGGTGCTCCATCCCTATGATCATCTTCGTGGCCCTCCACTGGACCCATTCCAACAGATCCACGTCCTTCCTGTGTTGAGGACTCCAAAGTTGGAGTCATCAATTTCAATAGTCATTCAGAAAAGCATAGGAGTCCACTGCTATCAAACAAAGGTCAGACTCTGTAGCTACATGGGCTTGACAGTCAAGGAAGCCATCGCCTACACAGAAATACTGTGAAGCAGCCAGAGTTCCTATTTTTAGCAATGAACTAACTGAAGACAAGGGTAGCTAACATCTATAACCATTTACTGAGTTGCATTACATCAGGTTTTTTTCTTCTGCAAGACGGGGGGATTTCTGAATTTCACTCTCCTTTCAGATCTTCTCCTCTCTTATTCATGGGTGTTTTTATCTTCCAAAACAGAAGTCAGTATGACCCAACTGTCAGATGTACATTTAAGAGAATACATGGTTTCCATTCAGTCACTAGAAAGGATTCCTGAAATACGGGGTTGAAAATTGTTCAGAACAAAAAAAGCAGTCAGAGTCAATGCTGCTGCCTACTGATGGTCAGCTGGTGCATACAGCCTATTGCACCATTGGAGGCAGCATAACAGTTTCCACTCAGTAACTGGAAGGATGAGCAGATAAGCTGAATACATTGCTTTTTGCCTTCTTGCCTCACATGCACCAGACACCACCCTGACATAGTCAAAGACTGGGTTCTTTCTGAAACATATTTAGATTTAGCAAATTAATCACAGTATGTAGCAACAAATCTCTGTACCTAGATCAAACAGAAATCAACCTTCACTTCAGAAGTTTGAAGCGTCTCCCAAATTACTACATTATTGGAAGAACTGTAGGGGATAATGTTTTACACGTTTTCTGTGTTTATTAATTTGAAGGGTTAGGTGTACGGGTGCTTTAAAAAATGCTTTAGAAGAAATGAAAAGGAAACTTTAGAAGTCTTCAAAGAAACACTGCTACTACCAAATGTAAAACAGCACTATAAAACAGTCACGATCACATCATTTAAAAGTTGTTTTTCACATAACTGAGCTGCACTACAATAAATATTCTGGACAGTAGATGTCCTAATTGTAATTTGGCTGCACCAACCTAGTTAAATAAAGTGTCATACAGTTATTGAGTAAAATCTGCCTTAGAAGGCAAAGAAAATACTTCTGTTAGAGATGTGCACTAAGCAACAAACATATACCATTAGGTTTTGCTTTCAAGACAAAACATAATAAATGTGATTCTGCTAAAAGTTCCACGGTTGTTTTGGTTGGTTGGTTGGTGTTTTTTTTTTTAAATAATATTTGTGAGGTTTTGCTTGGCTTAATGACATGGACAGTTAAAACAATCCCCAAACTGCATTAATGTGATATTCCCAGTCAGGGAATTTATCAATAAAACTAGTGAATTCATTCACAAGTTAAAAATAACGATACAGTTAGGGAGATCAAAGATAACCTCCATTGCTGATCAGTGTTTGAAAAGCAAATCCATTATACTATGTAAACACAAAGGTCAGATAAGCATTTTTTTATATAAACAATAGGCCAAAAACGCTCTAAGAAACTGAGAGCCTATAAATTTAAGACAATATATATAAATGGATTCAAATTGCCTCTATGTACATCCAGTCAATCAATCCTACTCTCTAGACTCAAGCTTTGTTGGCCAAATAAATGCAAGAAGTGCTTTTATTTATTCTATTGTAAGGGGGAAAAAGGAAAACCAGGAGCAAATGCTACAATTTAAAGTCCAAACTATAAATAGCTTTAGGTTTTAGAAAACAAAAACCAGGGAACTGAGCATTTCTGGATAGCAAACAACAAGGACTGGGTTTAGACAGATGCATGCAGTAGGTCTTAAAATAACCAGCAGTTTTACTTTGTAGTTTTACTTCACTGTTTTTCCAAGTTATTTTGGAATCTTTTGAAATCAGTCTTCTCTGTAGAGAATAAATTTCAGTCACAAGAAAAAAAACAAACCAGGAACTTATTCCACCACTGCATACGTGTTTTCAGTATCAACAGACAAGCCACAGCATATTCAAAGGATCAGCTTATCATTGTCTGAAATTATCAAAAATAGCCAAGACAATTTAAGTGGGTTAAAAATGACATGGAAATGAACAATTTATCAAAGTTTGAGAACTCCTTGCTCTGGGAAAATGCCAGAGATGCCAAAACAGCTTACACAGGTCAGAAGCAAAAATTCAATAAATTTATTCTCAATATAGAAACAATATAAAAAAGGAAAAGTCTTATTTCTTGTCTGACAGATCCCAGAAATACAGGGAAACAAAGGTATTTGAAGACAGAGCATCAAATTCTTTTTAAGAAAAAAAAAAATTAAAATATATGTCAGGGTTGGTACTAGATTTCAAACAAAGATCTATGGGTCAGGAAAGTAGTGAAAGCAAGATATATCATTTGATTACCTGAACCAACTGCTCAGAACGCATTAAATGTCTAGTTGTCTCCAGCTAGTAACATAACTTCAGCCTAAGGCTCACACCAAATGCACAGTAGTCAGCATATGTTAAATGAAAAAGTTTCTACTTTGTTCCACTGGACTGTTTAGCTACATCCATCCACACAAATATGAGTGGTGTTAACTAAAGCAAAGCAAGGTCTGAAAGACTAATTACTGTTATTAGATCAGAGAAAGGTAACTAGGATCTTTTGTTTTGTATCCAGCCTTACCAAAACCTTTTAAGTGGGTGGCGGTACGATGTCTGTTTTGAATGCCTACAGATTCTGGGTGTCAATTCAGAAGACAACTCAAGAAAATGGCAAAACATCTACTGCATCTTTTGGACCACAGATGCTATGCTTGTCAGATTATACTCAGTATTTCAGGCTGGTAAACCTGAAAACATCAGCTGAGATGAACAGATTCAGAGGGCCTGAAGAGGGTGGAAGAAAAGGAAAATGCATGACCATGAGCTTTCCCTTAGTGTCCCCTCTGGCTGTGTCCTCGCAGCTAAACAGTTCTCTCTTCCAATAAGTCACATGGCAGATGTTAGCTGTTAACCCAATTTAGACTATTTTTGTTTCTTTTCCAGTATGTTCCAATCAGCAACATGAACCACAAATAGTGCACAGCAACTGGCAAGTGGCAGATACCCAAATACCATGCTTTTCATCTCCTTTCAGTATCCTGTCTGGGCTAATGATAGTTGCCTGACTGCAGCGTGTCTGCACCCTTGGTCTTTCCACAAGGGCCTGAGCCATCCCAGAAAGCTCACTCGCCCTCTCCAGACTTCAGCTTCACTGTGCTTTTGGTGACTGCATCTTAAAGCTCCCTTGTTATACCAATTTACATCTGGAATCTCTAGATTTACTAGCTGGTATAGCTAGTCCAGTCTAGATCTACGCTGGTATAGCAGACCAGTATACTTTTCCTCTAATTTTAAAATAATTCTAGACTGTCACATAAAAATACCATTCAGTTCTGACTGTATTTGACTTCTAAGAACAGTTATAGTCATCGTGCTACCATTATTACATTATCACATTCACCCACTTGAATGAAATGCTCCCAAAACAGATCTGAACCAGAACAGACACAGGTACCTCACAAACAAGGAATGGATCTTTATTTCCCCAACACTCTGAAATTCTCCTCTCCAAATTGCTGTCATGTTCTAGATACTATAGCAGTGATTTCACATTACTTAAGACCATTTACATTTCTACAAATGTGAAGATGAAATATGACATGCTATGAGGGCTACATCTAAAGTGCTGAGCTTTGAAAGTAAAGGGATGCCTGTTAGAACAGAAGGAAAAAGTTAAAAAAAAAAAAAAAAAGGGAGGGAAGGAAAGTAGATTTATTTTTAGCTCTGATTCAAGAATATCAGCCAGGAACAGAAAGAAAAGAACCCAGTTGCCAGGTAGCAAATTTTAATGAGCAAATACCCAAGCTGTGATTAAAGTACAAAGAGCTGCAGTTCTGTTGCAAACTCATTAATACCATTAACTAGGGATGCAAAACAGTCTTTCTTCCTTTTTTCCATACAGTTAATACAAAACTCAAATTAGGGCCATTGCTTTTATTTTTATATGCCCCAGGAACAGGCCAAGTAAAAATACACAACAGAGTTGGACAGATGCTTTACTAGACTGTTTATTTCAAACTTTGGTTGTGTTCACTTCTGTGTTCAGTTATTTACCTTAGAGCCCTTTTACCTTACCATTAAAACCACTATTTCCTTACCATCAAAAATATTTCCCTCAGATCTTGTGACAGGGCAATATTCTTACTTGTGTTTTACAGAAGAAGGAACTAAGACACAAGGTCCATACAGGAAGTCTGTGGATCAGCCAAGACTCCAGGTCTCCTAAGACCCAGTCCAACGCTTTCATCATGAAGTCAAGCATTTTCTCCTCTGTAGTCTTTTGACCTTTTCTTTCCATCATGAGTGACTAAACTATAAGGAATCTTTGTCTAAAGAGCAGACTTTAACAACAAATATACACTTATTATTTGCAAGAACTAATCAAACAAGCCTATTAAGCAAGACTTGAATCTTACCCAATTCCAACTGGGTATTCAAAGTGGGCAACCTTATATGAAACTATAGGTAACTTATGTTGTAAATGTGTCCAAAAGTTAACAAATATGAACTTGGGGCCAATAAAGTGAGCTGTAACAGCCTACAAAGAAGCATACCCCATAGTCATCTTTAGTTTTCAAAAGATCACATACGTTATGTGTGCAATGAGGCAATAGGTCCAAGGCCAGAAGTCTACAGGGTCCCAATTCAAATTTATTTGCTTAAGTAATGAACTATACATCTAAGCAATAATTACCTCAAAAATTTAGTGGGTGGAAGATTGCCTCACCTTAAGCCATAACAGAATGGAAGAAAAAGTGACAGCAGCAACTGCATACTCTAATACTCACACTTAAATATCCTGCTTTGAGTAGGAAATTTACTTAGCTTGAGGCAACAAATACAGGTTGGTTTGTTTGGTTGTTTTTTAAAAAATCAAGAATGATGCTATTATCCCAAGGTAGCATCTACACAAAAGAAACAAACTCAGAAGATAAGGAACCTCAAGGGTAAATGTGAAGGCAGGAAGTAGTGAAGCAGGAAAAGGGATTTAAATGTGAAAGATCATGTTTAGTAAGACGCAAATCGAACCTTAGTTCATCATAAACTTCTGTCTTCCTGGCTGAGAAAGAAGGTTGTCATATATTCCTTCTTCCATGGGTGGTTTATGCTAATTACAGTGTTTATTCTATCTGCCAACGGGCTGTGAAGGCATTAGCCTCTCTAACACCAGGCAGAATGGTCCTACACAGAGTCCTGGTTGAACTAGACTTTCTCCTTTGCACCAAGGAAATGCAGTAGTAATGCTACTGCTGAGACATTCAAAACCAGTACTAGCCATTTTCTAGTGATGCTGTGATAACCACAATATGTAGCTACTCCTCAGTTCTGCTTTTAAGCACTAGGCACTCCTTCATTTATGAAAAAATAAAATTAACTTTCAAGTAATACCATTTGTTTCTCATTTCACTCCTTTTCAAAAATAATACAAAGTTACTGATGAAGCCATTTGGTTTGCGATAACACGGTTCAGTTTGCAATAATGCAGTTCAACACCAAAGAAACATTGAGCAAAGTAACAACATAAATATCCCAGATCTCTTCACACTAATAAAATTGCTTAGGGTGTGCAATGCACAAGCTGATTTCTACTGTGATTTTCACACTCTACTGTTGAAAAGTCACAATGGAAAAAAAAGATGAATTAGTGTTCTGCATTCTGATTTGAAGTTGTTCAGAAAAAATCTATCCTGGAATCCATGCTGCGCTTCTGAATTATTCAGATGGAGTTTAATTTCCCACTTACTTTGTGAAAGGAAAGGATAGCTCATAGCCCCCTTGATAGCTGAAAGGAAGCCATCAACGATGTAGGAGAAAGAATTCATTATATTCCTCCCAGTATTTTTAAAGTTCCCTGTTCTTGAATTGATTATCCGTTCAGACCATTTATAATGAATGTGTGCAGATTAAAACAAGAAATCTCTCTTCCTGGCTGTGCAAGCACTGATCACAATAGCAGTCCCTAAGATCCATAATTTTCAGCTTCATTGTGAAAGTTTTAAAAAGCTGTATTTAACAGATCTCATAGTTCCACACAGCAGAAGTTGATCCTCTCTTATCTGAAGTAAACACAGCACTAAAAGAAAAAACCCCAAAAGTCTTCCTGAAAAGAAACCCTTTTAAAAACAAATTCTGATTTGTTAGCTTACCTGAGAAGTAACTATAATGCCAAGGTTTTATATAAAACTGGTTTAACATAGGTGTGACTATCTGCATATCTTATTGTATAGGTTCAATGTGATAGGTGTGAAACCAAACTCGATATGCAGCCCATAGAAATGAAATATCTTGCCTGCGATTTGTTGGTGGTTTGATATTTTTTTTCCCCTCTATTGACGATAGTCTTTGAAATCCACTGGTACACAACCTTAATAATTATTAGCCAAAGCTTTGCTGAAATATCTGTTAAAAAAATGCCCTTTGGATATAGAATTGTTTTTGAATTAAGTGCTTTGCGATTTTAGTTCTTGGCTGTATTATGTATTCAATCATATTACATTTAATCAAGTGTCAATAGTTTCTCCTTGGAAACTATTCCTAGTCCATTGTAAAGTTTCCCAGGAACTGAGTTGCAGTGTTTTTATATGGATATTTCTCCATATAAAATATGGTGGAAATAATATTCAAACTGACTAGGAACCCAATTCAAATCTTCTGCTGTTACAAGTGCAAGATGACAGAAACTGACAGCAGTGTGATATTTTACATCAGCTGAACTCACAAGTGAGCACGGAACACATCTGAAACTATTCTGAAAGTCTAAATATTAGAACCAAATATACTTATTTGTATCACCAATAGCATTTATAGTTTACATTGCACTTATCAGAGAACACAATTTACAAAGATGCAGAATGTCCACAGTCATCCTATTCAAAGAGCTTTCAGCATCTATTTCTGTGGGTGGTTATGAAGTATTTATGTATTGCTGTACACAGCAGATCTGATTGTTGTTAGCGAGTCACACATAAAATTATTACGGGAGACTGGTAGCTCTAGCCTATATAAGACTGAAAAAAGCTTACTGGTTTATGTATTCACATGATAATGTATGCAACATGTGTTTAATCAGTAAAATACAAAACAGCCCTGAATACAAACTGCTATTTTCAACTTAGTCCCAAGAATGTTAAGAATTTAATTTTTAAGATTTATACCTCTGTCTTGTCCACAGGGAGCAGGAGCCCTAGCAGTCTATTGCTCTGAATTCCAAGATTGTTCTCATATCATCTTATTAATAAAACTGTCAGTCACAACACTACCGCAAAAAACTCAAAGACCTGCTGTACTAATTGATCACCTACTGTATTGAAAATGAAACAGTATCTGTCTAAGTAAAAAGTGTGTTTAAAATCAAGTGATATTTTAAAATAATGTTGAAGGGAAAAAAATTAATGAGCTGTTTGAGACAAGAAAGTTGCTAGCAAACAGCAAGATCTATCAAAGACTAACCTATGGTTGGGATCTGATATACATTCTCCATTGTTTATCACCAAGTTCAGAGGGACTCCCTGTAAAAGCAAAAGTCTACATATGAATGTCAGTAAAGTCATACCAATAATTATGTTCTAGAGGAACAAAATAAAGTGCGTTCACCATTCTATAACAAAAGGGACTTCCTTGTCAAATGCAGTAGGCAAATATTTTAAAAAGGGAAAATATTTGCTATTATATCTACATTTCAAGCTAGACAAGGGAAAACTGTAAATTCAACTGCCTTAATCACATCACATTTTACTAAAGCTATATCCTGGTTGATCAAGTATGAACACTTTGCACCAGTACTTAAAAGCCTGAACTGAGTATCAGCACAGTGCCTGGAACTTTATCCACATCAGCAGAGTTTGGATATTCATTACCTCTCTGCACATTATGCAGCAGGACAATGATGATCTCTTCTGATCTGCTGAAAGGTTTTGTAACTCTGATGGTGGATTCAGTTCAGGTTTATTTTCATCAGCATCATTCAGGACAGATTATTTTCTGGTGGAGTCAAATAGTTAAGTAGCTTCCCAGTAGTCTTGTTTTGAGCAGTCTTCTCACTAGTCTTGGGCATCTACTCCAGTAGAGCCCTAGTTCTGTACATTTTTTATATTGATATATCTCTCTATATATTTATATACCTTCCTTTTTTGTATTCTCCACACATATAAGGAAACCTAAATTTCTGCCGTTATTGCCATACCCTGTCACCTCAGATATTTCACAACAAATTCAGCTGTGATTTTATTTTCTTCAAAGCAACACTCATAAACTTTTAATTAGGCTAAATAAAATGAATTGTTATAAGCAACAGCAGAGAAAGCCTAAGATGTTTCCAGGAGAAGTCTTAGAGAAAGCAATAGTACGTATCAAATTTTAAGATAGTCCAAGTACCTCAACTAGGCCAAGCCAGCAAGGTATACAAAATTTAATGTAGGAACAAATGTATAGGCAAAAATAGATGAATGTCCGTTACATGCGCTGTCCGTTTTGTATGGCTGGCATATAGACTTAAACATGTAACAGCAGGTTTGAATCTAGGTAGGACACCATTTGGTCTAGTCTCAATGCTCTGAGCTATCTGATCTTTCAAGTCTTCTTCTTCCCACAAAATTTACACATCTCTCTATCAGAACCTCCCTCGTTTGGGGCAGAGTCAGGGGAGATATAGGGGATAAATGTTTAAGAAGTTGTCACTATGCAAATTAGCTGTATTTCCCATGATTTGGCCATGAATTTGGCTTGTGAAACTGAAAAGACTCCAGCTACCGTTTCCCCACATAGTAATGACAGCCTGCTTTCCTTGGCATGTGCGTATATCTAAAGTTTCACAGCTTAAGCCCCGGCTATTCTTTGTACACATCCAAGCCAAGGTTCACCACTTCGAGGCTTTAGTAACACCCACTGAGTTGCCCGAAAGCCAGAAGTGCGTGCAAATATCATTCAGTTACTGTGAGGGAGAGACAGAAGATTCAATTCACCACAGTCTGATTTTTTCAGGACAGCGTGACGAAGTTACATAGACAACTTGGACTGGTTTTCAGCGGGGATGAATGCTGAACTTCCTTGGAAAGGAATAAACAAAACCTTGGGGACTGGAAATTACCTGCTGTATTATCCCTATGCCCATTCTTTCAAGGAGAAAAGCATTACTTTTGTCTTGCACAGGTAGATGAGCGCAAAAGCCTAAGCACATTTAGAAGCTTACCCACAATGATCAAAATAATACTGAAGATGTTCCGAGCACTGCTTATCTACTGTTTCTGTATGAGTAGAAATAGCATCATTACACAGGATGGGGAAAGGAAAACTACCTCCCTTAGAAATAGCTCTTAATGAAATAGGTATGTGAAAATGCTCTGTAGAAGTGATTAGGAAACTTATGTTCTGACTTGTTATTTATCACTACTGGAATTAAGTCATGCTTTTTCCTTTCAAGCCTCAAAGACACTGTCAACACCAAAATGTTTTTGTTGCTTAAGAAAGAATTTCACCATTTACTCAAGAATTCATTACTACTATTTTGAAGAAATTTAATTTAAATTTGAAGCTGAGTGTGGAAGCTTTTTTTTTTTTCCCCAGTCTAGTGCTGACACAAACAATTAATTCGTTTCTGTTCTTTCTTATTTCCGTTCTCATCAAACTTCCCTAGCTCCTGGCTGTGGACTCAAAGTAATTTCTTATTGAAAGACTGTTCTTTGTGCCGTGCCTGTGACTTCTGTGAGGAAATCACATTAATAGCTTCTGGGGAAGAACTGGCCTGAAATAAAGTGCCTATTCTCATTCTTAAAGTCAATGCACTGGGCTGCATTATCAGAACTTGTCTAACAACAAGTCTAAACACACCTTCAAGTGAATAATATAGTTATACCAAAAACATCGACAACATTTTCTGTGGAGTTAGATGAATTACAATCCTAGCATGACTTGTCTACACAACTTGCTAAATCTTTGAAATGTTATCACGTTGGTGATTTTTTTGTTTCTTATTTTTGGAACCATATGATTTTTATTTGCAGGTCAAACTGTAAATCCATTTGCATATAAAGTGCAGAATATCAGCAAATAGAAACCATGAATTTCAATGTAGAACTATCCATTAAAAAGAATCCTGTATCTGTTTAACTCAGCCTACATACTGTAAATAAACTTGGAGCGGAACAATTTTGAAGCAATAGAAGTTTAATATATTATTATCTCTTATAATGCTTCTGCTTCAAATGATTCTTACAACACATACAACAATTCCTATGCCATTTTCAGAAACCTTTGTAAGTTTGTCTTTGAGCTCTAAGCACTATTGTTTTTAGCTGTTCTTAGCAAGTTCCTTACTGTTCTATTGCTGCACACAACAGGCATCTTTAAAGTCTCAAGCCTTCAGCCACAACACATCATCCTATCTGGCAAGACAATTGTTGATCCCACACATCAGGAAACCAAAGCTTCAGAAAAAAATAAAACAAAAAAACCAACCAAAACCAACCTTAAATTCTCACTGCAAATTTTATTTCATCATACATATTATATGTTTAAAAGTAATTTTATATATAAAACATTACGCTGGTAACTTTGCTACTCATTCCCATTTTTATATACATAATACTGATTAAAACTCTCTCTTTTAAACAATCTCAAAAACCCTTCAATTTTCCATCAGAAAAAAGAGTGTTTTCTGCAAGTAGTGCAGACTTTAAATGATAATAATTTTGGTTCCTAGTGATTCTTTATAAAACAGCTTTCCATAAAAATAGCCAAAATTTAAAACACTGGGAACTCTTTCTTTTCATCTAACTTATAAACAACAGAGGGGATAGAAATCCAGAAAGTTCCCATATTCTTTTTTGTTATTGTTTCAGAGTATGTTATATTCCTGCAAGATCAGAATGGAAAGAACATTTTAATTTCCACTAGCAAACAGTGTCACTGAGGAGGAGGAACACTGGTCAGCCCATAAAAGACTCACTTATACTGCTGTAGCATTACATACCATAGATCCACACATCACTGGTCAAATGATATGGTATGGTTTTGATTAAGGATGTTTCTATGGAGCATTTTGATTCCTCCCTCTCACTGTGGTGAGAGAGATCTTTCTGAAAGGTCTGATATGTTACGTAATGGACTAAAAACCCTAGTTACTGAGTTCTGATAGGTGCCATGCCCTGGTCTTTTCAGAAAAAATACACAAGCAAATATTTTCATATTCTGCACTGAATGAAGTAGCAGTTGATTAGCTTCTGACATCCTGATGCTTGGTAGAAATACTTGCAGAAGTAGTCTCTGCCACCAAAACCCATATAAAAGTCCATAGATATAAGATAATAGATAATGCATATAGATACATTCCCTGCTGGCTGCCATGCAGGGTTATTATGTGGTGCAGGAGCCAGCCTTCAGAGTTGGACAGCTTCCCTTCACTGTATTTATTCAGTAACATCAGCCTTGTGTTTGAGCTGGGAGCCTCTACTCTGGCAGCAACTGTGTCGTTGTTAAATAAGTCAAACAAGGTTAATTACCAGTGTGTTAATGTATAAAGATTTTCTGTGATGAGAAAGACAACTCAGGAGAAGTACAGTGTGACTAAATACATGTAAAACACCAGGCTGGTTGTTTAAGCTTTCCATTGCTGTAGAAGTAATTTTCTATCTCATGAGCACAGCTATCAGAGCATAGCATTTCTTTTAGTTGAGAAAATGATTCACTCAATGTTATTTATTTAATCAAAAAATCAGCATCCCTACAGCACATACTTTTTCCATTATAGGCTATCTATGTTGCTAGGTTGGGCAGCAGCTGAGTAGCTCTCACATGCAGATGTATTACAGACCTATAAAACATTGCCACAATTTACTGACCTTGGTGAGTATGCTTGTTACAGTTTTTGTTTTAAATCCAGTACTGTGTCTGCCTTCTAAGGCCATGAAATAAGTCTTTTTAAAAAGAGCTATAGATTTATTCTTCCACTTTGAATAAGTGAAAACGCGTTTTGTTGAAACCTCCTGAGAGTAAATGGATTTACTATAGAATCCCCTTTTGTTTACGAGTTTGATGAAAGCATTTGGCACTTAATGATTCCCAGACTATCGCCAGTTTAAAAAAGAAGAAATCAAGTGTGCCGAGTGTTATAAAGCTTTCCACTAACCTCGAAGCAAATTTAATATAAAGACTTGTTTCAGGTGTCAACTTAGTATGGAAATATAATGCTTACTTACTTGTCCCTTCAACATTGCGACTCGGTGTAATGTCACATTTTGTTCTTAAAACAGAGCTAAGGGCCAAACCTATCCAGGTGGCCACCTGGAATCCAAAACTTTTCCTCTCAGTTTTATCATCTACTATTCCTCCCATCTTCAATTTCTTCATAAAGCTTTGCAAAAATTATTGAGAATACAAGCACATACTAAATCCCCACAATCAGCCCTATAACAGAAAGAATTGCAGACTGAAATTTAATTAAACACGAAGAACTTCTGTTAGATTATTAAACTCTTCACAAGAGATTGTTTGACGTTCTTCTACCAAATCGGTTCAATGAACAAAATTTCTAATAGAAAGCTACTGATGCTTTAAATACACAGAGGACTCAGTTAATTGACACTGCTAAAAGACTTCATTTAGGGTTAGTTAACAGCAGTGACAGCTTCTGGTGAGTAAACACTATTTACACTGAAGCAGAGGAATAGTAAACAAATCTACATCAACTTTTAGGCCAACACTAATTATTCATAACAAATTACCAGGAATTAGAAAACTCTTTAACACACAACACATCTCCTACAAATCTCAGAACTAGTCAGAACTTTTCCAACAAAATATTTTAAAAGGTAAAAATCACTTAGTTTTTCTCAGAAACTACCAGCCATAAGTGCCACCCCAGACAATCAGTTTCTTTTTAAGAGAAGCTCGGACAACTTGATCCAAGCTTGTTCTCTAGCCAATATATTTCTCCCTTTCAGCATCTGCTCCTTCTCATCAGCCTCTTCAGGTTCTGTTCTTAATATCAGTCAGATTGTTCATATTTGTTGAATTTAAAGGATTTACTTAAAGAAACTGCAAGACATGTCTATGAAGATCACAATATATGACGTGCTAGTTCTTACTCTATTAGTTGTTCTTAGTCTATAAGGTTATCTACAGGGAAAAAAAATAAAAGTCAACAGTTTATATCCTTTTTACGAAGAATTTCAAAGTGTCTTCAGTTAGGCCCCTTCTGCATAAGAAAGCTACTTTATATTTTTCCTTTCAGAGTAACAAACTTTGAACTGAAGACAATCATATAATTCTTTTTATTTGTACAGATCATTCAGCAGGAAGAAGACAGGCTCCATATAACATGAATGGGCATGCAGAATCACTCTGCCAAAAGAAGCTATTCTGTCTCCAAAAATATGAATAAATAAAAGGATAATCACTGTGTCCTAAGATTCTTTCTATCCTGGATAGTTTAACCTGTCCCTTATAATGAATGGTTGACAGCTGACTATTAATAGAAGCAATAAGCAATAAATGGATATACATTGATATACTCCTATGATTTAATCACAGCTTTCTGCTCTAAAATCCAAGAGCTACTGAATATTGAATTTGCAGCAGATTTGACTATCCAAACACACTTCTTCAGCTTGGCAGAAAGTTCCCCAGCTCCAAGGGGAAAAAAATCCTACATCAAACTCATAGGGTAATCATCCTCTGAAACATAAGATTGCAAGAATCTTGGCCTTTTTGACTCTATTTCACACATAAAAGAAGAGTTTATAATGAGAATACCTTTAAAGCACCTCAAGACATTTCCTAATGCAATACATTACTTATTTTGAAAAAATCCATTATTGTAATTCTAACATTGAACTTAACTGGCCTCTTGCTTCATTACATTTATTACTATTGTTCTTTTTAAAAGACATGATGCACTCATGGCAAATCCACCCTAACTATCAGCCAGCCTCCTGATTCAATCACCTGTCACTGACCAGTCAGAGCAGCCTTGCTCGAAGTCACCGCTTTTAGAGCCATTTGCAGACATGCCACAGGGTTACAATCTCTTGCCTGGGGAAGGTTTCTAAACCGCCAGTTACCCCACTACATATAAAATAACTTTTCCTTTCATGTACTTTGAAGCATAGCAGCAAAGCTGAAGTCAGAATCATTTCCAAACTAAAAGAAAGAAGCAAACCAAACATATTTTTTGGTCTGTTGTAACATTTCACCCTTGTAACTGTCTCCTTTGATACAGTTTAAACCTGCTTTCTACAGACCACTGACAGTCCCCAACTTACTTCTAGAGACATCCAAAAGATAATGATAGCTGCAGTTTTATGGGTGTGAGCCATTAGACTGGCCCAGTTTACAATCAAAAAGGACTTGTTGCTCTCTTCAGACAGCTTGGGTTCCCACCACTCCCATCCCTGATACTGCTAAGTCAAATATTGCCAAAAATTACTTCTCTATTTCTTCAGCTTAGTTTCCCATTGTACTAGAGAGTAAGAGCAGCTCACAGGAAGGGTTTAAGCCCACAGGCTTAAATGAGAGTAGCGCTTCTGATTTACAGTAGCAGTGAAATTAATTCATGGTATAATTCTGTAAGATGCAATAACAAAAGAAAAGCAAGCCAGCATTTTAAGGGTAAATAATCTTATGAAGGCAGAGACATCAGCTCAGTATAAAATAAGCCTACATTTTCATTTTGAAATGGGAATACAAGGGAAACACAAGAGTCCAAAGGGAATAATAGAATTAGTAAGAGAGAAAGTGAATGCAAGAAGGAGTATCAGAATAATACACACAAGAAACAACCAAATTATTTTTTTCCTGGAAAAGGTAAGATAGAAGGGTAATGCAACAGATTTTTATATAATCCCCTGCAGTGGGAAAAAATGGGTAGAAAGACCATTCACTACCTTTTTTAAAATACAAGTTAGAGACATCAGATGAAGCTACCAGGGTCAGACTAGTCAGAACAAAGCAAATGGGATTCTTTACACAGTGTGATGGAGTTAAGCTTGATGTCAGCAAACGCTGTATCTTCTCGCATACTCACATGTGTATTTATTGGTTTGGATTTTTTTTTTTGTTTGGTTGCTTTTTTGATTTGGTTGTTTTTTATTGTATGTTTTTTTGGGGGTTGTTTTTTGTTGGTTGTTTTTTTGTAGGTGTAGGTTGTTGGGGGGGGGAGGGGGGGTGGGTTTGGTTTTTTGGGGGTT
>JAOQGH010000032.1:34477568-34509402 GCA_025769975.1 Gallinago jamesoni
GGTGGGGGGGGGAGGGGGGCTGGGTTTGGTTTTTTGGGGGTTTTTTACATTTATTTGCACAGATCTGTGAAAGAAAAATAATTAAATACAAAAGCACTGCCTCTGCTTTGGATAGTTCCTGAGCCATGTGCTATACAAATCTGGGGGAGTACCCAGAGAAACACCACCACCACCATGCTCTGCTCTGATCCTTTCCCACAGTGACGTTATTAGGGACAGAGTAACAAGCTTAGCACAACTCTGATTCACTCTGGAAATGTCACTCTTCTGTATGCTCGCTGTCAGCGGATGTACAGAAGGAAAGGTGCACTGTCACTGGAAGGCAGCTGTGAATCTTAAAATCAAGAACTACTGACTGAAGCAAAGCTCTTAAGGAACAGTAATTATTTCCATCATCCTAGCAACCATTTATTACTAATGTCTCCTTTTGCCTCATTTTTTCTTAGCATTTGCTCTTAACATCAAAAAAGATGGCTCATGCTACTGACAGTTGGATAACAGGCAACCGCAATCTTTTCCCTTCCCCAATGAGACAGAAGTATCCCAGCAACGTTTCTCCTTTTCTGTGAGTTTGTGCATCCCTGTTAACCATTGCACCCTCCAAATTATTCAAACAGTTATAAAATTTGGGATAACACACATCTTGGCAAATTGCATTCCATGAAGCCTGAACTTGCAGGAGATTTCCTGAAGCTTTATCACAGACTGGTAGTGAGTACTGAAGCATAAAAGCATCTATGCCACAGAAGACATATTCCCTTCCACTTAAAAATGTATCAGGAATATAATTCCTTGTAAGTAGCTGTCTCAGAATCAGTGATGTTTTCCTGAAAGTGACACGGTGTTCACCACTATGCCTGAATAAACACAATCCTTTGCTGGGTCTCCATCTCTGTTCCAGGCTTTGAACCTCTGTACAGTCCTCTGGGTTACAAAAGGGTTACAAGGTTTAAATTAAGATCATGTAAAATAAAAGAACAAACTCTCTTTTCTTTGGTATGTTAGTCACCATCTGCAGCAAGTGGGAAGAGGTCAATAAAAAGTTGTTTTTTTTTTTTAAATAAAAATTCTGCCAATGGTCCACAAGCATTTAACAGGTCTCCATGTAAGGCAGGGAAGGAAAAGCCAAGACACCTTATAGGACACTAGACAGCAGAGGTCACTTTCAGTTTTCCCCAAAGGTAAGATATAGAGAAAGCGACTATAACAATTCCCCTTTCTTTTCCCAGTACCAGATATGTGCTTCTACAACATGCCTGTGCTGGCTGTAATACTTGGTGAAGTCAACTCCAGAAGTTGGTGTAACTCACTAACCTTGTGGAAAAAATGGCATTTCCAGTAGACATGATCCAAATTGTAATTTGCTTTATATTATGAGTTAATTTGGTTAATTGAAGCTAGTAAGCAAACAGCGTAAACTAGCAGGATATGAACAAAACAGTTGGTACTGAAATCCCAACAAGCACGTAATAAGAATTGTCAACATTTTACCTCACATCTACTTCAGTGCAACTCTGGTCCCAGGAATTGACTTCCCATTAACATTTGGACACAAATGAATGTGCCCTTCTAGATAGAATTTCTCACTTTAGTTTGACCTGATGGGAACCTATTTTGTGTTCTTACAGACCTCTTCATAATCTAGTCCAAAGAAAATGGGGACATTCTAGAGATTTGCTTCGAAAAGCATATCCCCTGACTCGAGCTGAAATGCTAATACAACAGCAGTGTAATAGGTGCCACCAGCCTCAGAGCAATTATAAGACCATGAGAAAATAAGGAAAGGAGTTACAAGGTGCAAAAATCATACTCTTTAAATAACAGTGAAGCAGCTCAAACACCCATCAACTGCTGTTATGTTACCTAGTTCTTACATTTTATGTTCAATAAGCCATGAAGCAAAAGTAGGAGTGGGAATATTGTGTGGTATGCATCAAAATACCTCAGCAAACAAAGGCAGACATATAAGCATTGCCTGTTTAGGAATACTCTCATCTCTGGCAGCAAAGGGCTGGGAGGAGGTTGCTGGCACTTGCTCACTCACTTGTCCCAATGCCACAGAAGACAAAGACAAGCTGAAAAAGGTGAACATTTTAGTTACTCTTTTCTTTAATGTTTTGCATTGAAGCTAATGTTTTGAAGGAAACTGAACAAGAATTATGTTCCTGCACGTTAAACTGGCACTGAGCAGTGTTTCAATCCCATTGTCTGCTTAACTATATTCTGAAAGTAGCTGGCAGTATAACTTCAGACAACGTTTACCAAATATTGCCTTCATGCGTCAGGCTAGTATCCAGTATATTTTATCTGCTGATGACTAAAATTGGAGATTTCTGAAGAGGCTAAAAACTGGATACTTACAGAATAGCATGTTCACAAGAAAGTACTTTCCCTGGACCCTATTAACATTTCAGCACTGAAAAGCTAAATCATTTCTGTTCTGTGCCCCTTTGCCAAGTACCTCTGGCACTTTCATACCTGAGTATAAGCTAAAGTAAAGTTACTGGCTACTTTCCAGATGAATGAGTTTCCAGTCTCTAATGAAAACACTAGAGAGAAATGCTTGCAGAGAACTCAAGTATTTTGTTGCACTAGCAGTGCATCTGCCTGGGGAGTAGCAGCCATCACACCACATTTGTCTGTCTTTTATTTTTTGCATCCCATCTCTTCTGCCTCCTTTTTTGCCAACACTTCTTCCCACCTTAAGAGACTGCTAATGTCAGCCTAACTTAAACAAAAATAACTCTCATAACATCTTCTTGCCCTTCATGCCATTCTCATCTCCTCTTTCTCCATTTGGTTCTGGAGATCAACATGACAACAGCAGCAGCAGCTGCAGCTGCGTACGTTAGCTGAAAACGTTTCAGCTGTAACTGATCTAACTGAGACATCATAACTACACTAATGTTCTCATTGTTAATTTGTAGTGCTCTCATCAGTGCTTCAGACACAAAAAAGGGATTTCTGCATATTTACAGATGAATTCACTCCAATCTTGGTGTAACTTTCCAAGTGGTTTCCAATAAGTCAGTCTCCAAATTCACTGAGGTAAGTTCTAGTACACAGCATTAGTCATAAGGAACGAAGAACCATCAAAACAATTACAGGAGCAAAAGAAACACAAATATCCCATACAGAAGGAATTATTCTCCCTTCCAATACAGTCATGGAAACTTCAAGATCACCACAAGCTTTAACAGTCCTGAGGTATAAATTGCTCCTTGTAATCACCTTCCTGCTCACCGATATAAACCTTTCCAGGCAGTTCTTGAGTTTTTACTGTCATCCGGGGCCTACTGCACGTATAAGACATATTAAGCCATTTTCTCCTACAATCACTCCAGTGACTTTTAATTTAATGCATTCTCTGTTTTGTTACTCTTATTGTTAAGCACAGTTACTGCACCTCCTGTATTGGTACCTATCTCCTTAAAACATTCTAACCACAGACCGATTACCAGACTATTTCTGGATCACTGAAGTCTGCAGTCACTGCATGCAGTTGTCATGGCAGAACAAGTTCAAGGTATGATATCACAACCAAACATGCCATGAAGGTAAGAAATTCAGAGTGCCTATGAAAAAAAGGATTTCTGGGAACGCTAGAAGTTTATCACCAACATGAAAGCATAATTACTTCGGTCTTTAGAGGGGGGAAAAAACGCAACAACGCTTTTACGGCACCCAGGAACTGTTCTCGGAGTAAGTGGGAAGACAGAACACAATTTATATTGTACAATTCCTAAACTCTCCTATGCAATTACCAAAAGCCAGCAGGTACTTCTTCACATACTTCGTAATAGTTCCAGGAGTCCTGGATAAGAACATCGCTACCGTGCCTTGCTCACTCAAAATTTCTTAGAGGCAGCAGAGAGAGGGCATTCAGACTCGCTCCTTCTACAACTAGCAGCTGCAATAACAAAAGCTACCTGAGACTTCCCTTTTACAGGGTCTGCATCAATCCCACTGAACAAGACTTGCTGCATTTTCTCTCTCTATGCCAGCAGACTCAAGCTCTTGGTTTGAATTACAAGAAATGGTAAGCCAATGCTCATCTCCCTTAAATTGATGTAAAGAAGAAAAAACTCTAATTAAACAGCTTTATTGCCTTTTGCTTGTGTGTGCCTGTCTGCAAGTTTCAATGAATCCTAGGCTGGAATGTGTATGATTTTATCACAAAGAAAGAATGATGGTATTCATATTCACCTCTACCAGCATACAGAGTCCAGCCAACAGGAATACCTGCAGGTTTGGGAAAACATAGGAAGCGAGTAGGAAAATCTCCCCTCTGCTGCCGCTTTGCAGCAAGAAGACATGGTTTTGCTATTTTAGAGGGCTCCCCTCTCTCCCTCTGCCCATGTTTGTCACCACCCTCCCTGCACCCCACAGCCCAGTGGCCAGGGACAGCCCTGCTGATGAAGACATTCGCTTCAGCACAACTGAATCAGTTCCACTGTCAGGGGAAATGGACTGGTTTCGCCCTCAGAAAACCTACACCAGTGCTTAGGCCTCATCCAGACATGAAAGAGAAGTGCCACAGCTGGTTAAATAATTCTGCTCAGAAGATTAAGTACATTACACAGGCTTTTGAAGGGAAAAGCAAGAGTGGCTGTTATGCTTTCCGTTGTCCTGATACCCATGCACTTTACGAAAGATGCCAAGTGCTATTGCAAACACAGTTTGTACTTCCATGACAGTAAGTGCTTCTCTGCTGCCACAGACCAGCACTTTTGATCCATCAGCAGTGCTTGGCACACATTCCCAAGGGAAATTCTTTGAAATGTACCTTCATCTCGATCACTGACCTCAAACTGGTCCACAAGCATAAACACTAGTGCAAAGAGCTGCAGTTGCTTTGTGCAGAACTTTATCTGATTACCAAATTTCAAAGCAGCTAAACCCAGGCTAATCTACCACATAAAGAGTCAAACTATTTTTAATGCAGGTTCTTTCTTTTAAAACCTAACAAGGGGCCTAAAATTCAGATCAAAACTTAGCCTAGCTTTTTTCTGTCCCACAGCCAGCCTGCTACAGTTTATCACGGAAGATTACATTGTATTAAGAATATTATTCTAGAAATAATAGAGCTTTAGAAATACTTAGGAAAATCAAACATACACATAGATCCAAGAAAATGTTACAAATATAACTCCCCCACCCCAAACATATGCAGAAGCTGAAAATGAATCTTAATCTATTCATAAGCAATTATCAATTACTACTTTATTCTGATAGTACCAATATATCCTATAAGGACATCAATATTTTATATTTTGCTCAAAATAATGACTAACAAAGAAGACCGCACATAAAGAGCAATTCATTTATCTACTCTATTTGACACAGAAGTTGCTTCATAGTAAGCTGTGTCAATTCTCTTTAAAAACACATAACATCTGCAACACTTAAAGAAAGATATCTAAATGCTTAGGGGACTGGGAGCTCCAGCTGCTGTGAGAATGAAGGAATCCTCATGACATCAGAAAGCAGGAATTATATTTCATTCACCCTTTTTGCCATGGTGAAAAAAAAGTCAACATGATCCAGATGTTTTTTCTGGATGTTAGAGAGGGTCTACTTGGTAATTATTGTCCGAGACACAAGATTTTTCTTTATAGTGGTGAAATAATTGATTTAATCCGGAGGTAAAGTGCTCTAAAATACAGCAGCCTTCTTCCATTACTCTTTCAGGGTGGAGGACGTGGTTTAACTTTTTTTCACATTTTGATACTTAACATGAAGTCACATGTAGTTTTCCAATGGCCAAACAAATCAGAAGAATTTTGCTAGTTCCTAGCAAATTCCTATAATTCAATGAGTATGTAAGTGTAATAATAAGTAAATAATGAAGTATTAGAATGGCAAGTTATGTTTCCTGCAGAATTGCATGAAATTCTGTTTTTTTATAATATATGTAGTTTGTTTAAAAAGTTACAACAATTTTTTGCAATTATTTTCAGTTCTATATGAGAATGATTCTGCTTTTCTCTAATGGGGGGAGAAACTGAAGTTTTGAGTGCAAGATTTATGGCAACTAACCAAAATATATATTTTTTTTTTTAAACCCTGTGCACTTACTTGCATGAAAACCACTATCTCTGAGCTCATAACATTCCTGATTCTGCTCCCAGGACTGTGTTTATGAATCCAGAGGAGCTGAGCATCCAGAGAGAAGAGAGCTGTTTCACCACAGGCCCAGCAGAACTCCACTGAGGTGGCAAGATGTGGAAATGTCTTGCTCCTTTAGACCAGCTCAGGCTTTTGGAAGTGCACCGAGCAGTCAGAGGTTTAAATCAGTCATCAGCATAGACACTTATGCCGACATCACAACAGAGCATTTACACCACTACTCTCAGAAGCATCAGATGAAATCGTAAGTATTCCTGTGTAACAGAAGCTTGCACACAAGTATCCATTATCAAATTAAATGAGAACGACACCATATATATTTAGAGCACATCCCCTAGCAAATTATAGGAATTTTGCTCTAGGGTTTTTAGCCATTTTAGTGCTACTACAAACACTTCATGTCCTGTTTTTCTGCCCAGAAGTGGGGAAAAAAAAAAAAAAAAAGCTTGACAAATAGAGCATGAGAAGTATGTTCAGATTACATTGCAACAGAATAAAAACTTCCCAGAAATATTGGACTCCATCCTCTCTTTTCCTCCCATGTTAACAGATCAGTAGTAACCTCTGATTATTCTGTCACTAAAGTTATCTGGCAGTTTAGAGGACTGTATGTTGCAAAATAGAGATCCTATTCCAACATACAAAATCTCCTCTGGAATGAAAGAGGTTAAAACATATGCTTATGTTAATGAAATTCCCAAAATGAGCATTTACACAAGTGAAGATAAGTCTTCATACATGTTTAGCTTTGCAGCAGCCTAGGGAAACAGAGAAGTTTTGTGCCAAACTAAAGACACCTCATTGTGTTTTTTGCTGAATTCATCACCCAATTCCCCATCCTGACTGCTAATGTAAGGCCTACATATCTTAGCAGGAAGAAAGAGAAGTCAAGGAAGGAAAACAAGTGGCATTTAGGTGCTATAAAAACAACAAGGTGCAGCAAGTTCCTTTTTCACTTCAATGGAACTGAAATCCATCAGGATCATTATTCTTCCGTCTCGTTTAATTTAAGCTACCAACAGACTAACCGCATTTTCCTTGTTTAACCTAAACATTCAACGTCTTAGACCAGCAGGCATGTGAGCAAGTCAGGGAAACCACACAGTCATGCCAAGCTCAGTGCTTGTGAATCCATAACTGCAACTTTGTTTGTCATATCTGTGAAGGCCATGTACGACAGCCTCACGGTCCAGAGCATGGAAACCACTATCCTAGCCCTTCATTATAAATACCACAGTTATCAAATATAGCCAGCGTTAAAGTTCACAATAGACCGCAAAATTATACTTGCTGCAAAAGCCAGAGTGATCCTCCGTTTCCACTCACACCTGGTTTTGATCAGTTTTGGCTACTTGAAGCCACATACTGGAGATGATACTATACGCGGCACACAATCCTGGAACAGGGGACCACAGAAGCAGCAGCTCAATGTGCCAGCGCTGCGCCCTCCACCTAGTTTACCACCCTGGTAGCTTTGTATCTGAACACAGGGGATATTTTTCCCTCCCATCATTCACACAGGTAAAGAACTGGAATTCTGTATTCAAAAGTCCAAGGAAAACACAGTCATGATAACTAGTCAACTGTCAGGGACAGTATCATGAAGTTTATTATGAAAAAGCCAGCATCCAATTAACAAAGGAAACATTGTAGGCAGGGAAGAAATAAACAAAAGAGAAGAAAGTGAAGCCAGGGACAAATAACTCAAATCTAATCATGTTTGCTGCAAGTATATTTCAACACCACTTTTGCACCTTTATAACGTTACCCTGGAGAGACAGATTCTTCAGGGAGTTTCATTCAAAAAAGGGGCATCTTAGTTCTTACAAAATGTAGATGTAACACATGGCAGCAGAAGTGGCGCGAGAAAAGGAGGAGGAGAAGGAGGGAGGGAAACCTCCCAATTGTTTCTGGTAGTTAGGAGAAGATGTTACCGTCTCCGCTGCCAGCATAACATTGGGGTTAAACAGCAAGAGGCTCATCAGTTGCTGACGTAGGAGGAGCCTGAGACCAAGGCGATAGAAACATCCAGATTGCCCCAGTCCTGCAAGCACCTTAACTACACTGTGGACTATTTTGGGACTTCTTTTCTCACCTAAAATCCCAGCAAACCTAGAGCTTTATGGGTGACCTTGGGTCTTGCTGCGACTTGCTCATAAAAAAAATAAAAACAAAAAAATTGCTTTTTCAGCCAAGTTCATCCACTGTTTAATTGTTCTTTGAGTTGCTCAGGCCTATGGACACTGCCAAATACTTGCATTCAGGAGAGGACAGCATTAGACATGTCAGTTGAGCCCAACAATATTTTAAAAGTTAGAATATTAATAGTGCTTGCTCTCATGCATTTTGACACTTTCTAATTAAAGCAAGGTAAAATAAGTAAAAACTACTTCTTGTGATTTTCAAACTCTATGTTCTTCTACTGTTGCAAAAGCATCTGAAGTTTGGTTATAAATAATGTACACCACTGAACGGATACACTGTACTCATAGTGTTACTGTGTCACATAAGATTGCAGACAATGTTTCATACATACAATTGTAGTGTTGATGTTGGCTTTAAACAACATACAACCATACCATTATGGTTTACTAGACCATGGGTGTGGAGGGCAAATCACACCCAACTTCATCACCCTGCTGTTTCAAGGAGTTAAACAGATTTATTTTTTAAACCCCTTTGGTTGGAAAAAAAAAAAAGAAGGCAAATATAAAAGCATCTATATAACAGAGGAGGGATGGTTTCTTAGGAAGCAGATTGAACAAGCACAGTCCTTATCTTCTTTTTATTAAAATACAGATTTGTGCACCTACTTTGCAGCTGACGTTGACAACAGGAAGAAAAAATAATAATCTATAGTATTGTGCCTAATTTGACCATATCAAAAGGGAATAACATCCCAGGCAATTACAATCATACTAATGTACAGTTCAGTTGAACTGATTGTTCATTTTTCTTTCCATTTTCTTGGAAACAGGTCTTGTCTCAACTATCCAACGAAATATATGAATTGCATTTAGTAATTTGATTTTTAGATTTGAGGTGCTGCCTTTAAATATTTGAAATTAAATATTTTTCCAGATTTTGATATTGGAGAATCAATACATTTTCTTCTTTAGAGAAAAAATTTTTGTGAAGTTTTTTTTCTCACTTAAACAGTATTAAAGTAATGCTTGTAAATAGTTTTTCTTGGCATCCGTGTAATATTGTTATGGTGTTCAAAACATAATGATATTTTGCACATTTAAAAGATGGGGGTTTATTACACCCCCCTTGTTATTATGCCTAATATAACATATGAATCTGTAGATAAATCTGAAATGACTAAACTTGAACAAGCAGCCATTTGCAGTTTCAGCTGGTGATTGATTACTTTATTCTGAAATGCTCTCAGACAAATCATGCCAAGTATTCAAGGCTGTATATAACATGGCACATCAAATCTGTTGAGATAGAAGTACTTTACTTGCAGAATAGCAGCAGCTTAGAAATAACTATGCATTTATAGCCTCCAAACCACCACACTTGTTATTATACTTCCCCAGTAACTAACATGAAAAATCCCTATCGAGCTGTAAAGGGCCCCTGACAATATTGAAGGAGAAAATGTTTGCAGAAACAGTGTTTTGTTCATCCACTCTTACGTATTTATCCCATTTTATAAAACCACAACTTGTGATGACAGTTTAAAGTTAACATAAAGTTATTCAGGCAACTTGAAACTTTCAGACTGATGTGTTCGATCTCAGAAATCTCATTTAGCTCCCACCTACCCTCTGCTGTACCTATGTTTCTTAAAGGGGTTAAGCAGGTGGCTGAGATTCTTTCTGCACAGAGGGAAAGATTTGCTTGTGGGCTTGCCCATTATTGCCCAAACCTTCGCAGAGCTAAACAAAGAACATAGCCTGGCAAGGAAAGGGATCACCTCCTTCACAGATCCTGGCATGGCTTGAGTCTCTCTCAGCCTATGAAGTGTTCTTTTTTTTTTCTTATCATTATTATCTGTGTTCTTCAAAATAAATAAAAAAAATTTAAAAAAATCCACCAATCCCCACCCTAAATCCCTCCCATCTGAGAGAGAAGGGAGGGGTTTCTTCTACCCCAGTGGCACCATTACTGGAGCACCTGGCCAAGGAACAAAACATGGCTTTAAATTCCCATATCTGCTGAAGGTGATAGGACCCAAAACATAAACTTCTACAGGTTTACAGTGCTCTTTAGCATCTTTCTTCACAGAAATAACTCTGTGTGTAAAAATTAATTCTCAGGTAAATGACAGCAAGAAAGAAAGAGATCATATGCCATCTTATAGTTAATGTTATAAAATTGAGTCTGGAGAGTGCAGATGTAACTGCATAACCTAAGAGAGTATTTATTCAGAATAGGGACTACTGACCACCCACACTTTGTATTTTACATTAAACATGCTGTTGTTTAAATGGCTAATTGAACAATTCCACAAGCAAAACAGAACACTCTATCATGGAACACTTCTTCGCTCCATGGCTTAAAGCATGCCTACTGGAGATAGTTAAGTAGGGCTCAAACCTTCCCACTAGAGAAGGGACTTCAACCTTAGTTTTCCAGAACCTGAGCAGATATTCTAAAATCTAATTAGATTTTTATTTACTTTTAATGTTTTCTTTCTGAGAAGCTTATGAGGTATACAAACTACTGACAGAATGAATATATTGCAGCCACATTTTGTGCGAACAATTAGTTTGTTCTTTTAAAACAAGCATCTGTAGTTTGCGTCTTGGGAATAGAACAGAATTTAAACACAACTCAGGATCCCATTAAGTATCTGATTAGCTGTACTTGCCAGATTATCGTATTCGCCAACACTGGATTTATTAAATTTGATGAAACCAAATAAAGGAGGTTGGAAAAGGAGTGCCAGGAAACACTACCTTTCTGTATCTTACAGTGCTTCTTCCTTAAGGGCAACCGGAGGCTGATGCAGTTTCAAAATTGCCATTTCAAAACTTTCTGGATCTTGGCCACAGAACATTCTTTTCAAAATTGCCACAGACACAGATCACTCAGATATGGGACACACAGAGACAAAACAAAAAGCCAGAGAGATACATAGCTATGTGCAAGCAGTTGCTGACTTTTAATACATGTTGTAAGTGGACTGTCCGAAGGCAGTAGAATAATAACCTTTGCCCCTCAACCCCCATTAGACATAAAAATTACAAAAACCATTAAATCATCTCTTAATTTTCTCAGAGGCTACATAAATACTTTAAAACATTGGTAGTCTACTGTTTTTTTCCTAGCCTTCTACACACTGCAGATTTTCTTTAAAGCATACTCTTACTTTTTGTGATAACAAAGATGACAGTTCAGCCTCTGACTTCTTTAAACAAGAACACCTTATTGCCACAGAAACACAAAAGAGAAAAGGAACACAAAGTTCATACCTCTGTACATGCTAGAAGACCTCTGTATTACTGCAAGCACACCACAATGCACACTGAGGGCTCAGCTTACAGAAATTGCAAGAGCAGAAAGCACTACAGGTGTTTGTAATTGCTATCAGCTGAAGAGCATCAGCAAAATACAATTGCACCCAACTGCTGAATAACCGCTGCAGAACTCCCACCTGCCTCTGTATGGCTCCCTTCAAAAGAGCAGGCCTCCAAAAATATACTCCCACAAAGAAGCAGGGAAGAGGACAGCATAGGGAGTGAGTGTCAATAGCTTTTCTTTCTAGATTACTATATTAACTACTATTATATCAGGTGGGTGTCAGTCATGGCACCATCTTCGTTTTAAAAAAATCCCAGACCAACCAAAATTAACACACGCATCCTCCCTACAGTGATATGAATCATTTCATCAGAAACTTAGCCCTTTTGAGATTTTTTTCAGTGTCTGCAGGCGCATCCCTTGTACGTGCAACTAGTCAGTAGGACTGCCAGGAGCTGTGTGGCCAATGACCAGATTCCTAAGTTGCTGAAGAGGCCAGCTGCTCGCCATCCTCCAGACAAGGAGAGCCCAACCCAGGTCAGCATAGAAGCAGACCTTCAGGGCCTGAAGAAACACCTGGAGGCAGCAGGCAGGTGTTGCAAATTCCAGTTTAGGTGTCTGGGTAAAGAAGATATTTTTTACTTTTTTGATAAATAGTTTGAACATCTTAAATCATTCAAAGGTCTCCTCTGGAGTGGGTTACAGTTAGAAAACTTGGTGTTACTTAATTTGTTCTCCAATCAGTATGAGTAAGGGGAAATATGAACTGCATAAAATAGGTATACAAACACTCTTACCTATCAGAGATGTGGTAAGATTTATCTGTGATGTATTTTTACCACACAGACAACGACAAGGGTTACATACTAGCTACACTTTTTCATACCTTGCAAATCCTGAAAATATGTAACAAGCAAATCTTAAAAATAAGATTTGTAGAAGAGTGATTTCTGTTTTACAAATGAATTATTGACAGATAAATATTTCATATAATGCTGTTAACTTATATTAACTCTCTTAGCAAACAGTATTACTATATCCTTTCTCCATTTGCAGTTCACTTATGTGTCCTTGTGTATGGCTACCAGGAATGCCTGTTTTAAGAGTTTAATGCAATCTTGAGCCATTTATGTCAGAAAATCCCAATACCAATCTGCCAAATTTTCATGAAATTTCATGAAATTGTAATGCAAATAGGTGGACTTTCAGCTTAGAAGTGGTGGAATTCATAACTATTAGTTTCATAGATGCTAAGATGTGCAGAAGATGCATATTTTTGTAACAATTTTTTTGGCATTGACAGTTCAATTTTCTGTTTGAAATATATAGTGGTTTAAATATAGTTAAAATGACATTATTCTGTGTGTTCCAACTTTGGTAAATTAACCTGTTTTGGTATTCTCATGAAAGCTGTAAGGTCATACAGTTTTACACAGTGAAACATCTCATACAGGAAAATTTCTGCTTCATCAGGGTGAAACAGTAAAACAAAACAATAAAGCTGATTTTCAAGAAAAAAATCAGTTTGTACCAACATCAGTTCTAATAAATTGAAAAAGAACTAATGCAAAAAATAAAACTAAAAACCAGAACTGATATTACATACTGTAACTGTATTTCACATTGTTACTGCTATTGCCAGAAAGAACAAACAGATAGTTTTGGATTTTTTCTTACAATCATTGCTATGATTTTAAGGACATGGGAGTCTTTTAATTTCAGGTTTTCAATGATTTTTTTTTTTTAAGCTTATTAGCAAAATATTTCTGTTTAGCACAAATAAGCAACAGGATTTCATTTTGATCACGGGATCTTGACCTTTTCTCAACTTTTAGTCAATAAGCCAAACTGGACACACAGCAAAACCGTGCACGGAACAGTTATGCATTTCTGAAGCCCTTCCCCTATAATCCAGCAGAGTACCTATTTTCAAAGATGATGGGAATAAATCTGGGGTTGCTGAGCCAGTGGAAATTCCTTCACATTTTCAATAGGCCAGTAACCAAATCAAAAAAGCCTTCTGAAAACAATACAAAATAGAAGAACCAAATAGAAGACCTGAGCAGCCTGTAAGGCACAGCAACAGCAGTGTCAAGCTTTATGAAGAAAAAATACTGAGGTCAGTATGTGATCCACAGCTTAGGGAGTGCTATATCTTGAGGAAAACATTGTTTAAAAAATCTCTATTGCCATCACACCTCTCTGTGAGCCACTCAATTAAAAATTGTATGCACATATGACCACAGGTGGCTTTTTTTTGCATTCTCTGCTGCAAGAACAAGGTATTAGTATTTTTTCGAGCGTACACCTTGCCAACCTGTATCCATCACAAAAAGAATGTAAATTTATTTTAAATGCAATCTTAAAATCATACTGCTACCTCTCATGAATAATTACAGTTTGCTGAAAAACAGTATAAACAAATCATGTATATTCTTATCTTTGTATTTTTTCATTTTTAAGTTTGTGTGATGTTCTATTTTAATTTCAATCTTCCAAACATTAGGAAGTCAGATAAAAAGTTTAATTGTGGTTGCTCTTGCTGATAAATTGTTTATCTGAGGTTTTTTGAATTGTATTTTATTTATCCTGGAAGACAAAGTTTACACTTCTAAAACATGCACAGAAAGTTACACACCATCCTTGAAAGCCACATGTAAAGCTTAGAGGTCTCTGAAAATGATTAACTGGTTTCCTAAAGAATTAAAAATACTAAAATACTATTCATTGAAATATTAGTTCACCACATCTCTTGTAGGAAAAAAAAGAGCATTAAGCAGCAGAAAAATATAAATTACAACATATGTGTTAATTAAAGAAAAAATGAAAAATAGAATGACTATTTACATGTAAACGAGAGTAACTTACTCTCAGAGACAGTAAGTGGCAGTGACTGGTACTTCTGCAGAGACTAAAACTGCTGGTGAAGCAAATAAAGACTGTTTTGGGTGACAGACAGACCGAGAAATCCTGCAGGTTAGGGTAGCAGAGGTAGAAACGTGGCCTGCCATGGTGGCACAGTGTGCCACAAGGACCTTTACACATTTGCTCCCATCTATCCTCCAGCTCCCTGTTGCAGTCAATGAGTGATGTGAAAGGACTAGTAAACTCACTCTTCCTGGCTCCTGTCTCAGTACACACACAGCACTGCTGGTGCACAACACGGTTGCTTGTGCAATGACACAAGCAGCATGCAAGGAGAAACCTCCTCCAAGCATGAAGTTCAGTTTCCCTTATCTGGTCACATCTTTTCTCTGCAAGATACCTTGTATTAACGAGGACAAAGAAGTGAACAGTGAAATATTCTTCCATGCCTCCACAAAAAATTTGAACAAGCTTTCCTCATAGGAAATCTGTTACCTGTACTGCAACTGATAAAAATCAAGCAATTTGGGGGCAGATTCTTAGCTGTGATATGGCTGCATTTTGCCAACCTGCACTGCTGTACTTCTGGCCAATGACTGCAGTCAAAGCAAACTTTAAATGAAGCCTAAATTTGGGCTGTCCTCAAGATGTTTTATGGCTTGTGGGAGACAGCCCAGTCTGCAGGGGACCACACAGCTGCAGGAATACAGAAAGTGAAAAAAATAGGTCACTGTTAAAAACTTGGTGATTCTGAGCATGCACGAGAGTAACTGCAAACTGGCTTAACCTGGAACTTTTTATCTTCACTTACCCATTTGAAGAATCAAGGAATTTAAGGTGTCTTTGGAAGTAAGAAAGAACTTGACTCTTTTCTCCCAGGAACTTCATAGTGAGTAGCTCTGATGATGGGAGTATTATTATTTCAAACTTACAGTGGTGCAACTAAGAAAGCCATGGAGGCTGGCTTCCTGACCCTTTTGTATTCCAGAAACCATTTTTTGCACCATCTGTGATCCTGTTGCAATATCTATGTGGGAATAAATACTACCTTCAGACTTTATTGTAGATAAGACCACACATGGCAGAAGGGACAAAGAACGAGCTCCCTAGGGATCTATTCCCAGATGTAGCTGGGTCTCCTCCTTGCACAAGTAACCAGCTGACCAGCTGCTGTAAGGGCAGCTCCCCCAGTTCCTGCTCCTCACAGAACTGGAGGCAGCAGGGATGCAGTCCTTCTCTCTACTGAGAGAGGAGCTGAAAGGGAGATTTTTATGGTCAGCCTTCTATAATACATGAATATCCTTCCACACTCCCAGAGGAGAGATAAACTGGCTGTACAGCCACTGTGCACCAGACCAGAACAGCACCATAAATCAGCAAGGCTTTGTCAGGGCTGGGGATATGAACTGTGGTGACTGGTTCAGGTGGTTTTCAGCGGCTTTTGATATAATATGTAAAGAAAAAACCCGTCTGAAGATGCATCTACAAATGGGCAGCAGACACCTCTCCTATAACCCTTCTTCCCCTCACAGTGCTTTGATTTTAGTAGTATGACAAAACATCAGACCTATCTATATTGAAGCACAGCTTTAGCATGGAAATCTCTGTACAGTGGGCAGCTTTCTGGCTTGTTTTTCGTCACAAACCTTACAGCAGCAGTTTCAAAGACTTTTACAAGGAAGCCTCAGGGCTTGTTTGCCAGACTTCAATGGATATGTTTGAAGCATGGTATATGGAGGTTGAACTGCCTGACTCCCATTAACATTAATAGAGTCAGGAGGCTAAATGCCTGCACACTATTCTGATGATGTACCCACAGCATCTGGCAAGTAGACCGATGCCATTTCTAAGTCATTTTGCATATGATGCTTCCTTCACCTAAATCAGGGTTGCAAAAATAGAATAAAGAGGGACAACCTGTTTTCCTACAGCTAAGACATTCTGCAAACTGTGGTGGTTTTCCTTCAATTTTAATAAAGAACCTTACACTTGCATATAAAATCCCTGACATATAAGATATCTAACAGCATTATAAAACTGATTTAACAAAACCCATAGCAACCACAGACAACAAACTGCTAGCTACCTATTGCTTTAATAAGAAAAAGCAGGCTAGCAGTTACACAGGATTCATGGTCCTACCAAAATTCTAGGATATTTGGATTATGTGTTCTCCTTCAGATTTATAAATAAAGGAGGTACTTGCACAGCTGAAGCAAGTAGCTAATTTAAAATTTAACCTGTATTAAAAAAAAAAAAGTTTTGATCCTTCATTCTCTGTTTATGAACACCTGCAGTTTATATCACACACATTTTCATTGGAAACAATCTGTTAAATCTGTAAAATTATTATAGTGTAGTCCCATAGTATGTCACACTGTGGCAGTACCTTTGATCTCAGCCCCTGGGAAACATTTTTTCATGTGGGCAGCAGCAGCAGCTGTAAATACAATGTTAATACTATTGGGGTATTAAATTTCCCTTTTATTTTGCTGGCTGAAGTCTGGGGGCTTATGCGGTACTACACTTCCCATATAACACGCTTTCAAGTTTCTGAAGTTTCAAGATAATCTAGTAAATGGACTGTCTTAGATACTTTTACAGTGGTGTTACAAGGGAAAAAAGGACCTCTCTGTTTCTTTCAAATCTGGGAAAATATACTTCGTTGATAAATCTTAATCTTTTAACATCTTGATCCTCCCCTCAGTTGCTTCACAATTGACAGCTTTTCTGCTTTAACCTGATTAGAAACAACCTGTTAGCTAAATTACTCGGTTACAACCTACAGATATCCTGTATGTTTGAGTTTTTTCACAGGTGTAGTCCCTATTTAAAGGCTCTTTTTAAAATGTTTTCTCTTTCCCTGATGGTTCTCTCATCACAATACTAAAATTCTACATCATATACTGACTTTGCCATGCACAAACACAACAAAAATCTGCCCTTAGCTTGCCACTGTGCTATGCAGCCTATCAACCAACACACACCCATCACAGCTATACCTGAAGTCAATGGCACAAAGATTAGATAACTCTCTGAGCAGTGTAAGGAATAACAATATAGTCCTTATTCAGAGCCCTACATTAATGCTACTCTAAATCCTATAATTTTATTCTAAACTTTATTATAAGTTGCTCTGCAGTAATATCTTACATGTTCAAGTCTTTACACTGGGAAAATTATACAGATTAGGCACGTCTTTTGTCTTCCATGTACAAAGTGTACATCTTCACTAAGAATATTGATTAAAAAACATTTTAAAAAATCTAAACAGTACACATTCTGTTAAGCAAGAATTTACATTTATGCACATATCAGTAATTTAAGTATCTTTTGCCTCTCAAGAACACTTACATTAAAAAGTCTTAAGAAAAGCGATTGTACCTAATGGTATGCAAACACTCTGAAGTGTCCAAATTATCTTGATTTAGCCTCTCCTATTCACTGCTTTGCATTCTGAAGGAGACACACAAGCCACAAGACCTTTTCTTCTTTGCATTCTCTGTACACATTGCTGTCAAATGCGCATAATGACATCCATTTTTGCTTATTTTCAAATACCACTGTAATAGCCAGTTGTGCGCACACAAAGCTTTTTAAATGCATATGCTGGGTTCTGTGCCTCAGGCCAGATCTCATCCTGTGCTCTTTGGTATCAGCGTAGTTTGGGAATGCAAAGACTGAAGCTTAAATTCAGGGTTTAAATCCAGAAAAAGACAAAAAACACCTGTTAGACAGAGGGTGGGGGAGAGGGAGGCAAGTAGGCAAGTACACTTCCTACCAAGTCAGGTACATCCCTTTCCTCTTCAACCTGTGAGTAGCATTAGGCATCCAGTTGAGATTTACAATAGCCAGGAGGCTAACGTTCATGAATTTTTTTGTTAAGCAGTCATCAGGTAAAGCTTTTCAATAACGACTAGGAAGGGCTAGAAGTCAGTCCTCTCCTTTTCTCAGGCAAGAGCTCTAACTGCCCCAGGACGCCAAAATAACATGACTATCCTGGCACAAATTCTGTGCACACTCCTTTCTACCTCTTTCCATTTACTTATGGAAATAAGTACATATTCCTATAAAATGCAGAGCTGTTTCACAAAGGAAAGCCACATCAGAATAGGCTTAAGTGTAAGTTTGGAGTGAAAGGTGGGCATTAAATTCCTTCTACCAGGCAGAGATTGAACTCAGGCTGCCCACATCACCTACTTGTACTCCTGTTGGAGGAATGAATGAGGACTCCCATCACCTCCTTCTGCTGCTGTATTTCATGCACAGCCTGCACCATTAGTCATGCTAAGAGCATGCCAGCTGGATAGAGCCCCTCAGGTGAAACAGACTGAGGAATGCCTTGCTTATGAATCCAAATTAGGCTTAAATGTAAATTGTGGCTGGGCCACTCCACACTAAGCTAGTTCTGAGATGCCCAGGAAAAAAGAATTTAAAGCCTTCAGGAAATACTGGGGTTTTACACGGACGGGTGGCTAAAGACAGCTGCAGGTTCAGTCTGCACTCCCTCAAACCCCAGTCCACCTAAGTCTGCTCCAATGGAGAAGCCAGACAGCCATGCCAGAAAGGCAACGTGCTGAAGGCTCAGAAAAATGCACAAAACCTAAGTAATTCAGGTGGCTCCAAAGCTACACAGCCACTTAGGAGAGTTATAAAGGTTGTGGTTTGGGACACAGAGCAAGTGTTAGGTACCTTTGTTCTTTACAGATTTGTCCTCTCTTGGCTTTCTTCAAGTTATTTATATGTTGGAAATCCTGGTAAAATAAATTCAAAATTTTCAGGATAAAAATATCACGTCTTCAAATGACCCAGAAGAATTAATCACACGATCACGCTGATCAATAGATGATTGTGCGAAAGAGAATAACCTGTCAGAACTGAGCAAAGAATGGAAAAGAAGGAGAAATATATGCTTCCGCAATGAAGAGACAATCTAAAGTCTATACAGACTCCACCTAAAAATTTAGAGGACGTGGCCTGAAACACTACAGAAGGCTCAGTGAAAATAATTATGCAGATGTTACTGTGAAAACAGTCAGTCCCAACATTTGGAAAGCTTTTTAAGAAAGTAAATATAAGATTAGTAGTGGTGTTAAGGAAGAATAATGACGTGATTCTCTACATTAGAAAAGAAACAAACACACACATAGATATTTGTGTGGTATGTAAATAGTATATTGAAATTTTTCTTTTGATACAATTCTTAGGCTGCAAGTGAGAACTATTGTTTGGGGCTTTTCATATAAAGAAATTTTTACCTCAAACTGAGGATTTTCAAAATTGATATATATATAATTCTCATGGCATTTTGAATTTCTTCATTTGGTCACAATCTGAGCCATGTTTGATATGCTCTGCTCCCCCCATTGAAGTGTTTGGTTCTGAATGAAAAGCCATTTCAGGTAGCAACATATATCATGTGATAAGAAAGAAAAGCTTTAAGAGGGAAGTATAGAAAGTACTCCTGAAACAAAGGAGAATAAGAGACATTTTAAAGCTTTTGACACTGTCTCCCATAACATCCTCATAGGTTAGCTTAGGAAGTGTGGGTTACTCATATCTGAGTTGGAACATATGGGTGGTGGGTCCGGATGGGTGGTCTACTAGATGGGTGAAAACCTGTCTGGGCCCTGAGGCCCAAAGGGTGGGTGGTTAATGGTGCCTGCTCTACCTGGAGGCCAGTTATGATTTTTTCAGGGGCTTACCCTGGCACCTCCCTTATCTTATATCTTTTTCAGTGACACGGAGGTCAGAGCTCACCTTCATTGAACTTGCAGATGACACCTAATTGGCGTGTGCAGTCAGTCTGGTTGAAGGCATGGCTGCCATCCAGAAGCATCTAGGCAGGCTGGAGGGGTGGGCTGCAGGAACGATAAGAAACAAATTAAGAACAAATTGTGCATCTTGAATGGATTAAATCCTTGCACTGGTACAAGCTGGGGACTGACTGGCTATGGAGCAGCTCTTTAGAGAAGACCATAAAGGACCATAAGCTAAAGATGAACACCCTCTGGCAGTAGTGAAGGGTAGCACTGTTTGAGGCTGTGTCATCAGGAAAATATATGGTGACAAGGGAGCTGTCTATTCCCTTTACTGAGCACTTGTTAGACCATATCTAGGATACTGTGTCAAGTTTTGGTCCTCTTGAACAGGAAGGGAAGACATTGATAAACCAATCCAAGTTCAGTGGAGGGCTGCCAAGATGTTTGAAGGCTGGAGCAAGTGTGTATCCTTCTCCTGTGAAGAGAGGCTGAGACTTGTGCAGCTGGGAGAAGGGGTGGCTTCAGGGGGACCCAACATCAGCCTTCCCAGTGTCTATGGGAAGTTTAGTAAGAAGATACAATCACAACAGTCCAAGGAAGGAGGGTGAGAGACAACAGACATAAACTGAAACAGGGGATGACCCACTGGAAATAGGAAAATACTTTTGTACTGTCATGGGAGATGAGCAGTGGAACTGGCTACCCAAAGAGGCAGTGCAGTCTCAGCCTTGGAGGCTTTCAAGACCCAACTGGATCAAGGCCTGAGCAGCCTGGGCTGACCTCAGGACTGACTCTGCTTTGAGCAGTAGGTTGGACTACAGACCTCCTGGGGCCACTTCCAACCTGAATTAATCTATGATTCATTATATGTTTTCAGATTTTTCCTGGAGCTCTCTAATCACTACCTTCTTTAACTTTCTTTTGCTTTAGCATGAAAATCTTTAAAATTATTTCTGAAAGTGCATCCCTCAAAATAACTGTTCTATTCTAGGTAAGTACTTTCATTATATATATATATTTAAATTCTGAATACTGCAGCTTATTTTGAAGGCCTCTTCATAAAATAATGAAAGCAAATGCAAGCCTTTTAAAATGAAATCTAGATGAGCTATGTAGGAATGAATTAATGCCTGAGGATATTCTGTCATTTAAATGTAGGAAAGTATAATTACAAGTGCTACAAGTAGAAAACAGAGCTTCTTAGATAGAGAAATTAAGACTTATTTAAGCAATATGAAAGGAACTGCAAATGCCTGGGTACCTTAAGTTTCCCTCTTTTGTTACTATGGCTACAACAAAGAATTACCAAAGGAGAGAATTGGATTGGTACGGTATTAAAGATTTGGCATGCTAATTAGTATTCTCCTTTTATTACTCTGATAGCCACATAATCCAGAGCCATTTCTTCTAAATCACTTAACTTGGAATACTTTTTAGCATTGTTTTGCAAGTAAATGCCAACTCTTTTTCTTACATGTTTGTCTGTATTTAAAAGAAAAAAAGACCTGTTTTAATTAACATATTTTTGAAGTCTAGACTTTTTTTTAAACACTTCAGACAACCATTTATTATCAGCTTTCTAGTGATAGTATTTTCTTTTGCACAAATATATTATATAGCATGTTTCCTTCGATATATAACCATTTATGTGGCACCTCTATATTTTTGGCCACACAAAATTGTGTATATTTGAACATGCACTTTCTCTATCCAAAAAATAGCCCTTTTAAACTGAAACACAGTTTTTATACCATTTTAATTACATGTTTTTATCGTATTTTTCTAAAATTATGGTTTTAAAGCCAAGCTGTCTATTGTGTGCTTGAAAACTTACACCATATTTTTCATTTAAACACCTATATTCTTATATTACTTTGTAATCTAAGTTTGCAAGATATACATACACAAACAAAAACAAAAATGCAAAGCTGTTTACAAATAAAAACAAAAGAGGGAAAGAAATAAGGTTCTTTTCTTGGTCACCGTTATATACTCGAATGTCACACCAGTTAATGAAGAGCACTAAATGGATAAATCAAGAGGTGAGTTATTTCTATGTGTTACACACTGGGCTTGGACTCAGATTTCGATTCATTCTTGGCTCTGTCACAGACTCGTTAAGGGACAAGCTATCTAATCTCCTTTTTGCCTGAGGTGGCAGTTCCTAAAGCTGATCTGCCTGCTGGCGGCCTCAGTCCTGCCATCCTCTCTGTCTCAGCTCTCACCCTGGCTGAGCCATTTCAGTACGAAAAGCTATATGAAAGGGTTTTGTTCTCTCTTCCCTGCTTTTCAGGTAAGTTTTCTATACCTTTAAGGCACTGAAACAACCTAAAGCAAGGCTGGACAAACATTGGAGCTAGTGGAAAACAAGGATTGCTGCTTTGCCACCGAAGACAAACATGAACAGCAACAGCCCTAAGTGAGGTTTAGTGACACTGAATGGGACAGCAGCTTCAGTATCTCAGCCTGTAACATTGGCCTAGTGTTGGTTTCCTCTTTCTTTCCTCCTTACATACCCTAACCTGTTACCTGTAGCTTTTATTTTCTTTAACATCTTAGGTTATGCCTCATAAATATTTGTGGACACTTATTAGCTATACGTAAAGAACAAATGCATAATAGCACTAAAGGAATGGTGTTAGAGGCAGCAAAAGGAGGCAACAAATGGATTTCTGCTGATAATGTGTTAAAATTAAAGGCTTCTAGGAATGTGTTTCAGCAGATGTGTAAGAGCATGATGAGTATTTGAAAACACTGGAGGAGAGTCATACTCTCGCTCTTCATCATTAGTATTCATAGGTATTTCTATAGATGCATTAACAGCACAATTTGCAATAATATGACCAAGCAAACCACAGGGCCTCCCTTGAAAACCATACTGACCCAAAGATAGAGATAGGGCTCACTGATTCTTGGTCATACTTTTGTCACAAAATGATTTGTTTGCTGTTATGTCTGGTCTGGAAAGAATACTCTGCTCCAGAAATGGTAAATTGGACAAGTTTATCCAATCCATTCTGCTTACTATTTGAGCAGACAGCAATTGAATTTGGCTGTGCCTAGGTGACATTAAAATTTACTTCAAAAGCAAAAGGAACAATTGTGGATTTGACTTGAAGATGGGCCAAACTATCTTTAATAAGTTAAGGCTTACAAAAGTTTTGTAGGGAAAGGAATTGGAAAATAATTAAATCTTAACAAAATCTCTATTGTTCCTAAGGAATAATGGGACAGAAGATACTTATATTTCTCACTTTGCAAACCAGGCATGAGGTAGGATGACACTGCTGATTGTGTGTGTTAGTAGAATGCCAGCTTTTTAACAGGGGGTAAATATGTGGAATTGCCTAGATGTCCCACAAACCAGTAAGCAGGGAGGTCCATAATATGTGTGGCCTGACAACAGTTCTTAACAACACTCATCTACCTTGCAGAGCTGAATGAAATGTCTGAACAGCAAGGAGGCACACCTCACTTATCTGCATGGGTGGACAAGACAAAAACCTGTGTGAAAGAGCAGACAGATAATGCAGGGGTCTGGGTATCTTCCATTAAGCAACATGAGCCAGATAAACTCCCTCACAGCAGCAGTCCTTGCAAAGACAAATATTATGTATATTCATGTATATTCAGATGATTTCTTAAGTAACTTCAAATGCTTACACGGGCACTTCAGGTACATAGGAGGTCTCATTGACTATAGTAGGACTACTCATGTATGTTAAACTGTGCCCATTTGTAGGCCTTTGCAGAAGAAAGCTCTTGGCACATGCATGAAATGTGCCAGTGACAATGAGCTGCTGACAGTGAAGTTCTTTGAGAAACTCAGATCAGAGGTGAGCTTTAGGAAAGACTCACTGGGAAAAGGACTAGTGACCAAATGCTGTGCTACCCAGCTGCTACCAACAGATGGGTAGCAGTCCTCCTACATCGAGCAGTTTTTACAATGCTACAGTGAGAACTGAAGGCAGAAAAGAGGACACAGGTAGAAAAAACATGGAAGCAAAGTGGTAGGGGAAGTTTCTATCAACTTTTGCATAAACAGCAATGACCTCATATAAGAGGTTTTTTTCATTCCTTCACGATTTGCTGGTAACTAACAAACACAGAAAAAAGCCAACACTTGATACAAAAGACAGGTATTTGGCAGCTACTGCTGTAGTGTCAATCACTTGGTGTGCAGCTTGAAATATCAGAAGAGAAGGACACAGAGTAGGCAACCTTGAAAATATATTCTTGCATTAATGATGGCTTTATAGAGCCAACATAGCTGCAAGAATTCTGCAATATAGAGAGGTTCACCAAAACCCATACAATAATCCTGACAAGGAACTTAAAATCAACCTGGGAAGTTTGCTGTCAATGGCCACCTTAAATCTCTTCTACCTCAGGCTAAGCAGCTACAGAAACTTTGAAGAAAACCATTAAATATATTAGTAAAGCAGTAGAACTGTGATCCTTAGGGACACTATAGAAAAAATCTAGATGGATTCTTTGTTGTTAGCACCATTATCAATACTCATGTGTGCAGGGAACAAAGTACAGCCTCTGTCAGAGAACAAGCAGACCTGACCATCTTTAGAAAACATTGTACAGCCTTCTTTGACAAAGCCTTGCCAACATCAGTGACACTCACAATTTAAGTTCTACATTTATTACCACCATGTGACAACCCTGCCTCCCTATGAAAACAAAGTGAAAAATAGTAAGGAGAGTTCTGGAACTGTGAAGACTATTTGAATTATTTTAAGGTCCATGTAAGATTTTCCCATTAATTGTGTATGCAAGACGCTCCGTTGCTACAGAGATGAGCTATAATAAAAAATTCAACAAACAGTTGCAGACAAACTTCATTTCAGTGACTTACAAAATAATAATACCACCACCCTGACACAAATAATTCTAATAATTTTCAATGTAGAAAGTAGATGTAAAACCACAAGTATTTTATGACTTACCTGATGACACATCACATCCTAAAGGGATGTGAATAATCAAACACTCAGTCTTAAATTGATGGTATTTGGGGGCATGAAATGGCACACAAGCACAAGCATGATAATTGTTATGTGGCACGAATTACTTATATCACATATTGACGTTTGCTAGAACAGAAATTCAAGAAACTGCAGTACAGATCCTGTGCTTTTCATTCAATTTCCTCAAATCCCTGTAAATCTGTAAATAGAACTGTTGAGGAAGTCTTCACATTTGATGCCTGCTGTTGGTGGTTATGAATGAGTCAGGTATTCTATTAAGTCTTTGGTGTAGGTGGGATTTTCTATGTCTGGGTTGCAGTTAGAAGAAATCAGTTGGTTTTGGTATAATCACTTGGATAGGAAAATGGCATTGCCATGGCACTCATATATCATGTAGGCGTAGCAGAATCTAATAACTCAGAATGGTTAAAGCATTTTTCACTCCTGAAGCTAGAAGCTCTTATAATTAGATTTTTCTCTTCTCTAAATGTAATATATCCTAAGGACTGACAAAACTAAGAGTGAGAGAAAGGGAAAAAAATACTTCATAAGTTCTTATCAAGTTCTTGTTTGCAAATAGAGTTTTCAGATCAAAGTCCATAATAATTCCAATCTCTTCACAACATGATTGAATGTGTATTGACTCATTTTAGAAAAAAAAATCTCCCCAATTTCTCTTATGGCCTGTCTCTTATCTTATTTCTAACTAACTCTTCCATTTTAAATAGAGAAAATCATATTAGATATATTAATAGGTAAATACATTTTAAATATAAATATATAAAATACAAATACTAAACAATTTATTTCATGATCAAAATTACAAGATAAATTATGTGTATGATTGTCAGTACAGGCCTATTCTGATTCCTTACAGATGGAATTACACTTATTTGGACATACATTTATGAATGATAAAATCTTCTGCAAATCACATTCACATGCATGCTTACCTAAATAATCTATTAAGCTATTAACTTACTGAATGTCTCTTAAAAATTTCTAAACATTCACTGGTTTTCACTAATCATATCAATTATTAAAATACAATATACATGCGTAAAATACTTGTCCTATATATTTGACTCTCATTTAAGCTTTTTCTCAGTTGCATTAAGGTATCAATCAACGTACCCCATCCCCATAAACTGATTATTTTCTCTTCAAATAAAGGCAAGTAAACAGAAAGAAAATCCTACATACGGATTATTCAGTCAGCTTCCTGTGTTATTTTTTCCTTGAAGTGGTTCACTGAAATATTCACCACAGTGCACATCAAGGTTATAGCACCTAGTCAAAGAAAAGGTGTTTCTTTAGAACAAGTATTTATTTCCCAAAATTTCCACTGAGGCCTTTCTTCACCTGAAATAATTTGCATTTCTAGATTTTATCTTTTTAGTCTGATTACCTAGAAACTTCCTAAAATATAGGCAAATGAGCAATCAGTCTTAAGAAATCTGTTATACTTAAAACATTCAGATGCAGCAATGACACAATACATCGTGTCTCTCCGAAGAGACCTGCTTTGAAGTAGGCCTTGAAATTTACAATATCCCTGTATTTATTAATAAACTGAATTTTGACTAGGTTTTAACTGAAAAACTTAAATTGATTCAAAATACTGTGTGACATTCAAGCTTTAGCACATGTTAAACCAACAATCTACATATTTAAGTTCTGTTCCCAGAAATTTCAGGACTATAGTATTAGCAGTTGATAAAAAACATTCTGAACATGCAGAAATATCCATGGAAATATATTTGCTGGATGCTCTGCTGGCTATTATTTCTTTACAGTGCAATCACATCATGCATATTACTTATGGTGTACTTTCATTGTTCAGTTAATGTGTCTGCACACGTAAATAGGCAAGGGATGTGTATTATTGAATGATGAAAGGAATACTATATTTGCCAAGTTGAACAAATACAAGTGCTATTCAGTGAGCTAAAGATGACCTTCATGTATAGCTCACAAATTGTCAGCTGTCTGTCCCTAAATAAATTCAGCCAAGTCTCACAACTTGGAAATATTGGCTTGAACAACTCCAATATTAGGCTAATCATCTAAACATCTAGTCCTTCTTCTCATATCTTAAATGCAAAAGAACATTATTTATAGCTCAGTACTCCCTGAGTCATTTCTTGGAATAACTGCTAAAAGGGGAACTCTGGGAATTAAAAGCAGCAGGAAAGGACACTTCACCCATCTCCCCTTGTACATACTTAACCCTCCCACTTGTTTAATAGCCATAAAAAGCTGAATTTCCACTGAAGAGAGAAGCTTGTCATGAACTTCCTTAGGACAACAACTTATTGCACTGTCACCCAATGCTGCATTGAGCATCAGTACCCCCCCTTGTCTTCTGATAGAGTTGTCACCATGGCCACACAGTACTTTCACGTCCATTAAGGAGCATCAAAACAGTTCCTTTGTTCTCGTACCTTGTCTTGTTCACCTGATTCCAGGTGGATGCTTGAGTTACTTCACAGAGTTACCCAATCCTTACAGAAGAGTTAGAGTTACAGGTTTTGTAAAGCTAACACCTTAAATGTAGAGATTCTTACCAGAAATTTCATACATAACTATATACTCATACAAGAACAATAAAACCTGTCCACCTTGATCTTCCTGCTACTATTTGTGAGACATCTGAAGCTTTTTCTCATTTTCTGTGAGGATTCAGGCTTTTTATTGCTTACAATAAAGCTTCTCCTCTAGTCTGCTCTGCTCTGGTCAGCCAATGAAAAAGAACCTAAAAAAAATTATGGGACAATGAAATTATTCTGTTCAGCCTGTTTCGTGTAATGCCAAGTAAAAGACTTATTAATTAATGTCTTCTATGAGTTTCTGCAACTGCTTTAAACAAGATAAGAGACAGTTACTTCTAGCAAGTGACTGATTCGGGTTTAAAGCTGTGCACAGGGCTATGGGAGTTACACATAGTGATGGTCTATGTGGATGAAAATGCATATAACCCCTTTGAGAACGTGGTACACCATGATTTACACAAGAAAGAGGGCTCACAGATTACAGTTACTGGAAACAGAAAATAATAAAATGATAGAAACATGGTTCAGGTCTGACATATTTGTGAGGTAGATCAAAAGGTAACATTCAGTGAAGCTTTTTGTATCTTTTCCCTCAAAAACCTAACAATAGAATTATATAAAATTTATATTCTTTAAAAAAAAAAAAAAGACAACTTCAAACTAATCAAGATATACTGAAGTCCCACCACTAATTTATTTAAAGTCAATGAACTCTAGGACATGCTTAAGGTTTCAAAGCTTCCGAGAAACTTACAACTAATCTGCAGAGCATCATACAGATTTGCTCACTGAGGCTTGAATGCCATATGGGCAGCACCATCTTGTTTCTGAGCCAGCCAATTGAGAGATGGCACTCATTACTGCTCTTGCAGCACTATGCAAATGTGCTCAAACTACATCTCCCATCAGCTGCAGTGTCTCCTGACAGTTTTCCCTAGCACTTTCATTTCCAGGTTTTAAGTGGCCTGGTGGGATCAGCTCAAAACTTTCTACCTCTGCTGATGCAGGCACGTCCTTAGACTTTTACACATTGAAGTTTCAGATGTACAAAAGCATTTGGGTTCCTAAGTGCATGGGCCGGGCAGAATGTCAGTACTTAATTACAAGTGAGCAATCCACATGAAAGAAATTTGCCTCTTACTTGGGCAGGGTAGAGCATGGCGAACCTGAATTTTGCAGCATCCCTGCTGGTTATAAAGGCCCTAGGCTCAGCCTTCACAGCAGTCTGAGGGACATGCACAGTGGCAGTGCCTCATGTTCCTCTTTCCCACAGACGACATCCAAGTCACAAACAGGGGCTCTGGCTCCTCTGCTCTTCAGGAGACTTGGCCTAGCAGGGCTGTTAGGTCCACAGCCTGCTTTGAGGCTGTGGATTTCACAAAAATCTAGAGAAAGGTCCCACCTTCCTAGCTAAATGTCACCAGCATTGCTCTTGTGTTTAGTTTTACTATGTAGCACGTGAGCTTTTTTGTTAGTTGAATGGGAATATAGATTCAGCTCAAATAGCAGAGTGCAGCTTCACCCTGCTTTTGTCATGAGCCTGGGGGTTTAGGGCAGCATCAGAGAAGCAGGTAGATAAGGAAGCTGAAACCATTCATGTTTAGGAAAATGTGGGATCTAGGCTCTTAAGATTTTGGTTGAATGACCTGTCTTTAGTCAAAGACAATATAGCCACATCAGCATGGCCTTGTTCCTAGTTAATAAGCCCTATCTCTGGCCATATAAGATCATATGTCACATGAATGAGGTTATGCTGTTTTGAGATCCAAACCCGTGACTGCACTGACATCATATGGCCAGTTAGGAGCTACATCAGACCTAACAAGCCTTTTTCCACCATGCTCCATCACAAAATTAATGGATAACATCAAGTAACTAACAGTGGGGCCCTGATTCTGAAACCTTTTGTGGATGTGGCCTTATACAACTTATGAAAGTAGTCTGGTTCACTTCAGTCTTTAGAATTTACCTTTTATCAACTTCCTAGTGCAAGTGTGAGCCTCATCAGTCAAACAGGATAAAACATATATGACTGGTACCATATTAACTTATGAGACTCACTTGAATGTTCTTGAAATTTTTACTTTTCTTGCAATGTAGTGAAATCACCTAGAAAATTTCTTTATATATGCCTGTTTGACAAGTAGTTTGAGTCAAAACAAGGAAGGGAAAAAAAAAAAGTCTCCTGAGAAAAGGAGAATAATCCTGGAAATAAAAGTAACACTCTCAAAACCAATGCCACTTTTAAAAAGTAATCACTGTGAAGAATTTGTGTGATAGTCTAGCTATTCTTTATTTCGTTTGCTTTCCAGAGACTCCATAGTCTATAAAAGGACTGGAAATTCCTATAATGAATACTATAATGGAATTTATTATGCCAGCAGAATTAAGCTCATGTCAACACTTCCATTATAAAATCTTGGTTTTAAGAGTTTGTAACATCTCTATAAATACTCATGTCCCACTTTATTTCTGAATAAGTCAAAATATTATTGTCTCACAGCATAACATTGTCAGAGTGATATTACTGATTTTAAATGAACAGAGGTCTTGATTAACAAAGATGAGAGAGGGAGAATAACTTCACTGCTTTATCACTAAATTTTTTATTTTTGCAATGGTGTATTTGAATTTTAAAGCATATAACATTGGTTTGGGGTTTGTTTTGTTTCCTTTTATGATTTAATGGAGCACTGCTCAGATTCGTTCTGTGAAAGAGATCTAGGTTGGGTTTTTGTTGGGGGTTAGGGGTTGTTTTTTATCCCCAAAACCACGTCTGTTACAAAATTATGTTTTGGTCCCGTTTTGAAAAATGAGACTGTACAATTAGTGTGGGGGATGAAGGAGAAAACAGTCCTCATACATCTGCAGTAACATATTAAAGGGCATATGAGAGCGGATGTACCATCCTTTCTTTGTTCTACCTTATGTGCCTTCTATTCACTGTGACAACAGCAAATCTGATGTTGCACAGGAACAAAGCAATGTTCAAAGCTTTTGAGTTAATACTTGCTGGATTTATGGATTTCCTTCAGAAATATTAACTTTGAAGGGAGAGAAGAAACCAGGTGCTGTAAGAGCTATAAAGCCCATGGTAATTAGACTGGGGGCAGGGAGCAACTTTCCTGTTGTTGCTGAGTGTAAGCATAAAATACAAAGCATTGAAGGCTTCTGTGTTGCAGAAGTTATGTTCCATGTAATTTGTACTCTTTACCACTCATTCTTTTGTTAATATTTATATGCTTTTTGTTTTAATGACACTAACAACATGATGACAGAATAGCAAATTAATAAAAATACTGACTGCACAATGTGCACTACACACAAGAATATATGGTAGGAAGATAGAACTAATTTTGTGTAAAAGGTAACACATACAACCAGGGATGTTTTACATCAAATGAACACATTTTAGACTATTAATGTACAAATAAGGAAAAGCACATATAAATAAAGAGGTATCAGTTTTCATTGTGAAACATCAATACTAGACCCAAGAGGTTTTCAATAAGCCAGTGTTAACCTGGAGTTACATTACTAATTTCTTGTTATAGTTAAACTCAGTAGGCCTTTTTTGAATTACACCTATTTAGATAATCAGCCTCAAATTTTATATTCTTATTGATAAGTTTATATACTTGTAGCTGCCAAAGGAGTATAAAGTGGGATTTCTTGCAATATGAGGCATGGGGAAGAATAAAAAGATATTCTGAAACACGTTTGGATACTATAAGAAGTTTTAGGTTAGAAAGAACCATTTGTCATGTCTATAAAGAAGAATAGGAAGTATAAAATTCTCCTAGTTACTTCAGAAACAGTCCTTAAAACCAGAAATAAATGCCATTAGCAAATTCAGGCAAAAATTAAAATGGCTACTAGTAAATTACTGAACATGGATATCTAATATATCAAAGATGTGATAAAATGGAGGAAAGATGTCTGACCTGGCTTCTTTCAGGATTATAAGCAATGACCAGAAGAGATCATGCAATCATGGAATCATGGAATCACGGAATTGTCAGAGTTGGAAGGGACCTCTAGAGATCATCTAGTCCAACTCCCCTGCTAAAGC
>JAOQGH010000032.1:34515292-34527052 GCA_025769975.1 Gallinago jamesoni
GATGCAATATTCCAGTTGTGGTCTCACCAGTGTAGAGTAGAGAGGGAGAATGACCTCCCTTGACCTACTGGCCACACTCTTTCCTATGCAGTCCAGGATTCCATTGGCCCTCTTGGCAACAAGGGCAACAAGGATGATGTCATTTGCCTTCACATATTCTCTCAAACCTAGTAACAAGGACAAGTCATTCTTTGAAGAAGTAGATCCTTTCCATAGTTGACTCCCAGGGGTACCAGTCCCCAATGCTGCATCCTGTGGGTATTTACATACTGGCCTATCTACAAGCTGCGGTTATCATCATCCTGTGTGGCACCACTCTGTCATTCCTGTCTCTGGACAGCACGCCATAAAATTGCTCTGATGTCATTCCTAAATGACTAGCAATTCTCCATCTCTATTTGGATTATGAGGTACCTTTTGTCAGGGCAAAGTACCATTAACAAGTTTGAAAGGAAAATGGCTACGTACTTATTTGGTATGTAAAAACCCTGAAATGAAGAAGGACTATTAAGTAAGCTATTTGGTAAGAGTTCAAAGGCTATCACTTATACAAGAAACCTGATCAGACTTGAAAAATAAAGGTGTGATTTCACACAGGATATTGGCCTACATATAAGCCTTTTCCTATCACATAACATATGATTATTTCACATCCTTATCTTTGGTTTTTAACTTGAAAGTAATGATTAACAAAGCAGATATGAACCCTTAGAAGCCTATTCTGGGAGAAACTGAAGTAAAAGAATTTGTCATCTATCAGATCGTAAACATTATGAGGCAATTTGGCGCTTAGGTATATCCTTTATAGCGTAAGGAAATACTTGATTATGTGCTTGTTAATTCTTAGCTCTATGACAATTTGAATAACTCAATGTTAAGATGTAGATTTAGTGTTGGTGGAAATTTTATGTGTGCTAGAATGCTGAGAATGGCTGAGGTTGAAATGGATCTCTGGAAGTCACCTGACCCGATGACACTGCTCAAGCTGGATCACCTAGAACCAGTTTCCCAGGGCGATGTCCAGACAGCTTTTGAATATCTCAAAGGAAGGAGATTCTACTATCTCTCTGGACAACCTGTTCCAGTGCTCAGTCACCCTTACATTTAGACAGTGTTTCCTGATGTTCAGAGAGAACCTCCTGCTTTTCAGTTTCTGCCCATTGACTCTGGTTCTCTCACTGGGCACTACTGAAAAGAGTCCAGTTCTTTTCATCTTCACTTCAGGTATTTATACACAGGAATAAGATAACCCCCAAGCTTTGTCTTCTCCAAGCTAAACAGTCCCATCTCTCTCAGCCTTTCCTCATACAAGAGATTCTCCAGTCCCTTAATGAACTTGGCAGGCTTTTGCTGCAGTCTCTCTGATACATCCATGAGGAGCCCAGAACTAGACACAGCAATTCAAGTGTGGCCTCACCATTTCTCAGTAGAGAGAAAAGCTTACCTTCTTCAACCTGCTGGCAACACTCCTAATTCAGCCCAGGACACCATTAGCTTTCTTTGCCACAAGGGCACATTGCTGGCCCCTGTTAAACTTGGTGTCCACCAGGACTTCCAGGTCCTTATCTTCAAAGCTGCTTTCCAGCCGGATAGCCCACAACATGGACAGTGCATGGGATTGTTCCTCCGTTAGATGAAGAACTTTGCACTTCATCTTGTTGAACTTCATGAGGTTCCTTTAAGACCATTTCTCCAGCCTTTCAAGGTCCCTCTGGATGGCAGAGCAACCCTCTAGTATATCAGCCACTTCTCCCTTTTTTGTATTATCTGCAAACTTGCTGAGGTCGCACTCACTCTGCCCCAACATCCATGGGGACATTATGGACATTAATGAAGATGTTGAACAGGATGAGATCCACTATTGACCCTGGGGGTACATTGTTAGTTACTGGTTTCCAACTAGAGTTTGTTCCTCTGACCACTATCCTCTATGCCTGATCATTCGCCCAATTTTCAATCCACCTTGCTGTCTGCTCATCTGCACCACTCTTCATCAGCTTGTTTAATCATAGAATCATTTTGGTTGGAAAGAATAATGTAGCTGTCTGGCTTAGTTTTGAAAACTGAATGGGATAAACCATGGAATAAAATGAGTAGAAAAAGAGCTACATTACTTTGGCACTAACGTGCCACACTGCTAAAATCTGGAAATGTAAAATTGCCAAGGTCACTGAAAGGAATTCCTCACAGCCACAGGTTTCCATTGTGATTTAGGCCATAATTTTGTCTCTTTTATTTGAGGTGTTAATAACTCGTCTCTGTTTAGAGATGGCTATGCTTTAAAGTTTACCTTTAAATGCTTCTTGAATTATTGTTGCCAATACTAACTACACAATACTAAAGACAGAATCAGCATCAAAAAACTGCTATAATTTTACTTATCTGAAACTGATGAAAGAAAAAGAGATTATGCCAAATGTATCAGAAAAGATTGTCCAACTTGACTAATGCCTTAGGGATAATGAAACATATAGGAAAGCATATATAGCACATTATAAATACTTTGTAAAAGAACAATTAGTAACATTTTTTATCCTTCCAGGAAGTAAATAATCTGTATGATACTACTGCTTTTATTGAACACTTCATAGTGCATGCTAGTGTGTTGCTTTTCCTGTGTAAATCATCTGTGCTTTATTATCTCCCTGCCTTTCTGTTAGTGAAACAGCTAATCTGCCCCTTTTGAACACATTAAGCTCAGGTGTGGCAAAGGAAACCAACCTTACGAAACTATAATCATCTCTCTGCTAAGCAGAGCCTGTGCTGAATTTCAGCTCTCTCTAATCACATCATATGGAAGACACATTCATTTATTTAAATGTGCTGTGTCTTACAGCTGCTGCTGCTGATGTTAAGGCCTGCAATTCAAACTCTGGCTAACTACTCTGGCTCAACTACTGATTTATGGAGTTTGGAAAGCATAGTGTACTAGTACCCTTTCATAAACATCAACTACCGCCATGAATAGACAAGAACGCCGAACTAGACGAGCATCTGGGCTACAGCAACACAGACCTTTCACTTGTTTTCTTATTCACAAGCAGATTCATAATCAGTAACCAGTTTTGTAAGTGGATGGCCAAGGACCACATGCGGATTGAATCTCCCAGACTGCTCCCCAAAGAGCCAGATGCCATAAAACAGTCAAGCAAGGATGTCCTCACCCTACCCCGACAACCAAGATTGTTTCTGCCTATATCAGAAATCTGTGCTTAAACTCTGAGATTTAACTACACAACATAACATGGAATGTGACTATTGTTATGGATTACTGAATGAATCAGAGCTACAGTTGCTTGAGCCTCTGGATGAAAAAGCTTTCTTATAGCTCAGATATACATTGTCTTTCAACACACCTTCAACATGAGACATGAAAAGTAGCTAAGTAGGTCACAGGTAAAAAGAGATATTTAAGGTTTTGTACGTAGGGCATATCCTTCCTGGAGAACAGTGGTGGAATTTTGTGCATTTGAACTCCATACACCCTTCAAAAATATAAAGACTGCTCTGACTTCATGATAACAAGAAGGCCCTAAAAGCACCAATTTCTACCTAGCCCCTCCTCACTGTAGCTGTACCAAAAGACTGCTTATCATCTTTAAGGAGCCATGAGAACATAAAGATGCTATATGGTAGACAGGTCACCTATTTTTCCTCACTGAAAAGTATATTAGTCACAATAAAAGAGGTGTGACATTGAAGGCAGGAAGAATCGGGGTGTCCAGCCTTTTAAAACCTGAGGACATAGAGAGCTATGTGTTTATTTTACTGGTTTTGAGGGAAATTACTTAACATATGACAAAAAGGATACCCAATAAAAAGCAATTACTGAGGGTGAAAAGCAGACCCTCTTCTGAAATTGTGGAAAAACTTGAAAGGAATGAAATCAAACCTCAAACATTATTTTCTTCTCATCATTCTCTAAATGAAGCCTTAGAAACAAAGTGGTACAGTTAGTCTTACTATCTTTTGATTCACTAAATTGCTAATTGTACTGATCACTGTGTGATATTGTTCTTTAAAAAAGAGCTCTAAACATCATGGCCTTCACTGGCCTTATTTCTTAAGTGAGATTCATGTAGGTGCTGTCTGAGATCCCAAGGCATATAGCCCACAGATATAACTGAAGCAGGACAAAGTGAGACAGACAAACAAGTTTTCTTGCCACCTGTGATAATTTGTCAGGATTCTGCACAATGGAAGAAAAACAAGTTTACTAAGAGAGATGTGGTTTGTCACTCAGTCTGAACAAAAAAGACACCAGAACCAAGCTGCCTTCAGCACTGCAGAATATGAGGAACGCAGCATGGTCTTGAGTCGAACTGACACTTTTGTCTTTAGTTCATTAGGCAGAATAAAATTTTGCCAAATTTGCTATATAGAAAACCATTCCAAGCTGCAGAAATTCTTGAGACACTGCTTTGAGAAAGAGACATTTTGTTCAGAAAACAGGCCTGTAAATGGGGTGTTCCCAGTGATTAGCCTCATACACCTCACAGAGCTGCCTCAACTAGGAGGGCCAGACTTTGACTCTTTATTTGATGAAGACAGACGAACTCAGTGAAGACCGACACAGAGCATGATTCAGAGCAGGAATCTAGCTTACGTGCTGTGAATCACACTTTCAAAAAAGCTGTCATCCCTCTCCTATGACTGAGCTGTAAACTTTTTTTTTCTTTCAACAATCTAGGGGAGTTCCAGGGAGGCAATAGGCAAACTATCTTCTCTGAAAAGCTTTGTCCAATTTATGCTGAAAAAAGGAGCCATATTTTTACTCTGTGATTTTGGCAGACAAACAAATAAAACACTGTCCCTGAGTTAAAAAGGTACATGAAAGGAGTCTGAAAGTCATCTGATAAAGTATCCCATGCAAAAAAAAATATGAAGAGCAAACTTACTCAAACTAATTTACATGTCATATCATAAGCAGCATCAGAAAAGTAAGTTGGTCTGCTTAGGATCAGAGACTGCTTTGAATGAGAATCTTGCAATCATCATTCTTTTAACATCTCTGCATGAGGTTTTATGAGAGAGCATTTAACAATAGCACTACTATTATATCTTCAGAAGTCAAACAAAAAGTAAATGTTTCTAATTTTCATTTCCAGAGTTTGGTGCAATCAAAATATGACTACTTAAGCAGCTAGTATCTGAATTGCAAATTTGTAAAAGTTTCAACATAGTCCTCTGTTAGAAAGGAAATTTGGTAACAGCTGACATTAACTGATGCAGTAGCTACTAAATAAGGTACTTTGGGCTTCTGTCCATCTTTTGCCTCCACACACTCTGTTGTATCATCCACATACTTTTTTTCTCCTCTTCTGCTGAAAAGGAGCTGTGAGCCTGTGCAACTGGGCAGACAAAGAGCAAGAAAACTTAAAAGAGTTTAAGAGCAAGCAGATCTGCAGTTAATGCCCTTGGTGACTAAAGTTTTGGTGATGCTCCACAGCACTCCCATGCTGGCCATGGCTGACAGGAGGGTTCCAGGAATGTGAATATCTACAGAATCTGTAAAAACAAGGCTCACCATCAGTCCGCAGCTCCCCACCTATTCCTGTGGGGGAAATAATTACTTTCAGCCAAAGCCATTTATTGGTAATATGGTAATACCTACAAAATGCAGCCTACACTATTTGGATTTCGTCTGTTTACAGGAGCTACTTTATTCCACTCAGCTGTTTCCACTACTTAGGCCCACTGGAAACAGTCACAGAATCACAGAATGATGTGGGGCTGGAAGCAACTACTGGAGATCATCCAGTCCAAACCCCTGCCAAAGCAGGTCCTCCTAGAGCAGGTTACACAGGAACATTCCAGGAAGGTTTTGAATGTCTCCAGAGATGGAGACTCCACCACATCTCTGGGCAGCCTGTTACAGTGCTCTGCCACCCTCCTCATGTCTAGATGGAACTTCTTATGTTCAAGTTTGTGGCCATTTCCTCTTGTCCTGTCAAATTTCCCTCTTTATTCCCAAATACTGATACTTATATTAAAGCACTTCAGCATGGCTTAAAAATGACAGCAACGATTTAAAATAACTTCACAAAAATGTAAGATCCAAAACTTGCAACTTCTATTCCATATTAAAAATCACACTTTTGTCAATCTTTCTCTACACATACAGCATCCTTGGCATTCAGCTGTGATGGCCTGTAACTGTGACAGACATAATTGTTTCACTGTGAGTAATTCATTAGTAATATCTCCAGTTAGTTTTTACCACACTTTTTTCGTCAAAACAACAGAACATTAATAATAATAATAATGAAAACAAAACCCTCAGAGGAGTGTTTCGTGCATGTTATGTGTAACTGTAGGTATAACAAGCCTCGTCTCACCTTGAGGCCACAAGATGTTAATGCTCCTCAGAAACAACTGACTGAAAAATTTCGTCTTTGGGCAAGAAAATCTTCAGAGGGAGAAATTAAAACTTCTCAGTGGAGGAATTTTAAGCAAATTAGGAGAGGTAGAGTTAGGCAATTGTTTCTGTAAGTATAGTGTGAAATAATCCCTTTATGCTATACCTGTACCTACTGTAATTGGTACATTTCTTACATGCAATTCTGAAGTTTTATATCAAGTTAATTTTTCAAATACCTGCAATGGTCAAGGCATACCCAATTACACCCTCAGAGGGTTTACGTGAGCTGTACGTGTCTCACCCCTCCCTCCCTGCACGGCCTGCAGAGGACACCCTGCACCTGGGGCAGAGGGAGGCGTCTGGGGCTACAGGCCTCACCACTGTGGAGTTGTCAGCAAATTAGGAGCCGTCAGCTAATTAGGAGCTGTCAGCAAATTATGAGACCATGGTCATCAGCACCATTTCTCTCTCTTGCCCTTTTCTGCTGTATTTTCCCCCAGCACCCCTGGCCTGGCCCAGTCCCCCTCCCCCCCTCCTTTGCCTCGTTTCACGTGTTTTACCTCACTTCAAACGTTCCCGCCAAGGGTAGGTCACCAATGTAATTTATTCTTCTGGTAGTAGCTCCCCTGGGCTGTCAGGACATCTTCAAAACATTTTAAGACTCTTCTGGATGCAAAGACCACAGAAAACTCAGCAGGATCTCCAGAGCAAGCCTATGCACCTGGGCAGGAAACAGTATGGGTGTGACCCACCACGCTGCCAGTTTTTCCAGAAGAAAGATCTTAACGGTTCTCAGAAAGAGGACAGCAAACAGGAGGGAAGGTGAGTTTGGATCAGATGAGATGGACAGCACGGTGAAGGGGGCTGTAAAGAGCACAAGGTTAAGGAGTTCAGATGCAAGTCTATAACAAGCTCTTGGGAAGGAAACTGGTGCAAGAAATTGGAAGGAAGAAAGTGAGTCAAAGCCAGAGCAGAATAGAAGAAATACCTGTAACTTTTGGAAAAAAGTATCTACCCTCCATACCCTGTATGTTTCCAGAAGCTCCCCATTCCTCTGCTGCCACCAAATAAATACCCACCCCAAAATTCACATTGTGCCTCCTTCCACTAGCAAGTTTACAGAAAGGATGAGCCCTCTCGCAATCCCTACAGCAGAAAATTCTGTAATAGAGTTATATTTTTCAATTCCTCTGATGAATTATGATGCTATGCTTTTATCTCAACTTGTGTTTCAAAAGTTTTTTAAATCACAAAAAAAAAGGGACAACATTAATGCAAAAAACCCACTTCCATCATCCCTGCAGAGCTCTTTTTTCCAGTCAAAGACTAAAAATTCAAGGTTTCGTGTGTGACCTTAATTCTGCATTCTGATACAGGGTTAATTTTCAGACTGGATAATTATATGCCACATTTACATCAGACATTTTTCTTATTCAGTAGGAGGTTAAGGGTGGGGCAAAATAGACCAGCTAAGACAGTATCAGAAGCGATCTGAGAATTTTCCAGAACTGATACCAGAAAGTCATACCAACTTGCAAAACCCTCCACATTTTCATCAGAACTCATTTTCATGATAGAAATAGTGACAGAATATGTTATTTCTATTTGATCACATCCACACAATTTTGAAAAATTTGAATGTTTATACAAATACCATCATATTTTTTCTTTCTCCTTTTTTTTTTTTTTCTCATGGATTTACAGTAAAGCAGAATTAATAAAGCAAGTGGAAGTCTTGGTAATGGAAGACTTCTGTTTTCATAACTGACTTTCAAAATGGTAAGTAGAAAATCACGCTCTTTAACTTTTCCTGTTATTGTATATTGAACAGCCACACAGAAACATTTATTCTCCCAAAATTAGCATTATTACTTTATTTGGTGATTCATTACAATCTGCAAATCCAATAGTCAAAAAAAATAAACTAGGCATAATGTTAAAGCATTTTACAAGCAAAATACTTTATGTTTCCTTTTCAATTTGCATAGGGTGGGATAAGTGTATTGGTTAAAGAATATAATGTACAGAAGAACATAACCATAGTTCATCAAACTGTACTGAAGTGTTATGATCCTGTGAGTGAACAGTATTTAAACAGCTATAACCGCCAATGGAAAACCATACACTTCAACATTAACAAGGCTGCCTTCCCATGACCATGACGCATCATGAAGGCTGCAAGCCACTGGACTTCTTTTCTTACGTTGTAGATCATCCTACTTTAAAGAAATTAAAGAGTTAAACAAGCCAGTATGCATCTATCTATGCTTATCTCTTTCCTACCAGAACAAAGGCCAGAATGGAGAGAAGGAATTTTTCAAGTCAGCTTCTGAATCCACTTATCATAACATCTGTCTCTCACATTTTCAGTGTCATGGAGCTAGCAAGCTTAGAGCTTCATCCACACACCTCTGTTTATTATTACTGTGTATCCAGGTAAAAAACCTGTATTTTTAAAATGTGTAGCAACAAACTGCAAAGAGGTCTTGCTCCTTTCCCATTGTAACCATGTCTGTTCTTCCAACTGTATAAATCTGGCTTTAAAGTCTTACAAAACTAAAAAATAGTTGATCTAGGTTGTAATAAAAAAAAAAGAATATTAAATACCTTTGGTAAAAATAGATATATTTAACAAGTTTAGAAAAGCAAATAGTTATACTGTCAAAAGGAGAGTATAAAAATGTACACAATAAAAAATAATAAACAAACAAACAATAAATCATCAGCCATAGTAGTAAGAATAAAGGCGCTGTTCTTTTCAATATTTGCTTCCTTAGCTCACGTTATTGTCCAGTCTTCTTTCTAAAAGGCAGGAGCTTTACTAGAGCATATGGAAAAATCCAGTCCTTCCTACCAGCATTAGACAAATTAAGTTTAATTCGGAACAAAACAGTCCATTTTAACCCAAGTTTATACAACAGAGAACGCTTCGATTTAGAGTACATAGGAGTAGTTGAACACAGAAAGATAGATTTCAGGTGTTTTCAACCAGAGGCCAGATGTACTGGAGCTGTAGAAATGAGACAGCCAGCAGGATCGATTCTCCATGATGTGAGCCTTCTAACTTTATTTTTACTCCTAAATTGGAAATCCATGTATTGTCAAGAAAACTCTGGGGGACAAAACCAATACATATATTTTAAATCCCTCATTGATGCCTTTCTCCCATCCTTTCACTGGGCCTCCAGAGCTGTCACACAACGTATAATCCCAGTTTGGCTTCTCCTCTTTTTAGAGCTCACTGTAAATCTTGAAGATGGAAGATCCCCAAAGCAAACAACTGAGATTATAGGAGGAGATAATGCACAAGCCCCATAATAGAATCAGCCATTGATTGAATGTGCTTTGAAAGAAAACAGCACAATTAAATCATGTTTATCCTTCAGTATTCCCTTTGCACACACAGTCACACTCCTCATGGTGTTCCAAGGGTACATCTGTCAATGATTTATGCAATCCCCGGACACCAATCCTTGGCTTCAGCTGAAGAACCTGAAGGAGAAGAACCCAAGCATCAAGAAAACAGCAAGTGCTTCATCACACACCTAGTATATGAGATAGATTGCACTGGAAACACACTGGCTGACAGGAAACCCATTAAAAGAAGTGGGCTTTCCTCAGCTGAATTTCTTCATTTATTCCACCTACTAATTATTATTTTTGCATATACCTCAAGTACTTTACAAAATTGATTGAAGCATGTTGAATAGATACTTGCTTTTATCAAAGAAGATTGTCTTGCAGTTTCCTATTTCTACTTAATTTTATTTAAGGGCTAATTGTATAGTTAACCCAATAGAATTATTAGATAATTCCATAATAAATAATTTTAGCTATAGACTTATAACAATGGAAACGGACAGATTTGTGTTCCTTCATAAAGTTCACATCTACTACTAGAGAAAGCTGAACAAGGAGGTGTGGTTATGATGTATCTGAACTGAACCAGTAAACAAATACCTCAGAAATGACTTAATAGTTCCACAGAAAAATATTTTAACAAGAGAGATATTACATTTTTATGTAACACCTCATTAAAATGGTAAAAAAATATTTACTATAAATGCAATACATACAATTTTAAAATATTAATATGGGTGCATTCCTATAGTAAAATAAATTCCTTAATTGGCTTTCAGTATTTCCAAACATGCAAATGTAAAAAAAGGCACGTACCTCATGGTATTTTTTTGTGACTTTTGTTGGTACACATTGGCACTCATTGCAGCTCTGATGACAACAGGCACAGTTTCCACCACAACGTTTAACCAGAAGACACAATGGCCAGAAGATCGTGTCAGTTCGCTTCAGCTCCTCCCTCAATGACACTGAGAAGTTTCGAGGAGTACAACTATACAGCCGCACCTCCTCCTTTAGGAGGTTGAGATCAACCACTGCAGAAAGACAAACAAACCGGTGCTTTTCTGATTCGTAATCCATCTTCATTGGTGCTAAACCAACTTCAGCAGCGCAGAGCCCTTGAGAAAAGTTCGTTTTTGTGCAGGTGGTACACGTTCAACGCACAAGTATAATACTGCAGTTATATGAATACAGAGAAACTGAAATGGAATGATCGTTTTATAGGAATATTCCCCAATTATTTCATAACTCTGACAGAGTTGGTTCAAATTAAACAAAGTAAGCTTTGGCTACTATGTTCCAATAAATGTTTTATCACATCAACCCTAATGGAGTTCCCTTTCTTCACCTTCATACTCTGAGCTCTAGTGTTACTATGCTATATTAATTTTGGATTAGAGAAACACGCACAACAATTAAGAGTTCTGAAAACCTCCAAACACATTTTAATTCATTTGTATAGAGCATTCAAACTTCTTCCCTACTAAAATTTCAATTACTGTTTTTTTTTTGCAAGGGTGATGTAAGTATAAGAAAGGATCAAGCCATAGATAGCTAAGAGGAACTCTCTTCTATGAACTAAGAACTTCAAGAAGTTATGTCATCAGTGAACTGTACAGACAACAAATATGTTTATCTGTATAACTATTAGTAGACTCTATTTTCCCCCTTCTCCTTTAAAGCAGTATACGTGTGAATTTCCGTTGCTTCTCTAGGTTTCATTTTTACTTGGTATGTCTTAAGTAAAATACGGCTCCTCCTTGCAAGCACCTAACTTGAAGTGCAAGATGAAGATATTAATATTTGGCACCAGTTTCCCTATAAGCTTGTTCCACTGTATCATGCTAAAGTTTCACCAAAAGATCCGAGATCTTTTGTCTGAACTGTTTCTTGCTAAACCTACCACCATTAAGGAACAGAAGTAATATCTAACTCACAGAGGTAGTCTATCTGGTAAAAAAGGAAAAAGAAAAAGAAAAAGAAAGAAAAAGAAAAAGAAAAAGAAAAAGAAAAAGAAAAAGAAAAAGAAAAAGAAAAAG